>OZ059827.1:3148820-4348820 GCA_964057195.1 Orthosia cruda
AAAAATGTCCTTTCAATATTTCTCGAATCTCGCCAAGGCATTTTGACACGATTCTGTTGCCCTCTTATTGACAAAACTCGAGAAATTAGGAATTAGAGGTACTCAGCTAAAACTCTTTGAAAGTTATTTGTCTGGGGCGAAAGCAGTGTGTCCCGTGTGAGCAAATACAAAAGTACCTACCTTCCAGTTACACATGGCGTACCACAGGGCAGCATCTTGGGACCCACCTTATTCCTTGTATACATTAACGAACTTACGAGTCTTAAGCTCACCCATGGCGAAATCATCTCCTTCGCAGACGACACTGCTTTAGTTTTTGCCGCCAATACTTGAGATGAGGTATTTGATGCTGCTCAGCAGGGCTATAATATCACTAGAAGCTGGCTTCAGGCGAACATTCTGACCTTAAATGTAAAAAAAAACAAAATATATCTCTTTCAGCATCAAAAATTATTCGAGTCTCAGTAACAGCCACAAAATTATCTCTCACGAGTGTACCCTGAAAGCCGACTGCACGTGTTCATCTCTGGAACGTGTTCACACCTTCACGTACTTGGGTGTTACTATAGACAGAAATCTCAATTTCAAAGAGCATATCAAGCTGCTTGGTGCACGAGTGCGCAAACTCATATATGTCTTTAAAAATTTGCGGCACGCTGCTGAGCCTTATCTCCTAAAACAAATTTATTATGCCCTAGGACAGTCATTATTAAATTATTGCATTTCTTCCTGGGGGGTACTTGTAAAACCACTATGAAGCCCATTGAAATCGCTCAGCGCGCAATTCTAAAGGTGTGTATTTTTAAACCTATCCTCTTTCCTACTGCTTCTCTATATCAGATTTGTGGAGTTCTGACCGTAAGACAACTTTTCATCCTCAACATTATTCTGAAACAACATATAAAACTACCTTATGACCCACTCGCGCAAAAATGTCGAAATAAAAGATTACGTATGGAACGAACCAGTAGAAAAACTAAATTTAGCGAAAGATTTATTGAATTTCTTGGTCCGTTTCTTTATAGCAAAATAAATAGTAAATTAAATATTTACCCTCTTACCAAATTTAAATGTAAACAAATAGTAAGTGAATATTTGCAACAACTAAATTATGAAGAAACGGAGTTATTGCTATATGTTGTACAGTAAGTAGTATGTTTAGGTATTAATTAGCTATAATAATTAAATAACATAATCTTAGTCAAAACCATGGCCATGCATTCACAATCACACACACACACCCATACACCTACACACATTCACCCTCACACACCAAAACTCACACGCACCCACATCACTCATACTCCACTTAAATCACCTACTAGTCCACACACTCTCATAAACACTTCACTCACGTATAGATATTTTACTTATTATATAATGTTAACATTGAAGTTAGTTATAAGTCACTTAAAATATATTATTAGTACAATCAAACATATTTGCTTTGTTGGCATTTACAGTTGAAATATCGAGGAAAAAGGCACTGAAAACCGAAATACAGGCCTTGCCTAGTTCGGTTGCAGTGACTACATCCATTTACTAGAAATAAATTCAGCCAAACTATTTTCTGTAAAATATTACTAAGTTTTTTGAGAAATAAATTTATTATTATTATTAATTACGAAAGAGAATTTGAACGGCACCTACGCCTATCTCGATGACGTCACTGTTTGTGGTAAAAATAAAGACGATCATGATAAAAACTTAGAAAAGTTTATGCAAGCCGTACAAAAATACAAACTGACCTTAAACAAAGACAAGTGTGTGTTTGGGAAGGAATCGATAAAGCTCTTAGGTTATACAATTGAAAATAATACGATAAGGCCAGATGGAGATCGCCTAGCCCCACTGATGCAACTACATATACCCGCAGATATGCCGTCTTTGAAAAGAGCGCTTGGAATGTTTGCACATTACTCTAAGTGGATAAAGAAGTTTTCAGAAAAAGTACATCCACTCACACTTGTTTCCAAATTCCCTATGGAAAATGATGCCATCGCATGTTTCCAAACTCTGAAGTCAGATATTGCAAAAGCAGTTCTTACGTCAGTTCTAGAGGATATTACATTTACAGTCGAAACAGATGCTTCGGACCATGCTCTGGCTGCTACACTGTCACAAAATGGGAGACCTGTGGCATTTTTTTTCACGGTCTTTGACAGATCCAGAACGCCGACATCCTGCTATAGAAAAAGAGGCGCCTGCAATTGTAGAGGCTGTACGGAAATGGCGACATTTTTTGCTCGGGAGACACTTTATTCTGATTACCGATCAACAATCAGTTTCATTCATGTTTAGACAAAATCATACAAGCAAAATCAAAAATGAAAAAATCGAAAGGTGGCGTTTGGAAATGTCTTGCTACAAATACGATGTTGTATATAGACCTGGTCGAAAAAATACTGTAGCAGACGCTCTTTCTCGTGTATGCGCGCACCTAAACCCTCATAGACTTTATGATTTGCACAATTCACTTGGCCATCCAGGTATTGTAAGAATGACTCACTGGATTCGTATGAAAAATCTTCCCTATTCGACAAATGATATAAAAATTATGACGGAAAACTGTAGAATATACGCAGAAATCTAGCCTCGCTACGCGACTACAAAAGGCCATTTAATTAAAGCTGTAGCGCCTTTTGAACGCTTGAACATAGATTTTAAAGGACCTCTACCAACGAATACTCAAAACAAATACATTTTAACGATCATTGATGAATTTTCAAGATTCCCATTTGCATTCCCTTGCAAAGATCTAACTACAAATACAGTTATAAAATGTTTAAAGGAAATTTTCATGATGTTTGGGAACCCACAATTCATTCATTCAGATAGAGGGACATCGTTCATGTCAAACGAGCTACGAAATTTTTTGGTTCCATTGGGCATTGCATGCAGCCGAACAACGCCTTACAATCCAAAATGTAATGGTCAAGTTGAAAGACTAAACGGGACCCTGTGGAAGACGATAGAACTTTACTTACACTCAAAAGACATGACGGTCACGCAATCAAAATCAAAATCAATCAATCAATCAAAATTTCTTTATTCAATTAGGCCATTTAAGCGGCACTTTCGAACGTCAAAAATAAAAATTAAATGTAATAATAATTGATTCTACCGTCCATTCGGAAATGTAGCTTGTTATGGAGAAGAACGGACAAGAAACTCCAAACTTACTCTTTTAAAAAAACAAAAATGTGTTTTACAAGTATTTGGTTACAATAATCTTGTAGGAAAAATACATATATGTGAGAACGATGTAAAAAAAAAAAAAACGCACTTAAAAGCGTCTAGAGTAAAACAAACAATTAAAAATACAATAAATAGGTAATTAAAAACATGCGGAGGCAGCTAAGATATGACCAATCCCAACTGACGGCGCCCGTTCACGAACATGACACATGGATCGGCACCACTCAGCTCAACCATCATGAAGGGAACCGAATGATCCAACACATGTGCCACCATCAGAGAGACATTAGAGAGAGCATGACGCACTCAACTGCCGGGGCACACTGAAGTCAACGAACGACACATAGGTACAGTAAATGGTAGATTTACAGTTGGTACATAGTACTCACATATGTGCTGTGCAGTTATATAATCCAAAAAATAAATTGAGTTTATACAACACAAATATACATTATAATTATTCGTACAGTCTTCAGCAGGTCCAACAATACTTCAGAACTTTTCTGCTTATCACTTGTTTTTGTGCCCTAGTGGCTGTGGAGCTGGAATAGCGTTGGGCCAAGCATTTTTATCAGCGATGTAATCCCCCAACCTATAATATGCCTGCCTGCATAGTGTGCGTTTTATACAAGTTTTAAATTTCGTCTCATTCAATTCTAGAATGTGTGGCGGTATTTTATTGTAACATTTTATACAGTACCCCCTAAAAGATGACGCTACCTTAGCCAGCCTGAAACCTGGTTGAATTAATTGGTCCCTATTTCTAGTAACATAACTATGTCTATCGCTGTTTTTACTAAAAAGATGTAAATTCTTTCTAACGTACATGATGTTTTCGTACTATACTGACAAGGTACCGTCATGATGTTAATGTCCTTAAACAGTTCCCTTAGAGAATCGCGCCGGCGAAGATTGTATATCGCTCTGATGGCTCGTTTTTGTTACAAAAACGAGCCATCAGAGCGATATACAATCTTCGCCGGCGCGATTCTCTAAGGGAACTGTTTAAGGACATTAACATCATGACGGTACCTTGTCAGTATAGTACGAAAACATCATGTACGTTAGAAAGAATTTACATCTTTTTAGTAAAAACAGCGATAGACATAGTTATGTTACTAGAAATAGGGACCAATTAATTCAACCAGGTTTCAGGCTGGCTAAGGTAGCGTCATCTTTTAGGGGGTACTGTATAAAATGTTACAATAAAATACCGCCACACATTCTAGAATTGAATGAGACGAAATTTAAAACTTGTATAAAACGCACACTATGCAGGCAGGCATATTATAGGTTGGGGGATTACATCGCTGATAAAAATGCTTGGCCCAACGCTATTCCAGCTCCACAGCCACTAGGGCACAAAAACAAGTGATAAGCAGAAAAGTTCTGAAGTATTGTTGGACCTGCTGAAGACTGTACGAATAATTATAATGTATATTTGTGTTGTATAAACTCAATTTATTTTTTGGATTATATAACTGCACAGCACATATGTGAGTACTATGTACCAACTGTAAATCTACCATTTACTGTACCTATGTGTCGTTCGTTGACTTCAGTGTGCCCCGGCAGTTGAGTGCGTCATGCTCTCTCTAATGTCTCTCTGATGGTGGCACATGTGTTGGATCATTCGGTTCCCTTCATGATGGTTGAGCTGAGTGGTGCCGATCCATGTGTCATGTTCGTGAACGGGCGCCGTCAGTTGGGATTGGTCATATCTTAGCTGCCTCCGCATGTTTTTAATTACCTATTTATTGTATTTTTAATTGTTTGTTTTACTCTAGACGCTTTTAAGTGCGTTTTTTTTTTTTTTACATCGTTCTCACATATATGTATTTTTCCTACAAGATTATTGTAACCAAATACTTGTAAAACACATTTTTGTTTTTTTAAAAGAGTAAGTTTGGAGTTTCTTGTCCGTTCTTCTCCATAACAAGCTACATTTCCGAATGGACGGTAGAATCAATTATTATTACATTTAATTTTTATTTTTGACGTTCGAAAGTGCCGCTTAAATGGCCTAATTGAATAAAGAAATTTTGATTGATTGATTGATTTTGATTTTGATTGCGTGACCGTCATGTCTTTTGAGTGTAAGTAAAGTTCTATCGTCTTCCACAGGGTCCCGTTTAGTCTTTCAACTTGACCATTACATTTTGGATTGTAAGGCGTTGTTCGGCTGCATGCAATGCCCAATGGAACCAAAAAATTTCGTAGCTCGTTTGACATGAACGATGTCCCTCTATCTGAATGAATGAATTGTGGGTTCCCAAACATCATGAAAATTTCCTTTAAACATTTTATAACTGTATTTGTAGTTAGATCTTTGCAAGGGAATGCAAATGGGAATCTTGAAAATTCATCAATGATCGTTAAAATGTATTTGTTTTGAGTATTCGTTGGTAGAGGTCCTTTAAAATCTATGTTCAAGCGTTCAAAAGGCGCTACAGCTTTAATTAAATGGCCTTTTGTAGTCGCGTAGCGAGGCTAGATTTCTGCGTATATTCTACAGTTTTCCGTCATAATTTTTATATCATTTGTCGAATAGGGAAGATTTTTCATACGAATCCAGTGAGTCATTCTTACAATACCTGGATGGCCAAGTGAATTGTGCAAATCATAAAGTCTATGAGGGTTTAGGTGCGCGCATACACGAGAAAGAGCGTCTGCTACAGTATTTTTTCGACCAGGTCTATATACAACATCGTATTTGTAGCAAGACATTTCCAAACGCCACCTTTCGATTTTTTCATTTTTGATTTTGCTTGTATGATTTTGTCTAAACATGAATGAAACTGATTGTTGATCGGTAATCAGAATAAAGTGTCTCCCGAGCAAAAAATGTCGCCATTTCCGTACAGCCTCTACAATTGCAGGCGCCTCTTTTTCTATAGCAGGATGTCGGCGTTCTGGATCTGTCAAAGACCGTGAAAAAAAATGCCACAGGTCTCCCATTTTGTGACAGTGTAGCAGCCAGAGCATGGTCCGAAGCATCTGTTTCGACTGTAAATGTAATATCCTCTAGAACTGACGTAAGAACTGCTTTTGCAATATCTGACTTCAGAGTTTGGAAACATGCGATGGCATCATTTTCCATAGGGAATTTGGAAACAAGTGTGAGTGGATGTACTTTTTCTGAAAACTTCTTTATCCACTTAGAGTAATGTGCAAACATTCCAAGCGCTCTTTTCAAAGACGGCATATCTGCGGGTATATGTAGTTGCATCAGTGGGGCTAGGCGATCTCCATCTGGCCTTATCGTATTATTTTCAATTGTATAACCTAAGAGCTTTATCGATTCCTTCCCAAACACACACTTGTCTTTGTTTAAGGTCAGTTTGTATTTTTGTACGGCTTGCATAAACTTTTCTAAGTTTTTATCATGATCGTCTTTATTTTTACCACAAACAGTGACGTCATCGAGATAGGCGTAGGTGCCGTTCAAATTCTCTTTCGTAATTAATAATAATAATAAATTTATTTCTCAAAAAACTTAGTAATATTTTACAGAAAATAGTTTGGCTGAATTTATTTCTAGTAAATGGATGTAGTCACTGCAACCGAACTAGGCAAGGCCTGTATTTCGGTTTTCAGTGCCTTTTTCCTCGATATTTCAACTGTAAATGCCAACAAAGCAAATATGTTTGATTGTACTAATAATATATTTTAAGTGACTTATAACTAACTTCAATGTTAACATTATATAATAAGTAAAATATCTATACGTGAGTGAAGTGTTTATGAGAGTGTGTGGACTAGTAGGTGATTTAAGTGGAGTATGAGTGATGTGGGTGCGTGTGAGTTTTGGTGTGTGAGGGTGAATGTGTGTAGGTGTATGGGTGTGTGTGTGTGATTGTGAATGCATGGCCATGGTTTTGACTAAGATTATGTTATTTAATTATTATAGCTAATTAATACCTAAACATACTACTTACTGTACAACATATAGCAATAACTCCGTTTCTTCATAATTTAGTTGTTGCAAATATTCACTTACTATTTGTTTACATTTAAATTTGGTAAGAGGGTAAATATTTAATTTACTATTTATTTTGCTATAAAGAAACGGACCAAGAAATTCAATAAATCTTTCGCTAAATTTAGTTTTTCTACTGGTTCGTTCCATACGTAATCTTTTATTTCGACATTTTTGCGCGAGTGGGTCATAAGGTAGTTTTATATGTTGTTTCAGAATAATGTTGAGGATGAAAAGTTGTCTTACGGTCAGAACTCCACAAATCTGATATAGAGAAGCAGTAGGAAAGAGGATAGGTTTAAAAATACACACCTTTAGAATTGCGCGCTGAGCGATTTCAATGGGCTTCATAGTGGTTTTACAAGTACCCCCCCAGGAAGAAATGCAATAATTTAATAATGACTGTCCTAGGGCATAATAAATTTGTTTTAGGAGATAAGGCTCAGCAGCGTGCCGCAAATTTTTAAAGACATATATGAGTTTGCGCACTCGTGCACCAAGCAGCTTGATATGCTCTTTGAAATTGAGATTTCTGTCTATAGTAACACCCAAGTACGTGAAGGTGTGAACACGTTCCAGAGATGAACACGTGCAGTCGGCTTTCAGGGTACACTCGTGAGAGATAATTTTGTGGCTGTTACTGAGACTCGAATAATTTTTGATGCTGAAAGAGATATATTTTGTTTTTTTTTACATTTAAGGTCAGAATGTTCGCCTGAAGCCAGCTTCTAGTGATATTATAGCCCTGCTGAGCAGCATCAAATACCTCATCTCAAGTATTGGCGGCAAAAACTAAAGCAGTGTCGTCTGCGAAGGAGATGATTTCGCCATGGGTGAGCTTAAGACTCGTAAGTTCGTTAATGTATACAAGGAATAAGGTGGGTCCCAAGATGCTGCCCTGTGGTACGCCATGTGTAACTGGAAGGTAGGTACTTTTGTATTTGCTCACACGGACACACTGCTTTCGCCCAGACAAATAACTTTCAAAGAGTTTTAGCTGAGTACCTCTAATTCCTAATTTCTCGAGTTTTGTCAATAAGAGGGCAACAGAAATCGTGTCAAATGCCTTGGCGAGATCGAGAAATATTGAAAGACATTTTTTACCTTTGTCCAAATTTGTGCTAATAAAGCTGGTGAGTTTGTTCACTGCTTGTTCAGTGGACTTACCATGCCGAAAACCATACTGGCTTTTAGATAGTAAATTATTTTTTTCCAGATAATTTACTAAGCGTGCATTTATTATTCTTTCCAATATCTTCGATAATGCCGGTAGAATGGATATTGGCCTATAATTTTTTATTTGATTTCTGACCCCGCTCTTATAGATTGGGCACACTTCAGACCTTTTCAAGGAATCAGGGAAAAAGCCCGACCGTAAGCTGTCACTAAAAATTTTAGTAATAGGTGGAATTAGAATCTTTTTATGCAATTTTAGAAATTTACTACTAATCTTATCACAACCCGAAGCACAATCTGTTTTTAGACCATTTATGATTTGTTCAACTTCTTTCTGATCAGTGTCCATCAAAACAAAAGAATTACTCTGCTGGGTATACTCGTCTTTATAATATTGAGAATGTGCATTGGGTGTGTTTGTTTTTTGATAAATTTTATCGGCCAGTGAGGCGCCAACATTAATGAAATAACTATTTATATTATTTAGAGATTGCTCAGGAGAAGTTGAGAATGTTAGGAGTTCTTTTGTGCGTTGTATTGGTTTTGTTGTGTTTGCGATGTCTCTAATTGCTTTCCATAATTTCTTACTGTCTTTTTGTACATTTTTAATTAGGGTTTTTTCGTACTGTCTCTTTATTTTACGTAAAAGATCGTTACAGAAATTCCTATAACGTCTGTAAATAATTTTAAAATTTTCGTTTGTTGGTGATAATTTAGCTTTTTTGTGTAGCTTATCCCTGTTTCGCATGCACCTCAGCAAACCCGGAGTGATCCAAGGCTTTATTATTTTTGACCGTCTTGGTAATGTTTTTATTTGTGTATTTTTTTCAATAATATTTTGAAGAGACTGCATCAAATAATTTAATGTAAAATTAGGATCTGCCGACTGATGAATTGGATCAAGATCAAGCTTTAACAGGTCTTCCACTATTCCTTCATTGTTAACTTTAGTTATAGTTGTAGCCATATAATGTAATGTTTTTTTCGTCTGTAGGCATAGCAAAACTGGATAATGGTCCGTTAACGCTGAGAATGGGACTATTGCAGTGGCAGTACTTATAGTTTTTATTAAGGCGTGATCCAAGCAAGTTTCACTGTCACCACGAGTTATAAGGCTATGAGCTGGTAGTAAGCCGTATGAAGCTGCTAAAGTTAAGTATCGTTCCCCGTGTATGTCTATTTTGTTTGGGTTTATTGGTATGTTTAAGTCACCCATTAACACATTGTGTTTATAGTTCGATACTACTTGAAGTATTTTGTCTAGAGAAGAGAGGAATGGATCTATGTTAGTATATGATGGCGATCTATATAAACCAATAATGGCAACATGTTCTTCTACAATAGCTACTAGACAATTACAGTCCTGAAAATCAGGCTCCTCTATGCGGACATTAAGATTCTCTTTATAATAGATAACTACACCATCATTTTGCTTGTTATTATTTTTAGTTGACGCATGACAATATCCGTCCAGCTCTGGAATTACCGATGCACAAGAGAGCCAACACTCCGTCAGTATCAGAACGTCACATTCTAGTTTTAATCTACTTAATAAGATCTCAAAGCCCGACATATTGCAGTTTATGCTACGGATGTTCTGCGTTAATATAAGTAATTGGTTTGCAGTACTAGTAATGATAGTGTGGCACTCTTCTATGTCAGCAGTTTGCGAATGGGATACGGATAAGCTATCAATGCTAGTAGTTAGGTCGATTATATCACTGAATTTTTAAAAGAAGCATAATTTTGTAATGATTTTTTATCAGGGATTGAACGTTTTTATAGAAAGCTTTTATATGTGTAGCAGAGAAAGTTGTTTTTATAGTATGTATTGTAATTATGAGGACATGTTTGTAGAGTATGTTTATGTGTATGTTTGTGTGAATGTTGATTTGTAATATCTTTTTGACTATATGTGTTTGGATTATTTTAAAACTACAACTAAACGTATGATGAGAGAGGTGTGCTAATATGTTAAGGTTATAACATAAGTATGTTTTGGATTGTGTGTTACAAAGGCAAGAAATGATATATCTTACGTTAAAACAATAAGGTAATGCATGCAACAAAGGAACTTTACACCATTTAAAGAGACTGATCGTAACATGTAATGGTCATATTGTGGTACGTATTTTTTCTATGTCCGCCGCATTATTGATACGAATATGTGATGAGTCTTCGTTTTTTTTGAGGTACACTATCCCATTTGCTGTCCAACAGAAATTGAAGCCATGGCTATTTTTAAATTGTCTCGCCAAGAAGTAAAGCTTTTGAGTTTTGTACGTGAGAGTTTCCGCTACATATAAAGGTTTAGCCACATACTTGGTGTTCAAGTGAGTAGTATTCAATTTATCCGCATTAGTTTTTGGTTTATTGATACTCTTGACAGCCTTAAGAAACTTCTCTTTCAATAGTACGGTGGTTAAATCCACGATTACCGGGTTTGAGTCATCTTTTGACTTTAGTCGATAGATATCTTTTATGCAAGACCCGTTTATATCGATGTGAATCGTCTTTCCTAGTTGCATTATTTCGTTACACAGAGTTTCTTTCGTCTCTCCATTTTGTTTCGGTATATTCCGAATTTCAATACCAGCTCCGCGGGTTTTCCGTTCCATTGTCTCCAGTTTTTCTTCCAATTCTATAATCAGCAGTTTATCAGCCTTTCTTTCCTTCTCAAGCGTATTTATCTTTGACAAAAATTCGTCGTATTTATCTGACATTAAATCCATACTTGTTTTTAGCTCTTGGAAGCGTTTTTCCTGCTCACTCGAAAACGATACAAACATTTCCTTGATAAGAGCCATAATATCAGTATTTGTATCATCATACTTCCGTTTTTTTCGCTCCGTAATGTTGATCGCAAGTGAGTGGAGATCTGGTTCAGACTCACACTGTTTCAACGGTAAGTCAATAGCTGCCTTAGCGAATGTTAGGGCAGTGCTCCGCATGTTCTCTGTTGCAGCCAGCGATGTTGAGGGGGAAGTTGAAGAAGCTTGTTGTTGTGGCATGATGAGAATTAACCTGTCTTTCGTTAATCGTTACAACAAGTACCAGGACAACATACGTTGCAGCGATAGATTCCACACAGTCGCGGCAGAGGTCAAGCCTATCTGGTCGCAATCGAGGAATGCGAAGTTTTTGCCTTTCCGTCCAGTATAGTGAGAGCTATGCTTTCAACAATAGATGCGCAAACGCCCTTTTTTCTGAGTAGCTGGCAGAAATCTAGCTATCTCCCTCTCGCACGATGACACGACGTAGTTCTATCCTTTACGCACTTGGATGTTATTGCCACACAGTTCACGTATATGTACGTGTAATAGTGTGCGTGAAAGAACTCACAGACTGCGGCAAGATGACTCCTACGACTTTATGCACTCCTAATTTTTATTGAGTAATTTTTTGCTTTGTATTTACTATATTTCGAAATTAAAAATAGAATAACTCTGGGCACGTCCGCTCTTGTTAGAGGTCCGAGGGGAAGGCCAATTATATATTGTAAAGTTCTCTGAAAAGCAGCTACTCCGTTAGTAACTCCGAATGGTATACGTCTAAATTGATACAAATTACCGCACGCTTCAAATGCTGTGTATATTTTTTCGCTGGCCAGGATTGGCACTTGATGGTATGCACTTTTCAGATCGATTTGACTGAAAAATCTATGTTTGGCCACTTTTGATACGATTGATTCGATGTTTGGTAGAGGATAAGCATCCAGTTCAGTAAATTTATTAATCGTTAGTGAATAGTCTATGACCATCCGTTTGCGGTGTTGTCCTCCACCCGTAACTAAGACTTGAGCTCGCCACGGAGATATACTGAGTTCTATGACGCCATCTTTGAGAAGTTTATCGATTTCCTCTTTAATGAAAGCTTCATCCAACGCGCTGTGTCGCCTTGGTTTTATAATGATAGGTTTGATTGCCGGCGATACATGATGAAATAAAGTTGCAGGTGGTACACCAGCTGCTAGAACATTGCATATTTTAAGCGGCTTTTGACTTCCTCCAAATTTCATTTCTACGGACGAGTGGTTTCTCAGTAAATCATGGCCAATTATAATATCTGCGCATAGATTTTCAATAACCAGGAGTGGTATTTGCTTGTATGTATGGCCTTTTAACTCAATCGTAGCGAAGCACACTCCTTCTACAACAGAAGTATTGTCTAGAGATGCTAATGTTATTGTTTGACGATATGGCTTAAGTCTGAGATTCAACGTTTGCGCAATTCTTTTGTTAATGAAACTTTTCGAACTGCCTGTATCTATTAGGGCATCGGCACGTGTCTGATTAATTACGACTGCGACTGTAGCTTGTTTAAGACTTACCGGTGACGCAGCGCACATTTCAGATAACTCTATATTTACCGCATTCACAGGTTTTGGGCTGCGACATACTTTGGCGAAATGGCCCCTCTTGCCGCATTGTTTGCAGGTACTGTGAAACGCAGGGCATTTAATGCGTTGGTGGACATTTCCTCCACAAAACCAACAATTTTTGCGCGCCGGAGTTGGTGGTGGTGCTGCTGCAGCTATTCTTTCCTCCAACGCTAGTTGTGTAGGTGGTGTAATTAACATTTCTTGAGTTTGAGCAGCATTATGAGTCAATTCCATTTCGTTCGTGTAAGATTTCGCATTATTTACAGCTATTTCAAAAGTGATTGCTTGATTTAGAGCTTCGTCGAGAGTGAGGTTAATATTTTCAAGTAATTTTTGACGAATGTTACATGATGAAAGTCCAGCTATGAATGCATCACGAATAAATTCATGTTTGTATTGCTCGGCGGTGACGGATTCAAAATTACAATCAGTTGCGAGCTGTTTTAAAGATTGTATGTATTGCGAAATGGTTTCTTCAGGTTTTTGACGTCTAGTTGCTAGAATATGTCGGGCGTGTACTACGTTTTTGGGTTTAATATATATTTTGTCCAACATTTCCATCGCAGTTGTATATGTTTGACAATCTTGTATTTGTACGTATACATTTGCATCTAGATGGTTTGCTAATAGCATTAATTTCATAGTATCCATAGTATCGGATTTAGACATTTGTAACTCGGCTTTGAGGAAGTTCACAAACAAAAATTTCCAGTGTTTCCATTTATTTTCAGCACTTGGAGAATCTGGTGTGATATCAAAGCGCTCTGGGCGTAGGTATTTTGATAGGCTTCCTGACACGCTGGAAGTCGATGGTACATTGCTCTGAGTATTACCATACATCGTGTATTTTATTTAGTAGCTTATTCAAGCTGAATAAATTGTTACATAATAAAAGATTCACTTAACCAAAATATTGGCTTTATTCAGCTTGAAACACAAATTAATATATAATGACAAGTGTCAATAATGCCATGCATATTTATAAAGAAGTAGACAGTATAAAGCAACGAGATTATGCGCAAAGAGTTACACTACAGTCCCCGACTTTAATTCTTCTAGTCTTTCACTGGTATTATCCGCGATAGAGGCGAGGTGTCGATTTGATACCGTTGTCTCTCGTCCATTTTGTAATCGGACAAACGAATAGTCGGGGTTTGTCTATATTAGTTCGACCTCCTCTACCAAAGGCTGATATTTGTTCTTACGATCTAATATTTTCATTAGCACTTGACCTGAACTTGTGAGCTATGTTGATATCGCATTCCTATTGGGAGATTGGCTAGTGTGCATGAATATTCTTTCATGCGGAGTACAGTTCGTCACAGTACACAGCAGAGAGCGAATTGAGTGCAGGGCCACTGACAAATATTGTTCCCAGCGTTCAATCGGTGCATTATGAGTTCCACAAGCTAATTGTACTGCTTTCCATACAGTTGAGTTCAGTTTTTCGACCTGTCATTCATTGTGGATTCTATGCAGTGGTGTTGCTTGTAGCTACTCCTTTAGAGTGTAATCTCTAAGATCAGTCAACAGGAATTGCGTCCCGAGGTCTGAATGAATGCGGGCATGCCAAAGATCATGAACAGGCTGTTGAGATGCTTGATCACGGTTTTAGCACTCATGCACGGGAAGGCGAAAGGAAATCGAGAGTATTCGTCTATAACCGTGAGAATGTGTTTGTCATTAGTGTTATAAAAAAAAATATGTTAATTATGTAATGTTTGGGTCTACTTTAGTTATGATGCCCACTTCAACTAGACGATCTAGCTCAACTTCAATGTTTCTTTTGATTGAAAATTTAATTGATCTTGCTGGAATGTGCTTCGGTTGAGCATTGGGCTTGATATATGGATGTTTACTTGATAATCTTTGACTTTTCCAAGTTTGCCGTCGAAAAGAGCAGTGTTCTTGTCCAGGACTTGTTGCAAACTAAAGACTTCGTGTCGAGTATTCTTAATCGAGTAGACTGGCTTTGGGAAGTTCATGTTAAACATTTCACTCCACTGTAGGCCGAACAACATTGGATCAGCTGACTTCATGACAACAACAGGTAGTTTCTTTTCCTCCTCTCGAACTCGTACCGTTACATCCGTTAGGCCCTTTGGCTTAAGTTGTACGTTCCCATAGGCGCGTAGACCTGGAACCTTCGTGAGAGGTGGAGCGCCGATATGCTTCCAGAACTTGGTGCTGATAATTGAATAGACTGAGCCGGGATCCCAGTCTAACGTACAATTAATGTTATTAATTAGCACGTCTATTTTCTTACTGCCTTTGCCTTTCGACTTGTTTATCAGACAAAAGGTATCTGGTTCGTCGTCGCTGTCTTCTGAGTAGGACGCTTGTGAAGAATTGTTGCTGTTTCCGTCATGTTTTAGCTTGTATAGCTTGTTCCTTTTCGTAGATGTTCTTTGTTTAACAAAGAATGTAATTATTTTAATTTGATGTTCTTTTCTTTTTTTTCTTTTTCTCGCCACAGAATGTGGTCAACATGCCGTTTACACCTATGGCACCACGCCGAAGCAAGCGTACCACTAGACCAACCCGACGCCTAATTGATGAGATGGGGGTTAACCCCTGTAGGGCGGACGAATGTTACAAACTCATTTTATAATATTTTGGTATCATAGATACCGTGGACATTGTCGCCTGTGTCATTGCTGTTGTTTTGTCAATGTGAAAAGATTGTATGTATCTCCTTGATGGAAACTTTCCTCTAATGGTATAGACAGTTGCCATTAGTAACGTCATATAAAAATCTTTGTCTTACCTATTAAAAATATACGATAGTATTCAGTGAACTTTATTTATTTAAAACAAGTAAGTAAGAATATCATAAAACTTAACATGGTAGCAGAGCGCGGTTCATCTATTTTGAATACATAATCGAAAATAAAAAGGTAAAGATGACAAACAGAATCGAAAGTTTGAACAAAGAAAATTATGACACATGGGCACTACAGGCCAAAGCCGTCCTAGTAAAAGCAAAACTGTGGAAATACGTAGAACAAGAAATAGACTTGAAAAAAGCAAACGACTCGGAAATTGAAGGTAACTTAATGGTAATCAGTGAGTTAATTCTAATAATATCTCCGTCTGAACTCAAGGAAGAATGTGAAGTTTGTATTAAAGCCAAAATGAAAGCTATGGTCGGGAAACCAAGAACTGACCCTCGCACTTCTGAACCACTTCAGATTGTACACAGTGATTTGTGTGGCCCGATATCAAAAGCTTCTTGTGCCGGAAACAAATATTTTGTCACTTTTATTGACGACTGCACCAGATATAGCCGAGTATTTTGCATAAAGACAAAAAATGAAGTCATAGATATGTTCAAGGTCTATAAAGCTGAAGTAGAGAACTTCATGGAAAAGAAAATTAAATGCCTGCAATCCGACAACGGCACGGAATATTGTAACAATGAGTTCAACAGTTTGTTAAAAGAAAATGGCATAACCAGAAGATTATCTGCACCCTATACACCACATCGAAATGGAATTGCGGAAAGGAAAAACAGAACTTTACTCGAAAAAGCAAGGAGCCTAATGATTGAGTCTAATGCACCGATGTATCTGTGGACACACAGGTAGTTTGTGTATCACAGATACACAAACTACCTGTCAAACAGAAGTCCAAACAACGGAATTGGAAATGTAACACCATTTGAAAAATGGGTTGGCAGAAAACCATGTGTTGCGCACCTTAATAAATTTGGAGCAAAGGCATTCGTTCTCTTAAAAGGAAGACAAAACTTAAATAAGTTTGATGCCAAAGCAATTTCTGGAGTCTTCATTGGATACTCTGAAATATCCAAGGCTTTCCGGATTTGGGTACCATCAACACAAAAAGTAATGGTAACCAAAAATGTAAATATAATGCAGAAATTCTACTACGACATAAAGGAAGAAGAGAATCTTAATAAAAATAACAAAGATGAAACAAGAAAAGAAAAAGAATATGTCGAGATTGAATTTCTAGAAGAGAATATAAATAGACAAATACAAAAAAATCCAGAAAGAGAAGAAGACATTTGGGCTGAAGCCGAAACGCAATCAGGAACTGATACCAATATAATTTCTGAAGAAAATGAAATTTATTCCGCAGATGAAGAAGAACTACCAATGCCACCACATAATGAAGTGACCGAAGAGTGAACAGAAACCCGAGCTTTGCGTGATCATTCATTAATACGCAAGCCCATGCGTTTTGATGATTTTGTTATGAACGCTGTGGCAGAGTTAGAAGACAATTATACTGAGCCCAATACATACAAGGAAGCAATGTTATCCGAAAATAGAGAAAAATGGGCAGAAGCAATGCAAAGCGAGATGAATTCACTTCAGAAAAATAATACCTGGGAACTTGCCGCACTACCAAAAGGTAGAAAAGCTTTACCAAGCAAATGGATATACAAGATAAAGAGAAACCCTGATGGAACCATAGAAAGTTACAAGGCAAGACTTGTCATCAAAGGTTTCTCTCAACGCGAAGGTATCGACTATGATAAAACATTTAGTCCAGTAGCACGACTTACTACTATCAGAGCAATACTGGGAATTGCAGCTAAAGAAAATCTGAATTTACAACAATTTGATGTCACCACTGCATTCCTGAACGGTACAGTGGAAGAAGAAATTTATATGGTATCACCAAATGGACTTTATGTACAAAAAGGAAAGGTATGTCGTCTTTTGAAAAGCCTCTACGGGTTAAAACAGGCACCTCGATGCTGGAATGAGTGCATACATAAATTTCTGATAGACGTCAAATTTCAGAGAAGTGAAGCAGATCCTTGCTTGTATGTAAGAATCAAGGGAAACTCGAAAGTTATTGTAGGACTTTATGTCGATAACGGCTTGGTAGCTTCCACTGATAGCGCTGGTCAAGAATTTTTAAATGAACTTGAAAGAAACTTCAAGATAACTACGAAACCAGCGTCTTATTTCCTTGGTATGGAAATAGATAGAAACAAAGACGGATCAATTAACTTAAGTCAAAGAGCCTACGCTAAAAAGGTCCTAAAACATGGCATGGAAAATTGCAAACCAGTTACATCTCCGAAAGTTAAGGTGCCAAAAATGGACGAGACAAATAAAAATGAAGACATGAAATTTCCATATCGAAACTGTGTCGGAGCACTGGCTTACCTGATGGTCGCAACAAGACCAGACATCTGCTATGCAGTGTTTGTCGCATCAAGGCATTTAGAAAACCTAGGAAGGAGGATATTGTGGCTGTAAAGCGAATTCTACGCTTTCTTAAAGGAACTCTCGATAGATGTCTAACATTTTATCACTCCAAAGCAGGTGACTTAATGTGCTACTCAGATGCTGATCATGGAGGTGATCCAGAGACTGGGCACTCTACTACGGGCATGGTGTGCCTTTATGACGGCAGCTATTGCCTGGAATAGTCAGAAGCAAACCTCAGTTGCTCTGTCAACAACAGAGGCTGAACTTGTAGCAGCAAGCAAAACCACACCAGAAATAGTGTGGTTGAAGAAGCTTTTGACAGACCTATCTAACAAAGAATTTTTTAAAGTTACACTATGTATTGATAATGAGTCTGCTGTGAAATTATCATATAAGCCACCATACGAGTGTCACCGTCGAACAAAGCATATTAGTTTGAGACACTTCTACATTAGAGAATGTGTATCAAAAGGAGAACTAGTTGTAAAGCAAGTTGCAGCACAAGTGCAACTAGCAGACATGTTTACAAAACCTCTGTATGGACCAAGATTTAATGACTTGTCTCATGGAATTGGTCTTCGAGCAAATTCTTAAAAGAAGTGTGGGTGAAAAGATTGTATGTATCTCCTTGATGGAAACTTTCCTCTAGTGGTATAGACAGTTGCCATTAGTAACGTCATATAACAATCTTTGTCTTACCTATTAAAAATATACGATAGTATTCAGTGAACTTTATTTATTTAAAACAAGTAAGTAAGAATATCATAAAACTTAACACAATGTCTTAGAATAAACGTTATTTTATAAACTTAACACGATTATGTTATTCTTATCAGTTAGACTTCGATGGGAGAGGGCCTTTGAAATCTACGCTTAAGCGTTTTAATGCTGACGTCGCCTTTTTTAATTTCGGAGAGGGAGTTGGGTTGTTAAAGTACCTCGGTTTGACCTCAGCGCACAGACGGCAATCCCGCGTCATCTTCCTGATTCGTCGATTGAATAGGGAAGATTCTTACTCTACAAACAGTGGTACATTCTTGCCACTCCTGGGTGACAAAGTGATGCGTGAAGAGATTGGAGTTTAGGTGAGGTAATCGTGGTGCAAGCAAATATACGCGATAGGGCATCCGCAGCTTTATTGTCCTTCCCGGATGTGTATACTATGTCATAATTATATGCTATTATACGCTAACTCAAGCCGCCACCTTTGGATTTTCTCATTTATTATTTTTACTGGCGTGTTTGGCATTGAGCATAAATTAAACTGGTCTTTGATCCGTTATAAGGGTATAATGTTTCCCGATAAGGAAATGCCTCCACTTTTTTAGAGATTCTACGATGGCGTACGCTTCTTTTTCAACGGCCGAATGACTGAGTTCACTGTGATTGGTGGACGTCATGCCTGCGATAAATGCGCCGCGGATCGTGTCGTTTTTGTTCATTTCGGCATCAACGCTGGTAAAATCGCGGTCTTTTGAGAGTTGTTTGAGGGACTGCATGTATATACCTATAGTCTCACCTGCCTGCTGCTTTCTCTTCGTTAGTAAGTGTCTGGCATAGATGATATTATTGGACTTGACGACTAATTTGTCGAGTGCAGCAATCGCGGAGACATATGTTTCGTACTCACTAACATGGATGTAAACCTTCGGGATGTGGTTGATCAAAAGCTGGCGTTTAATTTGAGTCCATTTTACGGCAGCAGATAATTCTGACTGAGCTAAGAAGTTGATGAATGTTTTTTTTTTCCAATGCCATTCTTTTGCAGTTTTACTGGACGGGTCTTCATCGAACCGTTCTTGTCTTAGGTACTTGTCCATTTATGTTTATTAAATTGAAATCATTAGAAAACCTGTAGTATTTGATAGAGATTGCAATGTAGCATCACTATTTTTAAGAGGACTTAGTCTGTGGTTTAGTCAATGATAAAAATTCTCCGTAGCAATGGCGGTGTGTTTATGAGTGTAACAATTATATTAATTAAAAGGTTTCTCCAAACAATCACTATCTTTCTCTGGTGTCCCAATAAACCACACAACAGGTTATGGGCCCAGACCAGATTCCATTAAAAACCCAAGCGGACACAGGAAAACAGTGAAAAATAAAAAAAACAAGTGACGGCGTGGCCGTACAACTAAAAACAGGAAAGAAAAGAAAACAAGTAAAAACCAGTATAAAAACGAATGTATAACAAAAATGGAAAGGGAGGAGATAAAAATTGAACAGTTGAAAGATGGAGAAAGTTTTCTTTTGTGGAAATTCGAATTCAACATTCACGTCAAGGCGGCGAAACTATGTGACGTTTTATCACAAGAAACACAGAAGGAAGTAAGAAAAACTGAAGAATTTAGTACGAAAGACGCCAAGGTACAAAAGATCATCATAAATACAATAGATAG
Source organism: Orthosia cruda (assembly GCA_964057195.1). NCBI lineage: Eukaryota > Metazoa > Arthropoda > Insecta > Lepidoptera > Noctuidae > Orthosia > Orthosia cruda. The sequence goes on from OZ059827.1 coordinate 3,169,143, forward strand.
AAAGCTGAAAAGTCATATTTTAGGATGCCAGAATGCCCAGGAAATGTATGAGAAACTTTGTAAAATCTTTGAAGGTCAAGAAGAAAGAAATAAGTCATCATTGTTACAGGACTTCTTTAATTACAAATAGGATAATAAGTGTCTTACTCAAATGATTACTGATATAGAAAATCTACAGTTTCGCTTAAACCAACTGGGAAAAAAAATAAATGAAGAAATGGTGATGTCAAAAATTCTAACCTGCTTACCAAGTAAACTAAACTATTTCATCACTGCATGGGAATCTACACCAGAAGATAAAAATACATTAATAAACTTAACTAATCGCTTGTTAAGTGAGGAAAATAGGTTTGAAAACAAGAAAGGAAATAAAATTGAAAATCAGCTGGCGTTCCAAGCTATGAAAAAAAGGTAATTTGAGCATGAAGTGCTTCAAATGCAATAAAACAGGACATATTAAAAAGGACTGTAAAATGTGTTCAATATGTAAAAAGTATAACCATCAAGAAAAAGACTGCAAATTTAAGGCAAAACAATGTTCAGTATGCAAGAAAACAAATCACCTAGAAGAAAATTGTTTCTTTAATAAAAATAAAAAGTCAGATATGACATTTTTAATTAAACCAAAAGAAGAAATTAAAAGCATGGAATTTATTGTGGATTCAGGCTGCACAGTTCATATGACAAATGATATACAGATACTGTAAAATTTTGAAAATAAAATATCAATGTTAACGGCTAATGACCAAAATGTTGAAGTACGAGGCCAAGGAAATGTGAAAGGTGATATTTGCTGTTTGAATAACACTTTATTTGTTCCTGAGTTATCACAAAATCTGTTTTCAGTCAATGCAGTCACAAATAACCAAGGATCTGTTGTGTTTACTAAAAATAAAGTTGAAATCTACAAAGAGTCACAGTTAGTATTAACGGGAGAAAAAGAAAATGGTTTGTATAAAATAAATATAAACAATACAGAAGAAAAGACATTATTAATGAAAGAATATGGAAATGCCCAAGAATGGCATGCAAGATTAGGGCACCCAGGAAAAACTACACTGGAAATATTACCAAAAATGGTAGATGGAATAAAAATACAAGGTGGTAAACAATTGGATAAATGTGAAATCTGCACACAAGCAAAACAAACAAGGCTACCATTTGATACAGTAAGAACAAGAGCCACAAGATCATTACAAATCATACATACCGATGTTTGTGGACCATTTGAAAATAAAACATATGATGATTATAGTTATGTATTAACAGTCATGGATGACTACACCCATTTTACTAAAATCTACTTACTAAAGTACAAAAGTGAAGTTAAGTATAAACTGAGAAACTACATACAAGAAACTGAAAGAGAAAAAATTGAAAAAGTATCAATTATAAGATGTGACAATGGAGGTGAATACACAAGCAATGACTTTAGACAATGGTGCATGGAAAAAGGAATAAAACTGGATTTAACAGTACCATACACTCCCCAATTAAATGGCAAGGCAGAAAGATTAAACCGAACGTTACTAAATAAAACCAGAGCATTGCTGTTTGATTCTAAATTTGAAAAAGAAATGTGGGGTGAAGCCATGTACTGTGCTACATACATAATAAATAGAATGCCAAGTGAATCATTAAAAAACAAAACACCATATAAAATGTGGTACGGAAAAAGACCTAACATAGCTAACTTACAGAAATTTGGTTCTGCCGTGTATGCTAAACAACTAAATACAACCATTAAGAAACTAGACCCGAGAAGTAAGAAGTTAGTAATGGTTGGTTATAGTAATAATGGATATAGACTATGGAATGAAAAAGAACGAAAAATAGAAATAGCAAGGGATATTGTCATATTTGATGATATTAAAAATAAAGAAAAAGAAGTCAGTAATATACTAAAAAGACAGGTAACTACACAATTCTTATTAGACGGTGATGAAGAGAAAACTATCAATGAACAAGAAAATAATGAGAGCTATAATGAAAAACAAGAATTAGAAATACAAAATAGTGAAGTAGAAAAAAATGTTCCAGTTACAATAGAAGAGGAAATAGAAATTAATGAAAATACAGAAAATAACATGATGGAAGAGTATTTAGAAGAAGAATTCTTAGATGCAGAAGAAGAGACATCTGAAGAAAATAAAAATTCTAGAAGTAGAAGGCAAGTGAAGAAGCCTGTATGGACAAAAGATTATGAGATGGCTTTGATAACACAAGGAGAAGATCAATTAACTTATGAAGAAGCTGTTAGTGGAAAACATAAAGAAGAATGGCTAAAAGCAATAGAAGCAGAGTTAGAAGCACTAAATAAAAATAAAACATGGATAGAAGTCAGTTTACCAGAAGGGAAGAAATTAATTGACACTAAGTGGGTTTTTAAGATTAAGAAAGAAGGAAATAAAGATCTTTATAAAGCCAGATTAGTTGTAAGAGGCTTTAAACAAGAAGATAAGTTTGATCACTCGGAGATTTATGCTCCAGTAGCTAAACTACCTACACTGCGGATTTTATTAGCAATAGCTAGTAAATATAACATGAATATTCAGCAGATGGATGTAAGAAGTGCATTTTTATATGGGAACATAGAGGAGGAGGTGTTTGTAGAGAAGCCAAAAGGTATGAAGAAAGATGGCAAAGTATTGAAATTGCAAAGGTCTTTGTATGGATTAAAGAAGTCTCCAAGATATTGGAATGACAAATTTAATCAATTTATGATTCAGGAAGGGTTTTTAAGAAACCAGTGTGATTATTGTTTATATTATAAGAAGGACAAGAAGTTCTATATATTATTATATGTTGATGATTTGATTTTACTTTGTAAAGATAAACAAGAGATAAAAATATTTAAAGAAGCATTACAAGATAAATTTGATATGAAAGACTTAGGGGATAACAATCTAAAATATCTAGGAATAAATATAACTAAGAAGAATGATGTAATTGAGTTAGACCAAGAGCACTATTTAAAATTTTTATTGAAGAAGTATAACATGGAAGGATGTAAATTTATAGCAACACCCATAGAACAAGGTCTAGTCTTGGAAAAAGAAGCAGCTACAGATAAAGAATTGATAAAAAGATGCAGACTGTTAATAGGAAGTCTCATGTATGCCATGTTGGGAACATGTCCAGATTTGTGTTATGCGTTGAGTTATTTAAGTCGCTTTCAAAGTTGTGCTAATGAGAGTTTATGGAAGGCATTAAAAAGAATTTTGAGATATTTTAAGGGTACTTTAGGATTAAAATTAATTTATAGAAAAGGAGTAGATGTGCAGTTAGAAGGGTATACAGATGCTGATTGGGCAGGAGACCAAAAGGATAGGAAATCTACATCAGGGTATATAATGAAAGTTTTTGGTAATACAGTGTCATGGTCTTGTAATAAACAGCAGTGCATATCATTATCTAGTACAAAATCAGAATATGTAGCATTAGGAAAGGGAATTGCAGAAGGATGCTGGATAAGGAACTAGGAGTTGATTGTAAAAGTTTCATTATAAATATTGATAATCAGTCTGCAATTCATGTTGCCAAAAACCCAGAATATCATAAGCGCCTTAAACATAATAATAAAAATAATAATAATAAATAATAATAATAAAAATGTTTATTTATCTCCACAAATTACATACATAGCTTAGCTGTTATATTGACAGAATAGACAAAAATAAAATAGTAATTTGTGAGAGATCTGGAGTCTAAACTAAGCCGAGGCATGTATTTCAGAACTCCAGGTCCCCCATTACATCGTTAAACATAAAGATTGTCAACACGGAACAAATTTGCAAATGGTCTGTGTGGATGGTGCGTATGCGTGTGTGTGTGTGTGTGTGTGAATGCATGAGTGTGTGGTGTGTTTATATATATGTGTGTTTGTGTATAATGCATAATAATTTTTGTTATTTAAATATTATGTAAATATACATAGAACGTATGTATATCAAAAAAACAAGAATACCTATAATTGACACACCCTGCTATTTTGCTACATATTGATATTAAGTATCATTTTGTGAGACAAAAAGTTGAGAATAAAATTGTATGTTTGAAATATGTTCCTTCAGGGGAGCAGCTTGCGGATATATGTACTAAGGGATTATGTAAACCTACTTTTGTTAAGTTGAGAAAAATGTTGTAAATATTGTATAAGTTTGTAATACTTATGTAGAGTCTGTAATTTCAGTAGTGTTGTGAAGTATAAGTAACTATAATTATTTTATGTTTTGTGATTGTGAGTGATGTTCACATTGAGGAAGGGTGATAGAGATTGCAATGTAGCATCACTATTTTTAAGAGGACTTAGTCTGTGGCTTAGTCAATGATAAAAATTCTCCGTAGCAATGGCGGTGTGTTTATGAGTGTAACAATTATATTAATTAAAAGGTTTCTCCAAACAATCACTATCTTTCTCTGGTGTCCCAATAAACCACACAACAGTATTCAGGTTTTAATAAACAAAAAATTGTACATTATATGACATTATACACGGAGAAAACTTGAATGACAGTGACATGCCAAGCAGAAGTGAAGTTAGAATAGAATACAATTGATTGTACACCAAAACTAAAGTTACACATCCCTTAAAGTTAGATGTTGGCAAGGAAAGAGGTTGCAACTCTAAGCAAATAGATCATATCACGTCAGTGTCATCAATTACTCTTTGGGTGTTATTCTCAATAACTCAAGTAGTGTCACGTACGTGTCATTATAACACAAATTTGCATTAGAAATCCAAAAAAAGTCTCGAAAAAGAATCAATAAATTATTTAAAATCTCACATTTATATTTCATCACTATTCCCGTTCAATCAACGTATAAACTATGAAAAAGATTAAGATATATGTCTGACACGAAAAAAAAAATTATAAGCTTAACTTTGTAAACTACAAACTAAGTTCAAACCATAAGAAGACCAAAGGTGTGAACAAACTAACTGCGAATGTGTTTCACGCACGCTTTAATGGTTGTAAGCCCTTGCGTTGCGTTCATGATTTGTTGCTATTCCTGCCTGACTTGGCCTGACTCCGAATCCGAGGAAAAAGGCAGTGATGATGATCTTCCTACACTTGACAAGGATAAAGTAAAAACAAACTAAGCTCGATCTACACATGAAAAGTAAATCATGCTTAGTTTTAAACAGGTATAGTAAACCGTGCTTGTTGTAGAGATGAATTCTAATTGTCTTTGATTTTAGTCTATGTTTAAAAGCAAGTTAAATTTCAAATGTAGAGTTTTTTGTGGTTGACTTATGTCGTGAAGAAAATTTTATGTCACTCGTTTTTGAGAATCGTTCAGAGCAAGCTGTAATTTTGAGTCGTTATATTTTTAGTGAAGATGTAGTGTTTTTATCAAGGTTATACTGAATAAAATGTATGTGTGAGATGGACTGAAGAAGTCGTCGTTTATTTTCCTACTGGATCCCAATGTTTGACTTCTCCTGGAGGGCAGATATCCGTAAGAGGTCATCGGCCCAGCACGCTTCCACTGCGTCAAGAGCAGATATCGATAACAGGTTATGGGCCCAGCACGCTTCCACTGCGCCAATAAAAGATATCCATATTGAGATATCCGTAAGAGGTCATCGGCCCAGCACGCTTCCACTGCGCCAACAACAGATATCCACAAAAGGTTATGGGCCCAGCACGCTTCCACTGCGCCAACAACAGATATCCATATTGCCATCGGTAAAGAGCTTGACTCAGCAGAAGCATGAGCCAGACAAGCGTGGCCAGCGAAGAACTGCCATGCTCAACAAAATGTTTATGAAACAAATCACCGACTTGATGTCTACTGGTACAGTTGCTATGGATATAGTAGGAAGAAGCAGTGAAATCTCTAAAGTAAATGTGACTCCAGACTTGAACACAGTGAATATGTTCTGGGTGTGCAAAGGCGATGCTTCCGATGATGAGACTGAGAAGGTACTGAACAAGGTAGCTGGTGGCCTGAGGCATGAGCTGTCCACTCTGAGGGTCATGGGAGAAATACCTTACATTGTGTTTGTTAAAGATAAACAAGAAGCCAATCTTGTAGAGATAATGTTTTGGAATTTATTTGAAATTAAGGTATTAGTTATAGTATTAAGGTTGTTTTGATTGTTAATTAGAAATTTATATTTAAGGGGGAGGTTTAATATAGTATGTAGAATGTAATGATAGGTAGGGAATACTAGTATGGGTTTTTATTTTTGTATTAATTATGTGTTTAATGATGAAGTTGAGTAGGAGTTTTGTATTGATGAAGTTGAGTAGGAGGTTTGTGTTGATGAAGTTAAGTAGGAGTTTTGTAATGATTAAGTTGAGTAGGAGGTTTGTGTTGATGAAATTGAGTAGGAGTTTTTTATTGATGAAGTTGAGTAGGAGGTTTGTGTTGATGAAGTTGAGTAGGAGTTTTGTATTGATGAAGTTGAGTAGGAGTTTTGTGTTGATGAAGTTAAGTAGGAGTTTTGTGATGATGAAGTTGAGTAGGAGTTTTCTAATGATGAAGTTGAGTAGGTGTTTTATATTGATGAAGTTGAGTAGGAGTTTTGTAATGATGAAGTTGAGTAGGAGTTTTGTATTGATGAAGTTGAGTAGGAGGTTTTGTTGATGAAGTTGAGTACGAGTTTTGTAATGATGAAGTTGAGTAGGAGTTTTGTATTGATGAAGTTGAGTAGGAGGTTTGTGTTGATGAAGTTGAGTAGGAGTTTTGTATTGATGAAGTTGTGTAGGAGTTTTGTGTTGATGAAGTTGAGTAGGAGTTTTGTAATGATGAAGTTGTATATGGGATGTTCTAGGAAAATATGTCAAGGTTAAATACAGGTTTGTTTTAATTTTATTTGAGACAATATAAAATTCAGAGGGGATGTTGTAGAGATGAATTCTAATTGTCTTTGATTTTAGTCTATGTTTAAAAGCAAGTTAAATTTCAAATGTAGAGTTTTTTGTGGTTGACTTATGTCGTGAAGAAAATTTTATGTCACTCGTTTTTGAGAATCGTTCAGAGCAAGCTGTAATTTTGAGTCGTTATATTTTTAGTGAAGATGTAGTGTTTTTATCAAGGTTATACTGAATAAAATGTATGTGTGAGATGGACTGAAGAAGTCGTCGTTTATTTTCCTACTGGATCCCAATGTTTGACTTCTCCTGGAGGGCAGATATCCGTAAGAGGTCATCGGCCCAGCACGCTTCCACTGCGTCAAGAGCAGATATCGATAACAGTGCTTGGTTCTTACCACATGTGTATTTTATATATACCATGTTTTTCGTTTGTGCTGCTTTTTCTAATAGCATTATATCCTATAATTTGTCCATGTTTAATTTCTTGCTGTGTTAAGAAAGAAGAAACGCTAATAATTCCGCAAATTGTTGACAACAAGCTTTGTATTTGCAAGTGTTATAAAACTAATGATATACTACTGGTTTGATATTTTTTTATTGTGTGAATTTGTATGTTTTATTTAGTACTATTAAATTTTGTGATGTTTGCCACTTTTTTAATTATTGCCTACATAAATGGATTCTTATTTTCTTTCTGCACATGTCAGCGTAGTTGGCTCAACCTGAAAAAAAGAGTGGTGGTGGTTATAACATTGAAGTGTGTTACTGTGTATTTGTGTACCTGTCTGTAGTATCATAGCTCCTAAACGGATAAACCGATTTTGATTTAGATAGTGTTTTTAGGGTTCCGTAGCCAAATGGCAAAAAAACAGAACCCTTATGGATTCATCATGCCTGTGTCTGCCTGTCCGTCCGTATGTCACAGCCACTTTTTTCCGAAACTATTAGAACTATGCTGTTGAAACTTGATTAGTAGGTGTATTCTGCGAACCGCATTAAGATTTTTACACAAAAATAGAAAAAATACAATAAAATTTGGGGGTTCCCCATACTTAGAACTGAAACTCAATTTATTTTTCTTCAAACACATACTTGTGGAGTATCTATGGATAGGTCTTCAAAATGATATTGAGGTTTCTAATATCTTTTTTTCTAAACCGAAGTTTGCGCGAGAGACACTTCCAATGTGTGTGTCCCCTGTAACTTCTAAAATAAGAGAATGATAAACAAAAAAAGTATATATGATGTACATTAACCATGTGAACGTCCACCGAAAATTGGTTTGAACGAGATCTAATAAGTAGTTTTTTTTGAATACGTCATAAATCGTAAACCGCAATTTACCAAGTACGGAACCCTTAATGAGCGAGTCCGACTCGCACTTTGCCGGTTTTTTGTTTAAAAGCTGACTTTGTCGAGAGTGTTTTTAGCTATGTATGATGAAATTCTGTTCAGCCGGTATTTTCGTAAGATATCGTGTTATAATTACGTGTTTCTATGGATAGTCATCGAAGCGTGTCTACTACTGTATTATGCATGAAATAGAAATTAACTTAAAAAAGCCGACACAATTACCTACATCTAAAAAATAAAAAATAATCCTCGTACACGCGTCGGGGCCGGGGGTATATTTGTATATTAAATACTAAGCTGTTAACTTTGTTAAACTATTAATTTGGTTTTTATTGTTCCATTCATTTAGATACTGTTTTTTATTAAGATTCCTCACACTTCTTTTCTTTACCCGGTCCGGTCGGCAAAGCCGCTGGCAGAAGCTAGTTTATAATAAAGCATTTACAATCATAAAAACAAAAACATACAACAATGATAGTATCTATCTATTATCACACGGCAGTCATACGCTCATCTCACAATACTCCAGACATACAGACAAGATCTTCTTTCATTCGTCCGCGAACACGTCACAATCGGGTTTAGCATCCAAGAGAGCGTTGAGCGCGGCGAGTGTACGAGGGATGGGAGACTGGGCTCGAGCGACGGTTCGAATCCTCAGTACGGCCACAGATAATATAATACTAGCATACAGATGCCTCATCCCATACAAAGAAACCGTGCCGACGTAATTAGCGTTTTTCATCTGACTAATCTTGTTATTTTTGTAAGTACATCGATCGCGTTCGATCCCATTTCACGGCGATAGATGGTGTTAGCCGCGACTTCCAAGTAAAAGGGTTTACTAGGTTCGTGAATATTTTTTTCTTTAAATATAGTGAAGGTTCGTTTTATAGTATTTTTTTGCACGTTTTTACAGTTTATTTGCACCAAAATGTGTTACAATGCAAATTTTAACAATTGAGTGGAATGACTCAGAAATTTAAAAATGCGCCATCTATTGGCATCAATTTTAAATGACTCTTTCAAATAATCTATGAAATGTGAATTAAGAGCCCAATATTCTATAATTTTGGACTTAGGAGAGTTGATTAAACAAGAACATATAATTTTTATGTTCAATTCCAGAAATGTTAAATTTTTCACACAATTCTATTGAATTGTGTGTACAAGTCGCTCCATCTAGTGAGATTTATTTGAACCAAATTTTCTTTCTTAGCAATGAGACCCCGTGGTACGGCGAACAATCTGTGCCTCCTACTACGTCTATAATTGATCGGGGCAAAAAGATTGGATAGTTCGTCCATCCTTCTAAAAGGCACATACTAATATCATATAAATAGCAGTATGAATTTTATTTGTAGCTATATGTATAGGACAGATTCTGCTACCAATGCACGTTTTGAAAAATTTACCTTCTAGAGAAAAGCTGGGGTAAGCTGCTAGAACAGTTATCGGTTTTCTATCGGTTACATTTCGGGGAGTGTGCGTTGGAATTGCATGAACTAATTCCTCCTAAGCCGTTCCATCATCGGACTACAAGACGTACGGCGATGCGTCATCGGTATAACGTAGACATCCCACCCATACGCACTAAACGTTTTGGGAATACTTTTATTATGCGTACAGTAAAGGAGTAGCATTCCCTGCCGGAGTCTGTATTTCCTGATAGCTAGAACCTGGGAGTATTTAAGTCAAGAGTGAATTGGTTACTTCTAGGCAAGTGTGCTACATCGTCGACCACATCATTGCTTACCATCAGGTGAGATAGTTGTCAAACGCAAGCCTATCAATAATTAAAAAATAGAAATCTTGCGTTGCGTTACGTTGTAAACGTTGAAGATATCTTCTAATAAAATACACTGTATTATCATCATCAACCTACCTGGTCTTACCCCAAATAATTTGTGTCCCAAACAAATCTAAAAAGCCTATCGAAAAATTACATCCATTTCAGTCATGAAGAACACCTTTTCAACATATGCTAGAAACCTGCAATATTAACATACGAGGACATTCCGTAAAGCTATGGGATAGGTAATTCATAAAGAAAGAAGCTTTAGAAGCAAATCCTGGTGCACAGACTTGTAACACAATGGAATGAGTTCCTAGAATGTGCTGTGACACACTGAACTGCTGGATATTATTATCACAAAGCCATTACGTCATCATCATCATCATTTCACCTGAAAGACGTCCACTGCTGATCATAGGCCTCCCACAAGCGTCCCCACACTGATAGGTCCTGTGCGTTTCGCAGCCACCTGACTCCCGCAGCCTTGACCAGGTCGCTCTACCTATAGGTAGGCTTTCCAACTATGTAAAAATAGTCACTCATCCTCGGCAAGCATTACTTAACCTAGAAGATTGACCAGAGCAGCTATTATTACTTAACCACAAGCTCGTTCTAGCTATTTGAAACACATGCATCAGGTTTATATTAATTAGCTGCTAGTATCTTACCAAATAATAAAAATATCATATAGTCTTAAAACTAGTTAAAACCTCTTTTCTCAATAAAACTTCAAAACGATGGCCCTGAAAAAACTATCACATTCAAAGACAAGACAAATCTAGAAGCTAAAACTGACAGTTGACACTTTGGTCTCAAAACCGGTGACATTACAAAATTCTCAGCGTTAATAAAATCCAAATAAATTGATGCGTGCGAACGGCTATTCCCCAATCTCTGTCTGTCTCTGGCTACCTGTCTTTTGTCTGTGTCCTTGGATCCTCTGTGTGCCTCTCTATTGTCCAAGCTGTATTTACCTCTTACCTGGTTGGTATCTACTCTGGTTCTTCGGTGATAATGCTGATGCTGCTGATGCTGCTGATGGGAGGCCAGTGAATCCCAAAAAACAAGAATAAATAATCGAGAACAATTGTAAGTTTTGAAAAAGGAGAACTAGAACAAACAAAGAATACAAAGTATACCTCGTGTAGATAATAGAATGGGCCATTCTTAGAGAAGACTACTAAATGTGTTTTATTATTCTACCTCTAGTTGTAAGCCCTTTCGTTTCATGCATCCCATGTTTTAACTGTTGTATGGACTGTGCATTGGAAACAAAAGAATGTGCAGATGACTGCCCGGCAGAAAAGTAAGCACGAAAAACTGAGCTTGCTAAGAAAAGCAAGAGAAATAGAGGAAACAAAAGAATGCCCAGATGCTTCAGGAACGGCTTTTGCGGCAGAGAAAGTAAGCACGAAAAACTGAGCTTACTAAGAAGAGAAATAGTGGTATTGATTTGAAAAAATGTATAGCTTTCGAAACAAATCTGCTTCATGTATGATTGTACTTGCCCTTTGTTGTCCATTCTTTAGGCAGTTTGGTATGCCGTTTCAAGCCCATGTATCACGCTGTAAAAAGCGAGAAGAGAAAAGGACTATGTATAAATGTTCCAGTACAATGAACTAGTTGTTTAGTAAGAGTAATATGTAATTTATTAAAGTTTTTGAGATGTTTCTCGGTGAGTTTATTTCAGCATCATTTCTTGCATCAACCTAAAGACGACAGGCAGGTAAGGTTGCATTCACGTACAATGGAGCGTCCTCACTGGAAGCATTATTTCGGGAGCATTTGAAAACAAGCAATCGTAGACGAGCAACAAATGCTTCCTCGCGAGACCAGCATTCACTTTCGAGTAAAACTATGAACGTTCGAGTCGAACATTCCCTTGCGAGCTTGGAGCATTCGAATACGATCTCGTTAAATGTCATTCATGCCATTATACCATTGACCAAGAAGGTCACAAACACTTAAGATCAAGGAACAGCTGATGTTCCTTGCTTTACAAGTGACCAGTAATATTCCTACATACTACATACTGAGTACTCTTTTTCGAGCGTTTTATTTGCGGGAACATTCGAATGCGAGCTGTTGCCACGAAAATCGTTACGACGTCCACACCGGCCGAAATTCGGGCTTGAGTGTAAGCTTTGTAACGCTCGGCTCAACGTCCACACCACTAAAATATTCGACGTCGAATGCTCTTTACACGAGAATGCTCTTAGTGAGGACGTTCCTCAAAGCAAATAAATAGTGCTGGTTTGCCAACGTTTCAAATACAGACCCGATCGTTGTCAACACAATCACAGGCAGTCTTAGGTTGAGCTTTTCAAGTGGGCGTGGATGTCCAAATCCGAAAGTATGTGAAATAGCTAAAAGCACTCAAAGATTTGAGTCCCGATTTTGATGAAAACTAAACTTGCATCATTGATTTTTTACCGACTTTCCAAAAAGGAGGAGGTTCTATGTTCGACTTTGATTCTTTATTTTTTTTTGTGTATGTTCACCGATATCTCCGTCAATTGTGTACCGATTTTCAAAAGTCTTTTTTTGTTTGAAAGTTGTTTGTTCCGAAACTGGTCCCATTTTAATTTGGTGAAGATCTGATGAAGAACTTCGGAGATATACAACAGAACTCTTCAATAAATAACGGCAAATCTCTCAGGATTGCTGCAATCGCATGCCTGTTTATTGTTTGACCATTTCATAACGTAAAAAAATGGTACCTACCAAAGACACCGACTTCCAAAAATAAAGTTATTTTTCACTTTGTAGTTTTCTTTTTTGGAAGTCGGTAGTTTTCAAGGGTTCCGTACCCAAAGGGTAAAAACGGGACCCTATTACTAAGACTCCGCGGTCCGTCTGTCTGTCTGTCTGTCACCAGGCTGTATCTCATGAACCGTCATAGCTACACATTTGAAATTTTCACAGATGACGTATTTCTGTTGACGCTATAACAACAAATAAAATAAATATTTAAGAGGGGCTCCCATACAACAAACGTGTTTTTTTTTTGCGTTTTTTTGCGATAATGGTACGGAACCCTTCGTGCGCGAGTTCGACTCGCACTTGACCGGTTTTTTTTTGTAAAAAGTTTTTTTAAATGGCCATATTTTCAAAGACCTAGGCTTGGAAATATTCCAAGCCTAGGTCTTTGAAAATATGGCCATTTATTTATTTGTTTACCCTCGCACTGGAATGCCTTGCAGAAATTATACCAATGGAGCACAAACTTACAAATTTAATACTAACTATAAGTCCAGGTTTTCTGAAGATGTTTTCTTTCACCGTTGTCAGCGATGTCCATGATAAACTTAGAAGGTACATATGAATTGAAAAAGTCACATCGGTAGTTGGCCGGATTTTAACCCATGACCAAGCATGAGATGCGAGGTCCTAGGGCCGATTTCACCAATGAATTTGGCTGAGACCGCTGAGAAAATACCATTTGGTATTGGATTTGGCCATCCACGCCCACGTTGGCAAACCAGCACTAGTTATTTGCTTTGAGGAGCTTCACTGAGAGCATTCACGTGTAATGAGCATTCGACGTCGAATATTCGAGTGGGTGTGGTCGTTGAGCCGAGCGTTACAAGGCATACACGCAAGCGCGAACTTTGGCCGTTGTGGACGTCGCAACGATTTTCGCGGCAATGGCTCGCATTCGAATGTTCACGCAAATAAAACGCTCGAAAGCGAGTACTCAGATAATGAAATGAATGAGTATATATGTATGAATATTACCGGCCATTTGTAAGAAAGGAACAGTTCCTTGATCTTAAGGCTATATATACGCCCCAATGTAACGCAGTACCGGCCGTGCGCGAAAAAATATCGTGTTGTTAATTATTTTTTTAAAGCAAAACTATTAGTTACACGAAAAAACCTTGTTTTCAAAATTATGTACATGAATCAATAATAAATATACAGGGTGTTTGGAAGGGAGCTGTACATACGCCTAGGGTAGAAACTAGGGATAGTCTGCTACCTACCCCCGCCCATTATATTGACCTTGGCCTCAAGGTTTTTTTTTAATTTATTATTATTTTTTATTTGACTTTTTTATGGTTTTTTGACTAAAACTACCTGTAGCTCAAAATCTATCCATGGGACCGGTCGGCTAATGGTCTTGTTTTAATCGTTAGAGTCTTAGGGTCCTGCAAAAAATTATTTTACACCAGAAAATTGTGGAGAAGAAAAGTTATGGGGCCTGAAGTACCGTAGTAAGGTAAAGAAATAATTTTAAGGGCAACTTTCTATGGGGTTTAAAAAAAAACTAACAGGGTTGGAGTTCTTCTGATTTTTTTAAAACATCCTCAGTCCATGCCCTTTCTAACGATATGCTAAAAGTGTAATTATGACTTTTAGTTTTAAAGTTATTAATTAATTTCCGCAACTAGGGCACTTCAAGCAAAAATTTCAACTAATGAAAATTAAATGTGTTCGATCGTAAAAGGATGGCAAATGAAACAAAAAATTTGGTAATGACTAATGTCATTAAATTACAAATTTTAATTAATTACTAATTTTAATTAATTACAAATTTTGTTCAAATTGATGACCATTGACCTGTAAACATGCTCGGCACCTCTTCCTCATCTCCACGGTCACCGTTCTAAGCAGCAGTTCCTCGCGCATTGTATCGAATGCGGCGTGGATCCTGTTAATTAGAACCTCCCTTGTTGGTACTTCTTCTGCGTACACCAACTCTTTCGCCCTTCCCCAGACGTAGAAGTCGAGTGGGGTAAGGTCAGGCGACCTTGGGGGCCAGGGAATTGGCCCACCCCGACCAATCCAACAAAATTTGTAATTAATTAAAATTAGTAATTAATTAAAATTTGTAATTTAATGACATTAGTCATTACCAAATTTTTTGTTTCATTTGCCATCCTTTTACGATCGAACACATTTAATTTTCATTAGTTGAAATTTTTGCTTGAAGTGCCCTAGTTGCGGAAATTAATTAATAACTTTAAAACTAAAAGTGATAAATACACTTTTAGCATATCGTTAGAAAGGGCATGGACTGAGGATGTTTTAAAAAAATCAGAAGAACTCCAACCCTGTTAGTTTTTTTTTAAACCCCATAGAAAGTTGCCCTTAAAATTATTTCTTTACCTTACTACGGTACTTCAGGCCCCATAACTTTTCTTCTCCACAATTTTCTGGTGTAAAATAATTTTTTGCAGGACCCTAAGACTCTAACGATTAAAACAAGACCATTAGCCGACCGGTCCCATGGATAGATTTTGAGCTACAGGTAGTTTTAGTCAAAAAATCATAAAAAAGTCAAATAAAAAATAATAATAAATTAAAAAAAAACCTTGAGGCCAAGGTCAATATAATGGGCGGGGGTAGGTAGCAGACTATCCCTAGTTTCTACCCTAGGCGTATGTACAGCTCCCTTCCAAACACCCTGTATAAAGCGTAGTGTTTGTGACCGAATGAATAACATTTAAGATAGTATTCGAATGCTCCAAGCTCGCAAGGGAATGTTTGACTCGAACGTTCATAGTTTTGCTCGAAAGTGAATGCTGGGCTCGCTAGAAAGTATTTGTTGCTCGCCTACTTTTGTTTGTTTACAAATGCTCACGAAAGAATGCTCACAGTGAGGACATTCCTTTAACTGAGTTTAGTCTTACTAATCGCGATTAGTTTCATTGGTGAAATCGGCCCTAAGCCATTGGGCCACGACGACATGGCCATGTCAGTTTTTTTTATGTTTCTTTTATGAATTTTCCTTAATTTTGTCGTTATGTGACGAAAACAGAAAGGAGTATAATTTTCAGAACAACATCCGCACTAACCTAGAGAGCCTTCACCCCTAGTTTGTAACCCTAGTAATATATTCACACTATCGATGCCCCAGTAAGTAGTGCTGCCATCGCCTCGGAAACTCTTTATTACGTTGGTTCGGTTTTAAAATTCGCACTTAACTTGTATAATGTGGAAAGTTTGCGCTGCAGAGTGCAGAATCGATCAAGAAAGCTTTCTTATGATGAGTTTGAGGAATATTGGAGTTAAAAGATTTTGGAATAAGAATTGGTGATCGCCTAAGACTAAAAATAGACCGGTTTTTACTAGCTTTTATTAATAACATGCATTGTATGTATCTACCTAAGTGTGTTCGGGTTAAATCTTGCAACTGAATTTTAAAGCAGTTAAACGGTGAAATTTTGCATACACATTTAGTTTGGATGACAATGCATGGTTAGCTAAATGACGTCATTCTAAACCCAATATGGCGGACGGCCCAAGATGGCGGACTAGTTCTTTTTTGGGTACATGGGTATCAAATGAAAAGGATTGCTGCGAAGAATACGAAAAAAGCATGTTTAATTTTTTTTTTTATTATTAATAATTTTGTTGTATAGGTACCTATAGGTACATTATGATACAAGTACATTAGTTTAGAAGAGCTTGTAACTAAATAATAACAGCCGCACAGGTCGATATCCGAAGTAAAGCAACGCTTGGTGAGGTCGGTCCCTGGATGGGTGACCATCTTTACATACCAAATTTTCTCCGCGCCTGGGCAAGCACGTTAAGCCGTTGGGTCCCGGCTGTCATTTGAAGATCTTTATCAGTCGTTAGAAGCCTGAAATCTGACACTAGTCTTGCCAAGGTGTACCGTGTTACCCAGTTACTGGGTTGTGGATGTCAGATAGGCAGTCGCGTAGCTGAGTACCAGTAAAATACTGGTACTCAGCTAAACCCAACATAGAAAAGGCTAGGCAGTATTTGTTTTTAGGGTTCCGTACCCAAAGGGTAAAATAGGGACCCTATTACTGAGACTCCGCGGTCCGTCTGTCTGTCACCAGGCTGTATCTCATGAACCGTGATAGACAGTTGAAATTTTCACAGATGATGTATTTCTGTTGCCGCTAAAACAACAAATACTAATAAAAGAATAAAATTAATATTTAAGTAGGGTAGTACACGTTTGTTGTAGGTAATACAACAAACGTGATTTTTGTGCCGTTTTTTGCAATAATGGTACGGAACCCTACGTGCGCGAGTCCAACTCGCACTTGGCTGGTTTTTTGTATTTAAAAAGTAAAAGAGACAGCATAATAAACAAAACAAAACCACTTTGAAGACATTGAAATACATCCCAAAACTCCTAGTCAGTATTCAGCAAAATTCTATTTGAACTTATCAAACGTGAAAGATTGGCGACCGTCCCTTGAACGAGTATTGACGTACTCGTTCAAGTTGCAATGCTGATGCAGCGAATGGTAATACTGAAGTTCTGCTGAACGATGAGGATGGAAAGATTATTATCATAATTGGAAGTCAGATATTATTTGGTAGGCTTGGCTAAGATTGTTGGGTTTAAAACCGACTTTAAACAGCTACTTAAACTTACAGACTTACAATTTTAAAATTATATTCCCTATACCTAACTTCTTATGTACGTCGCTGTATAAGTTTAAAGCACAGACAACAGCTATGCACCAACATATCAAAAAAAAAATAACTAAAAAGTTGTAAATAAAAAAAGTTAATTAAAAAAATCAGAAAACCCGACTGCTTAGAAAGCGAACTAAAAAGAAGTAAACAAGAAGAAAATCGTGCTGTGCAGTCGGAGGATACATCTGGTTTTGGTCAGCCAGCTCGCGAATATGTATCCTCCGACTGCACAGCATGATTTTCTTCATGTTTACGTCTTTTTAGTTCGCTTTTTAAGCAGTCGGGTTATATGTTTTTTTTTTTACTTTTTTTTTACCGAGTTCCCAAAAAGGAGGATGTTCTCAATTCGGATGTTTATATTGTTTTTTCTATTAAATTCAGTTGCAGCCAGACCTTGACCGGAATCTTTCAATCTTAACAGGCGTCAAACTCTTCGTCCTACAATAACCACAGTTGAACAAACTGCATGGGTTGCGCTCTCGTTAGATTCGATCGTTACCGTTGACGTATCTATAACGCACACGTTGCGTTTGTCTTTCTGATGCATTGCAGTTCATATCTTCGTATTACACGCTATTGGTAACTTGTAACCACTAATGGTCAGGGCCGGATTTAAGGGAGGGCAATCGGGGCAACTGCCCGGGGCCTCCACAAGAGAGGGGCCCCCACATAAATTGTATTTATAAAAAAAAAACTTACACAACTATAGGGTATCTATAGTGGAATCTCTAACTCGAATGTCAAGGGAAATGCAAAAAAATCGAGACAAAAAGTTTTTTTACTTAACAAGAACTTCGAGATACATATGATTTAACTGCTGAAATTTCGAGCGACTAAGTCGCGATTTCTAAGTATATTTTTCGATTTGTAGAGTCAAACCCAACCTAAAAATTGAATTGAACTTAGAAAATTTAATGAATGTATTCATTAATTGCACGTGTACAAGACAAAAACAATAGCTTAGAAGCCCCTAACCCGAACATTCATTTTGGATTTTATTGCAATTATTTCGGAGAATTCCAAGTAAGACGTCAGATGTCATTGTATTTTACTAAGACTTTTGGAAACTCCTTTTTGAAATTCGAGATATAGAGTATAAATATGTATTATCAATACTTCGTAGGGAAATAACATTTTGTTCGAGTTACAAAGTTTAAATAATTCGAGATACCGCGTATCTAAGGGTTCAGCGGAAGGAAATGGCATTTTTTTCGACTTACTGAGGATTTTGACTAAACGAGGTTCGAGTTATAGAGTTTCCACTGTATTACTATTTGAAAACTTATCTAGTAATTTTTATTTTAGATGATTTTAACATTATTTATTATATCTTAATTTTACTTGCAGCAGCGTATTGTTTTACTGTGTTTGCGACGGATGGTCGATCCGTGATCTCGTCTCGTTAGAGCTATCGCTCTGGGAACACAATGCGGGGTGTTGCAGTGCGCAGGGTTCACGCCGCCCGCTTGCCTGTCTCCCCTCCCATACGATTATATATATAAATTATTGAAACACTTGCAAAAAAAATATGATTTAACCTATTTGAAAAATAATTAGGGTCCTCCACTCCCCTGTTGCCCTAGGGCCTCCACACCTCTAAATCCGGCCCTGCTAATGGTCAATAATTCACAAACATTATGCAACTAGTGGGTTATCACACTAGCTTATTAACCTGTACTGCAATTGGCTAGCATATATCCGATAGCCCGTGTAAACAAGGTACTAACATTAAATTGGAAATATCTGTCAGTGGGCTAAAAATTTTGGCCTTTTAGTGAAACCGGAAAAATCAAAAGCTCTCATTATTGGTGGCAGACAATTCGTCAATTTATTGAGTAACCAGTCTCTCCCTCCCGTTTCCCGATTATTTCCGATATCCACCACTTGGTTGGCCACCACTGGGGGACAGCGGGAAAACTTTTAAAAATGATTCCCGCTGTCCACCACTGGGGCACAGTGACACGGATTTTGTAATTATTCTCGCTGTCATCCACTGGGGTTAGTGACACAGAATTTTTAAACATTCCCTATGGCCACCGCTAGAATACAATGTTACAATATGTTTCACTTAAATATAAAAAAAAACATCATCCTATTACTTATTAAAGGTGAGATTGCTTATTTTTTATTAAATTAGGTATTTAACCGACATAATATTTTCACAGCGATAACAGACTTCTACAGACTGTACTTCGGGAAGAATGATTTAAAAAAACCATGTCGCTGTCCCCCAGTGATGAACAGCGAGAATCATTTTTAAAAGTTTTCCCTCTGTCCCCCAGAGGTAGCCAACCAAGTGGTAGACATCGGGCAAATCGCCCGTTTTCTACGATGCCGTCGCTATAGCCTACTCCAAAAAAGTCAAAAACTTTGGTGTTTAATTAGACTGCAATATATCTTGGAATGTTCACATTGCTGAATTAAGCAGGAGGGTGTTTTGCTCGTTTCGATTTCTGAAGGGTCTCTAGAACATCCTGCCTTTCTCAACTAAAGTTACTTTTGCTCAGTCTCTTCTTCTTCCTCTTCTTGACTATGCTGATGTCTGCTTCCTTGATGCGACTGAGGAACTTCTTGAAAAGTTCGAGCGTTTGCAGAATTTGAGCATCCGCTTCAGTTTTGGTCTCCGAAAGTACGTCCATGTGTCGGAATTTCAGAAGCGGTTGAAGTGGCTGCCTATTCGACAGCGCCGAAATACCCACAGGCCACACTCTTTCTCTTCTCTTTTCTGTTCTTCACAATCCTACCTCTCCTTCGTATCTTCAGGAACGCTTTGAGTATCTTGTTCCGGGAGGAAAGTCTTGCCGTTCCTCATCATCTCTTTTCGTTCGTTTTCCTCCTCACTTATCATGTCATATCTTTTACTGTTCGTGGTGTCCACCTCTGGCATAATCTTCCTCACACCATACGGGATAGCCCTTAGCTAGAGATCTTCAGGAGAAGAACTAGGGAACATTTCCTGTCAACATGACTCATAAATATGTATGTATTTTAGTTATATATTATAAAGTATGTTTATGCATTTTGTGATGAACACGCATTTGTGTAGTGTATTTAGTTAGTAGGAATTGAAATTTTCATTTATTATACGCTTTTTTGTTTTTTGTTGTGCGCTTTTGTTACCTATCCTAAATGTGTTAATCTCTCTATAACATGAGATTTACTATAAGATAACCCAATTATGGTTTAAGCTCGCCTTTGTACATAAGATGTCCTTCTGTATTTGTATATGTTTGTTATGTGTACAATAAAGAATATATGAATTAATATAACAATGTCCAGTCCACTTTTACAATGCAAAATAGAGTCGTTTCGTTGTTCCTCTTGTTGTTTTAATCTGAATTCAGGTTACCTGACTGCGCTTAGGTGCACTTTGGTGATTTCTGTCTGCATTTCCACTTTCCACCACTAAATTGCTTAGTAAAAGAAATAATATGTATGCAGTATTCCCTTACCGGTGAAAGGAAAGACTAGAAATATACTTATTTGGAAACACCAACCAAACATCCTTCGTAATGCCCACAGCAAAAGAATCGAACTCACTGCCTGCGTCTGTGTTTCCGAACGCATTCAACCAGAACCTCTTCAACGTTAGAGTGAACAGG
The DNA here is from genome assembly GCA_964057195.1 of Orthosia cruda. Lineage (NCBI taxonomy): Eukaryota > Metazoa > Arthropoda > Insecta > Lepidoptera > Noctuidae > Orthosia > Orthosia cruda. The sequence continues at coordinate 3,190,127 of OZ059827.1, forward strand.
CTTCTTCTAGGTAAGCTAACTCCATCTTCGACTTTATCTCTGTCACCTCTGACCTAAACTAGAGTCAAGAGCAAACCCATCAGAAATGAAAAAAAAAACAAACGCTCAAAACCATGCAAATTACTCAACTTTGCCTAAGTACCTAACAATGCCTAATGCCTGGAAATTCCCTTGAATTGCCTACCAATCTTAGAAACAAAACCGGAACACAGCAATGCTGCTTGAAAGCAAAAAAAAAAAATTATGCTAGTATTTCTTCAGACTGGCACTTTTGCAAAGAGCTACTACTAAACCTACATCAGAATTTAAATGAACACACAAACATTTAAAGATCACCCCACGTATCTGCAAAGTGACAAAAGTTTAATAACTTACAAGATACATCGTTCAACGCTAACTGTACGACACACGGAAATTACGAACTATCGGACAGAAGTTTAAAATGACGACGACTTCGCTATCTGTATTGTGAAGTTTGAACTGTTCCTGTCTATGGTTTCTCTGGACCATTGCCAGGGTCTTCAGTTTGATGAAAAAGTAGGTTATTAGTACAATATGTAGGTTCTATAATATAAATGGGCATACGGAATTAAAACTTCGAAGGTCACTTGCTCGGTTGGACGGCTCAATGGATTTCTGATTTGTAGTTTCGCACAGATGTCGACTGTGGTTTGATTAACATTTAGTATCCATACTTTTTATCCAGGTACATGAAGTATGCGATTGGTCAAAAACTAGTTTAATGGCTAATTTATATTAGGTCGATTTGACCGATTCTGTTGAAGCCCTTATTCGGTCACCGACTAGGGTAAACAGGTTTTCGGTTAGCCGAATTAGGCCGCAGACCGTTTTTGGTGACTGAACACGGGTGACTTGTTGAAACGTGCCACTCATTATGAATGAATGGCTAAATGCGAATATCCCACCGCCCTATTCCCAAACCACGGCAACTCCTGAAAGCCAGAATCAACAGTGGCAACCACCAGAAAAGCGCCGAGGCAATGAAGCTCAATCTTGTCCCGGAGAATGATTTTAACTCTTGGATCCCGCAATGAAATTAATCAGAAAAGAATAAGGGAGGAGTAGGAAAAATACAAGTTTCCACTTACCTCCATACCAAGCAGGATACAGAACAAAAAGGCCAATAGGTACAAAGGGTCGTTTACAACGGAGATAAGCCCAGTTGACTAGCACCACGGATAAAAATTAACATTAATATTAGGTCATTACATAAATATGAGCGGCGGGTTCACGGTGAGTGCTAACGCGTGCCCGTGTTCCCGCCATAAGCGGCACTGGAGGACACCGTGGAGTTTTAGCGGGTGGGAGTCCCACATAACTGCGCTATCTCCCCGTGGTAGCGCAGTATGCATGAGCATTTCTCCACGACATAAAAAAAAAGGTCATAACATATCAAATTGACGTTTTGTAAGGGAGGAACATAAAGTCGTTTTTTTTATATATAATATATTTATTTAATCATAGTATGTACCATTGCTATCTATGCTCTTTTGCCATCTCATAGGTAGTTCATTGATCCCTTTACTAAAAAAGCCATTCGGACGGGAATCAATAAAATTTTTGAAGGCGCTTTGGACTGCCCAATCGGAGTTGAATTTTTCCCTTGCAAGAAGTTACCCAAATTTCGATAAAAATGGTAATCTGTTTGAGCAAGGTCCGGGGAGTACGGTGGATGTCTTAGATATTCCAATTGAATCTCCTCTAATTTGGTAGCCGTCTGTTGTGCAGTGTGTGGTCTAGCGTTGTCCTGAACCAGCAGTGGCTTAGAGCGATTGACCAGCCTCGGCTGTTTAGCGGCTAGCTTTTCCTTTTCCATCATGGTTTGCAGTTGCTGACAATATACATCCTGCGTAATCGTCTGGCCAGATTTAAGAAAGCTGTAGTGAACGACACCGGCACAAGTCCACCAAACGCTCACAAGTAATTTTTTTTGAGTAAATTTTCGCTTGTGGCAGGATTTGGCTGGTTCGCCAGGGTTCAGCCATTGCGATGAGCGTTTCCGATTATTGTACAGGATCCACTTTTTATCACAGGTAATGATTCGATTTAAAATCCCTTCATTATTGTGCCGGTTGAGTAATGTAACGCAGCAGTCGTTGCTGCACTCAATTCATGAGGTACCCACCTTTCAAGCTTTTTCACCTTCCCAATGTGCTTCAAGTGGATTAAAACAGTTTTATCACTAACACAGCAGCCTGCAGTTAACTCGGACGTGATTTGCGATGGATCCGCTTCCACAATAGCCTTCAATTCTTCTTATCCACTTTGGTCTCCGGCCGTCCACGGGGCTTGTTCTGCAGGTCGAAATTTCCAGAACGAAAACGTTGGAACCAAAAACTGTTAGAGGTTGACTACCTATTCTCAATGGTTTTTGTATTGTCATAATAAATGAAACAAAAAGCTTGTCAAGTATAAATAGCTGTCTAAAGGAAAATATATGGTTTTTATTTCACGGATAAAATTCCTCACAAACATGGTAGCAGAGCGTTTAGGATTTTAAAATCGATATTACAAAATACGCAGTGTTTATTAGTGAATATGGCAACCAAACCAGATATCACGAGATTAAACATTGGAAACCTAGATGGCACCAACTGGTTGATATGGAAGTATAAAATATCTATGTTACTGAAGGGAATCCCAAAAGCCCTAGATCTATTAGAAGGTAGATATGTAAAAGTTTTATGTAAAGATACAGATGACAAAACTGCTTCAGAAAAGTTTCAAGAACTAGATAGCACAGTCCTTATAATTCTTACGAGCAATATGAAAGATGAAATTGTTCAAAGAATAATGCGTTTCGAGTCTTCTAAAGAAGTATGGGATGAACTAAAAAGGTTGTTTGACGGAGATGGTGACGATTTAGTATATGACAATTGCCTAAAGTTCTTTGAGTACAAGAAGCAACTGGATGACAATATGGCTATACATCTTTCAAAGTTGAAGAATATTTGGTTCAAACTGAACAAAGAAATTACGAAGCTAGAAGGAAACAATGAGTTACCAGAGGTACTATTGATATGTAAGATTTTAGATACTTTACCAGAGGAATACCTTACTTTCAAATCTAGTTGGCTACTTATGAGTAAAAAGGAGAGGTCTATAGAGAGACTAACCTCACAACTCTGTGCCTTTGAGAGAAACATAGATACACAGGCTTCTATGTCTACAAGTGTGAGTAACCAAGCTCTTACAGTTAAAGCGTTTCAGAAGAAAGTAAACAAGGCTTGCAATAAAAAGATAAAGTGCAATTACTGTGGTCAAGATGGACACAAGGTAAGAAAATGCTCTAAGTGGTTGACTGATGGACGACCTCCCAAGCCAAACACAAATACAAATAATGTGAATAGTACAGTCCTAATGAACGTTGACAGATGCTTATACCCTGACAAAGATAATTGGTATCTGGACAGTGGAGCCACAAGCCACGTCACATTCAGGAGAGATTTATTCCATACGTTTGAAGTTTTTGGTTCACAGCATACGGTAATGACAGCGAATGGCGAGAAAGTAGATGCCACTGGTAAAGGTGACATAAAGCTAGAAGCTACGGTTGGAGATCATAAAGAAATGATAACCTTATGCGATGTGTGGTGTGTGCCGGCACTGCAGAAAAATTTATTCTCATTATTAGCAGCGCAAGATAGATTACCGCAAAGTTTATTTGAATCTGAACCCGAATTTTGTAGATTGAAATCTAAAGGTGAAGTCAAAGTTACAGGCATTCGAAAGAAAAGAGGAGGGCTGTTTAAACTTAATGTGAAGAATGTAATGCCACCAATTCTAGTCGAAATTAATGCACTGACACGCCAAGATTTATTACAGATTTATCACGAGAGACTTGTACATCAAAGCAAAACGCATGTGAAGAAGCTAATTGAAAGGGAACTGAAGATTAAGGTACCGAATAATACACATGAATGTTGTGAAGGTTGTAGCTTTGGAAAAATGAAAAGGCGACCTTTTGGAACCAGAGACAGAGCAAAGGTACCTGGCGAGATAATGCATTCAGACGTGTGTGTACCTTTTCCGTTTTCATACATAGGATATCGATATTTCGTTCTATTTAAAGATGATTTCAGCAAATACCGCTATGTATACTTTATGAAACAGAAGTCTGAAGTCCATTCAAAGCTTCAATTGATGCTAGAAGAAAGCAAGGTAGCTGGTAATGTAGTAAAAGAACTATTAAGCGACAGTGGTGGAGAGTTTGATAACGAGAAAACTCGAACAATACTACAAAGGTATGGCATCAAGCATAGATTGATTATGCCATATACGCCACAGCAAAATGGCTGTAGTGAACGGGAGAATAGAACACTTGTCGAAGCCGCTCGTGCCATGATGTACGCGCACGAAGAGTTGCCTATTGCCTGTTGGGCAGAACTTATAAATACCGCAGCGTATGTGCTGAATCGTACAGGACCCACTCCTATTGATGGTAAATCACCATACGAATTATGGTTTAACAAGAAACCAAAGATAAATCATTTAAGAATCATTGGAACTCCTTGTTACGCCCATGTACCCAAGCAAAAGCGTACGAAATCGGACAAGAAAGCAGAAAAATGTTTATTGATCGGTTATGATAATGATGACGGGTATCGTCTTCTGAATGGAAATTCACTGGTACGATCAAGAGATGTAGTATTTCAAGAGTCAGCAATCGGCAGATCTGACACGAAATTGAATAATGGATCAAAATCTGCTGAGGAAAACTCTGAGATGGAAATAAGTCTACGATTACCAACGAATCTTTTTACAAGGGAGGAGAATGATCGAACGATTCATGATGTAAGGGAGGAAGCAAATGAAAGTTCAGATACATTTCAAGAGTGTATACCTCCTGAATCGTTTGAAGATACACCTGACACAGAGATAAATAACGGAATCCCAGAATTATCTTCGGAAACTCAAGATGAGCGTGATGAAACTGATGATGTGGACAAAGATTTATCAGATCAAACATTACCAGAACGCTTGGAAGCGATAAACGATGAGATTTTACCAGATAAAGAAATAGAGAATGAAGGACGAATAACTCTTCGAGACAGATCAAAGCTAAGACCACCTGCAAGACTTGGTGACTACGTAATGATATCAGTAGATGATAGGACTGAAAATGATGAACCTACAACATATACTGACGTACTACAGAGTCAGGACAAGGAGCATTGGTTAAAAGCAATGAAAAGTGAAATTAAGTCCTTAGAAGAAAATAAAACCTGGTCTCTAGTTGATCTACCCAAGGATCGCAAAGCTATTTCGTGCAAATGGATCTATAAAATCAAAACGAACGCTGATGGTACAATCGACAAATATAAAGCAAGGCTTGTTGCTCGAGGTTTTTCTCAACAACCCGGAGTTGACTTTGACGAAACGTTTAGACCTGTTGCAAAAATGACGACAATCAGATCGATCATAAGCGTTGCTGCGAACGAAGGTTTATCTCTTACTCAATTTGATGTCACAACTGCTTTTCTAAATGGGTCTATCAATGAAGAGATATACATGAAACAGCCAGAAGGTATAAATGACGGAACTAAACGAGTTTGCAAGTTAAAGAGAAGTCTATACGGACTTAAGCAAGCACCAAGATGTTGGAATAAGTGCATTGTGGATTACTTGAAGACCATAGGCTTTCAACAAAGTCAAACTGATCCTTGCTTATTTATTCGAAAGCGATTGCAGAATAAAATCATTTTGGCATTATATGTCGATGACGGACTCGTAGCTGCAACAAAGCAGAAGGATGCAGATAAGTTTATGGCAGAACTTAAACGAAGGTTTAAGATAACCGTAAAGCCTGCAGACTACTATCTAGGTTTGCAACTACTATACAAAGATGATGGCTCCATAAGTATAACGCAGAAGCATTACACTGAAAAGGTTTTAGCTAGGTTTGCGATGAGCAGCTGTAAATCAGTAACTACACCTATTATCAGAGATTCGGAACTACGACAGTCTGAAAGAGAGGGAATAGACGAGAAGTCATACCCTTATAGGCAAGCTGTTGGTGCCTTAGCTTACCTCATGGTAGGAACACGACCTGATATTGCCTACGCTGTCGGTGTCGTTTCCAGAAGCCTAGAAAATCCTTCAAAAGAAGATGTATTAAAGGTAAAGCGAATAATGCGCTATCTACAAGGTACATCAAGCTATGGAATAACGTATAAAAAGGATTACAAGTCTGGAATACTAGAAAGTTTTAGTGACTCCGATCACGCAGGAGACGTCAAAGACGGTCGCTCGACTAGTGGCATCCTTTGTTTATATGCTGGCGGACCTATCACCTGGGCAAGGCGAAAACAGTCATCGGTTGCTATTTCCTCGACCGAAGCTGAAATAGTTGCTGCGAGCGAAACAGCACGAGAAATAGTATGGCTGCAAAGACTATTTGATGAAATTTCTGCTCTGAAGAATGTTCCCATACTGCAGATTGATAATGACGCCGCTGTGAAGTTGGCTCAAAATCCTGAACTTCACAGAAGAACAAAGCACATTGCAGTCAGACACTTCTATGTGAGAGAACTAGTTGCAGATGGAAGACTTAAGGGTAAACTAGTCAACGGCACGAACTATTTGGCGGCGGAGCTAAAATATTTTCTGTCTCATCCGACATCACGCACGAAAGAGATAGACGCTGTGATGAGCAGTAAGAAGCTACTTTGAATACGTATACACACTCGTAACGCTGGGTGACGCACACATGCGTAATTTCATTGAAGAGCGCCGATAGCGGTGTGTGTTTCACTTCATGTTATGACAACATAAACTCATAGATACAAATAGATGTGTGTAACGTAATTAGAAGGCACTCAATTTACTTGTTATTATGCACCCAAACTTACTCGCGACTTTGCCAACTTGACAATAAGATCTCTTGCGAAAATGTGCATTGACGTAGGTATTGTTATTATCAACAAGTAATTTTATTGATTTGACTTTTAAATTATTTTTGGCGGAGGCGACGACAGCGCAGCGGGAGCTGCTTGCGCGCTTATTGAACCTTATGCCCTTATTTATAAGAATGAAGTGTTTGAGCGCCAAGTCGGTAGATTTTATGTTGGCAGGCCGGTCGCTAGGGCTTTGCTGATTGTAGGTATCGTACCAGCGCGTGCGGAAAGCTAGGCTCTATACTCACGGGTGTAGGTCATGTTTTTGTATTTTATTTCAGGTTGTGCAAATATTACAATGCAATATAAAATGTTAAATAGGTATTTACTTACCTTAGCTAGTTAGCTATAACCTATAGGCGACTCCCCGTAAGTAGGAGGTATTCATACCAGCCAGAGTCAGGATAACTGCTTTTTCGACAGCGCCAGTTTGATATAAGACTTGTTTTCTAGGCAAGTAATTATTTAGGTTCATCTTATAAAAAATAATGTTTTTTTGTAAATTGTTTATTGATTGTTTGTTTACAATAGCGTTTTGAAATATTCTGTTTGTTATCACAATACAATAGATAAAACTTACACATTTTTGGCTTCATTCATTACCTACTTAGTAACTTAGTCGCGGGATAGTAATCGGTATTGTGATACATTCAATGATTTTGAGCAATTTAATTTAAAGTTGTTTGGATAACAAACAACATTTTTGCTGACTTTACCTTACTGGTTTGATTCGGCAGCTATGACGTCACAATATGGCGCGAGGGCCATCCTATTCTTTAGTTGAAACGCATAGTGGTAGGCATCTAGGTAGGTATTAGATACTACGTCATGTCACAAAGTAAACAGTAGCTTCGCTTCGAGTAGTCGAGCCAAGCTTGTGAGTGTCGGCACGCATAGCAGGTATACAAATAAAAAAATAATCATCTAAATCGGTTCACATTAAAAAAGTAGGTATTTAGGTAGGTACAACAAATTATAAAAAATACAGTCAAATTGAGAACCTCCTCCTTTTTGAAGTCGGTTAAAAAATAGCTTCCTTTTGTTTTTGTCCGCCGCGGAAGCCGAGCCGATATAACAGATAGGTACTTACATAATAATGAACTGCCGCTATAATTAGGCACGACTATCGAAAATCTAAACTACATAATCTAATTGGAATCTATATACATAATTCTATGTAAGTGAACAAATATATACAACAGAACTCTTCAATAAACAACGGCTAATCTCTCGGGATTGCTGCAATCGCATATCTGTTTATTGTTTACGCCATTTCATAACATAACGTCAAGCCGTTAGGCTCTAAAGGGGTACGCAGATATGTACAGTTCACCCTGGTAGGTACACTCTCATTGCGGTTGTTATTCAGGTAATTTATTCAGGCATAAATTTAGGCATTATTGGCTCAGATTTTCTCTAATCTGAGATTATAGGTAAGTACCATATTGAACTTGCTCTTTATGTACACAACTAAAAAGTAAAAAATATAAAACGAAGAAACAAAAACATCGACTTCCGAAATTGGAGTTATTTTTCACTATGTAGTGTTTATATTTGGAAGTCGGTAGTATTTTTTTGTAAAAAATACTTTCTAAATAAAGATGAAGATAGGTATACTATCCTAAAACTCCACTTGAAATAACATTTGACATGTTTCCAAATATTTTTACAGTCCGTTCAACCGATTTTGAGTTCTATCCCGTAAACATAAGGATGACATAAAAAGCATAAACCTGTTACCAAAACCAACTGTTTACTACAGCTACCATTTGTCGTATCACCAACGCAATAGATGTCAAAATCGGTTGGACGGGCTGTAAAATGGGCTAATTTAAACGTCTAATGTTTTCGCAAATGGAGTTATTTATAATTCTAAAATTTTATAAATGCGCGTGAAACATTAGAATTATAAGTCAGTGTTTAGGTATAAAAGTCATGTCAAGCGCCATCATGAATTGTACAAACTAAATTCAATAAAAGATTCAACTTAGAATCCAAAGTCCAACGCCAGGGTCAGTAAAATTTGGGACCAATTCAAAATAATCAAAACAAAACATAAAGGAATATCGGAATCCAAAGTTCAAGCCAGGTGTCAATGTTATAAAATATTATACGAATACGTTATCGTCGATAAATATCAGTTACATAGGTACACAGCACGCGCGTAATTACGGTGACGTATTATACAGACAACAGCCGATTGAGGCCCACGCAAGGCAACCGGGCGCGGGCGCCGGGCAGCATCTATACTAATGAGCGTGTGTGTGTGTACGCGCCGCACGCGCCACCCCTCCGCCCCACTGACCGGGGAGGAAATTTGTAGCGAAATGGAAGATGATTCAGAACGAAAACGAGCGCGCGAAATTTTATAAACAGACCTTTGGGAGTCTAGATTTCATGAAAAAACTACTGAATGTATCTGATCAAAATAAAATTATTTGGATTGTTGAATTATTAATCTATTCCTGTATGGAGGCCGTTTTTTAATTTTCCTTCTTCTTATGGTATTTATTTGCGCCCAAAGATACGTTAAAATTAGTGTTGAAATACGGAACTTTCGACGCTCATAACTTTCAAATATATTTTTTTTTTATTTTTTCGGCTCCATACAGGGCTAGATAATGATGAGACAATTCGATATCTTATTTTATTTTGAAAGTACATCGTCAAACAGTGGAGTAATCTCTAGACTACGTTTGTATGGAAGAATTTTTGACTTGTTTACCCTTAAGGTTCAGCACGTTGGTACACAATTTCAAAGTGCTGATTTCTTAACAAAGGCTCTTAGCCGGCCATCTATGATAACAATATTGGACCGAATTGGTTTACATTGTTTGTTAAATTAGTATTTGTTATTTTTATAATAGACTTTACAAAAAGGGAGGATGTTAGAGGTTGACTACCTATTCTCAATGGTTTTTGTATTGTCATAATAAATGAAACAAAAAGCTTGTCAAGTATAAATAGCTGTCTAAAGGAAAATATATGGTTTTTATTTCACGGATAAAATTCCTCTCAAACAAAAACGCACTGTGTTTTCTTTTGCGAAACCGTCGCCATACACATATTAATCCTTCGAGCCATTTCTGCAGCACTGGTACCACGATGGAACTCGTACTCGTAAATAAAGCGATATTTCAAGTTTTCCATTTTGTAAACTGACTGGCGCAAAGAAAAAACCAAAAGAGGAAAAATCAAATGAATTACGGTTTTCCAAACATAAAAGCATGAGTAAATAGCTGTATAAATTTAAAATTGGAATTCCAAACCAAAGAGGAGATATTTGAGATCAAAGTGGCCAGTACGACAAAACGCCAATTTCATAGGTAAGGATGGGTCCTAACATTGCGAGCTGGTATATTTGATTTCAATAATAGGTATGGCAAAACGCTTCAACGCACGGAAATTGGTTCTAGTTTCTACAAGGTCCGCATAGTAAACAACTCAAAATGAAGTCCATGCAGTGGATGCAGTAATTATCCAACATAATATTGCGTTCACTCTGCCAAAGAATACACTCCCCGTCTGCGGCCGTATACGGTTGTAGAGAGTGACAGGGTCCGCGGCTAATACCTGACCAGGAGAACGTAACAAAATGCGCAAGCACTCCAGCGCCCCGGCCAAAGGTATCTGCAGAACACCGTGTGGAGGACATCCATGAGGATTTCCACAGGTTAAAAAAATATGGCAAATGATGTTCATCATCATTTCACCTGAAAGATGTCCACATCTGGACCTAGGCACCTCCTTACGTCAAAAAAATAACCGGTTGTAAGCTTTTCGCATCGATATTCAACTTTTGAGAATATCATTCCGTTGCCAGCAGCCATTCCTCGTAAGTTTTCTCAGTCAAAAAGCCAGCGTCCCGACATAAGTTTCAAATCTAATATCCCCTTTTATCTGTGGATGTAGAACTTGCTTTTTGTGATAAAAACACTCGTAGATTTAGATTTGTCAGCTCGCCGGAGCCGGGTGACAAAGTTTTTCGTAAAAACTGATAAAACTGCAAAGAGATTAGGTATGGACTTAGTATGACGTAGAGGCTTCCGTTTTTCCATCGAAGAAAAAAAACAAAAGAGGTTTTACTTGTGCCATTACGATGCTGTATTATTGGGGTGAGCACAAATAGTGGTCATCGCTGTGTATTGACATTTGTAATACTATTTTGAAACTGCGAAGGGGGTAGCTACGAGTATATGCACACATAATAAACAGACAAGGTAGATCAAGACATAGGTACAAAGGTATGTTTATTTCTAACGAAATCTCTTCCAGCATACCTGCGAGAGGAGAAATGAAAAAAAGATATGTGGACACCGTGTTTAACGGCGAAATAAAAATAACATATTAAACAATTCACAATAAAGGAGAATACAATATAACTAATTAATATATACTCTCTTATACATGAATATTTATAAAATAATTATTATAATAATAAATCGAATCGAGAGGCGTGCAATGATTGTTGACATAACTGTCCCGCATGACGGGAACCTCGTGAAAGCCGAGAAAGATAAGCAAATCAATTAACTTGACTTTGCTCGCGAGGTTGTCGACATGTGGAATGTGGACTCAGTGATCATTGTACCGATAGTCGTGTCAGCCCATGGCTTAATAGCCACGAGCCTCGACCAACACCTTAGGAGGCTCTCGTTAGGCGGCTGGGTCAAGGGCCTGATCCAGAAAGCAGTACTGCTGGACACGGCTCGTATTGTTAGGAGGTTCCTCTCTCTGGAGCCCTGACCGCCGATTGCTTGGACCCTGTTCCCGATACCGGTGGGCCTCTATTTTTTATATTTTTAAATGTTTTTCTTTTTTGTGTGTGTTTTGTAAAAATATTTAAAAATGTAATAAATAAGAAAAAAGTTAAATAAAAGACATAATAATAATAATATTTATTAATAATATTACATAATTATAAGCATTAGTGGTCATGGCTGAGACCATGGAGGGCCTCAGTACAATGCTCGATGACCTCAGTAGAGCAACGAGAAAGAGTGGGTCTTTTTTAAATTTATTTTAGACTCGCGTTTGACCACTATCTCACCTGATGTTAAGTGATTATGTGGTTGAAGGTGACGCACGCTTGCCCAGAAGTAACCTATTCACTCTTGAAGGAATTGTCAATTCATCTTTTCTTAAGATGAATATGGACAAAACCAAGGTGACGTTGAATGCCCATGTTGCACCCACTCCTAACAAGGTGGGAGACTATACACTCGAAGCTGTGGACGACCGTCTACCTTTTTTTTCTATTTATATCTATACTAATATTATAAAGAGGAAAGATTTGTATTTTTGAATTTTTGTATGTAACGAATAAACTTAAACACTACTGAACCGATTTCAAAAATTCTTTCATTTTGGGAAGCTACACTATCCCCGGGTGCCTTAGGCTACTTTTTATCCCTGTCTTCCCACGGGAACGGGAACCAGGCGGGTGAAACCACGAGGCGTCCGAAAGTCTTTGATAAACAAACAATCCAGTTGGGTTGTTTGTTTGCAGTGGTTTGAGAATAGTACGGTGGGATTGTCCCAATAAAGTGATAACTTATGGCTCTGAGACGTGGTCGCTCACAATGGGCCTCATCAGAAAGCTTACAATCACCCAAAGGGAAATGGAGAGGGCTATGCTACGCTGAGTTTTCGCAAGGGTTACCGACATAGACCGAAGAATTGCCAAACTTAAGTGGCAGTGGGCAGGGTACATTGCTCGCAGAACGGATAGCCGATGGAGCAGAAAAGTTCTGGAGTGGCGACCACGAACCGGAAGACATTGCGTTGGATGGCCGATGACCTGGTGAAGGTTGTGAGGATCCGATGGATGCGAGACGCATGGGACCGGACGGTGTGCCGACGCTTGGCGGAAGCCTATGTCCAGCAGTGGACGTCTTTCAGCTGATATGATGATGATGAATTATAAGCAACTAAGACGGAATAGAAAGATAATGTTCTTTAACTCTCGTTTTAAAAACTGCAAGAATTCGGCAGTGTCAACCTAATGTTGGTGGTGAATACCAAAAGCCAGCTGTATCACAAAGAGTTGTCACTGCCACCTAACTTTTTCACTTTTTCTAACTATGGGTTGTTTTGTTGGAACTATGGGTTGGAGTCCAGTCCTGTCGAGACTATAACTGACTTTCTAAGATATCTGTCAAAACATAAAACCCTACCAGAAACCACCAATTTGAATTGACCCTATAAACATAATTTAACTTAAGAGGCGGCATACCCAAAATAGGCTATCTTTTAAACATTTTTTAGCCAAATCTATTGAAGATGTGGCAGCGGAAAAAAGATATGTTAATCTTGATCATATTTTTGAAAACTTCTTTGCGGCTGAAACACGAAGAAGAAAACACACCATCACCACCTTCCGAAGAGTCTGTTTACCATGTGGGCCTCTGTGGTCGGCCGTGTGTATTTAATGTTCAAATACTTTTGACTCCAATTTAAATTTCCCCTAAGCTATCGATGACATTGGGCGTGGCTTAAAACCTCAGATGTCGATTGTCAAATGTAAGTAGTCACGACCTTAATAGTAGTAAATTACCACACGTACCAGATGAAAAGGTCAGATCGTCACAGGCTTTTCGGATATATTATTGAAAGGCTCGCATTTGACCACTATCTCTCCTGATGGTAAGCGATGATGCGATCGACAATAAAGGACGGTAACGCTTGCCTAGAAGACTCCCAAGTTGTAGCTATCAGGCAACACAGACTCCAGCAGGGATTTCCACTCTTTAGCTGTACGCGCAATGAAAGTAATCTCAAAACGTGTAAAATTAATTAATACATATAAAATTTAATACGAATAGATAATACATGTTAAAGCTTCCACTATTTACTTTGAACCACTTAGGTCCTTCATCTATAACAAAGATGCAAGACAAAGTAAGTACCTAACTATAGCGGCAGATAAAAACTTGTGACGTGAACGTGATCCCAGCTCGCTACTTTGTAATATGTTAAACTTTGAACTTTATGTAATGATAGCTAAACTTTAGAGCTGAGATATAGTAGGTTTGGAATAAAGTTTGGTGATGCTTTTCTTAGGTGGTTGCAGCCATCGTGCAAACCCTATATGTAGTAGTGTATCGTCAGTGCTGGGCAAAATACATGCTTTGCTTTAATTAAAACACAAAATACATTCGATCATCCATCGTGACATTCGTACTAATAAACTTAATTTATACACAGAAGTTTCGTGAAAATAACTATAGTAATGAAAATGACAATGACAAGATACGACGAAGGCGGTCGCCATTTTGCTTACGAAAACCTATCGAGCGCTATTTTCTGCAAAACGCACCCATTAATAAGATCGCTGAAGTTATTTATGTCCAAATGTTTTTTGAAGCCAGTATTTTAAATACCAACTACAAAATACCCCAGCGTTAGGTATTTGAAATACCAATTACAAATTACCTACACTTTTCAGAAGTAATTGAATTACAAATATTATATACGTATTTGTATTTCAATTACAAGTACTTCAAATACTGCCCAATCCTGTGTATCGTACATGACAGGGTTTGCACCATGGTTGTAACCTTTGTAAGGTAAGCACACCGAAAAAGGCATAACCGAGTTTTATAGAACACATACATGCACAGATAACTGAATGAACGTGAAAAAATTGCTGTACCATTTCGGCCAGATGACATCGCAAAGGATAAGAAGAGATTTTCTAAGTATAAAGTCAACAGACACATTAAAAAAACCGGCAAAGTGCGAGTCGGACTCGCGCACGAAGGGGTCCGTACCATTTTCGCAAAAAGCAGCAAAAACATCACGTTTGTTGTATGGGAGCCACACTTAAATATTGATTTTATTCTGTTTTTATTATTTGTTGTTATAGCGGCGACAGAAATACATCATCTGTGAAATTTTCAACTGTCTAGCTATCGCGGTTCATGAGATACAGCCTGGTGACAGACAGACAGACAGACAGACGGACCGTGGGTTCTTAGTAATAGGGTCCCGTTTTTACCCTTTGGGTACGGCACCCTAAAAAACGACATTTTGACATCGTATAGATAAGAATGTGGAATTCATCGTCATATTCGATCATTCACTAAATGAGGCAGCACACCAAGCGTTGTGACGACACGTGGGGAGGGCCTATGTTCAGCTGTGAACCTCGGCTGATATTAATCATCATAAGATGATGATGATGCCAGAACTATACCTACTTGTTAGAGCCCACATGTACATTTCAAATTAAACGACTGCGGATCTAGAAGTGTAGACCATATTGTAAGTATGGCTGGTCGCACTTCAGCGACAAAATTCTCTCACAAGAAGCTTTAGTACCGAAAACCCTTTTATTTATTTACAATCTAAACAAAAACACAAACTATAAACCTTCGGCATCATGTCAGCACTTCCCAAGATTATCACTGAAACAGGTTTAGTGCTGCTTCCCGCAGAAATTGTTATTTTTCAAGCGACTCATAAAAATTGTGGCGTCTATCGTAAAATACGAGCGAATCGTAAAATTCTCAGAACATCGGTTAATGTGGTTTAAATTTTTCATAGCAAATTGATAATATGTAGTCATGAGATAGGGAATCTAGGGATATATTGGAGGTTTTAGGGACTTTTCATAAATATTAAATTACTTAGGTACTACAAGTAGATATACTCCCTCCAGCTTCATTAACGCAGATTGATAAAGAAACCTGAGTAATTACATCTTCAGCAATGCCCAATCTTTTAGGCCGGTCTGAAGTTTGCAAGAATGGTTGGGCAGTAGCACAGATAATCTACTACCAGCATGCAGTAAATTCTTATACAAAAACAGCAGCGCGCCAAATAATGCACATCGGAAAACCTACGTTCAGCCTGGCCAAAAAAATGGGGATTAGTGTACCACAGATAATGACAGGGTACAAAAAATATCCAAGGAACATTTCTAGGAATTCGATTTTAGAAAAAATCTCGTTGACAAAAAGATGCTTTGCCAGAAAACAAAATTCAAAAATACTGTTCAAAGCTGTTTTCTCCGAATTTTTCTGAGAAAACATGATTGGTCGAGCAGTAGAATAAGATTTTTTCGTTAGGAAATGTTTTGTAGATGTCTACAATCTGAATATCTACTCTACACTTCTTCTCATACCTCCAGAGATTACAAGCACGATGTTATAAATTACCTTCTCATTTTTCAACCGGCGACTTTAAGGTCAAGGCATATTGCAGATCGCCGAATGTCAGCGAAAATCTTAATGAAAAAATTAATAGCATATTGACCTCTATCTCAACAATGTAATGCATAATTACGTAGTCATTTCTATCGAATGCGAGCCTCAAAACCAAACTGAAGGTGTGCTCAAGTTACAAAACATAAGATACCAATGTCATTATAAAAAAGTTAATAAAAAATCAAAAACCCAACTGCTTAAAAAGCGAAGTCGGGTTTTTTAACCGGGTAGGTATTTTTTAATTTTTTTTTATTTGTGTTACCTCAGAACTTGTTACTGGGTGAACCGATTTTGATGATTCTTTTTTATATGAAATCTGGTGCTTGTCATGTGGTCCCATTTAAATTTGATTAATATCTGATGAAGAACTTCGGAGATATACATCAGAACTCTTCAATAAATGACGGCAAATCACTCGGGATAGCTGTAATCGGATGTCTGTTTATTGTTTACATCGTTTCATAACATAACATCACACTAGCACGCTCTAAAGGGGTACGCAGGTGTGAACAGTTCACCCTGGTATACTCTAATTCCTCCGTTTTTGTTTAAGCTTCTTGTTTCTGGGTTAATCTTTTCTGGCTTCACTTTGGAGAATTGGTCCGTTATGTACCCACAACTAAAAAGTATAAAATAAAATAAACTTTTTAACAAAAAATACAACCGACTTCCAAATAAAAACACTATAAAGTGAAAAATAACTTCTATTTCGGAAGTCGGTGTTCCTGTTTTGGAATCTTCGTTTTTTGACACCGACTTCCGAAACTTGTTTTTATTTGGAAGTCGGTTGTATTTTTTGTTAAAAAGTTTATTTAATTTTTTTAATTTCCTTTTTTTATTTATAACTTTTTATTTAAGTTTTTTAGAATTAGGTACATTTAAATATATAAGTGTTATATATTTATGAAATCACCTCTTAAAACCCTTTATTTTGATATCCCACACAATGGGTAAGGAAGAAATAAAAATGTTGTCCCCCACAATACGGCGCCCAAAATCCGCCACTTTTCTATTTTCCAATTTTAATGTATCCAGGGAGAATGTCACTGGATCAATGATATTCAAATAAACATAAGATATACACTCACAAAACAATTGAAAAAAGTGTGCCGCACTTAGCTGCAGCACACATACACACTTTTCATTCATCTAACATTAAAATTTATTTTAATCAATAAATAAATAAATTACAAATACACACGATGACATTTATTTTATTTTGTTTTTGTTTCAACAAAGCCTATCGCTCTTCGCCATGCGTGACATAAACTAAAGATTAAAGGTCACAATTGTGATCTATTCGAATCTTCAAAATGCGCGCGCTCATAACATCTTTCTTCGTTCAATCTATTTCTCTGTGGAATGCGCTACCCCAGGAAATCAGGATGACAACCAACCGGTTGACCTTCAAAGTTAAAGTTCGCGAGCATATCCGTAAGAAGTTGGCAGTAGCAAAGATAATATGCAGTAGTATCGTAACAGCGCTAATGTTTTTCAATTATTTATCTATTACTACTAATGTTTAAGTATATTTATATATTTAGTTTATTATTTTGAATATATATGGTATAATTATATTGTATTTATAGTTTATATTTAAATAATCCATTACACAACTTTCTATATTGCACCTACCACTGTTTATCTCTCCATCACCCAAAGGTCGACTGGTAGAAAATGCCTAAGGCATTAAGTCCGCCTCTGTACTTATATGTGCATGAAGTATTAAATAAATAAATAACATATCTGTTTATTTGAATATCATTGCACTGGATACATTAAAATTGGAAAATAGGGTTAAGACGAATCGATTGACATAAGAATCATCAAAATCAGCCAACGCGATATAGACTGATAAACACATTACCCTCCTTCGGCAGTCGGGTAAAAAGACGCGCGCATTAGACCGAACGCGAGCCTCGAAATAAAACTCAAGGTGTGCCCAAGTTACAAAACATAAGATACCAATGTCATAAAAAGTACCCAAGATGGCCCCAGTTCACACGAGACCCATTAGCTACATCCACCATTTTGACGACAGAGCTAAAATTTTACGTTCAAATAAAGTGCTTTAGATCTAACAATAAGAACTTATCTAAGAGAACAGTTGTGTGCAGTTTCAATGGGTTTGTTCGCTCATAGAGATATTTCTACGTTTAAATCGTTTATGGGCGAGCTAAACGTGTAAAATTGGTATTATTTGAGTTGGAAAATACCACCTTTCTTGTTCATTTGTATTGATTGCTGATATTAACCTGTAATGGTTTCAATATAGAATAAGTGTAACGGAGAAGGAACCAACATTGATCACCAAGCATGCACGATTTCAAACTAAGTGTCTTTAGCTAATGTTCTGTCTAGGTACGTAAAAGTGCTTGGGAATGCGACAGATCTTAATCCCAGATAACTCTTTGCCAGATCAAAAATTCTATGTTTAATTTCCAGCCCATCCCAAGGCACCCAAGGCAGCAGGATTATCCTAGTGTCGCAGTCGCAGTCTTTGAGTCTCGATGTGTCCTGTGAAGAATGGTCTCCCATTCGTGCGGAGAGTCACGATCACGAATCCACTCTAATTTTGTACCAAAAACTTCAGAAAGTCCGTAAACCTATTTTCACTTAGGTACAGAGTAAATAAAAACGTGCGGTCTAAACTAGATACCAAAAAGACGTGATCGCCCCGGAACCTGGGTCACGTACCGTGCAAATAACACACGCGCGCACGGCGCAGCTTTATTTTATTATATTTTGGCGCGGCGTAACCGTCGCCATTACGGGGCACGGCGGGCATGCACCATATTGAGATATTTTTAAAAGAAAAGAGAAATAGCTGGGTTATTTTATTTTGACGTGCTTTTTTCATAATTTATGATCTTTTCATTATCAGGGCCTCGTCTCTGTACGAGAGAATGGGCCGTAACCCACGCGGACCTAGTGTGGGTTGGTGGATGTCACATGTCTTCGAATTTTCGGAACTAGGACATTAGACACACAAAACCACAGACACACATAAGACATAGGCTCCCTCACGATGTTGTCCTTTACCGTTTTTAGAGCAGTGGTGAAGAAAAAATTTACACAAAGTAATGCACCTACCGTGGTTCGAACCCACTAGTGACCTAAAACTTGTAAATCGCGGCTGATACCACTGGGCCGCCACTGCTCCGTATGTTCTTATAAGCTAATATTTTGTTAGATAGGTTTTAAACATTATACCTATATATAGGTAGGTAGGTACCTACTTAGTTAGATTTAATGGCACATGCCAATTGTCTCTCCCCCTCATACAAAGAAGGCCCGAATCACCTAGATTTCCAACTTATATTAACTTACATTAGGTAAGACAAAGGTTCCTCGCAATGTTGTACTTCACAAGAAGAAAAATCACCATTGTTACTTGCCCGGAATTGAACCCACACCCTCGTGCATAAACGAGGTATAACCACAAATTCACACACGATAAATTATAATTATTAATAGGGTTTATTCCCATCGGCCACCCTCGATTGGCCACCCCGGTGGCCGATGGGAATTATTTAGTGAAATTTGCCACCTTGCTTTATTCCCATCTGCCACCGGGGTGGCGGATGGCAGTAACTAGTGGCGTTTGCCACCCCGGTGGTCGATGGGACTTATTTAGTGAAATCTGCCACGATCCTTTATTCCCATCTGCCACCGGGGTGGTGGTCGATTCTCATGACATTTGTCACATAAAAGTGAATGTTGATGCTGTGACCGGGAACTAAAGGTGCTGTCCCTGATAACATTATACGTATAATATCATCTAAATTTGCATTGCTCTACCTATTTCAATTTTGTTTTTTGGAAGTCTGACTCAAAGCGTTGTCCCCAAATTATAGAAATTTGTTTTTATTTCGCCCGTACATAAGAAGGGGTCTAAAAAAGAGATTACTAACCATGGGCCTATATCCAAGCTGTGCATTATAGCAAAACATTTGAGAGGATTGTCTATAACCAGTTATATCCGCCCTTGCTAGCTCTTTCAGCACGGATTTTTAAAAGGACGGTCTACCACTTCTAATTTGATTTTATTTAATGATTTTATTGCGGATGCTATGGATAATGTTAAGCAGGTCGATGTGGTCAATGTCAATTTTGATATTTATTATTAATGTATTTAGACTTCATGCACAAAGATACTAATAAGGTAATATACTAACAAGACGCACGGCTATGCACCATCGGTACATGGTGGACATCCCACTTATACGCACAAAGCGAATTTAATACTTTCATTGTGCGCACTGCTGACGAGTGGAATTTCCTGCCGGAGTCTTATTCCCTGATAGCTACAACCTTTGGGTTAAGTTAAGTCGAGAGTGAATAGGTTACTTCTAGCAAGCGTGCTTCATCGTAGACCACATAATCGCTTACCATCAGGCGAGATGTTAGTCAAACGCGAGCCTTTATAGTTAAAAAACAGAAAATACATTTATGAAGTAACATAAAAGAAGAAAGCGCGTGCAGGACTGACCACCTGAGCGAGTGGTGCGAGTAATCGCCCGTCGCACAAAAACACTAGCTTATAGCCGAGCGGTAAAACTAACGGAACTACACACTCGCTTCTTGCCAACTCGTAACTTGGTTCTAACTATACTCGCTGCTGGCTGTTCGTCGGCGATGGGACAAGTACCTTAGTTGTGAAAATAAATCCGTAATTTCCGCTTGAATGCAAACCGACTTGTAACAGTCCTGATCACGAAAGAAAGCACGTTCCAGAGAAGAATGGACTGAATATAGAAGGAAGAATGGACTAGTTAAGGCTTAGCACGCACTGCGATTTTTATTCGCGCGAATTTTTTTCCGCGCGTTCTGTGGCCTATGGAGTTGTATGAAGCTGCACGTACTGCGGAAAAAAAATCGCGCTCAAATAGTACTAAAAAAAACGCGTGGAAAATAATTCGCGCGAATCAAAATCGCTGTGCGTGCTATGCCTAATATGGAAGGAAAAGTGAACAAAATCAGTAGTATGAGAAGGACAGAGCAAGAGGAGATTTCAGGAGATTATTAAAAGAACGCAGAAAAATTACATGAAATTGTTGCCAACGCAAAGAAAAATGTTGATGTGTAATGGTTTAAAATTCTACCAAAATCCTTCAATGATTAATAGTCAAATATGAACCTTAAAAACTTTCTTGATATTTTTTCTATATAATGACCGTAAAATGGTGTGACGTTTTACGGTCATGAGAATCGACCACCCGACTAAACTAATGAAGGTGGCAGATGGGAATAAGCTGGCAAACGCCACTAGTTAGTACCATCCGCCACCCCGGTGGCCGATGGGAATAAATGAAGGTGGCAAATTTCACTAAATAATTCCCATCGGCCACCGGGGTGGCCAATCGAGGGTGGCCGATGGGAATAAACCATATTTGTGACAATATCTGTAGTGTGTCTATGTGATTATTTATGATATCTTCCGTCAACACTTGACGTCTTGTCATGCATTTAATTCTGTCTGTTACTTTTAATTATTAGCTTGTATTTTAGCAGAATAAAGCCAAGATTTCTGTTGGTATCTTCGTTTAAATGTATCAATTTATTCTGCTAATAAAAAATGTCTAAAAATGATACAAAACCGAATACGCTAAAATCCGAAAAATCTTCAAGCATGCTACGATACTTACGACCGGACCGTTTCGATACCGAACCCGGAACGGTGGCGGCTGATTCAAAATGGAGACATTGGTATACAACTTTCTCTAATTTTTTTATTGAAGAGGATTCTAATATATCTGATTCTATGAAACTGAAACTATTGACGAATCATCTTTCTCCAACGATTTTCTTATTTATTAACGAATGCGATACGTTTGACAATGCTATTACACGGCTCAATGAAATATATATCAAACCTTTCAATGAAATACATTCACGCCATGTCTTGTCAACTCGCATACAGCAATCAGATGAATCAATATACAAATATATCCAAGCTTTGAAACAACTCACGCAAGATTGTACGTTTAAAAGCGTAACTGCTGATGAATATAGCAAGAGTACATACGTGACGCATTCATATCAGGAATTTCTTCGCAAAAGATACGTCAAAGACTGCTAGAAAATACGGTACTAAGCCTTGATGACGCTTTTCGACAAGCTATTGCAATTGATTCGGCTGAGAACTTGATCCATCACAACCTAATGCTGTAACATCCAATAATTATATCTAACCTTCTGAACCAAGCCAAAGCTCAAACTTAGCGGCTGTGTCACAAAGACGTTGCTTCTTTTGCGGATCTAATACCCTACATCAACGCATCAAATGCCCCGCATTTAACTATATATGTCAACTTTGTTCTAAGAAAGGGCATTTTGCACGTGTATGCCGATCTTCGATAACTTTCGCGAATGCAGCGGCCAACAATGATGAAAACAACGTCTGTATTTCGGCTGCATCTCCGTCTAGTTCAGTTTAAGTTCTGTAAGTTTTATCGACGAGGCTTTATCGAGAATAATGAATCTCAGAAGGAAGAACTTAAATCAATATGTTTCTTTGGCTTCTCTTAATTTTTCAACATTCGTCAATGGATTATGCCAAGCGACTATCAAACTTGACAAACATATTTACAAACAACATCCTCTCCTCATCGTGCAGAACCTGTGTGCTGATGTAATCACTGGCCATGATCTCCTGAAACATCATCAGTCACTGGAATTCCAATTCCAAGGTGAAAAAGAACCTCTACATATATGCAACGTTATGCAAGCATCTGTGCCTCCGGCCTCTGCCTTTTCTAACCTCTCACTTGATATAAGGCCGCTTGCTATCAAGTCCAGGTCCTACTCAGAAGAATATGAACGATTTATTAAAGAGAAAGTATGTAAGTTATTAGCGAGCGGCATAATTGAACCGAGCATGTCACCATGGAGGGCCCAGGTTTTAGTAACGGGAGGTATTAGTCACCGTAAACGAATGGTAATAGATTACTCTCGTACTATAAACCGGTACACTGAATTGGATGCCTTCCCTTTGCCGAAAATAGAATCCATTATATCCAAAGTCTCAAAAAACAACTTCTTTAGTCAAATAGACCTAAAATCCGCGTATCATCAAGTGCCAATCTTATCTAAAGAAAAACCTATGACGGCATTTGAAGCTTGCGGAAACTTATATCAATTTACACGAATACCGTTCGGTGTAACCAATGGCGTAGCCGCCTTTCAAAGAACGCTGTCTTTCATCATAGAAACTGAAAAGGTAAATGGCTCATTCTGTTATCTTGATGACGTCACAGTGTGTGGCAAAACAAAAGAAGATCATGATAAAAATCTGAAACGATTTATGGATGCAGTTACTAAATACAATTTGACTTTAAATGAACAAAAATGTATATTTAGTTGTGAAGAAATAAATTTACTCTGATATACAATTCACAATAATATTATAAAACCTGATGAGAATCGACTTCAACCCCTTTTGGATCTACCATTACCAAACGACAGTAGCAGTCTTATACGAACTCTTGGTATGTTTGCACACTACTCGAAGTGGATAACGAACTTTTCTTTAAAAATTCAACCGCTAATTCGTGCCAACGTTCCACTAAACAAAGAATCTACTGAATGCTTTCAACAATTGAATTCAGAAATCGCTAAAGCCGCATTAGTAGCCGTACATTATTCTGATTTACTCACTGTAGAAAGAAACTGACGCTTCTGAGTACGCTATCGCTGGCACCCTATCTCAATGTGGCAGGCCTGTCGCTTTCTTTTCTCGTTCACTTAATAATTCAGAGAGAAAACATCCATATATAGAAAAAGAAGCTTACGCGATCGTTGAATCCTTACGGAAATGTCGTCATTATTTAATTGGAAGACACTTTTTATTAATCACAGACCAAAAGTCTGTAGCTTTTATGCTGAATCAAAAACACGCCAGCAAAATCAAAAACGAAAAAAAATAAAGGTGGCATTTAGAACTCTCTTGTTTCAAATACGATGTGATATATCGCCCTGGCAAAGAAAACCTATCTGCAGATGCGCTATCAAGAGTTTGTGCTGTTATGAACACGGATAAATTATATGAGTTACACAATTCTCTTTGCCATCCAGGTATAACCAGAATGGCGCATTGGGTTCGTACTAAGAATCTTCCCTTTACAATTAATGATGTTAAATCTATGACAGCATCTTGCCATGTCTGCGCGGAATTGAAACCACGTTTCATGAAAACTAAGAGTCGCTTAATTAAAGCTATCGAGCCTTTTCAGCGTCTGAACATTGACTTTAAAGGACCTCTGCCGTCTAACACTCATAACAAGTACATTCTTACTATCATTGACGAATACTCAAGATTCCCATTCGCTTATCCATGTAGCGATCTTTCAGCACAAACTGTTATCAAGTGTCTAAAACAATTTCTGTATTCTTATAATGTTGCTACTAGCAGGACAACTCCTAATAACCCAGAAGGAAATGGCCAAGTCGAGCGGCTAAATGGAACGCTTTGGAAAACAATCCAACTATTTCTTAAGTCGAGACTGATGCAAACTGCGGAATGGGAACGAGCGTTACCTACTGCGCTGCATTCTATTCGATCTCTATTATGTTCAGCAACAAATCAGACACCACATGAGCGATTTTTCTTCCACACCAGACGATCTCCGACAGGTGAATCCATCCCTTCATGCATTCTGCATGCAAGTGCTTATGAAAAGGAATGTAAGAACTTCAAAATATGATCCAATCGTAGACGAAGTCGAGCTGTTACATGGAAATCCATCTTACTCGTATGTCCGTTTGTCCAATGGTCGAGAGACTACTGTCTCTAATAGACATCTAGCACCATTACCTACCGAGGATCAAGAATCTGATGAAGAGGATTCGGAAAATGAGATTACAGAATCAGAACTAGCTGTACAGCCAACGCAAGAGGCTCCGTAACACGAAAGTGTAGAATTATCAGAACGAGCTGAACAATCTCTGCGTCGATCCACCCGGGAAAGGCGGCCACCAGAAAAAAATTCAAGATTACGTCACTAACTAAATTAGCAACGACATGAAACTGGTGGGGGTGAATGTAGTGTGTATAAGTGATTATCTAAGATATCTTCCGTCAACACTTGACGTCTTGTCATGCATATTCTTCTGTCTGTTACTTTTAATTATTAGCTTGTATTTTAGCAGAATAAATCCAAGATTTCTGTTGGTATCTTCGTTTAAATGTATCAATATCAATTTTAGCAAGTGAAAATTACAAACATTTGTACAGTATAAAAAAACTAAAAGTTGCTTCAGGGTGTTATTTAAATGTAGGTATGCGAAAATAATTTAAAAAAAAAACCGGCCTGTGCCCAAGTGCATTCGGATCACGCACATTTTGTTGGTTCCGTACCAAACCGCAAAAAAATTAAAAAAGAGGGCATTTCAAAGAAAAATCTGGATTATCAATATATTGGTATTTGTTAGTAAAATATATGTAAAACAATAAAACAACAATAAACAGTATCACCAAATTTCCAGTTCAAGATCAATAGTAGAAGAGCTGTAGAACTCGTGTGACAGACGGACAGACAGGCGGACACGTGAGTGACAGCAATAGGGTTCCGTTTACCCTAAAACGGTGTAAAATACTCAGAGAAGTAAAGCAGGTAGTGTCCCTTTTAATAGAATCCTTGTAGCAAATAAGGTAGACTTTCGAGCACAGCGGCTGTCATGTGGCGTCACCTCATTGATGCTGCGTCACTGATGCTATCTCAGCAAAGCTTATCGTGAAGGCTGACTCGATATCATTATATTGGCAGTGCCAAATACTCAAAAAAACCTTAGAATTCCGAATGCGTTAGGTCCACATACTAATGCAGAAAAAGGTTTCTATAAAGTGAATGTTTCAAAAAACTAGAGACTTACTTAAAAGCCCCAGTAGACAGGTCAATAAATTCCCAAAAACAATCTATGATCTTTCATAGTGTCATTGTCTTGTCTGTGGTTATCAACGCAGAACTGTCAAAAAGTAGTGATTT
The DNA here is from genome assembly GCA_964057195.1 of Orthosia cruda. Classification (NCBI taxonomy): domain Eukaryota; kingdom Metazoa; phylum Arthropoda; class Insecta; order Lepidoptera; family Noctuidae; genus Orthosia; species Orthosia cruda. Next base: position 3,216,239 of record OZ059827.1, read on the forward strand.
TCGTTTTTGCAATTATCACGTAAACATAATTTTAAAATAAAAATGCCTGCCGGACCGTCAGCTATGGACGGGCTACGTGAAAAAGCCTTTCAAGACTACAGAAAGAAGTTGATGGAACACAAAGAAGTGGAATCAAGGCTCAAAGAAAGTATGTATTTGTGTTCCTTGTCATCGAATTTGCCGAATCACGACCAAAATTTTTGTCTCAAAATGCGATATTTAGTTAGCTATTGATAATATAAACCAAATATTATCTTACTTAATGAATTACTTATACTAAAATAACGTTTATTTCATTAATAAAAGAATATATTGCCATGAATAGGTTACTAAGTATTGTCAAACGATTTTAGGTGGAATTGTTTGGTAAATAGGCAATTACAGTTGAAGTTTTTGGTGAGGCTGTTTCTATTTAAGTTTATATATTATGTACAATCAGACTTTCCTCAAAATATTGGCCATCTCATACATATTTAGCACAAATAATTTCACTCTTAATAGATTTTCATATTAGCTTGACTTTGCTAGCATTTTATCACAATTCAACCGTGACAATAGTTTCCGTACAAACATCCTCATCATCTTTTTGTCCTTGCCCAATTAATTTTGTCATGGAATTTCAATAGCTATTAATCTTTCAGCCATTTTCTCAATAATCACACCCTGTTTAGCTTTTTCATCATCCACACAATGCATTTATTGTTCCTTTGTTCTGCCCGAATTAAATTCACACTCAGTGTCATTCCTAAAACTGACTAATTCACATTTTTTTTCATTACAGTGCGAGAAAAACTGAAGGATGTCACCAAACAGTATGATAAGAGTGAGAACGATCTCAAAGCTCTGCAAAGCGTTGGTCAGATTGTTGGTGAGGTGCTAAAGCAGCTTACTGAGGAGAAATGTTAGTATTTTGTGATATTTTTCCATATGTTGTCTTACTTAAATAAAATGGGTCAGCAGGTTACTAATTAGTCATACTATTAAAACCTGCAGCTTAGAACAATACCACCTACCTGGTACACATCTACCTGGACAAAAAACAGTCTGAAAACAGAGATTTTTGTACAGGTAATACTGCACAGCCAAACACAAGTTGATATTACAAAGCTAGTTTGCATAGGTAATGGATAATTGCCAGACAGCCACAAATTAGAAAGCTAGTCTGTATCTTGGGTCAGTTATTGATTTCAATAGAACTTGAAAACAATTGTCTTGGGGCTTCCTCAGTTGGAAGAGGCCATGGAATTAGTATATATCAAGAATGGAAGCAAGCTAAGTGCAGCGGCTCATGATGTTTTCAATTGTTGCAAAATCCACCAAAACATTGTTTTATTATAGTTGTCGGCATGTAACTTGGCAAGAGTCATTAGATTTGTTGCGCACAAGTTGTTTTTTAGGTCTCTTCAGTTACCAAGCGGGACGTGGGGAACATTTAGCACACATTTTCTATATGGTGGTTGGTCAGTTTGCCAAAACTTGCCAAGTTATGTGCCGAAAACTAAAATAAGTGTGAAGCTAAACAGAAGGTCTATTAGTTTATTTTTTACTGAAACCCATGTGAGTCCACAAAACTAATGTTTATTTTCAAATTCCAGTCATTGTAAAAGCAACTAATGGCCCTCGCTATGTGGTTGGCTGCCGTCGTCAGCTGGACAAACAGAAGCTGAAGGGAGGCACCAGGGTCGCGTTGGACATGACTACACTCACTATCATGAGGCACTTACCTAGAGAGGTAAATAACTTTTACATAATATTGTTTTAGGAAGGGCCTTATCTTAAGCAAGACAGTAACTTGTAGTAGCGCTGTTTGTTAAAGACTTGTTAAAGTACTACTACTGCACCTACTTCTGCCAAGCAGCATTGCAGACAAACAAATGTTCAAAGGTTATGGGTGCCAGTGTTTTTTTTTTCCTTTAAGCAATGCTTTAAGCTTTAAGCATATGGTCCGACGACCGATTGCAAATAGAATTCTATTTGCAATCGGTCGTCGGACCATAAGCGAATTGGTTCCATGAAAAATGGCTTTGTGGTGGAGCAGCTGGTGCTGCCTGTCCCACTTATAGAAGGTTGTTCCTCTTCAGCCTTTTTACCACCGCTGTCGGCTTTAACAGTTCAGTAACTAGTGGATTTGGATGCGAGGATAGGCGTGCCTTGTGTTGTCTTTTGTATCACTCGATTTCAGAGATTACTGATGGCATTTGTAGATAGTCGTGAATTTCGTAATTCCTAGCAAACCAAGGTGCATTTGCTATTGACCTTAGGATACCATTTTGCTCTCTTTGCAGGCAGATTATATTGGTTTTGCTGGCAACGCCCCACAATTGGATCCCGTAGGTCCATACGGGCTTAAGAACTGAGTTGTAAATGAGGAGTTTGTTGTCTAGAGAGAGCACACAATTCTTCCCATGAGCCAATACAGGTTGCGGAACTTGTAGTTTATCTCATCCCTCTTATATTTAATTTGATGCTTCCATGTTAGGCGCCTATCCAAGTGGAAGCCAAGGATTTTACCTTTGAGAATGTTTTTTGGCATTGTCACTGCAACTGCACTCAAGTCTAAATAACGACTTATCATCCAGTGGTTCTTTACTACCCAATAAAATAAAAGATAGATAAATACTGTGATAACTATTTTAGAAACAATAGTCTATTTGTTGTATGTATGTTAATCACATTTATTTATTCCAGGTTGATCCTCTAGTATACAACATGAGTCACGAAGACCCTGGTGACGTCACATACTCCGCCATTGGAGGTCTGCAGGAACAGATCAGACAACTTAGAGAGGTGAAGCGAACTTTCTTTTTGCCTACTAAATTCAATATTTATTTCACCCCACAAACAATTCACAATTCTGTACCATCTCAGACATGTTACCCACATTGCTGGCAAATAAATAATTCTGATTCCTGTGATTGCCACAGTTAGTTTCAATAAGTAATCTTTATTTCATAATAACATTGGTTGACTTGACTAAAATGTTGAAGAATGCAGCAAAATATTTATGCCCAGATCCCTAGTTACCACAACAGGTTAAATTAATTATATGAATTTTAGATTTGAATTCTGATTATGAGATCTTGGACATTTTGCCAACTAGCCACCTTGCCACACGTAAAATTTACCCTCACAGGCTACGTAATTTTTGAAAACTACCAAATCTTGAAGACAATAACAATGTTTTACCACCTTCCAGGTTATCGAGCTGCCCCTTATGAACCCAGAGCTGTTCGTCCGCGTGGGCATCACTCCGCCCAAGGGCTGCCTGCTGTACGGCCCGCCTGGTACCGGCAAGACTCTGCTCGCCAGGGCAGTGGCCTCACAGCTTGATGCTAACTTCTTGAAGGTTCGTACTGAGATTTATGGACACACTATATTCAGTACCAAAAATATGGTATTACTGAAATTCCTCGAGAATAGAGGTTACAAATAAAGGCAATCTGGTTGGATTCCTTACTTGGTAACTACAGCGCGCGATGAATATATTCGCGAGCTAGCTGACCAAAACCAGATGTATCCTCTGACTGCACAGCATCTCTTCTTAAGCAGTCGGGTTTTTTGATTTTTTCAATTAACTTTTTAGTGAACATTTTATTTTAGAATAAAGTACGTTTAAAAATATAAGTATTATATATTTTAGATATTATCTTTCAAAACCCTTTATTTTGAAAAAAAATATTGGGCCCCCACAATATGGTCCAACATCTGCCATTTTTCTATTTACCAATTTGAATGTAGCTCGCAAGGTTAAGACGAATCTATTGACGAATCATCAACATAGGAACAAACACACATACATACATAGACTGTTAAACACATTACCCTCCTTCGATAGTCGGGTAAAAAGCGCATAAATTATCAGAACAAAAAATTATAACCTTTTCAGGTGGTATCATCAGCCATCGTAGACAAGTACATCGGCGAGTCTGCGCGACTCATCCGAGAGATGTTCAACTACGCGCGCGACCACCAGCCCTGCATCATATTCATGGACGAGATTGATGCTATCGGTATGTAGACTAACCACTTGACATCTTTCAACCCTAGACAGGAACATTTTCCACTCTAATGTAAACTATAGTGGAGTAAATGGGACGCATAAACTGATGCGCAGCGCAACCATTGCAAATACGGTACTATACTTTTGACACCCTTTCTTTATGACTATGCCTGTTATCCAAAAGTGTCCCTTAACTTACAATTAAGGACCTAAAGACGGCAATGATGCCACGAATAATGTAACCACCAATAATTTGGGTTTAATAAATCATATAATACACCCTACATCTTGTAGTCTTATCTCGTTCCAACACAGTACTTAGAATATTGTTTTGATGTTGACTTGAATGGCAGTTAAAAGTGTTATGCTCTCTCAAATGTCTCTCTGATGTGACACATGTGTTGGCTCAATTGGTTCCCTTCATGATGGTTGAGCTGAGTGGTGCCAATCCATGCGTCATGTTCGTTAACAGGTGCCATCAGTTGGGATTGGTCATAACTTGGTTGTCTCAACCTGTTTTTAATTAATTATTGTATTTGAGGTTATTTATTTTATTCTAAACGCTATTACGTGCACGTCTTTTTACATCGTTCTCACATTATTTGTAATTTTCCAACGAGAATGATGTAACCAAATACTAGTAATTAAAACTTATTGATGGAAAAGAGTGTCCGTGGAGTTTCTTGCACATTCTTCTCCATAGAGACCTACTGACCCTTGCGTGTGTTCTACTAGACTCATTTTTGTTTAAGGACGCTATTACATTTTTCTACAAATAACAGTGCTTTTCAGGTACAATTTTAATGTATATGCAATCACAGATGTGAAGATATCATGGTCTTAATTTAAAGATAATATATTCACCTCCAGATTGGCATCAGAAAAATTGTATGACATCATACAATTTTTTTGCACAAATACGTTTTGCCCATCACAGTAATCGCAAAAATATTAAAAACGTAGGGTCCGAATAGGTCCCAGCTTAGGTAAATTTACAGCATTTTTTAATCTTCAAAATTATAAGAAATTGCTGTATATATAGTCCTTTACAGGTTTAGCTAATTATTTTTTACATAAATCATTATATTTTTTAATTATTAGCTAAAATAAAAACACTTGCCGACTTCTTCATACATTTAGCACTCGGGGCTCATCATTCCGCGCTCAGAAGCTCTCGTGGAAGGACAGGCGTATCGCTTTCTCGCAGAAAATAAATACGATAAAAGTAATAGAAAATATTGTAGTGTGCATGCGTGTGAGTACCGTCGTCGTCGTTTGTCGCGATCGAAAGGAGTTGATATTTTATCGGACCGAAATAAAAGTTTGTTTGAGTTTCCTATTATTATTAGAATGTGATTTAGAAATTATGTTAGGTAAGATTGAGATTTGGATAGGTGGTGTTAAGCAGTTGTTGACAAGGTTGAGAAATGGATGGATGGGGCAGCTCCTTAGTAAGGTTAAGATTTGGATGGGTAAGGTTAAGCTATCGGCGGTGAAGGTTAGAAGTGGATGGGTGGGAGAAGATTTATGATTTTAACCGGTTTGTATGTTTGTATGTAGGACGAATACGGGGCCAAAACCAAAACCCAAGATGGCGCCGACGAAAATTTGACACCTTTTCGTCATGGGTGTCATTGACATGGTTTTTGGGGTGGCAATCGAATATGTGGTTCAAAACCGAAATACAAGATGGCGCCGACGAAAATTTGGCCGCTTTTCGTCATGGGTGTCATTTTCATGGTTTTTAGGATCGCTTATATCTAATATGGGGTCAAAACCAAAATACAAGATGGCGCCGACGAAAATTTGACATCTTTTCGTCATGGGTGTCATTGTCATGGTTTTTGGGGTTGGTTATATCGAATATGGGGTCAAAACCAAAATACAAGATGGAGCCGACGAAAATTTGACACCTTTTCGTCATGGGTGTCATTGTCATGGTTTATATGCTGGCTAATATCGAATATGGGTTCAAAACCAAAATACAAGATGGCGTCGACAAAAATCTGACATCTTTTCGACATGGGTGTCATTTTCATGATTTTTGGGGTCGCTTACTAATATGGGGTCAAAACCAAAATACAAGATGGCGCCGACAAAAATTTGGACGCTTTTCTACATGGGTGTCATTTTCATGGTTTTTGGGGTTTCTAATATCTAATAAGGGGTCAAAACCAAAATAAAAGATGGCGCCAACGAAAATTTGACATCTTTTCGATATGGGTGTCATTTTCATGATTTTTGGGGTAGCTTAAGTCGAATGTGGGGTCAAAACCAAAACACAATATGGCGCCGACGAAAATTTTACATCTTTTCGTCATGGGTGTCATTTTCATGGATTTTGGGTAGTATGTCATTAGCTGCTGCTCATTATGCAAAAATTTTAGATAATAATATTTTATATGTTCCATGTAATGCAAATTAAAAATTCAAGTCATTTTTAATCCTTGTGACCAAAAATTATTTCGTTTTAGGTTTTATCTACTTATTTCACGTACCTAACTTTTTTTTTTAAATACCTACTACAACAATGTCAAAACTAATTTTCTTTTCGGAAGTCGGTCGGTACCTATGTTTTTTTTAGTTTTTGGACACAGGAAAGTTATAATTTTTCTCTTTTTAGTTTTTGTTGGTATCCCATAGTGGGTATACTAAATACATCTGTTTACCCCCTAAAACTATATAAGCGTGATTTTATATTATGGTATGGAAAAACAAAACATAAACATACGATCACACTAATCGCAGGTCATTTGCTATTTGTTATCGAAGAGTTCCATTGTCGTATCTCCGAAGATCTTTATCAGATTCTAATATATTATACAATAAAACCTTCCCTGAAAAGACATACATTTATCGACGAAAACCCGATCAGTATCGGATAAGTAGTTTTCAAGAAAATCGCGGATACATACGGGTCGAATAGATAGAGCACCTCCATTTTTTGAAGTCGGTTGAAATTAATAACCTACTTTTTACGACGACGGTTTGTAAAAGTTACCAAATGCATTTTCAAAGTGCCATTTTCAAAGTGTTTTAATTTTATAATAAAATTAAAAAATAATATCAAAGACCAATATTATTTCAGTGATGTATAAAATCGAGCGCTCAGTAGTTTCAATGAGTGCGTGCGCGTAATGTTGCTGTGTGCGAATAGATACCTAAATTTGAGTTCGTCGAAAATGTAACAGCGTCCTTAAATAAAATATTTTGATTTGATCGTCCACATTAGCCCTGGATCGCTAGGGCTTGTATTCATGTCTTTGTCTCTTACAAAAAGGCAAGGCAAGGTAAAGTTATGTGGCCACGCTTTATTTAACTCTGCAAGAGAATCTCGAGAATAAGTTACAAATTCTAAGACATTACAAACTTTATTTCTGACAATATATAGGAACATTGATCATAACACAAGCCTCTCTTCTCCAGGTGGTCGCCGTTTCTCTGAAGGCACAAGCGCTGATCGTGAGATCCAGCGTACATTGATGGAACTGTTGAACCAGATGGACGGCTTCGACTCGCTGGGCCAGGTGAAGCTCATCATGGCCACCAACAGGCCTGATACCCTTGACCCTGCCTTGTTGAGGCCTGGAAGACTGGATAGGAAGATTGAGATTCCTCTGCCTAATGAGCAGGCTAGGTAAGAGAGATATTTTTTTGTTGTGTGGCTGACTTAGTATGTCTTCTGCTTGGTATGGATGGAGACATATCTGGATGGCTATAGATTTTGTGTACTCCCATTCTTCTGCTCTGATTAATTGTGTTGTGGGATTCAATAATGCTATAATTTTACTGGGTCTTAATCAACAGCAAATTCTAAAAGGCATTTCTTTATGCACAAAATGTTTGTATCTTCTAAAATCATTACTATGTAATCGACTTGGCAAAAACTATTTTTACCGACTTCCCAAAAAGGAGGAGGTTCTAAATGATAGGTAGCATTTTTAATACTTTTTTTTTGTTCGGGCATATTTCTGTCATATATAAACGGATTTGCTATATTCTTTTTTGTTCGAAAGAAGTTTATTCCGAAATGGTCCCATTTAAATTTGGTAAAGATCTGATGAAGAACTTTGGAGATATACAACAGAACTCTTCAATAAATGACGGCAAATCTCTCGGGATTGCTGCAATCGCATGTCTGTTAATTGTTTACACCATTACATAACGTACCTTCACGCCAGTATGATCTAAACGGTTACGCATATGTATACATGTTATTCGTGTAATCTATTCTGGCATCACTGGGCATTACCTTACTATATAACTTGTCCATTATATACCACTAAACAGTGAAAAATAAAATCCTTTTTTACAAAAAAATAAAACCGACTTCCTAAAAAAGTCTACAAAGTGAAAAATAACTTAAATTTCGGAAGGTGTCAAAAAAACGAAGAAACGAAAACATGAACACCGACTTCCGAAATTGAAGTTATTTTTCACTTTGTAGTGTCTTTTTTTTTAATATTTTGTATAAACTCAAATATTTAAAATAATAGTGTAATTATACTTGCTCTGGTACCAAGTAAGTAGATCAACAAGCAAAAAACAAATTTTTATCACTTTCGCTGTCAGCAGACAAATTAGTTTCCACTCTCTTATATCCCTCACACAATGAGTCCCTAGAAAACTAAATTAATCATTAATCTATCCTCCTTCCAGACTTGAAATCCTGAAGATCCACGCAGCTCCCATAGCCAAGCACGGCGAGATGGACTACGAAGCGGTCGTCAAACTGTCTGACACGTTCAACGGTGCTGATCTCAGGAATGTCTGCACTGAGGCTGGCCTCTTCGCTATTAGGGCCGAGAGAGAGTATATTATACAGGTAAGATGACCTATCTAATACAGATATTACTGCTTCATCAATCACCAGTCACCACTGCTCTCAGAATGGTGAAGGTAAACATCGTGAAGAAACTGCCTTGTTTCGGAACCAAAAATCAAAGACTTTTTTTCTATATTATGCATAAAAGTTACCTACATTTACCACACTCAACCTTGAGAAGATTGAAAACCAAAATGTCAAATCAAAAGAAGGATGGCCAAATCGTACCAGGTGACGAAAAGATGGCGTCCATAGTGACATCTACCAGTGGTGTCCCATCCCATACCAAGAAACCGTGCCGACGTACTGTACTGATTATACTGATTATTTTTTGTACATCGATCGCGTTCGGTTCCGTTTAACACATAAAGATGTTGATCTATTTATCGCCGTGGAACGGAACCGAACGTGATTTATTTACAAAAAATAATCAGTACAGTACGTTGGAACGGTTTCTTAGTATGGGATGAGGCATCTGTATGCTAGTATTATATTATCTGTGCATCTACCAAACCTTACTGAGCACACTTGGTAGATTACGGTCCACAGAGTGTGGCCCTGTGTCTCAGTAGTGGGAGCAACTGTTGGGAAACTGTCTGACACCTTCAACAGTGCTGGTCTCAACAGCGTGTGCAAGGCGAAGCTCTTCACCTGCGCTAAGAAAGCCTCCGTTACAACCCTACTCTAAACATTAGAGAGGAACCGGGTTGGGTTCCCCTCTAGTGAAGAATATAAGCTTGATATTATGTTATTGTTGTTAAATACTGTTTTTTTTTTGCAGGAGGATCTAATGAAGGCCGTCCGTAAGGTGGCCGACAATAAGAAACTGGAGAGCAAACTGGACTACAAGCCAGTCTAATAATATTATGTTTTATATCAATAATGTATTGTCTTCATCTACTTACACGATAATAAATAGTATATACCTTCTAATTGTTTTTTTTTATCTTTTATCGAAACCCATAGACAACATAAATAAATTTTATAGAGTTATAATTATTTGTAGATGAGAGGTAATCTCTCGAAGTTAGGGATGGGCGAAATTTAAATTTTAAATCGATTCGAATCACAATCTGATAAATCGATCCACAAAAAAAAATCGAGGTCGAAAAGATCGATTTCACAGAAGTCTTTTTTTTTCGAGTTTGGTTTACAATGTAAATATACATTAATTTTATGGAAAATAAGCAAGACACCATAAGAACCGATTTATTTCTTTTATCATTAAAATCAGGGTTTTCTTTAGTTCAGGGAATTCAATAATTACAATTGTTTTACAATCATACCAAAGTATTAGGTATAAAAGAACTAACTAGTTCTACCAGCGACTTCGCCCGCGTGAATGTAAAAAATTATCGCAAGGGAACATATTCCCGGGAATAAAAAGTATCCTATGTGCAATTCCAAACTATAATCTATCTTTGTGCCAAATTTCATCAGATCCGTTCAGCCGTTCTGGTGTGAAAAAGTAACAAACATACATTAACTTTCGCCTTTATAATACTAGTGTTATTGTGATATTATAGTAGAAAGTAGTTTATTCGTTACATTAAAAAGTTAAGAAGATAAATATATTATAGCTTAGGGATGCGATTTTCGAGGGTGAAATATCGATTCAGTGCTGCATATCAATTTTAAATCGATTTTTTTGCTTGATACATCGATTCTTCGATCTCAGATCGCCATCTGCTTCAATTAAGAACATTCTTTCATTGATAGAAATTCTTTTGATTCCTAAAAATTGCACGCATCCTTTGGGAACGGCGACAGAAAGTCAAGTGTTTGCAAAGGTACACCGTGCTTTTGTTCTTAGCCATATACTAGTAATCATGAAACGACGACGGAGGGTATCGTGTTTTCCATTCACAAACTACAAACTGGTTTGTGGAGGTCAGATAGGCAGGCACTTCATGTCATCATCATCCATCATTTCAGCCGAAAGACGTCCACTGCTGGACAAAGGCTTCCCCCAGGCGTCGCCACATTGACCGGTTCAATGAGTCTCGCGTCCAGCTCAATCCCACAACCTTAACCATGTCATCGGTCCACCTGGTGTGGGAGGCCTTCCAACGCAACGTCTGCCGGTTCTCGGTCGCCACTCCAGAACTTTTCTGTCCCATCGGCCATCCGTTCTGCGAGCAATGTCCACTGCCATTAAGTTTGGCAATTATTCGGGCTATGTCGATAACTTTGGTTCTCCTGCGGATATCATCATTTCTGACGTGATCACGCAATGATATTGCGAGCATAGCCTTCTGCATTGCCCTTTGGGTGACTTTAAGCTTTCTGATAAGGCTCATTGTGATGTGAGCGACCACGTCTCGGTGCCATAGGTAATTACTGCATACTTCGACTGCATCTGGTTGGACTGGAAGCCAACCCAACAAAGTCGGGAAAAAGTAATAATAAAAATACAAAATATTTATAATAACATTTATTTTTAAAACAATCATATTCTAATATTTTCAATATAATACAATAATATACAATACATACACGTCACAGAACAATTTCTTATTTGAAATATTAATTTACAATTTAATACCTAACATTAAAAAGGCAAGTACTGGTATTTCATCACCTGTTTTGATATTGTTCAATATTTCAAGCTCACAATAAAATGCAATCATTGTACTGTATGATTTCGCAATCACAAAATATAATGACCAATGAAAAACTGAAATGGATATCTTTGATATGTATCACAAACATTGAAGCATTATTATGACCAGAATGCACAAACATCACCAAGTTCCTATTATTATAATTAATAAATCACTTAATAAAATCAGGCAACGTCCCATTCTTCCGTGCCTTGGCAACATTTTCGAAATAACAAGAAAAATCCACATATCCCTTGATCTTCCTATCCCTATCAAACGGCCTGCCAACCGGATATATATCCGAAGTGGACTCCATAGAACGATTCGTATCAATATTCGAATCATTCGTCGTGATCTCATTGGTTCCCGATCCCGAGGAATAAATCTCTGAATCGATTTCATTTAGTAAAGTATTCGATTTTGATTGGACAATCGGATTGAATCTCACAGAAGCATTTTTTGTTACACTATGGTTCGGGGCATTTTCATCCTCATTTGTGGGTAGGAAATTAAAATTCCTTATCAACAAAGACATGTGTGTGTTTGGTTTTGGTGTCAAATTATTCTTAACGCAGTAAGAAACGAATTCTTGTTCGATTTCTTCTAAGACTGCTTGGCTCACCATTCTGAAGTCGGACTGTTTTCTGAAGTTTTCTACTATGATTTGAGCGAGCTGTTTGTTAGTTTGTTCGTAGCTTCCTTTCGCTTCTTGTATGCGTTTGTAGACACCGGCGCTTACTAGGACTAGGAATCTGAAATAATTTAAATTAAATGGAGTAAAATGATTACGACGGGTATTGTAATCTTGAACCTTGCAATTTTGTAAACAAAAACAGTTCAAAGTTTATAATTAATAAGATTTCTTATCAAATAGCACAGTGGATCAAAGGTTGTGAGATATCATTCTAATTAGTTTGGAACACATTTCTTGTTTGTCCCAAAAGTTTAATATTAGTCCGGTCAAATTAGACATATCAAAGTGCCAATCGGAATAATTCGCAAAGAGCTGAAAATTGGTACGAATGTTCGGAATCGATACCACACTTGCAAAAAAATTTATTCAAGGTCAAAGTTAGCAAATATGGTTTTCCTGCGTTTTTTTGCGGAACGGTAAGTTTTATGATAAAAATAGATCGGACAATAATTGTAGATTATGCATTTGTCAATAAAAATTGTCTCTACAATTTTTCCCCTAAACGTCACCGTTACTGAGATATTAACGGTTGAAAAAGTTGTATTCTTCATAATATGCACACGTTGCCACGCCATCTGGGTGGTAGTGTACTTGACGCGTTTTTTTAACGTGGTTTCCCTGATTGGCCTATTCCACAATATATTGTGATCCTGTTTAATTCAATACTATTCAAAATTATGTAAAAAAAAGGAACTATTGGAAATGATGAAAGCTGTGTGAATTCTACAAAATTTGGTAAAGTTATCCGTCTCATTCATAATCATCTGATAATTCTGTTGGAAGTGTGGTATCGATGGGGACTTTTTACATCTTATTTACAATGGTATTTCGAACATTCGTACCAATAGCAAATACCAAAGCTCTATGCGAATTACTGTAAACCTACCCCTATTTTTTTGGTCTAATTTGACCGGACTATATATACTCTAAAAACTAGTCAGGAAAACATACATTTGTAGCCATTTCTATGTGCATTTGTAGTGAATCTCGTACTAAAACGGCAGTCCGCCATGCATGCCATGCGCCTTAGAAAACCTCGTTTCAGAGCGGCGGACGTCACTAATCATCAAAATCATAATAATTAATAAAGAAATTAATAAAAATCTAAATTAATAAAAAAAATAATGAATATTTTTTTTTATACTTTTATTAATGTACTCAGGTAAAAATAATTCCTTTGTATACATCTAGGTCATGGTCTATCTATGTACCAACCTACATAATTTTTCTAACAGCTGTTTCTTGCTGAACTGATTCAGACTAATCTCTATATATAAAAAACTGGCCAAGTGCGAATCGGACTCGCGCACGAAGGGTTCCTTACCATTATAGCAAAAAACGCCATATAAACATAAAGACAGACAGACGGACCGCGGAGTCTTAGTAGTCTGTCGGTCTGTCTGTCACCAGGCTGTATCTCAAGAACCGTAATAGCTAGAGAGTTGAAATTTTCACAGATGATGTATTTCTGTTGCCGCTATGACAATAAATACTAAAAACAGAATAAAATAAATATTTATGTGGGGCTCCCATACAACAAACGTGATTTTGTTGCCGTTTTTTTTGCGATAATGGTACGGAACCCTACGTGCGCGAGTCCGACTCGCACTTAGCCGGGTTTTTTTTGTTGTGTTTGTTATTGTTAGGAGAAGGAAAGTATGAAAAAAAAAATTAAGAGAAAAAATTGGTAACTTATCTACATAGGTAGGGTAAGGTGGGTAGTGTAGGTAATTTAGGGTAGGGTAGGTAGTGTAGGGTAGGGTAGTAGATAGGGAGTGTAGGTAGGGTAGGGAAAGTAGGGTAGGTAGGGTAGGGTAGGTAGGGTAGGGTAGGTAGGGTAGGGTAGGTAGGGTAGAGTAGGTAGGGTAGGGTAGGTAGGGTAGATAGGGAGTGTAGGTAGGTAGGGTAGGGAAAGTAGGGTAGGTAGGGTAGGGTAGCTGAATGTTTGTTGTTTTTATAGCAAAACAAAGTTTGCTGGGTCAGCTAGTAAATAAATAAAATCAGCCAAAAGACGTTCACTGCTGGACATAGGCCGCCACATCAACCGGCCCTGTTTCTCGCATCATGCATCGGTCGGATTTCTGCGACCTTCGCCAGATCCTTGGTCCCACTTGTGGGATGTGATAGTTACGTGCTATGGAAACAGTTGTGTTACCTGCAAGACTCATCCAGTATGATAGGTCCATGTATCTCAGGGGCTGCGATGACAGGTTCGGTGACAGCAGCGCTGATGGTCGGGAAGGCTTTGTACAGCCCCTTGACCAGGTAGTTGCCGAGACACCGCGTGCCTGTCTGGTTGCCCAGGTATTGTGCTGTGGGAAGAACCAATCATTTTTGTAAGGTGAAAAAAAAAATGAAGGTATATGCAATTTCAAGTTTGTTCTTTGCTATGGCGGCCTTTAAACCAACTTTATTCCATAGCACTAAGTGTTTTCATAATGGAGATGATGACAAAAAAACTATTTAGTCAGTCATTTAGATTACCTAAAAATATTGGACACGTATTTTTTTTTTGCCACTTAAACAAAAAATTACGACAATACAGTGCGTTGAAATATCATGTGACGTCACGGTGTCCTACACATTATACTGGAAAAATGACGTCACAAGCCCCCTCTCCTGAACTTTGATAATCTCAATTACGGACTAAATAGAATTATCATTTGTCTTCCCCGGGAAACATCTCCATTTAATTTAGGGTTACTACAGACATTCCGTTGACTGTACTTTTTAGGGTTCCGTACCCAAAGGGTAAACTAAAAACGGGACCCTATTACTAAGACTCCGCGGTCCGTCTGTATGTCACCAGGCTGTATCTCAAGAACCGTGATAGCTAGAGAGTTGAAATTTTCACAGATGATGTATTTCTGTTGCCGCTATAACAACAAATACTAAAAACAGAATAAAATAAATATTTAAGGGGGGCGCTCCCATACAAAAACTAGATTTTTATGCCGTTTTTAGCTATAATGGTACGGAACCCTTCGTGCGCGAGTCCGATTCGCACTTGGCCGGTTTTTGTTTCATTTATGTTATGATCATCATCAAGCGCACAGCCCACCACTGCTGAGCCTACGCCTCTCCTTTTTTGTCCCTATCTCCAATCTCCTATGAGAGATGCCTCCTTATTTCCTTCTTAGGTATTTTCAATTTCAGTTTTAAAATTTATATTCTTCAAAACAGATTCTCAGTAACCTGAAAATATTCCCTTATGCAAAATTTTCTTTCCCTTTGTGTCTCCGAAGTTGGCCGCAAGACCCTGCGCAGTTGCTATTTTTGTTGTATCAATGTTAATATAGAAGATAGTATTGTATAACTGAATCTTTCACTCGCTTACGTTTGTCGCATCGTCCTATCTCGCTTACCCTATGAAGTATACTCGATGACAAACTGTTTCTTGCGCAATGGTTCGCAGACACTATAGTGGTCTAATTTATAGAATCTAGCAATCTTAAGTGTGGTATTACGCACCATTCCTCAGCTTATTAACATCAAGCCCCAACTGCTGCAACCTCAGCAGCTCATCCTCGTTATTCAGACTATGGTCCACGGTCAGCTGCACCACCCTCAACACCGCATTGTCATCAGTCCTGCACAGCAAAGCCCTGGTGTCCCCGACGTGGGCCACAAATAACTTGTTGGCGTGGACCAGTGCTATGACTACTGCTGCTCCCCCGGATAGGTGCACGTCTATTTCTTTTAAACGGGCTAGGATGTTGTAGTTTTGGGAGACCTGGGGAAAATATAAGGCAAGGTAAGTATGGTATTTTCTAATGTTAGTGCTTTCAGTTATATAAGAATTATCTTTTTAACCCGACTGTCGAAGGAGGGTAATGTGTTTATCAGTCTATGTATGTGTTTGTTCCTATGTGGCGTTCTAGAGACTAAACGCGTTAGCCGATTTTGATGATTCTTACGTCAATCGATTCGTCTTAACCCTGCAAGTGTCACTGGCTATAATAAAATTGGAAAATAGAAAATTGGCGGCTTTTGGGCGCCATATATTAATTATATTTTAGGACCGCAATATTTATTTTCTTCCAAACCCATCGTGCGGGGTATCAAAATAAAGGGTTTTATTAAGAGGGTTTTAATTTCAAATATATATAACACTTATAGTTTAAATATACCTACATCGAAAAAAAAATGTAAAACGAAAATAAAAAAAAAAAACTAATAACCCGACTGCTTAGGGGGCGTCCGTAAATTACGTGAGGTGTTTAAGGGGGGGAGGGGGTCGAGTCAAATCTCATCTAATCTTACGTTGGAGAGAGGGGGGGGTCTCGGCAAATATAACGCAATTTTTTTCTGATTGAAACAAAAGAAAATATACTATTTTGGTTCATTTAATCCAGATTGTACATCCTTAAGATTTAATGTTAAGCGTAATCGTAATACGATTACGCTAAAGAAAATAATTTCATTCATACTTGGACGTTATACATTTACTGACTGTCAAACCACCATATTTGTTTTATACCAAATAGCTCAATTTAATCTGAATTTACGGTACAGTGTAGCCCGTCCTTTGTTTTCGCGCCACTGTCAGCCGAATGCGCGACTCGATGAACGAGAGCGTACGGGCTGAGTTGCAGCGACACACGGACAGGTTCCAACCTGCTTTGTTTATTCTTGTAAAAGTTTTACTCGACTCAGGATGCTCTTACTAATTTAAAATAGTTATCAAGATTTTTATAACACATACGTCTATAAGACGAAGAAGTCCTGCCAGGTCGATGTGATAAAATTATGGAATACAGCGAAGATAATACAGAAACCCACATTTTGAAAAATCTCGCATGAGATTGGGGGATGGAGGAGGGGGTTGAATAAAATCTCACGACATCTCACCAGGGGGAGAGGGAGAGACAGAAAATAAAAAACCACCTCACGTAATTTATGGACGCCCCCTTATGAAGCGAACTAAAAAGACGTAAACAAGAAGAAAATCATGCTGTGCTGTCGGAGGATACATTTTCAACAACTGGTTTTGGTCAGCCAGCCCGCGAATTGAATTTTTGAATTAAGTTTTTTCGTTTTAAGTTTTATTTTTGTATATATGCACAGATAATATAATACTGTATAAGATATTTTTGGAACAAAGTTTCTTAACAAGGCTTGCGGTAGGACTTTGCGTGGTAGAAATCGTCACGTAATGAAATCTTTGATTAATAATACCTGATTATGACCTACATTCTCCAGAATTGTAGGAAATTAGGAACAGTCAGGCAGTTAGTCAGGAACATCGTTCCAGACTGAGGTCTCTTGACTACAAGTTTTTTTTTTTTTTTGTAACATGTTATGCAATTGCAATTTTAGTAATGATTAATTAGTTTGGGACACAGGCCTTCTCTTTGTGAAGGAGTGCGTCGTAATCCACCACGCAGGCCCAATGCAACCAGAATTGGATAGTGGAAGTCAAGATAAAAAAACCGGCCAAGTGCGAGTCGGACTCGCGCACGAAGGGTTCCGTTCCATTATCGCGAAAAACGGCAAAATAATCACGTTTGTTGTATGGGAGCCCCACTTAAATATTTATTTTATTCTGTTTTTTAGTATTTGTTGTTATAGCGGCAACAGAAATACATCATTTGTGAAAATTTCAACTATCTAGGTATCACGGTTCATGAGTTACAGCCTGGTGACAGATAGACAGACGGACCGCGAAGTCTCAGTAATAGGGTCCCGTTTTTACCCTTTGGTTACGGAACCCTAATTACCTTACATAGCCTAGAAAAGCCAGCCATTTGGGTAAGGTGAGAAGGTGGTCAAACGCTAACTTATCAATGACAGTAAAGTTGCAGTGGCATCTATCATTTTTACCCGACTGCAGGAGGGTAATGTTTTTCGAGAATATGTATGTATGTAAGTATTCATGTATGTATGTATGTCCATTTCTAAAGGACGCTCTACAGCCTAAACACCGTGTCGTGGTGGCCCAGTGACTAAGACCTCGCCTCTCGTGCTTGAGGTCGTGGGTTCTAATCTGGACAAGTCAACTCCAAGTACAAAGACTTTTTCAATTGTATGTACTTTCTAAGTTTATCTTGGACATCAGAGGCAACGGTCAAGGAAAACATCGTGAGGAAACCTGGACTTATATAGTTAATGTAAGTCTGAAATAGCTAAGTCAGAGGCCTGTGCGGTTACCAGAGGCGGCTTAATTAACTTTCAAAAACAAAATCATTTTTTTTATTTCACATAGGCCTACATGAGCACTTATAAAACGTCGACAAAAGGTGCACGGTTCGGGTTGGTCGTTTCCTATGGAGAAGAACCGGCAAGAAACTCCATGGTTACTCTTTTAAAAATGGTTTGGTTTTACAATATTTCCATGTTACTTAGATATGGGGGGACAACGTAGGCCCGACTTATGACAATAAGTCGTAAGAAACTAAAAAAATAAAATAAAAAGATTATATATTATATAAAAAAGTTAACAAATGTTAACTAGCATCTAGAAGGCCTACAATGTTCACACATTCACAAAACAATCGGTAAAAGAATCTATACAAAGGTAAAAAAAAAAAAAAAAGTATAACAAGACTAAATTTAACATGGGGCACAAATTTTGTTATCAGTGCTGTAACTATTCTTAGCAAAGGGATATAAAGATGATTGAAAACCATTGTAAAAAGTCTAATTAAAAGAAGGAAAGCAAAAATGAGATTGAGAATAGTTAAAGACATCTACATTTTTTTGCCGTTTACAAGTTACCAGGGAAGCTGCATGCGCAGAAGGAGCTAAGGCCAAATGTTTTTATCTTCAACGTAGTCCTTGATTTTATAATATGCTTTTTTAATAAGGATACGTTTGATGTAGTTTTTGAACCTTCCAGGTCAGTTCTATAACTGACTTTGGCAACTTGTTATAAAAGCGTATACTGTTTATAAGAAAAGACTTTTCGTAATTCTGAATTTAGGTATTACAATTTTGTGCTTACTGCGTGTATTTAAATTATGGAAGTCGCTTCTAGTTTTGAAAAGCCCTCGATTTTTACGGACATACAAAATACATTCCAAAATATAAAGTGAAGGTAGAGTCAGTATAGTGATCTCTTTAAATTTTTCTGAGGGACTCGCGAGGACCCATTTTATAGATTGCGCGGATTGCCCTCTTTTGTAGGATGAAAATTGAGTCAACGTCTGCTGCTGATCCCCACAGCAGAATGCCATAAGACATAATACTGTGGAAATATCATAGTATACTAACCTAGCTGTAGCTACATCGGTTAGCTGCCTAATTTTCCTTACTGCATATGCAGCCGAACTTAACCTCTTAACCTACCCGAAAGAGTTCTAATGTGCGCGCCCCACTGCAATTTTGAATCGATAGTAATCCCTAAGAATACAGTTTCCGTTATAACTTCAAGATTTTTGCCGTCAAGATTTAAGTTTAGGTCATGTTGTGGTACATTTGGTAAAGAGAACTTTAGACATTTTGTTTTTTTCGCATTCAGTAAAAGATTGTTAGCTACGAACCATTTTGAGAGATCAATAAGACTTTCGTTGACATTAAAGACATCCGTATCTTGGCTATCTATTTTAAAAATTAGCGAAGTATCATCAGCAAATAGAATTATATCCGATAATTTGGCCATCATAAAAGGGAGATCATTAATGTAAACAAGAAAAAGGAAAGGGCCGAGAATTGAACCTTGGGGCACGCCCATCTTGACTAGAGACCCGGAGGACGTCGCCCCATTAACATTTACTTTTTGCTGTCTGTTTGATAAATAGGAAAGCACGAGATCAGCAGATTTTCCACGAATTCCGTAGTGGTGTAATTTACAGATCAGTGTGTTGTGGTCGACGCAGTCGAAAGCTTTTGAGAGATCACAGAAAATGCCAATGGCATCCTGGGGCCTCTCCCAAGCTTCCAAGATGTGGCTGATGAGTTTTACTCCCGCGTCCGTTGTCGACCTACCTTTAGTGAAACCAAACTGTTGACTATGCAGGATCCCATTTGAATTGAAGTGAGACAACATCTGTTCCAGCATGATTTTTTCATAGATTTTACTCAATGCTGGAAGCACGGATATAGGTCTATAATTAGAAGGATCACTCTTACCGCCTGATTTGAAAATTGGTACTACTTTACTGTGTTTCATTAAGTCAGGAAAAGTCCGCTGTCCAAACATTGATTGAATATGCCTGTTAGGACAGGAGCAATTGAGTCAATAATATCTCCATGAACCCTAACGGATATCCCCCACAAGTCTTTTGAACGCGTTTTTAATTGTATCAATACATATTGGTTTAAATTTAAAGATTGGTATGTCTTTAGTAAAGTTTTCTTTAAGAAGACGGCAGAGGTGGCCACATCCTCACACAAAATGAAGAAGACAGCACAAACGACTTGAAGGATTATGACATATGTGGCGTCGTTGGATTCGTCTCAATTGTGGGGGAGGGGGTTGTATATAAATATTATAAGGTGACATATGCTATATAATTTTTGAAAACATTTCTTATTTTCATAACAATATGGGTATCAAATGAAAGTTACTAAATAGACCCAAATATATATTTATCTTACTTTTATGTTACTATTTTGGCACAAATTCAAGCACAACATTGATATTAAAATAAATAATCTTTTACCATGTAACTTATTTAGGGGGCTTGTTCATTAATAAAACTAAAAAGTCTAAAATAAAATAAATAATTATAAAAACAAAAAACTTAACTGCTAAAAAATAATTGGATAGGTACTTGAAAAACAAGTAATATTTAATGTATAAATTATATCTAGTACTTGTTTTCCTCTTTTCAGTAAATATTTTTTTTTGCAGTCGGGTTTTTTGTTTTTATGATAATTTGTTTTCAAAGATAAAAGTGGACACAATATTGTTGCAAATAAAAACAGAAAAATAAATTCACCTGGTTTTCATTCAGAGTCTGTAGCTGGTACTGCAAACTGGTTCTCTCAGCTATCATCCCGTCATAGTTTTCTGTGTATGCCTTCTCTACTGATATGAATGCATTCCTGGAATATTTAGTTTTATGCATTAAAACAGATACTTTTTTATACAATTGAGTTTCAACAAGCAGGTGGCACATTTGAAGAAGGCCAATTCGCCTAATTAAAAATTAATTACTTAGGACCAGCTTTACCACAATAGATCCCAATTGTTTGAAGTGTCCGAGTTGTTTCTCGGCCCCTCCACAAGATAAGATAAGATAGGACCAGCTTTAATGCAACATAAAAAGCTTGAAATATGCATGAAAAATGTGTAAAATATGCTTGAAAATTTGTAAAATATCAGATGCACTTGCCTCTATTCCGAGCCCAGCAGTAAAACTATTTTGATTTGTAATTGTTCGAAGTGACATTTTGTTGATCAGTCATAAAACCATGTTTATCATCAAATCTATTGGCAACACTGGTCTGCGGCTTAAGCGCGCCGTGGCTGCTGGCCGCAGTGTTACTGCGCTCAGAATCAATTTCATAGAAACCTGTAGTGTCACTTGCAGTTTGCAGTCTGCAGCTCATCTCGGACTTGTACCAGAGAAATAAACAATTGTCCTATTGGTATTTTGCCACCTACCCTTATCCTAAATTATATGGTGTCCTTAATTTATCCACCATCTCAGTAGTCAGCTACCACCCTTTCATCATCTTTTACACTAACCAGCCAATGTTTATCAATTTGACTGCATTATAGGGCGTATTTTTACATTTTGATATCTTGTTTAAAATAATATTAACTACGTACCTCAGCCTTTCTCTAATCTCCTCATCAGTATTTGCAGATGGTGGCGGGAACAGGATCTCAGCAGCCATCCTTTGCATGATAAACCTTGCTGCATCCAGTCCATTGTGTGGCTCAAATACTCCATAAAGGGTACTATGGGAGCAAGATGATAATGATAAGAGCTTATCACTGGCTTTTGTCAATATTATATTGAGTAAAATTAAAACAGTTCTTTTGTAAACTAGGTAATTTTTGCCTGCAGTTCAGCAATAATGAACATTTCTTGCGGCCACTCTACGGCCCAAAGAACTGTGCATCCTAGCAAGGTTAATATGTTAGTGTAGCTTACAATCAGTAAAGTAATTATCGGAATCATATCAGTACTTTTAGAGATTACCTTTTACAAACATACATACAAATAAATTCACCTCTTTACTAAATTAAGTATAGATTAATAGTTATTGTTTTGTAAATACTTTCTGTCTGCATGTTTATGGATTATCAAAACATATTGACACTATCTTTATCTTACTGTTGACACATGGAGAAAGCCAAAAATAGAACCATGCATGTGTCTGTGCATACCGACAGTAATTATTATGCAATAAAAATATTTTACAGAGATTGGATAATTTCTGTACTGGTGTTAGTTAATAAAAACAAGTCTACTTACAAATTGTCCTCAGTTTGACAATAAAAACATAAGTAATCGTCAGTGGTGTTCGTATTTCCACCTCCTAATCGGGAAAAGTAAGATGCTACACAAGAATTTTTGCATTTTGGCAGGTCGTCGGTCCAGGGCCGAGCTATCATAGTAAAAAAGTAGCACAAAAATCTAGGATAACCCACTTAAAAACTGAAGGAAAAAGAATACCAAATTATTTTGGGATTATTTATTTTCGCGACTCGCTTGACAGTTTCGCTGATCGCTCATTTCAGTTAGGCTTGTCGAAAAAATATCGATACATCGATATATCGATATTTTTGATTCGATATATCGATATGTTTAGCCGATATATTTACATTCGATATATCGATATATCGATACAAAATATTGAATATCGAAAAAGGTATCAAAAACGATATTTTTTTTCAAATTTAGATTATTTTCAGAATATTTAAAAGAAATCAAAGCCGTAAAAGATAGGAACGAACGGAAATTTACTGTATTGTCTATGACTATGTTTTGTTAGTCTTGCGTGTGTGTGTATGTGGCGGCCGCGGAGGCATCAGACACTCGTTACTCACTTTCAAACGTGAGTTCTTTTGCGTTGTGTGTGTGTGGTACGTGTCATATTTCAATATTTTTGCTATTTAATTTTTGTTATTTTCAATTTTTGCCTATTAAAAAGGAATAACGATTAAAATACCATCGTTTTTATTAATTTTCTCATACATTAAAATAATGTACATTTTGTATAAAAATTTCTACTAAAAACAAAAAAAAACCTAAAATCTCTGAAAACCGGACCGATATATCGATATTTTTTCCTCGATATATCGAGGTCGATATTGATATTTTTATAAATATCGATACATCGATATATCGATATATTTTGTCACTTTCGACATCCCTAATTTCAGTTTGACAATTGACACAGCGTCAGCCGTCAGCGATACATTTCTTGACAGAAACAGATGCGTTCTGTAACCATTTATAATAATTTTAAATGATAATTTTTATATAATAAAATTATTCAACATGGTCGCACTAGGTTTTTCAACTCCATCATGTCTAGTTTAAACAAATTTGATTATTATTGTTACATTGATTAAAATGCTACGCGTCAAACATTCATCTGAAACACGGTTGTTCGGTTGTACTAAACGTAGTGTTACATACTCTTTAGGTTGTACTTGTCATATAATTTTCGATCAGACGTGTGACGTAAAACGTTTTGATAATGCTAGGAACACTGACCTCTATTATACAAGTACGCTGGACTAAACATACTATATGAAATGACAGTTAATTTTTGTGCTGATTCAAAGCGCCCCGCTCGAGCGTATCAGGAACTAAAATTGACACATTTAGAGATAGGATACTACCGATATTTCTAAAAATTAGGTAATACTAATATATTTGACTGGAAATATTATAATATTGTAACTAATATATCAGTATTAGTGATATTTTTAAATTACACTAATATCAAAATAGTAGTCTTGGCAAGGAATATCACTCATTTACTGTATTGACTTCTCGTAGTATGTTGGAACTAAATATCTCATATTGGTATTGGTGATGAATGTTAGGTATATGAATGCCTAATAATCAGTAATAATATGTTCAAAAGCGATGTGTAATACTAAATTCTGGAATCATCATCATGATCATCCACAGCCCGACTTCGCTCACTGCTGAGCACAGGCCTCTCTCTTGTACCAATCACCACGTTCCTGAGCCTGGAATTAATTCTGGAATAATATCATGATAGTTATAATTATATTAACAAATGTTTTGAAGTCAAATAATTTATTATCTGCATCTGAAACAGAGTTAAAGTCTTCACCTTGCTGGAATGCGATACCACTCTTATTTGCACCTTAACACTACAGAGACAGGATCTCAGCGATGATAGCGAGAAATACGTCCGTTGTAAATGATTATACATCTCATTTATTATTATTATTGTATAAATGGTGTTCCCTTCACGAACCCGATGGGCGTCAACCGAGTGAATCCGAACGATTGTAAGTATTAACTAACTAGTGTGCGAGGAGATACTTGCTCAAATATACTGGTTTTAAGGATAAGTTGTTAGCCTATCCCCGGTATTTAAATCTCACTGATCTGACAGTAATGTGCTATAACTTTACTAGCACGCTATCCACTAGTTTATAGCTTGCAATCTGACTGAAAATATTTTTCAGTTAACCTTTACAGCAATTATTCTATTACTTAAAAATTTATCATAATAAAAATAACTGTTTTTTTTTTCTCTTACGTATTAAATTATTCTCACGATCGATAAAACCCATAAAAGTATTTTACCGAAAGCTGTGTCCCATCTATAATATTAGTTCCATGCGACTCTCACGTTAATTCACGTTGCTATCAGCGCCAAAATGGCGATAATCAAATGTCTTCATTTTGTCATCGATAATATGAAGTCTAGTGTACAATGTATGATAGAGGTCAGTGGCTAGGAAAGATATGAATCAAAACTACGAAAGTACAAGTTGTACTAATTTCGGTTGTCTAGATTACCTAATTACTCATCAATTTCTTCTTGTTATCAAAGAAAAATACGTCACTTCTATCAAATATGCCATTGCCATAATATACTATTTCGTCGAACACGCAAGAACATTGTAATCGTAATCTTATCATTCTGTGAATGATTAATATAAAAGTTTTATGTACCGAACCAACCTATGTTTTTTGCTAACCGGTAACCACAGTTTCCTTTCCCACAATATAGTTATAATTATGATAATATACACCATCCATTACACTTGATCGACTCCCAAATACACATAAGCATGTTCACATGATACCATTATCTTCTTCAATAATTGATAATCTGCGGCATGTGCTTGTAAAATTCGTTCCATGTTGGTCCAAAAGTTTTTATAGGTTTACTCAGGTCAGGAACTATCTACTAAATTAATTAGGCACTAGGTCAGGGGCGTCCAACTTTTTATGTCCGTGACTAACGCCGGACCACACACCAATCGCTTCCATTAAGTACCTAAATAATTACTACACAATTGGTACCAATTAGTACAAAATTGTTACCTTATTAGTTTTCGAGAAAATTGATTTCAGCAGGACCATCATCAGCGCCGAAAAAAGGGGCATGCTGCAGCTATTCTAAGTAGGTACCTATACAAATTATTACTACCCAAAAATGTGAATTATTTCTTAGAAGAAAACTGAACTAAAATATTTGTATTTACCGAGAAATCAACGATAACAACTTTCGCACGCTCGTTCAGCAGGACCACGACTATAAAGCCACGACCGAAAGCACATTTCTCGTAAAATACAACACTTAAGAATCTGTATTTGAGGTCGCTATAACTTCTTTAAGATTAGTATAGTAATAAGAAAATTTTGAAATTAAATTTTAACATCGTGACTACCGCCACCCTACCAATGGCATGGTATAACTCTTAAACTACTTGAATACTAGTTTTGAATTTTAGGTATTAATTTATCTTGTAGGGTAGTAATTTACTATGTAGGTTTGAGGAAAGCGATCAGCTCCTCAAACTTGCAATCTACATTCAAAGTCGTGGTCCTGCTGAACGAGCGCGCAAAAGTTGTCATCTTTGATTTCTCGGTAAATAGAAATTTTTCAGTTCCGTTTTTTTTCTCGAAATGAATCACGTCATTAAAGTGTAGTAATTATTTGTATACTTAGAATAGCTTTATAGTATGCCGCCTTTTTTGGCGCTCATGGTGGTCCTGCTGAAAGGAGCGTGACTACCGCCGAACCACCTTCAAAGTAGATTTTCTCGAAAACTACAAGGTACCAATTTTGTTGTTCGAGTGCTAATTGGTATCAATTGAGTAGTAATTATTTACCAAATATGGAAGCGATTAGCGTTGGGATCCGGCGGTAGTCTCGGACATCAACTTTTTTCATCAGGGGCCAGAATGGACAAAAAGGAAGATTGGTGTTGCAATTTAACCTTCAGAAACATCAAAGCCACAAAAAAACAGGTTGTGATGCACCGTACACGACAACTTATTATTTCGATTGTGGATGTGGTTGCTTAGTACCTAAATAAAGTTCACCAAGGCCTTGAACAATAAAAACACTTAATATGTATTAAAATTTGCTATAATACAATAGCAAAATGGTTTTCATTGACTCAATAAAATCATATCCTTCCTTTTGGATGCGCCGTAGTCGGGTAAATAGTCAAGAAAAGAACAGAGTCCAAGAGGTTATTTGGCGGCGTGCGTTCATGTAGGTATTTTATTTTCCGCTCTGTAGATGCTGAACATGGCCCACCAAAACAAATATATGTATTTCTGAGTGCCATAACTGTCAAAATGATTTTTGTGGATGGGCTAGATTAAAGGCCTTCTTAGGCCAAAATTGATCCACGGGCCATCCCTGCACTAGCCTGTACCAATGTTAGATGCATGTAACTACAGCAATTAAAAAATTTACTAACTTATTGGATACTCTTGAAACTAATGTGGATTGTTGCTATAGAAATGAAGGTCATATTGGCCTACACAACTTGCAAATAATGGCCTGCATGATTCAGCTATACGCTGATGTAATTTGACCAAACTATGTTCAATGCGATTTAAAATTGAAATCAAGTGATAATATGTTAATGACCTAAGTAGTTTAGATAGTGGTAAGGTGCTAACCTAACCTATAGATAATTTAAAATGTTTTAAAAGACAAGGGCTCCTACTGACACAAGTTTACATTGCTATGATAGTTAAATAAAAGTCCATTTTCTTCGATCAAAGTTTTAATGTTCCTCTCCATACCAAAACTCTCAATCATTTACAAATTTTTGCAATTTTTATAATTTTATTTATACAATGTTAGCTCAATAACCTGTGGAGCTACCTGTGACTAAACTTTTGTTTATACCTATTTTTAATGAAAGCAAATCTTTACTCCGGACATGAATCAACAACTTTAGAAAATATTTTAAAAATATTCTAAGGTGCACTTAACACCTTTTTACTATACATATTATATACTCTATGATTTCCCAGTGCACTGTCAAAAATAATGTATAATTATAATCTTTCATTATAATGTAAATGTTACCTATATCTCAACAATAGGTTCGTTAACACTTATCTAAGTCCTATTATAGAGAATCGACAAGTTTCATATCCCATTATGCTGTATGTTACAATATAAAACTAAAAATAATGTATTAGTGCATGGCATAAGAGTTAAGCAGTTTTAAATCGGGATGGTTGAGGTTTCCAAAGTCACATGTAATTAGAAAAAATAAAAAAAAACAAGACGTGTCCCTTTACCAACATAACACATTCACAATTTACACATACAAATAAATGTAGAAAATCATAAATTCAAAGTACATTTATTAGGAACACAATGTAAAATAAAATGAGAACTATTATTTGAGACGCCTCTGTGGCTTTGGAAACCCTATGTCACTGGGTGAGCAAAATTAAAAACTACACCATTGTGGCCGAATTGAAGTTTAATCGGTTTTCTTTTCTGCAGCTTTGGTTTCTGATTCAGGTTTCTTTTCTTTTTCCTTCTCCTTCTCTTTCTCGTTTGTGATTACCTCCTTGGCCTCCTGCTTCGATGCATCGTCGAAGTTGCCGACTAGGTTAGGGACCTCATCGTCCTCGTCGAGTGGTTTCGGCGCGGCGACGCTTGACGCCAACCTCTTCAGCTGGTTCAAACCCTCAGGTCCGAGCTGACTGAGGATGCCGGGGAGCATCTCGGCGATCTGCTTGTTCTCTCCATGACCGGTGATAGCGAAAGTGTTGGCCGCAAGGGATGCCTGTGCTTTCGGGTTGTTGAAGTGTATCACTGTACCGTCATCTTTTATCATATTCACCTCCTCGATGCCGGGGATAGTGTTCACTGACAGCTTTTTGAGCGACGATTGCAATTTCTTGTCGTCTGTCGCTGCGGTAACGTGAACAACCTTTTTCTTGCGCCTTGGTGTGCCCTTACCGCCGATGCGCACCTGTGACTGCAACTTCTTTAGCTTTTCGGTGTTCATTCTGTTGTTTTAATATACGTCGCCCGTTTATCGAAACTCGACGCACTTTTTAGTGTAAGTATTTATTCAATATGCACCGTGATCACACAAGTTTTCCATGTAACTTGATCGTACGCACGTGTTTTGAACACCGGTTAGTTACAAAGGGAAAATGGTGGATTTGAGACAAGTTATTTCTGATTTCCCACTTCTCGCAGTTGGCAGCACCGTCAGGTTTGTTGTTCCATTTCACGTGAAATAAGAAATAAACATTAAAAATTATCTATTACAGAGAGCAAATAAAAATATCTTTCCATGCAATCATTGTTATTTTGCATAAGTTTATGCAAATTATTTTATGGTAAATTATCACATTGATTTGGTAAAAAAAAATTGCTTATTTCAATGCACCTGATTATGGAACCTGAAACGAAACATAGTAATGTTGCCAATCTTTAAGTCAGTGAAAACAGTTTATTTTTAGGCTCAGTTTATTAGTCGTTTTTGATTTAAGTATAAAAGTATCAGTGTTTAAGTAGCTATAGCTAATTATATATTTTACACACTGTAAATTATTATCTGTGGAAATTTATATATTAGTCAATTACTTCTAGTCAATTACATCCAAAACCAATGACATCTATGAGATTGTGCAACAAAAATGAAGACGGAATTATTCGTTACACTATTAAACACGAGATGGCGCTAAGACGTTATTTAAATAAAAATAAAACTAGATGGCGTTACCAGTACTTAATAATAAGCAAAAAAATAATCATTCTTTGAATAATGTTTATTATTGTTATAGTCTTTAGAATAGTTTTTCTATGTTTGAAACCCCTAAAATAATACATTTAGGCCTCAGGGTACGCTTTTACCCTGCGGACCCACATCTCCGTTGAGATTGAGAGGGGAAATTCGGTTGAAAGGAATAAGGATACTATGAAAATAAGGATGTCTCCGTAGATAATCGAAGCTGCAAACCTGTGCTTTCTACTAATCCGATCTTGACAAAGAAATAAAACAATATGCAATAAACTTCGATGGTCGCTAGTTTCTAGACACAAGCCTCGCCCAAACTTCACCATATCGATGACATGTTTCTGTATTTTGAAATTCATTCTTGCGACCTTCAACAAGTCATTGGTCCACTTTGTGGAAGGTCCACTTTTTGGAAGAACTACCTTTGCTGCATTTTCTCTGGCACAAGGTCGCCAATCAAAAACCTTTTAATACCGCTTTGTCTTTTGGGTAAACTTAAGCTTTTTATATGCTGGACTGGAGTAAGGTGTTAACCTAATGCTGCAAAGGGCAGGAAACAGAAACCAAAGACTTTTAAAAGTGCGTTGAGTCAATGTTACATCCAAAGTCGCGGCAAACTCCCTAGATGAGGGACGCACAGAATCGGGCAGTGTGGCAGAAACGAATGGAGGCTTATACCAAGCAGTAGGCCTTTCTCAGGCAGATATGATGATGGTGATGGCTGTGGTGATAACATTGGAGACCTCTCACTAGGAAGGTCGATAACCCGCAGCTTATTTGCGTAAGTGAATTCGGCAAGGCAAATGGCAATTAAACTGCCGGTTAAAGCTGTGTAAATCGAATTCAGACGCACAGGCAGCTGCCCTATATTCAGCAGTCAGTCGTCTTTCGGCTGAAATGATGATGATGGTGACTCATTGTTAACGACCATCGTTTCAGTGCTGTGAACTTAAAATTTAGGGCAGTATTATGCAATTTAAACACTTTCATCTTGGAAAACTACGGTTTGGGACGAGAAGAGAAGTTAGTGACTGTAGCCACAGATAATATAATACTAGCATACCCACAGATGATGCCTCTTCTCATACAAAGAAACCATGCCGACGTAACTAGCGTGAACGGATCCTCAAATAATCTTTAAAATGTGAATTAAAAGCACAATATTCCATAATTTTGTGCTCATGACAAGAACATACAATTATTAAGTTCAATTCCAGAAAATGTTAATTTTACACACAATTCTATAACAAATCGGTGTATATCGCGTCATCCAGTGATATTTATTTGAACCAAATAAAATTCTTAGCGCTGGGACCCCGTGCTGTAGCCAGGGCTGATTTGACGATTGACCTTTGTCTCGTAGTTAGACCTAAGAAAGGTGGCAGTAAGTCTTGCATTGTGAGCCTCACCTATCGCTACATACACATAGATAGATATGTGATATTAACTTCTAAGTACCTACACCTACCTAGGTCCATCTTTCGATTACCCGACTCATTGCCAATTCAAAAGTCTAGTAAATGGTATAATGGAAATAAAAGCTTTAATTTGTCTATGTCGAGAATTCTTGAAACACCGCCCATATACCACAGGTCTATTAATAAAAAAAAAACATCAGAATTCCCAACAGTCAACCAACACTGCCAAAAAAGCGTTGTAATTGTAGGACGTTATCGCTGTTTTCGCGAAATTGTAAGTTTTGGAAAATGCGACTGGATGCAGGTACATCTCTACGAATACGTTATAAAAACAGACAATAAAAAAACATATATCGGTAGTAGGTATGTGCTTTTCCCAGTGATCATCATTGTTTTAAGATTAACAGCTCTCAAAAATGTCTAACACAATAGTGTTTATGGACAAACATCCGATTCACAGAGAGCTCTCAGCTACGAAAATAAACTCTACTCATCAGCATAACGCATGTTATTGGGCCGATAAATATTTATCTGCATTTACTAAATGGACTCCAAAATGGTGGACTATAAAGCTGTCATCGGGCAATCTGTTCGCGCCATATTTTCGAATTATTTAGGGTTGCCAGTTTTTTAATAGAAGTTCCGAAAAAAGGGTAATACATTTTTATTTAGTTTCGACTGCAGCGCATATATGTAGGTATTTTTAAAATATCTACTTCGATTTCAATCAGTAGGTAGGAATTTTAAAACGCTAATCAACTATCGCTAGCAGGTAGTATAAATAATGTACAATATGAGTTTTTGTGCAAATATAGAGGGTGCACTCCGTCTTCACTTCCTCTCGCTGACCGATAAAAATGACCGAGGCAAGATTAGGCGCAGGACCGAAGGCTTTA
Organism: Orthosia cruda; assembly: GCA_964057195.1. NCBI lineage: Eukaryota > Metazoa > Arthropoda > Insecta > Lepidoptera > Noctuidae > Orthosia > Orthosia cruda. Next base: position 3,247,806 of record OZ059827.1, read on the forward strand.
CTAGTAATCCGAGGCCAGGCTGCTATTGAGATATTATTTTTCCCGACTTAGGAATCGAATCGAAGACCGCTCATCAGTCCGCGCTTGCGACAGTAAGACCAATGGAACAGTACAATCTTGATCTATATATATCTTGGCAATTCTCATACTCCACAACAGGATGATCTACATAAAATCTCCCTGTTTCGGAATTTTAAACCTGGCAACCCATCTGTCTAGCAATCCATTCGCGCCTTCACTTCGACAATAGCTCAGTTAATATGAACGCATCTATTTTATATTACGTTTCGCTAATGTATCCGAACGAAGTCTCTTCGCGCCTTCGCGCACTTATCTGTGGTGTTGACAGATGAACTGGCAAGGCGGGAAGAAAAGTTAAATGAAAAAAATATTTTTTGTATTATTTATTAGTCATTCATTTTATTTTTAATAATTAAGTGTTTACGTTACATTAAATTTTATAATAGGTATTACAAAAAAAAAACATGGGTAATGTAAAACATAAAAGTGTATCTGTGATGTCTTTCTTATTCAATCACGCATAAAAACTCATCGGATTTGTATGAAACCTGGTACACTATAGACTATGTAGTCTAGCTACGGACATAAAATATTTTTTATCTCGGTAGTAGTTTCCCGCAGGATAATCCACAACCTAAACGCGGAGAATTCGCTGGCAAAAGCCAGTAATTTATTGTTAAAATAATTAACTAAGATGAATTATGGTGATCCAATCAATAAAATGATTCATTTATTTCAGACACACTAAGGACACAACATATAATTAACCGTAACCGATTTTTTTACCTAACAAATAGGTACTAGTGTTCCCTTTCCCTAGCACAGTGAAATAAGCAGCCACTGTTCGTAGCTAGCAACAGATCTATTAAGAGATAACGAACAAAAAGAAGTTAATTTAAATGCAATTAGTCGGCTCCACCATAATTAATTAGACTTGAAAATTATAATCTAGGAATCTATGCAGCCAAGCGTTTAATAACACTTTTCAATGGGAATTTCCATTTTTTGGAGTTTAAATATTATTAATAACAAACTGGTTACGCATTACTTCTTTTTTCGATTGACAGTAACACCTCTGTTTAGGCAGAGGTATACAAATAGTTCATCCATATTTCAGATATGTTTAAGTCCTTTAAGACGACGATAGTCGCCAACGACATTGAGAGAACGAACGCACACTCGTTTCACACACTCGCGACCCAAAATTCAGTAGATAGTTATTCGACTTACCTTATTATTCTATGACTTTACAAAAAAAAATCAGATCAAAATGTAGATAATTAAATTGTCTTTGAGATGGTGACCATTTCATTAAAATACGCCCGGCGATTTTGGTGCGATTGTCGTTTTTTTGTCCGTGTTAGACATTTATTTATTGGCCTATCTACAATTGATACACTAATAATAACCTTATAATACAAGCCATAATATAAACTAGGTGTACAATATGATGCGATAGACACAGCATGCAAAAACAAAATTATAACAGAAAGTAAAGAAAGTTACAATAATAGTGCAGAAATAACACTCATAAACAGTGAAGTCTTTAGAAATTAATACAGTAAAACAAATTTTATGTACTTGACGCTTGAATTTTTGAAGTGACGTGTCATAACATTATAAATTAATTACGCTATGTTGTACGAATAAAACACAACATTTTCTTAGATCAAATTATTAAGAAAATGGCCTAATATAACATACATTTTTTTCAATAAAAATACGACAAGACGTTTAGACGTGATTCTCATTTTAAAATCAGCTACTGAGGGCTTTAATCACATATAGCAATTTTAGTGATTAATAGGGGATGAGCCGAACGTCATCAACGGAGCACAAATGCAGACTCCGGTGTGCTACACCTAATAGCACTGTTTGATACGGGGATCGAAGCATTCGAAGCTGGGACCACATACTTGACCCCTTGATCAACAAGACACTTTTAATTCTAATAAGAAAGTGAAAACAAGACACATAATAATTTTTCGTGTGTGCAATCCTAAAACTTTTGTGCTCGCTAGTACAGAACTGACTAATAAACTAATGCACTTAATTTTAGTTTCGTTACCCGTTTATTGCTTTTTTATAATCATATTTTAGTGCTGTTAGGATATATGCGTTGTAGTTTCGGAGCTAGGCATACAAAACGATAATGTTCCTTTGTAAATTCTGAAATTATCATGCCTTAAAGCCTTTTTAGTATATTACTGTAGCAACACATCTATGCCACCACATACGAACTAGTGAACTAACGTCACAAGAAGAAGAGTGAGGAATGTTCAGCGTGACTTGACCATGATATATGTACAACAGTCTGGCTTTGTTATGCTTTGTAGTTGCCCACCAGGAACGTTACCCGTCAGGTCGGAGGATCCTCCATTTCCAAAGTACCTTAAACCAGTAGAAGCTGTTCGTCATTCTCCAAATTTTGACTACCTGTAGTAATCTTTAGCTAGCTATACCATTTATCAGTTTTACTTACTCATTGTTCTCGTACTCAGAACTTTTCTCACGAGGTTTTCTTAATTACTCTTGATCTCATACCATGACAACCGATTTCGACTACTTTTCTGTCACCGGTGCCACTTTCAGACCTCCACCATGAAAATCATTTCTTATTCAATCTAATCTCGTAATCTTACGTTTTTTGGACTTTTGGGGACCGGGGTGTGTGGGATTTTGCCTCACTAAAACACGTGGCCCCGTGACCTCTTTAAAGACCACACCAGAACTATCCTCTGTGCTACGCCTGTTAGGGCACATTCCAGTGGAGACTGGAAAAGAGCTTCCCCTGAACCTCGCTGTACACGGCAGCACGTGATCACTCACAAACATCACCGTCTTTTCTGGAGTCACTTGGTGCGCGGACAGAATGTCCAATCTGACCCGTGACCCTTCCGTAATCGTACCTACTGTCAATTTCTTTCAACACTAAGGTTGTCTAGCGGAAATGCCTCTAAGCACTCGCGATAGGTCTCTTTCATTTAGTTGCTCTTCAACTCGCGGCTCCGTCTAGGTATTCAGTATCTGCTAACCACCTTTTAGGTCTGTGAGCTTACCACAGCTCACAGACCTAAAAGGTGTTTAGCGTTAGCTCAGCGTTTCACTTGTCCATACCCGCATACCTAACAATTAGTCATCATCATCAGCTGATCCTCATAATTTTTCCCATCTATGTAGTTTTCCTACGGCTTCAAAGATGCAACTAAATAGCAATACTTTGCATGAAGCAATCTAGATATCATGATTATATAAATTAGATTGGCTGAAACTTTGCCCAGCTCCTGAACTACAAGACGTAACCTATTTAGATTTATTTTGAGTAATAATGTGATATAGTGTGGCAATGACGTGCAGTAAACACGAGATAAGTGTAAGAACATTGTGTAAATCATGTCTGTATGTTTGTTGCGATTATATCTGATAGATGTCGAAATATAAACTCATAAGACTGCTAGCTACATGCTATGCAATTGCTGTATATTATAATATGCTATTTTTTTAAATTTATGGGTCTCCCTTACTGCCTCCTTCCGTACGTCCCACCATCTCCTACGTGACCTATCTCATCTCACTATCACGGGACACCAGCTCTGTGCTACTTTGGCCCACAGTTTCCGGCAGACATATCCGATCTAGTCCCATTAGTTGGGCAGGCTCTTAATCTGTAGGTATCAGTTATCTTGGTTTTGGAGGAACCAAAGTTTGCATACATTAAAATGCTGCCTTACATAAAACATATAAATAAATTGGAATACTTTCCCAGCCAACATTTGCATATCTAAAAAGCTATTCCACTAAATATTATCTTTAACAACTGCAGAACCTCACAGAACACCGTTATAAATACGCGTCCTCCACGAGGACATCCGCTCATTCCTCTTAACATCCTAACCAGGCGCGACAATACACACATTCTACATATTTCGTCCCATCCCGTTACTTTTACACATTTACACACGTCAACACAAAGCTGTATAAAAAACTTTTTTCCCCAAAATGTTCAAAAATAGAGCAACACAAAAAGCCAAGCGTGTTTCTCAACAATCGTCGGTTCTTTTTTTGAATTTTGAGTTTTTTTCTACACTTTCGGATGCGTTCACCGATCCATCAGAGACAATTCGGTCGAATTCTGTCGTTACAACAATTATTGTTTCGCGTTATCATTCTGTCAAGTTTAATGTTTTCTGGGTAACAGAAATAGTTTTACGTAAATGAGCGCCTTTTTCATACTAATTTGGGCTCTGAATGATATTTATTTGGATTTAACGATAAGGGCGGATATTTTATCGTTTGTTTTTATTTTCTTGATGGGAAGTGTTGATAATTGGAATGATAGTTAAACGATGCATCTGCTCTGCATGCTTAACTAGCACGGATACATCAGAATGGAAAAGGAGCATCAAAATAATGCCCAGAAAATGCAAACCTAGCTTCTTCTTCTTAATCGTTTCTTCGCAGCTGAAGGTAGTAATACCTTCAGCTGCGAAGAAACGATTAAGAAAAGCTCTGATGTACAAAAATTCGAAGAGCCGAAGATATCAGTTATTAGGTACCTAATAACTGATATCCTCGGCTCTTCGAATTTTTGTTGTTGCCTTGATTTGGTTTGACCAGCGTGTAGGCGAACGGACAGAAGGCCTTTTGCCGTCCACTTTTCACACTACTACCAGTGTTTCCAAGTTTCTGGTTGTCTTCGGGTGATAATATAAACAAAGTAACTTACCTAGCTTAGAAAACGATAAGTTTTACTCAATTGGGTTTGGTTTTAAAACTGATGTCTTATTATTAGCACATGACCAACTCAAGATGGTTATAAAAATCGTAAAGAGCTTTCCGACAGACATAAATCATGTTAGATTCTAAACTGAGATTATAATATCACATTGCAAGCTTAGAGTGTTTCTAAAAACACATGTTAACGATTTTAAGTTAAGTTGCGTTCATTAGTTATCTAAACAGGTCGGATTATAAGGATTATCTGTGAACGCGACCACCCGTGCGAAAACAGCTGTCAATTTAGCGGCCATTTTGATGTTTTTGTTTTTAAATGGGGCAAGGTAACATAAATTAGTGAGCCTAGTTTTTGCATTTAGATTTATTGAACCATATTTAGCGTAAAATTTGCGAGTTGCTGAAAAAATAGCTAGTTGATCCATGAACGTTTTTGAACAAAAAGATGACTTTGTTTCTTTAAAGTTAATCGCCCTAATAATCAAATATTTCAAAACACACAATTTACTGGAAAAGAAGAAAGACGTATCTTTCGTTTAAGGCAGGTACCTATGCAAGGTATTTTTCTTTTAGTGAACTCTAATATACCTCATGATTCGTAATAATATTCGCCGTTTTTGTAGATTAAAAGAAATAACAGTACCAAATATTACCCAATCGAATGTCAATTAACACATTCCATCCAAACCTCGATTAACACCTATTTAAAACGAAGATGAACTTCTCGATCACTTATCGAACCCATCTAACTAAATATGTAGTTCCCTTACGTCAAACTTGTTACTACCCCACAACAAATAGTGTTGGAAAACGAAGGGACGAGTTTTTGCGTCATAAATCATAGTTTAATGTTTAAAGGACAAATTGGTTCCGGGAATGTGTGTGTCCGGGTATTTGGAACAGTTGGAAAAAAAAAGAAGAATTAATCATGGTTTATCAGCTGCTAATTTTGAGCAATTTCAAGCTAATCGTCGCTTTAGACGGATTGGGAGTAGGTAGTTTGAAAGCTGAGTGATTGTGTCGAATTTTCCCTGGTTATTATAATCATGATTTTAGCCGAAACACACAAAATGTATTAGGAAAACTTTAAATTGTGCATAGGTATAGCTAAAGAATGGATTGCCCATTTTCGAGGTCTATGTTTTCTTGAAGCTATATAACCTTGTGATCTATAAATCAAGATTGAAAAGGTTACTTCTGGACAAGCGTGCTTCATCGATGACCATCATCGTGTATCGTCGCTTACTGGTTAAATGCGTATATATCAATAATAATATAATTTAAAAAAAAACTGTGGGCCATTAGCTTGCCTCAAGCATCATCTTATCGACCGGCAACCTTATTGCGTAATGAATTCGGCAAGGCAAAGGGCAAGGAGTATGAAAAATCGACCAATCACATAGACGGAATTCCAGATCGCGTCTTTCATTTCGCTTGTGATTGGTCTGTGCTTCTTAACCAGCAATTCCCGTGGCCCTCGCCAGTAATGGATCCACCTTATGGCAGGCCTATCCACGTCTTCCGACGGGTCGCCACTCCAGATATCAGATACTGGTGATTCCAAGGTTATACAAAATGTTTCAAAGGGTTCTTGCATCCATTCTTTCACAGTAAAAACCAAACGAATCTAAGGCCTTAATTCAATTTGCAAAAACACCTTTTTGCATCACTCGTATCGGAAACAAAATCTCTCACCCAGCGAATTATTCTCGCACACACAAAATAAAAAGGGACGACAAAATACATTTAAAACAGAAAGAAAAACAATGGTACGCTTCGCAGTGATCAAATGGAATAAAATGGTCGCTGCCGGAACAAATTCAATCGCACAATCTAACGAACGTAGGCCGGGGGCCGATTTGTGAAAACAATACGAAAACCTTTTTGTTTTGGGAACGAGGATACTTCTGAACTGGAAATCAGGAGCTTAACTTATGAGGTTTGAGGAAGAAATTGATTGATTACGATAGCTTTGTGCGTTATGCCTGTTACAACCATTTCCTGAAAGATCAGTTTATAGACAGAGCCATAAGATTATATTTTATTAGTTATTGTTAACATCTTCCACAGCCCTACTTAATCTACGATGAACGCAGGACTGTTTTTTCTTAAGCCAATCAAATCAGCCAAAGGTTCTAACCGCGATGACAACAATATCGGCTGCCTATCTAACCTCCACACCACCAGAACTTCTTCAATCCTTGGACGTCAACAACCTGCTGCTGCATAAATCTTAAACGAGCTTTATTACTTTTTGCTAACTTTACCTATTTATCTATCTAGTATATTTTCTTACGAGTTTGTGTATCTGGGAAGTATGTTCACAAGGGATGGAAAGATTGAAGAGGATGTGGAAAGGAGAGTGAATGCAGGGAATAAAGTGAATGGTGCTATACATGCGGTTGTGATCAGCAAATCGATGTCTCCGGAAGCTCGACTCGCCGTTCACAACAGCGTGCTGGTGCCTACACTTATGTATGGAAGTGAAGGGTGGGTATGGCAAAAAATACATGAAAGTAGGATTAATGCAGTAGAAATGCGCTCCTTGCGAAGTATATGTGGGGTAACTTTAAATGATAGGTTGAGGAATGAGGTAATAAGACAACGTTGTGGTCTAAGAAAATGTAGTGACTAAAATTGAAAAGAGTATGTTAAGATGGTCTGGCCATGTTGAGAGGATGAATGAAAGGCGACTAACGAAATGTATTTATAAGGCAGACGTGAATGGAAACGCCGGGAGGGGACGCCCTAGAAAGACATACATATACCTTATAGGTGATGTTCTTCAAAAAGGCCAGGTGCGCAGTACTCATAACCGGCGTGTGTGTATGACTAGATGCATGAATGTGTGTAAAGCAAAAGAAGTAGGTACGTAAGGATCGTAGCAGGTGGCGTTCTTTAGTTTCTGCCTACCCCCATGGGAAAAAGGCGTGAGTTTATGTATGTATGTATGTATGTATATTTTCTTAATACCGTTCTCTCTTTTTCATTCACTTCTATCCTTCAATAAAGTCATAAAATGTCAATGGCCAAAAATCATCATCTTCGTAGCCCCCTCAAATACAACTACAGCTGGGTTGAGCGAAATCAATGGAATAAAAATAAATTAAAGCAGATAGATCATTAAGGAAAACTCATGGTAAGTATACAGAAGTTCGAAAGATTTATATCTACAAGACTTTATCAAAGTAGAGGCTGTTAAGCAATCAATTTTCGACTACCTAACCAAACCTATAGGTACCAAGTGTCTTTCAAATGGTCGCCCTCAAAATTTGTTTCTTTTGGTGGCAAAAATCTTTTGTCGTTTCGTCCGAAATCGACCCACCGGGAGCAATATTCGTTCAAGAACCGTTGAAAATATCGAGTAGGGTTCTGTTTTCAAACGGATTTAAGCGCCGAATATAAGATCTTCTTTGTTTGTATTTTATATTGTTTACTAGTGTCGCCCGCGGCTTCGCCTACGCTTAAGAACAATGCATTTTAATGAGAGGCAAAAAAATATTAGGAGGTGCTCTTAGTTTTCTTTCGTTTACATGTTATTGAGTTTCTCAATGAATTTAGGTGGATAGTTCTTCAGATCTATTAATAAAAGTTAAGTTATCTGACAGTTTCAGCCAAAAATTGTGTAAGCTTCATCTGTTAACCTGCCTGCTCTTTTCCCACCAATATTTGATCTTCTTCATAAAATGTGTTAAAAGAACTCTCATTATATGAGCCACCTTCTTAACTGTAGGCTGTGAAGGTATATTCTAACTATCTTTCGTTCTTGGAACATAACGAGTTAAATGAGTAAATTGGTCAATGTGTTGAGTAATGATTTTTTTATTTATTCACAAACACATACTCACACACACATACTTGCATGTACAATAATATACAAACTATTATATATATTTTACTCAAACATGCATGGAAATATTATCATTATTTTCGAAAAAAGAACACGCGAAGTATCGAATTTACGGACAAACAAAATCAAATACATTGCTGGAGCGTTTTCTTAATTTGGAACATTACAACACTCCAGCAATGGTGATCAAATCCATTGCAAGAGCGATTTTTGAATTTGGAACATTACAAAGCTCCAGCAATGTTGTTGTAACTTTTAATAAATTAAATGTATAATAAAAAAAACATGTTTTATTTCCCTGCATGAAATGGCGATTGCCTGTCTCGTATTAGTGAAGTCCTCGCCTAAGGCTCGGCCTACAAACTCATACTCGACCTGGAATTGCCTATTTCTCGGCCTTTGCAATAATGTACATTTTTTTTATTTATCATGTTATTTAAAATTGTACACTGGATCCTGCCGTCTATATTACAATTTTTTCCGTCACCCTAGGGTTTGCTGTAAGAGATAACTCAACATCGAGTTAAGCTCGTCTTGTACATGTACATTATTATCACACTGTATCTATGTAATGTTTGGTGTACAATCAAGAATAAAGAAGGTTTTGATGTAAAAAAACCGGAGTTGATGATACACCTCTTGCGATGCTTCTAGAGCAGTAGGTATACCAATAAGTACTTCATCATTTTCAAGTATCTATTTAAAATACAGCAAAAATAGTCTTTGAAAGATTCTTAAGACATTTCAGTTTTGAAAGTAAACATTTTTACTCGAAACATTTTATTGTGACTATCGTATTTTTATTAGTTTCCTCTCTAGCCCATTTTCTTTTTACTGCCAGCCGACATATTGAATAGAATTGGCGCGAAAGTGCGCGCCATATTGGTCTCGCGTGATAGTCGCGGAAATAATCTTATTCGGATTATTTTGACTGTTTTGTTTTGGTTTTCCGGTGTATTTATAGTACATTATGGTACAAGTGTGTAACGTTGGTGATTACCGCTGAGGCGCCATTGAGACCCGAGCCGTTAGGTGAGGGTCTTAAGAGAGCCGAGGACGGTAATCATCAATACACACGTGTATCATACGACGTTTTTCAACACACTTGTGAAGAAAATAATACTAAAAAATCATTTCGAACAGTGAAAACGGGTTGTGAAATTTTTTTCGCAATGGCGGGCAAAATTAATCAGTTTTCCTATGCGCGCGCATCTAACAATGGCGACCGCCCATAGACTAAAAATAATGTTTTTTTTTTTTTGGCTTTTCGCGGATAGCGCTTTAGCCACGTACAAAATGGGGCATTTCAAGTTTTCTTTATAAAACAAAAATTATATTTGAGTGAAAGTTTTATTTATTAAACACGTACAAGTTGAAATTATCTATTTAAATACGAAGTTCCATGAAATATGTTGCATTTGTACTATTGAACACGATCTTTTTTGTATCAAAACTTTTTTAAGAACAAAGCAACTCAACCAATATTATAAAAAAAAAACTCTTTATCTCACTTGTGAATAATAGTAATGAAAAAGTCACAGTTTGATAACAGGTGTCATTATGTGCCTAATTGCGGTGAAATTAGAGCCACTTTATGAGCAAGTGTGTTGAAAAGGTTATTGATGAGGTATACGCCTATACGGTATACGGCCACGAGAGGAGCCCCTGGTGGCTAAATAATAATAACCGCACGGGTCGGTCTTCAAGGTTAAGCAACGCTTGATGAGGTCGGTCCTTGGATGGGTGACCCTTTCAACATACCGAGATTCAAAATAATTTTTTTTATTTCACATAGGCCTACATGGGCACTTATAAAACGTCGACAAAATGTGCACGGTTCGGGTTGGTCGTTTCCTATGGAGAAGAACCGGCAAGAAACTCCATGGTTACTCTTTTAAAAATGGTTTGGTTTTACAATATTTCCATGTTACAGCATTAGTACTTAGATATGGGGGGACAACGTAGGCCCGAATTATGACAATAAGTCGTAAGAAACTAAAAAAAAAAGAAAAAAATATATATAAAAAAGTTAAAGTTAAGTTGTTAGTTTAGTTAGTCAAGTTAATGTTAACTAGCATCTAGAAGGCCTACAATGTTCACACATTCACAAAACAATCGGTAAAAGAATCTATACAAAGGTAAAAAATAATAAAAATAAGTATAACAAGACTAAATTTAACATGTTGCACAAATTTTGTTATCAGTGCTGTAACTATTCTTAGCAAAGGGCTATAAAGATGATTGAAAACCATTGTAAAAAGTCTAATTAAAAGAAGGAAACAAAAAATGAGATTGAGAATAGTTAGAGAAATCCACATATTTGTGCCGTTTACAAGTTACCAGGGAAGCTGCATGCGCAGAAGGAGCTAAGGCCAAATGTTTTTATCTTCAACGTAGTTCTTGATTTTATAATATGCTTTTTTAACAAGGATACGTTTGATGTAGTTTTTGAACCTTCCATCGGTCAGTTCTATAACTGACTTTGGCAACTTGTTATAAAAGCGTATACTGTTTATAAGAAAAGACTTGCTAGTTTTCGTTTATCTGATTCCTCCGTGCCTCGTGCAAGTTAAGCCGTTGGTCCCGGCTGTCATTTGAACATCTTTGATAGTCGTTACGGGTAGTCAGAAGCTTGAGATCTGACACCAGTCTTGCCAAGAGGTATTGGTGTTAACCAGTTATTGGGTTGTGGAGGGAAGATAGGCAGTCGCTCCATGTAAAACACTGGTACTCAGCTCAATCCGGTTAGACTGGAAGCCGACCCCAACATAATTGGGAAAAGGCTAGGCAGATTGATTGATGAGGTATACGGTATTTTGCTATAATTACAGTTGATTTTCGTAGTCTTCGATTGGTGATTATTCCTTAAGGCATTTTGAAGAGACGTCAAATGTTATTATCCTAGCCTTGAGGTCGGCTTCCAGTCTAACTGGTTGCTACATGGAGCGATTGCCAATCTTGTCCTCAAAAACCCAGCTACTGGGTAACACTTATGGTAAGACTGGTTGTCAACCTTTTACACTTCACAACGACTCCATACTCGATGTTTGGTAAACGCTAGAAACGCAGGCCGAACGCCGAACGCTAGAAATATAGAATGTCTTCTGTGTGTGTTTATCAGCTCTACTTACTCTTCCAGCGCATGGCCTGATATTTTCAGGCTGTGGACAAACTGGCACTTATCATATTTTGTTACTTAGTTAAAGCATAATTTACCTATGAATTGGCATGTGAGTTTCTGTGACAACTTTACACTTTTAACCCCCGACGGCAAAAGAGGGGTGTTATAAGTTTGACGTGTGCAAGTATTTGTGCGTTTGTGTATCTGTCTGTGACATCATAACTTCTAAACGGATGAACCGATTTTGATTTAGTTTTTTTGTTAGAAAGGTGACATTATCACGAGTGTTCTTAGCTATGGATGATGAAATCGTTCGATGCTCGCTCTTGACCACTATCTCACCTGGTGGTAAGCGATGATGTGGTCGACGGTGTACCACGCTTGCCTAGAAGTAACCTATTCACTCTTTACTTAAAGACCCCGAGGTTGTAGCTATAAACACAGACTCCGGCAGGGAATTCCACTCCTTAGCTGTAGGTACGCATAATTAAAGTATTTCCAAAACGTTTACTGCGTCTGGGTGGGATGCCCACCATGTACCGATGGCGCATCGCCGTACGTCTTGTACTCCGATGGATACATAGTCGGAGGATACATATTCGCGAGCTGGCAGACCAAAAGCAGATGTATGACTGCACAGCATGATTTTCTTCTTGTTTACGTCTTTTTAGTTCGCTTTTTAAGCAGTCGGGTTTTTTTAAATAACTTTTTTTTTTAATTTTTTTAGTTTTTTTTTTTATTATTTACATTTAAACATATAAGTATTATATATTTTTGAAATCACCTCTTAAAACCCTTTATTTTGATACCCCACACGATGGGTTTGGAAGAAAACAATTTCTTTTCCCCCCACAAAAGGGCGCCCAAAATCCGCCATTTTTTTCTTATCCAATTTGTATGTAGCCAGTGACACTCGCAGGGTTCTTCATAATCAAAATCGGCCAACGCGTTTGGTCTCTAGAACGCCACATAGGAACAAACATACATACATAGACTGATAAACACATTTTTTTTTTTATCTAGTTTAGGCTCGCGCTTGACCACTATCTCACCTGCTAGTAAGCGATGATGTGGTCACATGACCCTCCTTCGGCAGTCGGTTAAGAAACCGACAAGCTGGCAACTCGGCGATGATGTTCAAGGCTCTGGAAGCTTTGAATTTTTCTTGTTCTTTCTTTCTAATGGAGAAAACGACGACATTCCGCAAATCATTATCGCTAATTGAAAGTCACTTTGTCTATGGCCTAAGAGGCTCTAGCAGAGACAAGTGAGTCAAGTTTAAAAGAACATCGACACTCAAGTCGCAAGCAGCACAAACCGAAGAGGACGAATCTATCGCTTTAGGATTTATTATGTCGCTAGAAAATTGCTTTGAACACATAAAGCCTGATTGCGAGTGTCGAGTTACTAGTTTATGTCGGTCGGCACGGTGTTGGGTTCCACCCAATTATCGGTGTTCTTCATTTTGGGGTTATGGCCGAATAGTTTTTAAGGACTGGTCTGTTTTGAGTTTGCCGAAACAAGGAATTGATTTTGAAATCAAGTTAAACTGTAGTCTGTGTAAGTGGTCGTTTTTGGATGTTGCATTTTGAATGGGACAGCATAATCAGACTACCTAAGTCCCACTGCTGGGATACACTGCTGTATTCCACCACGCGAGGGCCCAGGGCGGATAGACGTTACATCTTCGAATTTTTGGTTCAGTTTCTTCATGAAGATTTATTTAAAACATAGAATCTCTAATAATTAGATAGGTACTATTATTTTCCAAATACTGAAACGCTTGTTATAACACGGTCAAGCTGAAAGATAATGATTATATAGATCTCGCACGATAAATCTAGAAGCTTATGGGTTACGGTGGTCTTATACTGTGGAAGTATTTGTTAAAATATTAAACAGATACCATCTTTTTAACGTTTGTAGTGTGTTTTTAACGTTTGTAGTGTGTTTTTAACGTTTGTAGTGTGTTTTTAACGTTTGTAGTGTGTTTTTAACGTTTGTAGTGCGTTTGTAGTGTGTTTTTTTATTTAATTATTGATAGACTCCCGTTTGACCACTATCTCGCCTGATGGTAAGCGATGATGTGGTCTACGATGAAGCACGCTTGCCTAGAAGTAACCTATTCACTCTTGACTTAAAGACCCAGGTTGTAGCTATCAGGAAACAGACTCCGGCAGGGAATTCTACTCTTTTAGCTGTACGCACAATGAAAGTATACCCAAAACGTTTAGCGAGTAAGTGTGGGATGTCCACCATGTACTGATGGCGCTTCGCCCGTACGTCTGGTATTCACGCATGCTGTTTTATTAATCTATCGAAATATTTTCGAACTACCAGTAAGTTGACCGTATCTCATGTATCTATCCGTTTGCTTGGGAAGGCAAAATGCGATCAAAGTTTTGGCGGGATAGATGCCCTGTTTCTCGGCGGAGTATCTGTCCTAAACGTCATTTACATGGATTAGGCAGCTATCCCATAAATAGGGTAGACGTCCCAAAATATAGAGGCCCGCAAAAATCGCTAATACTCTGGAAATATTAATGATACTTTTCATATTTACATTTGTAGATCAAAAATACCAAAGTAACAACCTGTATTACAAATAAAGCATTTTGATTTTTGTATATATGAAAGTAAAAAAGTGTGGCAACTATCCCGGTTTTTACTGAAAGGCGGAGGATGGATGCAATTTTGAACGGAAAGAAATTGACTTCGTATACCCGATTGTAAAGATACAAACAAGAAGAAAATCATGCTGTGCAGTCGAAGGATATTTATAGTTTTGGTCAGCCAGCTCGCGAATAAATGCACACATGACTGCACAGCATGATTTTCTTCTTGTTTACATCTTTGGAGTAGGGTTTTTTGATTTTATTAACTTTTTTTTACTTTATTTACATTCATACATGTAGTCACACACGCACGCCGGTTGTGAGTACTACAGTTCAATGACATACTATCTAGGTACCCCCATAACCAGTTAATGATTTCAACTAATTCCCATTTAATCATACGCAATTATCTCTGAACTCAACACAGCATCCATACCTACATCGTTCTACAAATGGCCCCGTCGTCGCTTATACTAACAGCTCGGTAATGGGGGACAAATAACACCCCCTGTCCCCCTTCTGAACTCTGAACTGGGTGAACCCACCCCCAAGCTCTTGCAGAGATAAGTGCCACCCCTGGGCATAGAGTACAGGCGGGGAAACAATGGCTATGGTTTTTGGTGTGAGGAGTTTTAGAGTAAAGAGGTTGGTATCGTCTTTCAGTAGAAAGGTTTCTGAAAGCCAACACCATTGTCTCATCTGCTGCATCAAGCTTGCCTTGACATAGGCATCGCGCAGGAATGATCCTATAGTCCTAGAAACAAAGCTGATATGTTTCATGAGTCATTGATTTCGTTTAGAGGTTGTGGTCCAACTATAATGTCCAACTAGTTGGACTACGGGTCTTCGGTAGGGGCACTAAACGTTTTGAGAATACTTTTATTATGCGTACAGCTAAGGAGTGGAATTCCCTGCCGGAGTCTGTGTTTCCCGATAGCTACAATCTAGGGGTCTTTAAGTCAAAAGTGAATAGGTTACTTCTAGGCAAGCGTGCTACATTGTCGACCACATCATCGCTTACTATCAGGTGAGATAGTGGTCAAGCGCGAGCCTATATTAGATTTAAAAAAAAAAAGTTGCCAAACTAAAAATAATGATTGGACAACTGTCCTTACCGAAGACCCGTGGTCCAACTGACTTATTTTATTAATTTATATTAAATAACTTAAATAGAAGTGGCGCTCGAAAAGAGCACTTGGAAAGATAAGGGAGTAGGTCTTTGCCCAGCAGTGGGACATTAACAGCTAAATAAAACATACAATATTAATGTTATAGAATTATAAATATACATTCAAGAAAAATCATTATCAATCAAATCAACAACAGAGCTACCTTTTTTGAAACTTCTCTTATTTTTATAAGGGTTGTTAACACGTTTAGAAGCCTAAAAATGTTGATATTTTCCGTGTTTAAAATTCGATTCAGTTTTGCATGCAACCCTTCCAAAACATTATTTAATATATCTTACACTAAACACGCTTATATCAGCTTACTGAATTTGTCAAAATCGTGAAATGATGAATATTAATAATTTAAATAAATCAGTTGGACCACGGGTCTTCGTTAGGGGCAGTTGTCCAATCATTATTTTTAGTTGGACAACTGCCCCTACCGAAGACCTTTAGTCCAACTAGTTGGAGATTACAGTTGGACCACAACCCCTAAACGATTGATTTTACCGGCACCCACACCTTCAAGCCGGCATATAGCATCGCATTGTTTGTCGGCAGAAATAGCAGGCTCAGAGAGCAAGATACCTTTCAGATAGCATTTTCCCAGCTGTGATGTGGTCAGCTAGATTGGACCTAACAAGATGCAGTCGAACACAACCTACCTATCTGACTCCACAAGCAATCTAATCCAAGTTTTTTTTTTTTATGTCCAATAGGCTCGCGCTTGACCACTGATGGTAAGCGATTATATGGTCGACGGTGAAACACGCTTGCCTAGAAATAACCTATTCACTCTTGGTGGTATAAGAATCACCACGCCTCCACGGTTTGTTAATCAATCACGCCTTATTGACTGATAGGATTTAGACGAAATTTGGCACTAGGGTAAACCATGACCTGGATTGGGAAATGGAGTAGTTTTTATCCCTATAGACCCAGACACAAACGCGGGCGAAGCCGGTCCCAAAAGTTAGTTAAATCTCAGATAATCATAGTCTCTTCTCCTCGCCTGTACATAAGTGGGAGGTATTTGCTAAAGGAGTGATACTTGCCGGAAATGGTACTGTAAGGCGATGGATTGAGTGCCCCGTCCCTCTCCAACACGTTCACCCCGTCCCTTTCTACCACCAATATGGATTGGGCGCAGAATTCCTTGATGCTTCCCTTATGTGGGGCGTTTAGGATTACTTTGGTCTTATTATCTTTTGGACTGATCTTGGATAGAATATAAGATAAAAGAATATAAGTTTGAAATCGCCTAACCACATTGAGCAGGCGCTAGGCGTAGTGATTAACCGCTTCAGTGCCTAAAACGTGAATCCACGGGAGACACATTGGCGTTTTTATTGTTTTGGTAATAATGACATGCCACCGGACCTTCTCTGTATGAGAAGTGGCCTTTGGCCTGCAGCGGAACAGTTTATTATTGGGTAGAAGGGATATTGTAGGAGGTACCTATCTAATACCACTCAAACCGATGTCGAACTATTGAAAAATTGCTTTATTGTGCTACAAATACGGTAGGTACGTATACCGGGAAATCTAGCCACTTTGAAGGTACTTGTACTTCCTCAAGCTTTCCTGAAAAAGAAAATGGTGTACATGTACTTACGCTGGCATTGTAGATGTTAATTTAAAAGGTTCATGTAGGGTACATATAATATTATGTTAAGAAGTTTTCTTCTAAAACCTTCTGAATTGATTTTGATGTATTTTTTAGGGTTCCGTACCCAAAGGGTAAAAACGGGACCCTATTACTAAGACTCCGCGGTCCGTCTGTCTGTCTGTCACCAGGCTGTATCTCATGAACCGTGATAGCCAGACAGTTGAAATTTTCAAAGATGATGTATTTCTGTTGCCGCTATAACAACAAATACTAAAAACAGAATAAAATAATTATGGGCTGCTATACAACAAACGTGATTTTTTTGCGATAATGGTACGGACTTCGTGGGCGAGTCCGACTCGAATTTGGCCGGTTTTTTCATTTAGATTATTAAATTTATATAAAAAAAACCGTCATTATTAACAGTCTTTTAAAGACAGGTTTAATGTTTCTCTCTTGATATCTGGAACATAACAAGACATATGCTAAAATACGATTTTAGTCCGACATTATACAAAAGAGATATTTATTGTCATCATATTTTCGGCCGAAAGACGTCTACTGCTGAACATGGCCTCCAATAACGACAAAAAAAGAAAATTAGTATTAATATCAATAATAATTAGACAGTAGGTACCTACTATAATTAGTAAAGATCCAACCCAATTAACTAACTACCCACCAGTACGCCATTTACTGTTATCCTGTAACAAAATGTCTCCTTCCTCCCAGATTCCACAGTTACTGTGAGGCCTTCCCTCCCCTTCCCCCACCTCCTCCCCCATCTGTAAGGATGTGTGAGTGAGACGTGCAATACAGTTAAACGTGTCATTACCAGCGTCTGATGTACAGGTTGGTGCAAACTTGTGAAATGTTTTGGGACATTTTGACTGCCTCATTGGTCGAGCATAGAAACACGAGCAGGACGGAGCTATACAAGACAAAAAGCTCTGTCCCTTTTTCACTGTCATGATATATATATGATATTTTTAACACGTCATGGTATAAGGCTCTGGTCTTGCCATATTGAATCTTGCTATATTGAATTATCAAATTTACTCTCATAATTTCTTGATCCAAAATCTGTACAATTTTTTTTTTGATTTTGCCTTTTCATATTCTTAATTCTAAGGAAATTCATGATTGTGACGGTTTTATTGACGGAATAAAGTAACTACAAGTACAACGAAATTTTGGCGTAAGTTAACAATACGCTTATACTTTTTGACCGACCGTTGTTCTATAATTTCTTCTTCTCTTCTTCAATATACTTTTCAAATAGGACCAGTTCAGCAAAATGTCGGCAACTAGTGCCCTTTGCTGGTTGCTTCAAAATGTTTACTTTTATTGTCTGTGTACCAACATTCGATATAAGATTATTTAATATTAAACAAAGTGACATTATATCAGCGATATTGATTGATAAAAAATGAAAATGTAATGGACTGCCCCCGTACCCTGACGTATCAAAACTATCATGGTTTGACTGTAAAAAAGGGACAGATGTATACAAGTCATATACATCTGTCCTTTACGCACACTCAAAATAGCCTTTCTCTTTGATCACATGACATTTGTCTACGGCCTCAAATTAGACAGATTATCATTGGGAGCGGTCATGATTTTCGACGCTGCCTGGAGTCGGCAATTATTTCAAGTTTATGAAAACTGAAAAGAGAAATCAGACATCAAAATGTTTTCTTTCACCACTAAATATGTTGCCGTGTGAGTTTCTTAATAAAGATACAAATCTGGACTTGATCAAACGTAGTGTTCAAAACAGTCTATTACAGCCCAACAAAAGACACAGTAATAATGTTTCCGTCACCAATTTGCCAACACCCTATACCCTCATATCTGCATAGCACAAATAGCTCCAACATGTGCGCAATATTCTCGTCCCCGCCGGCCAATAAGAGGACAGCATTCCCTGTGTGGGTGTCTCATGAACACACTGGGTGTCTTGTGTACACTTTAGGAGCGACCCATTTAAGGGGGCGCTCTTTACACCCAATTAAAGTTTAATGCGACGAATGTTATGTAATTGGGGGAAGGGGGAGGTTTCGTATCTTCAATGTTTAAGGGGTAGGTAAAGACTAGATTTTTGTATGAGTTTTTTGTCACTGTTTTCTCCCTTGAGCATATGAAACTACGTAGTATGTGATTGTAAGTGATATAATATGGAGATTGTTCAATTAGTATTTGATCTTATAAGAATACTGTTACTTTTCTCGGGTTTTCTCCTTTAAATTGTATCGGTATCGATCCTGGTACGGGTTTCGACTTCAATGTAAAGAAATCTACGACAATATATTATGACAATATACTATGCATCTTAAGATATCTTTTACGTCAGCTGAACGTGGTGTCTTTGCTTAGATACTGACCTTATTAGGCTTTTCTTATCAGAAATAATCTAGACTCAGAGTTACTGAGTTTGAAGTCTTTAAGCCCAGAATACTCGGATTAAGGTACTGGTTATATTTCAGCTATGACTAGCTGACCCCCGTGGCTTCGCTCCCGTCAAAATTATGGCCTATGTTATTCGGGAATAATCTAGCTTTCCATAGGTGAAAGAATTTTTTAAATCGGTCAAGTAGTTTCAGAGCCTATTCGATACAAACAAACAAACAAAAAAGTCTTTCCTTTTTATAATATTGGTATAGATTACAATTTAAAATTGGTTTTATTTTTTCACTCTTTAGCATCGTATTTATAGAGTAATTTTCGATTTAATAATGGTGGAATCAGACGCTTCACTCGAGTGAATGCGTATAAGGACCAAATTTTTGACGTAATCGCACAACGGAACATTGTGTCACACTGGAAAATAAATAGAGTAGATAAGTTGATATTTTATTTATCTACCTAAAATCTTACAACTATTTACACACACCCTAATAATTATATTGTGCTACATTTATTTTCCAGTGTGACACATTTTTCGTTGTGCGATTACGTCAAAAATTTGGTCCTGACCAGTCATATACATCTGTCTCTTAGGTACACTGGAAATAACTTTGCTCTAAGAGGTTGGTCACCGCTCAGGGGGGTGACCACAAGCTCTTAGAGTAAGGTTATTTTGAGATCGAGTAAGGGACAGATGTATATGACGTGTATACATCTGTCACTTACTCGATATCAAAATAACCTTACTCTAAGAGCTTGAGGTCACCCCCCAGGTCTCGAGACAAAATGGCCAAATTGAGTGAACGTTTTCTGAGTGTTTAGAATGTTCTTTTTTCGTTCATTCGGAGTGGAGTGAAAGATGGCGAATGCCAATATCCCATATCGTTAGATCGGTTCATGTTTCATTTCAAGTGAAAAGTGCCGAATGAAAGATGAAAATGAACGAAAGACTCAAATGTCTCATTCCACCTGAAGCGAGGACAATAGTGCATATTTGCCTAGACGTAAGCAGCCATTGTAGCCATTGTAGCCAACTTCAGGGCGGCCCAGAAGTTTGGCGAGAAGTAACGGGCAAACGCAGAAGGCAAATTCGTCAAAAAGCTCAACTCCTTAGCTGTGCGCTCAATGACTAGGTAACAAAGTAATCTTGTTAAACCTGATGAAATCACCAAAAATAATCCATTTCATCAAAACCTACACCTTTTCTTGAAGAAAATTCATGAAGTCATCTCCGTAACAAGACAGAAACATAATAGAGATGATTTCCAAGATTTCACACTCAAAATTACATCACGGAACCCTAAAAATCTTCTCTACTTTTAGCAAATTGCAGTATGCAAATGCCCTCCTCTTAAAGGTGCCATCCGCTTGTGGAAAATCAATAGAGCGTGTGTGAGAGAGATAGAAATATAATTTTCTCTGTGCTAGAACGAGATATACAACCAGCCTCTTTCCTCTAGGTTTGATACTGTGAAAATCTGATACTGAAGATACCTTTTCACGATTTTCAACTTTAATCCTGGCAGGGCATAGTTGATTTTCGATTGTCATATTCTCTGGGTATATTATTTTAAGACCGTGTATTTCAGTCAAAGGATTTTGAAGTCTGTTTCAAAAGGATTAGAGTAAGTTTTTCTTTGTTAAGTTAAGTTTCAGAGTAATTTTCCTTCAGTAATTGCCAGTGATTTCATAATAGTGATAAATGGCGCTGTAGAAAACATTTGTTAATTATTTTTATTGGTTGTTAGCTAAAGTGGAGTGATATTATGACTGGTGCGGCTATAAAGTTTATCCTGTTATATCACTGGATTCGTCTGCATTGTGCTTGAGTAATCTTTAGTGCGCACATATAGAATTAGCATGTGATAAATCGTTAATAAACATAAATGGTGTTAATTTAAAAACTTTCCTGGGTACTTACATTATACTTAAGTTTTGAATACATTCGGCGAATACTGAGGAGTAATATTTTAACCAAGACACTATTATTTTGTTCTTCCGTCTGTTAAATGCAATTTACAACTTTACTTTTTTGTTACATACAAAATAATATTTATAATAAATAAAAAGCACTCTATAACTAGAAAACCAAACTAAAAATTAAATTTAAATTAAGAATAGTGTGATTAACAAAAAAATATTTTATTTTAAAAAAGCGTGGGCCAATTTCCCCATGAGGGTAAGTAGAAACTACAGAATGCCATCCGCTATGATATATACACCGTTTATATGTTTTCTGGTTGTACTAGTATGGCGGTTGTGAGTACCTAGTTACTAAGCAGCAAAATAACGGGTACATATTAGAATATCGAATATTAAAATACCTACGGTTATAATGTCACTGTTCAAAACATCGAAAATTAAAATATCGAATGACCATTTTATAATGCCGAATGGTTAGATAACCTACGTCCAATATATCTAAAATCTAATTATCTACAAAAGTAACATCGAAAGACCTAAATATCGAAAGTACAGAGTATCGAATGCCCCAAATATCGAAGTACAGAGTATCGAATGTCCAAAATATCGATATTTATTATGTATTACACAGGGTAATTTGATATTTCGGATACTGCGAAAACCCACATAATTATAAAATGGTGAAAAAAATCTGCGAGCAACTTGGAAGTAGCGCTCGCCGGCCGCTGCCGCGGCACCGCTCGCTTCGCTCGCTCGGCTCACGCGCAGTTGGTCATAGTTCTAACCTAACCTATTTCACCCGATCAAAATAACAAATCATATCTACAATCTGCCTGCGACTAGATAATTAGACAATGGTGAAAACATATCTGAGGCAGATTTCAGGTGAATGATTCGTCATTTTGAACTGGGTGAAATAGGTTAGCTTAGGTTAGAACTGTGAACAACCGCGCGCGAGCCGAGCGAGAGAAGCGAGCGGTGCCGCGGTAGCGGCCGGCAAGCGCTTGAAACCTACTAATCCTTTTTCCGACATGATCATATTCGCCAAACAATACGTTAAATTTTTGCAGTGGAGGACATACTAATGACTAATATCAATGCGTTGGCAGAGTGTGACAATTTCAAAACTACCTACATTTTTCCAATTATACCACATATATAAAAAAATATACGATATTCTAACGAGTAGGTATTTTTAACGTAAATATAATGAACTTAGGTGTTTTAAATGTTGACATTTTGAACATAGGTATAATGACTATCGACATTTTGAATCAGTCGGCATTCTAATCTTAGACATTTTGTGCTTAGATGTAACAATTTTCGATTTTTCGATACAATCGTTATTTTAATTTTCGATGTTTTGTACTGTGGCATTTTATCCGTAGGTATTTTAATCTTCGATATTCTAATATGTACCCAAAATAACTTGCATGCTTGTGTTAATTAAATACTCAGTTCTCAAATAATTAATATTTTGTTCAGTACAATTTGTACTTGATAAATTTATATTTTAATTTAATAGAACCCACTCATATAATGGTTTTTTTTTTAATATTTACTATTTCAATTGGCAAAACATAGCGCACTTCCTAATTAAGGACCAATTTTTTGACGTGTTGCACAACGGAAATCACAATGCGTCACACTGGAATATTTTTTTTTGAAAATAAATCGCATTGTGGAATGAAAATTATTCACGACATAACCTACAAGTTGCAACAATTCACAAATTAAAAAAAGAAAGACAACGGCAAAAATATTCTTAGGTAGTCAAGCAAGGCATACATGCATATTTTACATAGCATAAAAAAACACCGAGCTTGTTATTATATTTTATTTGAAGAAATTAAACTTCAAGTTTAGTTGTTTAATGAATGCGACTGTTTACAATATATAATATTAGATTATTAACCAAGGGGATAAAGCAGTGTCTTCTGTCGCGGGTGACGATTGAAATCGCGAGCGTAACGAAGGACACGAGGTTTACTCCCGAGCGTAACGAGGGTATTTAAAACTTAAATCACGAGCGAAGCGAGGGATTTAAGACGAGTCCTGAGAGTAGCGATGGATTTAAGTTCACCCAAGACTAAGACAGCTTTATCACCGAGGAAAATACTCTACTTTTCGTACCATTTGCGAAAAAAATAATTAAAATAAACTTAACGTTTATGTATTTGAATAAAACAAAAACGCGGCAAATTCCTAGACTAATATTTTTTGTCGGAAAAGCAAAGGCATCAAGCTCATACGGCCTCGTCGGTTTTCGTGATTTTATTTAATAATCATAACTGCATAATAAATGCGTATTCATTTTTCAAAAAGATGTATAATGCTTTATATACAAACTCAATGGTGTAAACACAGATGTAGTTCAGTATAAATTTCGGTAAGTATTCCAAATTTAA
Source organism: Orthosia cruda (assembly GCA_964057195.1). NCBI lineage: Eukaryota > Metazoa > Arthropoda > Insecta > Lepidoptera > Noctuidae > Orthosia > Orthosia cruda. Next base: position 3,271,665 of record OZ059827.1, read on the forward strand.
ATCACATTCTCCCCCTAGAGGATGAATGAAATTCACTACAATTTTCTTTGCCTGTTTTTAACAGATTAAAAATGACTATTGTTATGTTCGCTTTTTGTGGCATAGAATGTCACTTTTTTGAGCAAATGGTACGAAAAGATAATTATTATTATTAGCAAATATCCAAAAGTATTTTAAGGCGTGTAAAGATCGCAATATTTTGTCACTGTGAGTCGGAAACCACAGTGTCTGTATCCAGCAATAATTTGGACCTGACCCACCTATGTTTAACGAAATAAATGATTCTGATTCTGGCTTTTCTGAAGAAAATCACCAATAAGGTCTGTGTTTGGTCCGTGTATGGCCTGTGCATGGTCTGTGTGTGGTTTGTGTATGGCCCGTGTATGGTCTGTGTATGATCTGTACATGGTCCTTGTATGGCCTGTTTATAGTCTGTGTATGGTCTTTCTAGGACATCCCCTACCGGCGTTTTCACTCACATCTGTCTTCTAAATAACCTTTGTAGTTTTCTTTCATATTTTTTTATTATTTTTGTCTTAAAACAAACCTTATTATAATTTCTTATAATCCCAGTTCATGCATCCTAGATTTTTCTCAAAAATCCTATACATGCCTATTGGATATTTGGAGTAAAAATCGAACTTATTAAGTGACTATACCCTCATAATAATAACGATATGAACGAGATAGGGAGGGCGTGATGTAAGTTAATTCGATCTATAATATCAACCCCCATGGTGCTCCCTATGGGGTAGTTATACGATAATCTGTGATGATGTTACTATTAAAATTAAGTGTGGCAATCAGATGCAGATAATTTTATTACTACTTTATTAGGAACAAGCATCGATGATTTTAAGCCACTATCGAAGGTAGGTATCTTCAAAAATTTATAAAGTTAGCAACGGAAGTTAGTAAAAATCACTTCAAAAATGCGAAAACGCGAGTTAATATTGAGGTTTAAGAAATCTTTATTCACATAAGAATACAATAATTCACTTACATGTGAATATTAAAAAATAACAGTAGGTAGATTTATTATTGTTGGGAGTTAATACAGAGGTAGGTCAAAATAGATAATTATTAAAATTTTGAGGGTATGCCAAAAGCAGCAATATTTTGGTTCGACACTGGTTCATACATTGAAGTAAACAAGTCACCGTCATTTACGATCACAACACGGACAAGCGCAACTAGATGTGGCTCGAAACTATTTCAAGGAAAGTGCGTTCTTTAATATTATTTGTTTGATTAGCTTTTTAAAAGTAGTCGTGGATTTGGATTCCTTGAGGTCTCTTGGCAATCTATTAAATAATTTGGATCCTTCATATAAAATAGTTTTTCTGCCGTAGTTTGTACGGGTTGAGTGTAGTTGTAAAAAGTCTTGTTCACGTCTTAATGTCATTTTGTGTTTTTTTTTAGTTTTAGTGAAGGTAATGTTTGTGTGTATATTTTTATTAAGTATTTTTCTAATCAGTATGCATGTATTGTAAATGTATGATTGTGTAATGTTCATAAGTTTGGTTTGTTTATAAAGAGTGTCTGTTGGAGTTAAGTAGTCATAGTTAAACAACGTTTTTAGTAGTTTATTTTGAGTAATTTGGAGAAGGTTTGTATGTGACCTAGCAGCGGCGCCCCATATTTCAACTAGGTAGTCAATGTGTGGTTTAACGAGTGAGAAGTAGATTGAATAGCGAACTTTTCTGGGTAAGCAGCGAACGATGCCTCGTAGGGTACCAGTCAGCGATTGTAATTTTGATTTAATTTTTTGAATGTGTGGAAGCCACGTTAATTTACTATCTAGGGTCAGGCCTAAATATTTTTCTTTGTCTACTTTATTTATGATTTGATTATTTATTTTTAATGGTGCATAATTGCCAATTTTTTTATTTTTTGCTTTGAAGATCATAAAATTAGTTTTAGCCGCATTAATGGTAAGGAGATTTTGCTGGAACCATAAGTTTAGTACATCCAAATCGTTCTGTGCTTGTTTAACAATGATATCTATAGAGTGACCGAAGTAAAACAGGCATGTGTCATCAGCATACAGTGTTAAGTCCCCCTTTAGACCAATTCTGTGGACGCTGTTTATGTACAGGAGGAATAATAGGGGAGTCAAAATTGAGCCTTGGGGCACACCGTAAGTTATAATTTTGGGATTACTCTGGGTGTTACCAATCTTAACAACTTGGTATCGATTTGACAAGTAAGATTTAAAAATTTTAAGGGCAGAGCCATTTATGCCTATTTCCATGAGTTTGTTTAGCAATAATTCATGACTGACTGTGTCAAAAGCCTTTTTTAGGTCAATAAAGACACCCAGTGCGATTTTCTTGCTATCAATGTTAAGTTTTATAGTAGTCACAAGGTCTATTGTAGCAGATAGTGTATTTGATTTCGGTCTAAAACCATATTGTTTTTCGTATATAAAGTTAAGAGAAATAAGGTATTTTTCAAGGCGATTAAACAGGACCCTTTCAAATATTTTTGATAGCACGGGCAGAACTGAGATGGGACGGTAATTACCCGGCTCCGATTTAACTCCGGTCTTATAAATTGGTGTAACTTTTGCAACCTTAAGACTATCCGGAAAAATACCCAATCCGATACATTTGTTAATACAATTAGTGAGTTCGTCAAGAATTAAGTTTGCAACGCATTTCAGTGATTTTGTGGTGATTCCTTCTAGGCCTGAACTGGTGTTATTATTTAAGTTATTGATAATTTTTAGGATTTCATCTGTTGTGGTTGGTTCTAGATTACGTAGGGAGGATGAGCTGAATTCAGATAAACTTGTCGATTGACCAGACGGGTGATGTTTTTTCGGAATTTGATTTGCCAGTATCGAACCTACATTTGCAAAGAAATCATTGAAACATTCACAAATGTCCTTTAAATCACTAACAGTGCCGTTTTGTGTTTGAAGTTTCCGAGGGGCAGATTTTTCAGTTAATTTGTTGCAGGATAAGCTGTTAATCAGTCCCCACATTTTTAATGGCTGTTTCTTGCAGTTTTCAAAGGCTTTCATGTAGTACTTTGATTTCGTTCGTTGGATACATTCTGATACTTCATTTCTTTTCTTTACAAATATTTCTGCTTTTTGCTTGTCTTTAGGGTTTTTCTTGTGTTGATTCCATAAATTGTTTCTATTGTTTATTTCAGTTATGATTGATTTATTAATCCAGTCTTGTCTTGGTGAGTTTAGCATTTTGATTTTGGTTATTTTGCTTAGTTCTATACTCTTCACCAGTTTTTCTTCCAGGATATCGTATGAATTGTCTAGGTTTATGGTGGGGTATTCCAGGACATTCCTTTGAAGTGCTTCATAGTCAATAACATAGTAGCTTATCTTCTTCAATGGTTCTGGCTTATATCGTTTTAGTTCGAGATAAATTTGTTTATGGTCTGACATGGGTGTATCGATAATGGCTAGATGAAAATTGTTCTGTTTAAGATTTGAGGAAATATGGTCGATTATAGTCTTTGCTGTTGTTGAGTCTCTTGTGCAGTAGTCTTCATCAATTTTGTTCAACAATTCGTAGCCATTTTCTTTGTTCACTTCTTTGTACATATTAGTTGCACGCTCTGTATTTAATAAGTTGAAATTGAAGTCGCCAAAGACCACAGCACGCTTATTTTTATTTAGTTGTAGAGAGTAGGTTTCTAGGAAGGTTTTGACGTTTGATTGTTCTGGTTTCCTATATATAACTCCGATGTCTAGAGTATAGTTTTCGATATGAATCCACAAAAAGTGGTTGCCATTTTCACATATTTCCTCCGTTAGACTGTGTTTCAGATTATTGTTCATAAATATCGAAACACCACCACCTCTCGTATCAGTTCTAAAGTTAAAATAATGTGTGTATCCTGGAATCTGAAATCTTTTACCTTCATCGTCTGATTTGATCCACGTTTCTGTTAGAACCACAGCATGTAAGCCAGATGGAAAAGCTTTTATCACACATTTTAGTTCGTCAAATTTACCAGGTTTCACGATACTTCGCATGTTAGCGTATAGAAATTTAAAAGATTTCCTTGATGTTAGAATGCTGGTATAGTTATCAACAACTTGGTAGGTTATTTATTCATTATTAGATTTGGTAAGATTGTTTGTTGAGGTTTCAGCGGCTATTCGTTTTTTGACGGTAACTCCACGATTTTCGGTAAGCCGTTAATATATTTTATGGTGAGAGTTTTGTCTTCAATAAGCTGTCGGCGATTTAATTCCTCTTTGAGATTTTGTAGGTATTTACGCTGTGCAGGTGTCTGATCAGAATATATTTTGATTGTGTCTCGTTTAGAATTGTTTTGGTTACGTAGAATAGATTTCGCGATTTCTTGTGTTTTGAGGTATACTTTTATTGGGCGTGTTTTATTTGCATCATACTTTCCCAAACGCATAATCCTGTTTGGCTCGGGATAGTCTATTAAGGTTATCGACTTTAGCAAGTTCACGACCTCGTTTTTATCTGTGGTTATGCGTTGGTCTTTGTTCGAAGATGATGGTTCTGGTATACCACTGATAATAATATTTTTGCCTCTAAATTCACGCTCGTTGATTTCTGCTATGATAGTTTCTTGGGTTTCATTTGGGAAAGAGACTTGAGAGGATGTACTATCGGAGTTTAGCAATTGAACTACTTGGTCGATCTCTAGAACTTTTTTCTCGATTATGCAATTGTCATTCCGGAGCGATATTATATCCGATTTGATATTGCTTTGTTCGGCAATGAGATTGTCCGTAGTGGATTTAATACCGTCAATTCGTTCCTTAATTATTGATATATCTGCAGTGATTGTTTTTGTAAACTCGCTTTGTGATGTGGTAAGTGATTTTATCATTGATTTTATTTCAGCCATTTCACTACGCATTTCACTTAATTCAGTTCGAAGGTGCTCAGAATCATCCATCTGCCTCTGTTTGAATTTGCGATGGTTTATTTTGGCAGTATCCGAGCATTTGGGCTGAGAATCGACATCCTGGGCACTTCCAGTTTTTGCGCGCACTCCACTCATGATATCTTTGTAATATTTACTCACTCAGTAGGTGGTTCGACTGTTGCGAGGTGACGTCCTGCTGATTACTTGTGTGAGGGAGTAAAAAAATAATAGCTCATCTCCTTCTTGCGGGGGCGAAGAGCGGCTCCCGCGCTGGTGTACTGTCGATGTCGACAGTGTTCTCTCGGAAGAGAAGAGTCGCAAGCACTTATATGCGGCACAGTCCATTTAGGAAGTTGTCGTTGGTATAATTAAAATGCAATTTGGACTAACTTTGTTTATAAATATCAGAGCGTACCTTTGCGATACGTCTACTCTGTGCAACGTCCCAACGGAGTGTCCTCCCAAACTAACCGGTTTTGTCTCCATATTCTGCAATAGTCCTGCACCAGCCGGGAATTATCCTTGGGTGAACCTCCGTAGTGCATACAGGGATAATTGTCGGTTGGTGTCACATTTCAAGCAAGCTACATGTCTAACAAGGCCTCTGCGAGTTGGTTTCGGCCCCTGGTATGCCTTTCAAAGGTCCGGAACCCTAGACTCCCGAGAATCTTAAACATAAATAAATATGGCTACTAATATTAAGTTCCTTTCCATTTAATAAGAGCCAATCTATTTCAATGCTGATCACTGGTCGCACGGCTACCAGTATTTTTAGTATACCGTGCGATAGATGATTTTACTTAAATTTATTTATTTTTTATTTTGTCCTACCTACAAACAATTAGTAGCAAAATAATAATGCTTCTAAATAATTTGCAAAAATGTTAATATTGAATTATTATTGGTGTTAAAATTATAAGTTGTAATTATTATTGTTGTTAAAATTATAAGTTGTAATCAGTTTAAAATAATGTGTTAAGTATAAACTTTGACAGGCGAACATTTTGTAGCCTCATAAAGTGATTCTCTGTTATAATGTGTCTTTTAGGGTAAGTGCATTTTTAACCGACTTCCAAAAAAGGAGGAGGTTCTGAATTCGGATGTTTACATATATATATATTTAATTTATGTTCGGGCCTAACTCCGTCATATGTAAACGGATTTTCAAAATTCTTTTTTTCTTCGACAGCAGTTTATTCCGAAATGATCCCATTTACATTTGGTAAAGAACTGATGAAGACCTTCGGAGAAACAGAACTCTTCAATAAATTGTCTGTTTGTTGTTTACACCATTTCATAACATACCCTCACGCCAGTATGCTCTAAGCGGGTACGCAGATGTGGACAATTCACCCTGGTACACTCTCATTCAAGTTATGTTCAAGTTACATGTTATTACTTACTAGCTGAACCTCGCGGTTTCACTCGCATCTTTGATTACTACTCCGCTCCTATTAGTCATAGCGTGATGTTTTATAGCCTATAACCTTCCTCAATAATCGGGCTATCGAATAGTGAAATAATTTTTAAAATCGGACCAGTAGATCCTGAGATTAGCGCGTTCAAACAAACAAACAAACAAACTCTTCAGCTTTATAATATTAGTATAGATTCGAGTAATCTATTCTGGCATCACTGTGGGCATAATAGGTACTTTACTATAGAACTTGTCCATTATGTGCCAAGTTTATTATTGTTATAATTTTCATGCTAAATAAAGATTTTTGAAAATGAAATGAAAAATAGATTCATCTATTGCAAATAAGCTGGATTAAAGCCAGATACCGGGCAGTTTAGATTGCTGCAAAATTCGTTTGTGAGAAGACTCCATATACATTTTACCCAACCTAGGGACCGAACCCAGGAACAAATGCCGCCGCACTAGCGATTAACAGACCCACGTCCCACGTACCATTACCTAGCATGGTTTATCAAAAATAAATAACCCCATAGAATGATGGTGTATCTAATAGGGAGGGCGTGATATTGTAAGTTAATTTGTTCCATGATTTCAACCCCCGTGGTGTCCCTATGGGGTAGTTAGTATAACTCTGTGACGGTATGGCGTTTATAGGGATGATGTAGAAAAAAGGTAAAAGTAACTGCCTTGCTATTTAACCACGGATTATATATTATTGATGTTTAACATAAATTTCATTTAGAGAGCAGTGGTGGCCCAGTGATATCGGCCGCAACTTACAAGGTGTAGGTCGTGGGTTCGAACACAGGCAGGCGCTTAACTTTGTGTAAATTATTACATCACCACTGCTCTCCATAATTGTCAACAACTTCGAGTGAGTGCAGTCTCCGATCTTGATAGGAGTGGGTGTTACATGGGCATTCACCATGACCTTGGTTTTGTCCATGTTCATTTTAACACCCACTCTTTCGGAAGCTCTACTGAGGTCATCGAGCATTTTACTGAGGCTCTCCATGGTCTCAGCCATGACCACTATGTCGTCGGCAAACCGAAGGTGAGTAATGTACTCGCCATTAACGTTGATGCCCAACCCCCTCCAGTCCAGAACCTTGAAGACATCCTCCAGCGCAGCAGTGAACAGTTTCGGAGAAATGACGTCTCCCTGTCTTAAGCCGCGCTGGAGAAAGATTGGTTTCGAGGTCTGATCCTGAAGACGGACTGACATGGTGGCGTTTTTGTAAAACACTTCAACACCTCAATTTACCGGTTGTCGATCTGGCACCATTGGAGGGACTGCAGTACAGCCCAAGTCTCGATCGAATGGAAGGCTTTCTCTTTGTCCACAAACGCTAAACAGAGACGCAGGTCTTCGGTCTTCTGTATAACCTGCCGCAGCGTATGCATGTGGTCTACGGTGCTAAAGCCTATTCAGAATCCGGCTTGTTCGGGAGGCTGGAAATGGTCAAACCTGCGCGCGAGACGATTCGTGATGACTCTTAAAAACAACTTGTAGACATGGCTAAGAAGTGAGATGGGCATATAGTTCTTCAGTCGTGCATTGTCACCCTTCTTGAAGAAGAGTACCACCACACACCTGCACTATGCCTGTGGCGTTTTGCCCTCGAGTATGACGGAATCAAACAGGGCCTCAAGGACCTGTTTTCCACCCGCCTTCAGGAGTTCAGCCATGATTCCGTCATTACCAGGCGCCTTGTTGTTTTTAAGCATTTTCAGAGGCATCCGTACAGGATCATCTCGTACAGGCTGATATCCGGGATATCTTCGGTATAGTGTCGAGTCAATCTAGCTCTTGGGTCGTTTGCTAGACTCGCAACGGGCTTGCCATAAAATGTCTCGAGCTCCCTCAGAAGCTCCGGTTTGGCGGATACGATCCTGCCATTGTCGGGCTTCAGTTTCGTGAGCTGGGCTCTACCCAATAGCCAGATCCCTTGGAGCTTTTATTTCGCTCAATCGCGTCTTTAATACGCTCGGTATTAACCTGCTCCCCAAAAAATTGTGAGATTGAATGTAAAACCAAGTCTGATAATTTATTCAGTAGAGTTACCTTGATAATTAGGTAACAAACGGGCGATATTATTGTGCGCTTCTAATGTAAAACCAAGTCGGTATCTAATTAAATGGCCTTTATATGGCGCCTAAAATCCAGGTACTTTGAGGTACGGCAGGCTTATTACGTCTCTTGCAAGAGCAAAACGATAGCAATTGTTGCGCAATAATTGCCCAGCTTCAATCGCGAAGCCGAATTATATCATCAGCAATAGCCACACCATAGCAATATTTCGGCATAGCTGCCTCTATGGAGCAATTAGTTGTTAATACAAATGTATTTTTTTTTTTTTTTTTTTTTAAATCCTTGCCCCACACTAGGAATTTCTTCCTGTATCGTGGGTGCGTTCAATTTGAACGTAGGGTGATCGCGAATATGGTGAGCAAATTTGGCTGTCAAATTGTGATTATTTTTCTCTTGTTATTGGTCGATTGCGACCGCTCCCAAATTGAAGTGCAGTATTTTAGAGTCTTTGGCGGCTTTTTTTCGAAATAATTGCATTTGACAAACAGCAAGCGATTAGCAAATAATTGGTTTCATAATCCCAATGTTTATGACGTAATAAATAGCGATCAATCACGCGATGACAGCGCGATCTCTGCGCAATTATTGATGATTTCTGTTTCATACGTAATAAGCCTACGGGGCTCTTAATCAAATAGCAAGTCTATAAATTATACACTTATTTGTAAGAACCCTTGTCAGCTGGCCGATCGTCTAACCTTTTCCTATTCTAAATATGGGATACTGTTTGTTTCAAAATAATACGTCATTAACGTATTCGTGGAGGTTCATTGGCACTCACAAAACAAGGCTAAGGCTTCTACAGAACATAATAAGATAGGAAACCTTGCGAATATGTACTAAGGACCTATATTCTTTGCCAAAAAAACTCTTGTGCCTTACCACAATATGTTAATATTGTCGTTTTAAACTCGCAGGTGAAGCACCACAATGCACACAAGAAAAAAGGCGTTTAAAAAACTCAAATCAAATAGTAATACCCTTTCAATCAGAGGAGCAACAAATTCAGCGGTCGTTAAATCTCCAGGCGTACACCCAACATGGGCACGACTGATGTTTTTGATGATATACGGGCGAATATGGCGGACTGTACCGCAAAAAATCTTTTAACAAAAAACCGGTCAAGTGCGAGTCGAACGTTCCGCCGATGGTTCCGTACCTACCCATTACACCGCTATAATAAAGTTGGTATCATTTTTATTGGTGGCTAAGTTAGGATATGGGCAAATTTAGATTATCGCTAAAACTTGTAAGAACCAAAATTTACCAAAATTTTCAACTTTTTTATATTTTGGAATTTTTCCTTTATTTGTGCTGTAAGATTTATATTTATATAAACCTAATAGGGACTATAGACCTCTGTATCTGGTATAAATTTCAACTTGCTAGGTCCACCCGTTCCTGAGAAAATCAATGGTGGCACACGGAGAGACGGACAAGAAAGTGATCTTATAAGGGTTTCTTTTTTTACCTTTTGGGGTACGGAACCCTAATTAAACCGACTTCCAAAATAAAACATGACAAAGCGAAAAATAACTTTGTTTTCCGGAGTCTGTGCTTTAGAACCTATTGTTTTTGTTTTTCAACACTGACTTCGGAAAAGAAAGTTATTATTCGCTTTGTAGTGTTTTGTTTTGGAAGTCGGTTTAATTTGTTTGTTAAAAAGATTTTTCTCTTTTTAGTTTTAGTAAGTACCTACCTCAAATTACCATGAAAAACCCAAAACACCTAATGACGATTCCAATAAGCCCAAACACGACTAGGATACATTGTTTTATTTCGAAGCTACAGTTCCTACCTTCCGGCTTCATCTTCAGATCAGTTCGATTGTAACATTTGTTTTTAAGTTTTTGCTTCATCACAGTCGGTTAACTATTCGCTTTATCTTATACACGTGACATACATGTAATTAAGGAGTTCTAGTGACCATTTGTAGTCTTCTTCATAAGTTCCGCTTCACAAAATGATACTTTCTAAGTGAAAATGATTGTATTATTGATGAAAATACCAAAATCGCTATATGTATGCCTATAATATTTAAGGAAAATCGACCAATCACATATACGGAAATGATGAAATTTGGTACGGAGATAGTTTGAGACCCTGGAAAGGTAATGATAGTTTTTATCCCGGAAATCATCTTTAAGGGTTGGGAACTGTGGGAAGGAGGTTGGTAGTTTGTATGGAAAACCTACAATATAATTGCGCGATATAAACAAATAGGCTATTAGAAGTACTAATGGTACGCAGACGAAGTCGCAACACCTAGTCTATACTATCTATACTAATATCATAAAGAGGAAAGATTTGTATTTTTTAACCGACTCCCCAAAAAGGAGGAGGTTCTATGTTTTAAAAATTCTTTTTTTGTTTGAAAAAGTATGTTCCGAAATTGATCCCATTTTAATTTGGTGAAGATCTGATGAAGAACTTCGGATATATACAACAGAACTCTTCAATAAATAACGGCAAATCTCTCGGGATTGCTGCAATCGCATGTCTGTTTATTGTTTATACCATTTCAGAACATAACATCACGCCAGTAGCTCTTAAGGGGTACGCAGATCTGTCATTTCACGGTTATGATCAAGTTTCATGAAATCTATTCTAGTGTTATAGTTACTTTACTAACTTGCCTATTACGTAGGTAGAACTAAAAAGTGAAAAATAAAAAAAAACTTTTTGCAAAAAAATACTACCGACTTCCAAATAGAAAACTACAAAGTGATAAATAACTTTATTTTTTGAAGTCAGTGTCCATAAGGCAAACAAAATGGTACCTACGAAAGACACCGACTTCAAAAAATAAAGTTATTTTTCACTTTGTAGTTTTGTATTTGGAAGTCGGTAGTATTTTTTTGCAAAAAGTTTTTTTGTGTGTTTGTATAACGAATAAACTTAAAAACTACTGGACCGATTTCAAAAATTCTGTCACCGTTGGGAAGCTACAATATCCCCTGATGGCATAGGCTTAATGCGGGTGAAACCGCGAGGTGTCCGCTGGTGTAGTATAAATTAATTAATTTTCTTTAGTTTAAAGTTGATTGAGATAGAAAAAATACCTTACAAACAAAATAGAGCTAATATTTTTCTCAGATATATTTTAATAAAGGCATGCCCAATATTGCGTATACATATTTTTTTTATAATGCGTGCTGTTGTAAGCTCCGATAAACATATTATTTAAATTCCAAGGCCGCGTGATTTATGTCTCGACGGGTCAAATTAACTTGACATAAAATTATGTTAAACGCTAAATTGGCAATTTCAATGGCTTCACTTGATTATCTATATTGATATAACGTTTTTTGTGAGGTGTGTTTGTTTGTTGAAGAGTTTTTTACTCTTTATTTATTAGGGACTTGTAACCAATAACAGGTTAGGTATGTCAGACCAATCATTTACCTAGTTACACACAACCTATATTAAACTTAGATTTAATACTTGCAGAATTTGCTTACACAGATTGAAATTTGCCTAAATATAATAAATTTTATTTTAATCGCCTGTATAAATGTTTTCTCTCTAAATTATTACTAGTGCAATCCAAAAATGAAATGCAATTTCTAAATCCGCAAGAGAACCAGGGTTACCGACATAGCCCGAATTGCCAATGGGCACGGCACATTGCTCGCAGGACGGGTTGCCGATGGGGCAGACAAGTTCTGGAGTGGCGACCGCAAACCGAAAGACGTTCCGATCGAAGGCCTCCTACCAGAAGGTGGCGGGGATCCGCTGGATGAGAGACGCACGGGACCGTTCAATAAGGCGACAATTGGGGGAGCTCTATGTCTAGCAGTGGACGTCATTCGGCTGATATGATGGTGAATCTAAATGGAGGTGTTGTACATCTTAGAAGATATACAACGCATGATGATGTACATCTTCTGGTTTATTGCAGGCATCACAATTAGGGGAAAGGGTTTTTTTCATTAAAAAGGCAAACTTCTTTAATGGCATATGTCCCGAATGTATCCTAAATGCCATTTTAAGTAATTGCCTGCCTAATTTAAAGTCAGAAAACCACGGAATTCGAGGAGCAAGTTCTGTAAATACATGTTGATTATTTTTACTCATTTTCGTCGACTTTTTCATGTCTTCTACCTTTGACAACATTTTAAAAGTGTTATCTGACAGATAGAGGTACCTTAATAATCACTTAAACCGAAAAAGGTCCACTGCTTCCCCAAGCTTCGCCACATCGACTAATTCTGTGCTTCTCATATCTAGCGGCCTCCCGCAGTTTGCACCAGGTTATTGGTCCACCTTGCGTCTCCTAGTACGCAATCACCATGGAGTAGTGACGACATATTTGGGATGAATTTACATATAATAACGGTATTGACCAATGCAAATGCTCCTGAACATTTGAACCCATCGGCTATCCGTTCTGCGAGCAATGTGTCCTGCTCATTGCCACTTAAGTGTAGTTATAGGTACAAGTCCTTTAATTTTATGTTTTAGTTGAGTACTTTGTTGAGTACCTAGATTGTACTGTTAAGATATCACTATAGCGCTCGCCACCATGCCTACATACCGGGCGACGGCGGCGGAGGACCAGTGCGGAGGGGGCGCTCGACCTACGATCGCGCACCGGCCAGTCCAGCTGATCACAGTGATGAGTGATCAATGCATCATTCACCGCCGTCCTGAGCGCGCGCTTCACCTTTCGCCTTCAACCTAATCTTGTAACTGTCGACCACTTCTTCCCATGGTCCTTCGAGCCGGATATGAACCAGTGACCTATGGATCGGTACTAAGTATGTATTAATAAACTAATAATTAATATACCTATTTACCAAAGTCACTTATGAAGTAATGAGCATTTGCTTAGAGTTGACAATGAAACAAGAAAACCCGCAGCAAAAACTTAACACTTCAATAATATATTCAAAGTAATTTAGAATGTCAAATCTATAGTCATCAATAGCAACAGATTATGTTATTTGGAATCAATGACTCGACTGACGCTATTATGAATGATTATAAGTGATTATCATATCATTAAGTCAGCCACTCTGATTGAATTAATATGGTTAAGCGTGAGCTGCTTTTAGAACTAGTGGTTCTGGAATACGAAATTAGATTAGCTGAGGTTTTTACAATAGCCGTAACGACTATTTTTTCGGTCAGCAGTAAACATGATCCCACCATAAACAATTTCATGTAAAATATTGCTAAGACGAGACCATACGGTATGGTGGGATTTCACTTCTTTTTGTAATTTGCTTATGACAATTTTTATTTTGTAAATATTTCCCGTTCTCTAATTTAAAGGGCGGGGGGTGATTTACTAAAAATCCTCAAATATGTATTTTAATATTTGTAACAAGAAGTCCCTATATAAATTTTGGGCCCGCCAGCATCAAAATTTGTGGCAGTCTCATACATACTTCTATCCCCTAGTTTAAGGGGTTGGGAAGTAAAAGTTATTTTTTTTTGTTTGTTTACTATTACTAGCTTATGCCGCCTCCACACGCTTGCTGTTTGTGGCAAACAGCAAACACGTGCCGAACAATGACCACAATTACCCAACACAAACACGGCATCCACATGCTTGGCGAACGTGCTTGTATATTCCGTATTGGAAAACATTTCAGACGACGAGCTTGTTGTGGCAGCGATTACTTTCGGGTTAAACTCCTCATTTTTCCTTACAATGTAGCTAAGGATACACAAAATGTCACGATTCGTAAATTTGACCACAACTATTAACTTCGTCCGCAGCCCGCAAATTCGCGCGTACTACTGAACTGAACAAGCGTCTGTATATTCATACACGTTTCACGCATTCATATAACACGTTTGTCGAACACCCTTTGATTTGTGCATAAAAACCGACACCGATGCCGAACACGGGCGAACGCAAACAAAAATAGGCAAACACAATCAAACACCCATCCACACGTTCGTGTTTGTTGTTTGCCATTGTTCGCCAAGCGTCTGGAGGCGGCTTGGAGCGCGCCACAGATTAATCACATAGACGGAAATCCACATCGCGTCATTCATCTCGCATGTGATTGGTCGATTGGATAGCGGTCAAACTCTTTGAGTTGCCGTATTCACTTACGCAATACGGCTGCTGGTTTTCTAGCTTGCAATCTATTGGCTAATTTATCTATGGCACACTTTACTTAATTGGAATCAACCAATATCCTGTTATTATATTGGTGTGGTACGGCACTCTTTTAGAATTTTACTCATGTCTACCTAAAATAATGCGAGCCATTTTAGAACCTACCAAAAATTTGTTTTTTTCAATTTTTTTTCTAACTTCACTTACGGAACCCGAACCAATGTTATTTACAAACTTAATTATGTAATTGGCTGCTAAACATATTTCTCATGCAGATTACCATGTCTGCCGGATCTCAAGCATACACCATTAAATATGTAGACGCCATTAATTTCCCATTGATTTGAAAACTAAACAGTGTGATGGTTCTCTTCCCACGCGGTTTTCTGTCAAACTGTTATTTATGTTCTGTGTACGGTGATTAGTAAGACTATCGGATTTTGGTTACGTAAATGGTTTTTACATAGTTTCTCAGATTACTTTTGCGGGTTTCAAATGGTCAGTCATAGGTCTGTTGGATAAAGATTTTTCACTATTGGGTTTGGTAATGTTTAAACAAAGATATCTAAGGTCAGATTCCCATGACTTACTGGCGGTTGTTGGTCTTGTTACCCGACTGCCGAAGGAGGGGAATGTGTTTATCAGTCTATGTATGTAAGTATGTATGTATGTTCCTTTCTGGCGTTCTAGAGACCAAACGCGTTGGCCGTTGTTGATGATTCTTACGTCAATCGATTCGTCTTAACCCTGCGAGTGTCACTAGCTACATAAAAATTAGAAAAGACAAAATGGCGGATTTTGGGCGCCATTTTGTGGGGGGGCTTTTTTTCATCCATATCCATCGTGTGGGGTATCAAAATAAAGGGTTTTAAGAGGTGATTTAAAAATATATATAACACTTATTGACTTATATGTTAACTGCACAGTATGATTTTCTACTTGTTTACGTCTTTTTAGTTCGCTTTTTAAGCAGTCGGTTTTTTTATTTTTTTTAATTAACTTTTTTATTTACAACTTTTTAGTTATTTTTTTATATTTAACATATAAGTCAATAAGTGTTATATATATTTTTAAATCACCTCTTAAAACCTTCCATCCTAAACTCTTATATATTTTTAAAGCACCTCTTAAGTTTAAGACGACGTCAGTCGCCAACGACCTTGAGGGAACAAAACGCGTTTCGCACCCGCGCGATCCAAAATTCAGTAGTTGTTTGTACTTTCATTAATATTCTATGACTTAAAAAAAAGCCTCAGATCAAAATGTAGATAGTTAAATTGTCTTTGAGATGGTGACAGTTTCATTTTTGGTACAATTGTCGTTTTTTTGCCCATGTTAGACATAAAGCCCGGCTTGGCCCGGTTGGCGTAGTGGTTGAGCGATCGGCTGCTGCGCTGGGTATCGCGGGTTCGATTCGCGCACGGAAAAAAACATGTGTATGGCCTACAGATAGTTGTTTCGGATCTGGGGTAGGTATGTGTGTTCTGATCTTGTGTAGGTATGTGTGTTTAAATGTTTGTATACGCACCCACGATACAGGAATAAATGCATAGTGTGGGGCAACGTTCTATAAAAAAGTACTTCTCTAATTAATTACACTTTGTTATACGAATAAAATTCAAAATGTTAAAAAATTATTGTCATTATTGTCATCAAATTATTTAAAAAAACATGGTCTTACGTAACATACCTATATATATTCCAAAAAATACGACTAGCCGTTTATACGTGACTAGCTGACCCCCGCGGCTTCGCTCCCGTCAAAATTATAGCATAATTATGTTACTCGGGATTAATGTAGTTTTCCATAGGTGAAATAATTTTTAAAATCAGTCCAGTAGTTTCGGAGCCTATTCGGTACAAACAAACAAAGAATCAAAAAAATCTTTCCTCTTTATAATATTGGTATAGATTCTCATTTTAAAATCAGCTACTGTGGGGTATCTGCGCTTTAAATGAACCTGTACCAATGCTGGTAAACCTTTAGTGACGATTGCTCGAAGTTCACTTGGCCGAAAAACGTTCGTCAGAAGCCGAGGTACGTTTTTTAGGTTGCCCTTCTAACTAATATATTACCATAATATATGGACCAGACATATTGCTCCTTTCAAATTGAGAAGATATAAGAAAAAAAGTCTAACAATCAGTTTAGAATAGTTGGCCGTATGTTTCCACAAGTCCTGTACTCTCGGCTATCTTCACATTTGACTCGCAAACTGAGCGCGCGTCAGCGATACGTATCGCAACACTATTTGGTTAAGAGTTCGTTTTACAACCTCCTAAGAGACCTTGCACAATGGACTGGACGTGGCATGCTTGTGGTGCAATAGCTGGTGACTCCAAGAGGTGCTTGGAATCCACAGTTACTTGAAGTTGTAAATACGTCGTCACCAGGGACAGTCAGATTCAGACTTATAGTGTCGCTGTCGCCTGCGGCTTCGCTACCGTCAACTGCCTACCTACCTACCCACCTCTCTACCCTACCTACCTAACTACCTACCTACCCTAACCTACCCTACCCTATCTACCTACCTTACTCTAGCTACCTACCAACCTACCTACCCTATCCTACATACCTGCCTACCTACCTGTACCTACCCTCCCTACCCTACCATTTTTTTTACTAAATGTAGCCTATGTCCTTCCTTTGGATGCCATCTATCCCCTTGCAAAATTTCATTGAATTCCGTTCAGTGGTTCAGGCGTGAAAAGGTAACAGACAAACAGACAGACAGAGTTACTTTCGAATTTATAATATTAGTATGGATAACAGGGTGAAAAGTCCCACAACCCCTATTGAAAAGGGAGGATCCTCCGACAACGGTTGTTGTGTCTGGCGGGCAACCGCGTCGATGGTTGTTGTTGGGCTATTGTATATGTTCAAATCGCGAAGAGAACTTGGATTGCACAATGTACGATTTGTGTGACGTCAGGCCTTTTTGAATTTCGTATGTGTCGGTATAGATGCCACTGTCCACTTGCTACCGCCACAGATAATATAATACTAGCATACAGATACCTCTTCCCATACAAATAAACCGTGCCGACGTAACTAGCGTTTTTCGTCTGATTAAGATGACTATATTCATAAGTACTTCGATCGCGTTTGGTTCCGTTCCACGGCTATAGATGGTGTTAGCACCGACTTGCAAGCAAAAGGGGTTTCTTTGTTCGTGACTATTTTTTCTTTAAATTCATCGACGATTTGTTTTATAGTATTTTTCTGCACGTTTTTACAGTTTCATTGTACCAAAATGTGTTACAATACAAATTTAAACAATCGAGTGGCATGCCTCAGAAATTTAAAAACCCGCCATCTATTGGAATCTATTTTAAATTATCCGTTCAATTAACTTTAAAATGTGAATTACGAGCCCAATATTCCATAATTTTGTGCTTAGGAGGGTTGATTAAAAACGAATATGCAATTTTTATGATAAATTCAAGAAAATTTTAATTTTACATACAATACAATAACAAGTTGATGCATATCGCGCCATTTAGTGACATTTATTTGAGCCAAATTTTCTTTGTTAGCTCTGGGACGCCGCTCTACCGACTTGATATAAATTTGTTTCAATACGAGAGAAGAATCATGTGGCAAACGTCGTGGTTGGCAGCATTTTTATAGGCTCCATCTGAAACATAACAAATAAAATTAATTAAACAATGATTTTAACAAGACCTCTTTTTATAAATACGGGACAGGATCTTTATATATTTGATTGCAGATCTAGGTTTACGTTTTTTCACATATTTTTTACAAATGGAGGTATAAAATGTGTCCCTTGGTCAAACACACTTGTGCGCTTCGGATCAAGCACCGCGAGTGAAGATTATACCATGTATTGGCCACATGCTTCGAAGGCGCCCCTATCACATACACAAACAAGCGTTGGATTGGATTCCCCAAGGGAAGAGAAGGCTTGGACGTTTCCGTCAAATCTGGCGTCGCACCGTCGTTCACGACGAGTATAGGAATGGCGTGGAGCGAGATGAAGCGTGAAGCTCAAGACCGTTGGCGATGGAGGACTTCTGTGTATGCCTTCTGCCCCACCTAGGGGACATAGGATATTAAGTCAAGTTGGTCTAGAGCTACTGACCAATCAGTGCAATAGTTTGACATATTTTCGTGTCTAATAAGAATCAGAATCACACACATCTCTTTCCATTTTATAATTTCTTGAAGCATTTTGTGTCTCACAGCCAAGAGTCTAGCAGGGGACTCATGTCTTGTATCTCGTTCAGTCTCTTGTAGACCATGGATTTTCTTCATAGGAATCTAAGGTTTTAATCAGTCAAATCAGTATATCGCAGTGCACGGTGCACGGCTAAACATGACCAACTGACCGATTCCAGAGTGCTTGTGGACGGTAAATATTCTTAAAAAAAAAAAAAACATACAACCGTTACCTCTCATGAGTCAACTCCTTAACCCTCTCGATTATACTTGTCCATACGAAGTAGGGACATAGCCTATTTGAAAACAATCGGGCCGGACGCCTCGGTGGCAGAGTGATTGACGGCCATTCCGCGCCTGCGCAGTGTAAACGCAAATAAAACACCACAACTCGACGAAAGACCAAAAAAAATGGTATACATAATAAAATTTTAAGATTTGATTCGCGATTTTGTTTGTGTACCGAAATTGGGGTTTGTGGTTCGATTCCTGGCTCGTGTGTTTGTGATTAACGTGGAGGGATTGGTTTTGAACTTTCTTTTCTTGTTGGGCAAATAAATAAAGTAAAAGTCGCGAAGTTATTTCTTGATTGCAAATTGAAAGGAATTTGCAAAGTATTTCTTGCCTTTAAGAGGGGGAAGATCAAATAATCGATGGATCATCAGATGAGATGAAACTCGTTCACTGCTGGACATAGGCCTCCCCCAAGCGTCGCCACATTGATCGTTCCCGTGCGTCCCGCATCCAACGGATCCCCGCAACCTTCACCAGGTCATCGGTACACCTGGTGGGAGGCTTTCCAACGCAACGTCTTCCAGTTCGCGATCGCCAATCCAGAACCTTTCTGCCCCATCGCCCATCCGTTCTGCGAGCAATGTGCCCTGCCCACTGCCACTTGTTTGGCAATTCTTCGGGTTATGTCGGTAACACTAGTTCTCTTGCGAATTTCTACATTTCTGATTCGATCACGCAAGAAAACGCCGAGCATAGCCCACTCAATTGCCCTTTGGGAAACTGTAAACTTTCTGATGAGGCCCATTGTAAGCGACCACGTCTCAGAGCCATATGTCATCACTGGCAACCCACACTGGTCATAAACTTTCGTCTTAAGACACTGTGGTACAAACGCTGCCCAGCCGAGTCGGATTCGACGGTTGACCTCTTAAAACGATGGATGGAATGTGTAAAAGATGATATTTATTGCTAGAAAGAGGGTGGCGGTTAAGATCATCATCATCATCATAATTTCAGCCGAAAGACGTCCACTGCTGGACATAGGCCTCTCCCAGGCGTCGCCACATTGACCGATCCTGTGCGTCTAGCATCCAGCGCCTAAGACAGCGACTAAGATGAATAATATTAAATCATTGCCAAAGGCAAAAGGTATGTTACTCATGTTTGTGCAAATAAACAATAATTTGAAAGAAGTGTCGAAGATGAAGGCATGTTTCGTCGATCCCACATATATTAAATAAAGGTATATAGAGGTATTTTGAATTGTGAGTGTGCCTAGAAGATGTTAAACACCTATTGACGAAATGTGTCAGATTTCAGTCTGCGAGAGAGGCTTTACTAAGAGAGTTCGAGACAAATATGAACGATGTAGGTTTGTCTAGAGATGTAAATTAAATATAAGGAAATGTTTTTTTTCAAAACCTCGAAAAAAAAATTGTTTTTCGGAAAAATATTTAACACTGAATTTGGTTGTTTTGTTTTAATTAAAGTCAAATTATGTTTAAATCAATGAGGACCTATCATTATGCACTTCGAAAATACTTAATTTGTTACAATTAGAATCATCTTTTCTTTCTAATTAGGAAAATCCCCGTCCGTAAATGGTGTACATACTTCAGTGGATGATGCCAATTATTTTAAGACATTTAAGTAACAATGAAAAAAAAACAAATGGTATTTTCTTATTCATCTAAAAAATAAATGTAATATCAACTCATATACGATAACCGCCTTACTATGTTTATGATGTAGACAGGTAATCTGGTAAAGGACAACATCACGGACAAGCGGTCCCGGGTCATATTGATAGCTCGCTTCTTTTCCTAGAAAAGTCTAAGCCTGAGCATGAGGGCCTGGGTTTGATTCCCTGGTCGGGCGAAGTGTTATTGGGCTTTTCTACATATTATAAGAAAAAAATAATAAAGAAAGAAAGAAAGACGGAAAGAAAGAAATTATTAATGAAAGAAAGAAAAAGTTGTATATGTGATCCGCACAAAAAAAAACAATAATAAAAAATAAATAATAACCCCGTGCGACACCAAAAAGGCTCCTATCTCAGAATGTGCAGCGATATAGGACTTAAACATAACTGGCGTAAACATATATGTGATGGGAGTTTACTGTGCATCTCTGCTTAACTCATCGCGGAATTGTGGGCTTTATACAGACAGCTTCATGTAAAAGTAACCAGCTCCCTTCCACCATCGGACATCTACACGCACTCCAAGTTACCGTTCGTACCGTACCTAGTTGCCATTCCATCAATACGCACCAAGTGCTTGCAAACATTCTTCGTATTGCGCACAGCAAAAGAGTGGAACCACAGAAATAAATCTAACTAGATAAAGCAAATCCTGACGAAAACCAAGCGTGTCACTATTTCACACACAGTTAAAAAACAAATTTATTTACCATTGAAAGAAAACATTTCCAATGCCTCGGCCAACTTTTTCTATACAGTCTTTACAGCTCAATATGGCACAATTAGGCATTTTTCTAGATTTCGGTGGCCTTCCGGTGCCGATAATGATAAATTAACAGATCAAATTACGATCATTGTTCGTAATTACCCCACTGCCGAAGGAGGGTAATGTGTTTATCAGTCTATGTATGTATGAATGTATGTATGTTTGTTCCTATGTGGCGTTCTAGAGATCAAACGCGTTGGCCGATTTTGATGATTCTTACGTCAATCGATTCGTCTTAACCCTGCAAGTGTCATAGGCTATATAAAAATTGGATAAGAAAAAAATGGCGGCTTTTGGGCGCCATTTTGTAGGGGAGATTTTTTTTTTTATTGCAAACCCATCGTGTGGGGTATCAAAATAAAGGGTTTTAAGAGGTGATTTCAAAAATATATAACACCTATATGTTTAAATGAACTTAATTTAAAAAAAAAATACTAAAAATGTAAATAAAAAAAGTTAATTAAAAAAATCAAAAAACCCGACAGCTTAGAAAGCGAACTAAAAAGAAGTAAACAAGAAGAAAATCATGCTGTGCAGTCGGAGGATACATCTGGTTTTGGTCAGCCAGCTCGCGAATATGTATCCTCCGACTGCACAGCATGATTTTCTTCTTGTTTACTTCTTTTTAGTTCGCTTTTTAAGTAGTAGGGTTTTTTGATTTTTTTAATTAACTTTTTTTTTTACTCCGTTTTTTACCGAGTTCCCAAAAAGGAAGAGGTTATCAATTCAACTATATTTTTTTTAATGTTTCACCTGAGAACTTTTTACTAGGTGTACCGATTTTGATGATTCTATTGTTTTGACACGCTAAGTACATACTATCGTGTCATCTAATTAGATTTATATCTGTAATTGGAACTCACTGCCTGCGTCTGTGTTTCCAAACGCATTCAACCCGAATCTCTTCAAAGTTAGAGTGAACAGGCTTCTTCTGGGTAAGCCTTCGATATTGATCGCAGGGATAAGCTCACTCCATCGTCGACTTTGCCTCTGTCACCTTTGACCTAGACTAGAGTCAAGAGCTAACTCATCTTAAATAAATAAATAAGTAAAATATTGTTATTCTGCGATCCAAACATAGTTGGCATAAGGATATTATTTTTACTTGAAGAATAATTATTTTACAACGAAACTCGATACCCCATAAAATCGAAAAACCATCAAATAAAAATCATATCACCATTACAACCCCCATAATTCTGATCGAAACCCGCCACCATATTATTTTACCCCCTAACTTTACTTTCCGCCCCCTCGCTTGTAACGGTTAACCGGAACAACCCCCACGGGGCATGTTATGGGGTTTAGCGTGCCCCATAACAAGGGTGCGACACCCCATGGGTTTGGACAGTCATTTGTTCTCGCCAAGATTCTGATTAAGTCATAAATTGAGTGGGTGGTGATTTCTTATGGTATCTCTATATTTTTATGGTGATTTGATCATTTTCTTGTATGATCGTATGGGGTGGATCTATTAAGATGCAGGGTAAGCCACTCACGTAGTGACTACAACTTCATAGGTATGAATAATAAAAAATAATATAAATAATAATATCTTTTTAACTTATTTTTTTAGCCTTAGGATACAGCCTCATTGATTTATGGGGTTGCGACTGTTGAGCTCAAAATAATTGATTTCATTTGAACTAGTTTAAGGTACTTTTGAATTGTCAAGCAAAAGATGCACATTCGCAAGCGTCAGTAGGTCTCTATGAAGAATAATGTGCAAGAAATTCCACGGACACTCTTTTCAATAAGTAAAATTTTATAAGGTACAAAATATTTGGTTACATCATTCGTGTTGGAAAATTACATATAATGTGAGAAAGGTGTAAAAAGGCGTGCACGTAAAAGCGTCTAGTCTAGAGTAAAACAAACAACTCAAAAATAAGTGATCTAATAAATCACCCATGTGTCTGATGTCGAGCAGGGTCCGAGTAGGGCTACGGATGATACCAGGGGCCCCCAGTAAATTATTGTTGCACACACCACACAACCTGGTCCGACGATGAATGTCCGCAACAATTGACGGAAAAACTTAACATCGAGATTCACAAAAACACAAAAACTGTATAGCGCTATCTATCGAGCTTAAGCTTTACTAATTCAAATATAAATAAACAGTTGTTATAAACTAAGCTATACACCGTGTATTGAGTTTGTCCATTCGTAGTTAAAGTTCCTGGTTAAGACATTTATTTTCTCGCCCCAATTACATGAGACTTGTGTATGGGTGTAAATACATTCGTCTCTGTCTTCCCCTTCGGGAATAATATAAGCATTGACACGGAGTCCAAGCGCTAAAAAGAAAATTTTGGTTTAAATAAATTTCACTAGATGGCGCGATATCCATCGGTTTGTTATTAAATTGTGTGTAAAACTAACATTTTCTAGAATTGATCATAAGAATTGTATGGACTTATTTAATATATTTGGCTCTTAATTCATTTCAAAAATTATTTGAACGGATCATTTAAAATCGATTCCAATAGATGGCGCTGTTTTAAATATCTGAGGCGTGCTACTCGTTTTTTTTTATTATAACACATTTTGTTACAATGAAACTGTAAAAACTTGCAAAAAAAAACTATAAAACAAATCATCACTATATTTAACGAAAAAAATAGTCACGAACCGAGAAAACCCTTTTACTTGCAAGTCGCTGCTAACACCATCTATAGCCGTGGAACGGAACCGAACGCGATCGAACTACTTGTAAAAATAATCAGCTTACTCAGACGAAAAACGCTAGTTACGTCGGCACGGTGTCTTTGTATGGGATGAGGCATCTGTATGCTAGTATTATATTATCTGTGGCATTGAGTTGTTTTAAACGGAAAACTTTTGGTGTTCCAGGTGCCACAAGAGATAGTACTTTTTCAACAAGTGGTTCCATAGCCTGCTTACCAATTCTACAAAAATAAAAAAATTTCTAAAACACAAATCCCACTCCATAATAAACATCCAAACACACCAATAATTTGGACTTGCCCTTTAATTAAATTCAACAAAAAAAACAACAACAGTTGGCACCGTTACATCAAGTTGACAACATAATAAAACTGTGGGCAAGCCGTCTGGGCATCGGGGCATTTGGGGGCAAAAAACTGGGGCCTAATGAAGAGATTCACACATCGAGAAGAATTTTCGCCACGATCAAAGAAAAAGTTCGGTGCGAATTGTATGTGATGGACGAAGGGCAGTGATGTGCGAGCTTCTGATGTCTACACAATGATGGCTACCTACTATGCGTATATATAGGTGGGTAGCGAAGAATGTATCAAAATTCATATACACCTATGTATAAAGTAGTCGGCAGTCCTCTTAAGGGCCGATATCACCAAAGAAACTAATCGCGATTAGTTCAACTAAACTCAATTTATGCAAATACAGAGTTCTGATTGCGTGAGACCACAGATATAAATATAACTAGATGACGCGATTGTATGTTCTTCGCGTGCCAAAAAACGGAGCAAAGTTACGATCAATGATCGTAATCTGAGCTTTTCATTTAGCATTATCGGCACCGGAAATCCACCGAAATCTAGAAAAATGCCTTTTTATGCCATACTAGCGGACGCCTCACGGTTTCACCCGCGTAGTTCCCGTTCCCGTGGGAATACAGGGATAAAAAGTATAGCTTATGTTACCCCGGGATAGTGTAGCTTCCCAATGGTAAAAGAATTTTTGAAATCGCTCCAGTAGTTTTAAGTTTATTCGTTACATACAAAAATACCAAAATACAAATCTTTCCTCTTTATAATATTATGATGATGAGTATGAGTATAGAAGTTTATATTGAGCTGTATATAATTTATAGAAAAAGTTGGCCGAGGCATTGGAAATGTTTTCTTTCATTGGAAAGTAAATTGGTTTTTGAATTGTGTGTGAAAAAGTGGCACGCTTGGTTTTCATACAGATGGAGGGACTTGCGTTATCTAGTTAGATTTATGTCTGTGGTTGAGGCCGCTGAGAAACTACGATCGCGAGAAGTTTCATTGATGAAATCGGACCTAAGTCATTCAGCAGTCCGCTTAAGAGGACTGGTGAACTATTAGAATATAATCAAACAAAAATATTTGCATCTTTTGGCTATATTAATGAACTGTACAGGAGCTGCAGTGTCATGATTATGAAACAGTAAACAACGGGAGACATATACATATGTATTTGGTCAGTGTGATCAATCAATATTATTTTTTTAATTTATTAATGGTTTTTGAAAGCCTGATCCAATCTCTTCAGATCAGTGATCAAACAGAAACCCAATTGAACATAATCACACGTTTTACAACACATTAAATTGAACTCGCATTTACTTTAATTATAAATAACCATGTACTTAATTGCAGTCTCTTAATCAACAGCACCAAGTCTTACTTCTTACCTTCTTTACTGGTGAAAAAGAGTCCAAATCTTAGAACACTGACAGTTTGGGCTGAAGCTTTACCAGTTACCTCTTTTGCTTTGAAAGAAAGGTGGCCATTGGCGGTCGTCACTGCTATTAGCAGGTAATTTATCAACATAGGACCCAAAGCACTGTTTGTTTCTAATTCTCGCTAATGTCTGGAAAAACCGCAACAAGATAACTACACTCCCCCCAAAAAAATCCTTAGTACAACAACAGATTTAACAAATGACATCATAAATTAAACATTACAGCCGGACAATTTGAGAATCACCTTCTTCGAACAAAAACCCATTGTCGGCCGAGCGATATAAATCCGTAGGACTATAAGAACTCCTCTAAAGTATTCGCTGGTATAATGGTACAAATGTTCTGTGGCCATTACGCAGGTTTCACGGGTTTTTCATGGTGCCTCATGCATGGGGAACGCGCGGTGTCCGTCTTTTATGTTGGGGTTCGGTGTAGGAGAGAGCGGGGAGCGAAGGGATTGGCGAGAATCGCTCTTGTTGTGAAATAGATCACTCAGCAAGTTTATGTTAAGTTAGAACCTCAATACCGCTACGAGTATCGCCAAAAGTCCACTATAGGCGTTTCAAGACCAGCCAGAAATACTCCTGGTCATAATTTATCTTGGTTCTTGTCCGGATTGATTACCTCATTTCGATTTGTGTCATCAGTATAAGCTCAGTGCTGATAGAGAAGCCCTTAACGAGCAATCTGCTGCGACACATCGGCCTTTAAGTCGCATATTTAAACTCGATCATTAGGTTCCTACGCTAACCCTACGAAGATTGAAAGGTGAAGCCTTGAAAGAGCTACGAGAAGTTGCACAGCAGTGAGCAACATTCTCAGCAGTTATATGAAGTAAAGGTCAAGGGAACGGTTTCAGACGATGCTTCATGCGTCAAGTGTCATAAGATATAATCAGTCTTTTAAAATTCCCAATGCTGGGAGATAGGCTTCCTCTCTGTGAGAGAGTCAATTTCATATCAGTGATACTTACTGGATTCTAAATTAGTATTTTCGTCACGCCTAGCGCCTTGGCCAGTTCTTGGACAGCGCATGCTAATACAACATACTGCGCTCATCAATAAGATCTAAAAATTACATAGCAGTCTTTCAGCAGACAGCCTTCTTCGTCTTCTTCTTCTTTACGTGTCAATAGGTTGGGTTGCATGAAAGGGGCCTCCCCGATTGTCGTTAAATGTATCGTATTGCGATTCCAAACACCAGTCGTACCCTGGACTGCTAGCTCTCTGTAACGCAGGGTCTAGCTGACTAAAAGCAGACAGTAATCTGTCATTTAGACCACATGAGCCATCAACCGCTCGTCCCCTACACCAAGCTCAGTGATATGTTTTTATTTATGAGAGTGGCGATTCGATGTCGCTTCGGACGCGTTTTTGTGGACGCAGCATAATGATCGCGAGTTTAACCCGCGACGAGATTTGTTCGACGATCGAGAGACGTGGAGGAATGTAGTGTGGCGGTGGTTAGGGAACGGGCTAGGTAGTAGAGGTATAGGTGATGATTTAGGCAAATTTCGATCGTAATTCTTACACTTAGGCCAATATTACAATCGTCAGTTTGGCGGACATCCACTTGACTCCAACTGTGAAAACGGAAGAAAGACCTTCGATTAATACAAGCTAACTATCAATTTGATGATTCCAGGTGGAGTTGAGTTCGAGGACATGACTTGAAATATAGGTTTAAGGTTGCCCTAGTCGATCATTCTTCCATAAAAACGTAGTCTGGCGATTACTCCACTGTTTGACGGTGTACGTTCAAAATAAAAATAACATCAATTTGTCTTATCATTATCTAGAGCTGTATGGAAACAAACAGTAAAAAATACTTTTTTTTGAAAGTTATGAGCGCCAAAATTTCCATATTTCAACACTAATTTTAACGCATCTTTGAGCGCAAATAAACACCATAAGAAGAAGGAAAATTGGAAAACAGTCAGCGTACAGTGATAGATTAGTAGTTCAACAATGCAAATAATTTAATTTGAACAGATACATTTATATTTTTTTTCATGATATCCATATTCCCAAATATCTGGTTTAGACTTTGCGCGCTCGTTTTCGTACTTAATCATCATTCATCTCGCTACAAATTTGCAAAAGTTTGTATTCGTACGCGAACTAGCTTCTTTCTGCTCATCACAGCATCATTCTTTCGCACGTGTTGTCGGATGAGATAGCATGCATTTTAACCCCAAAATAGTACGTGCCGTCGACTAGGGCAACCTTAACTTAATATTATTACCCTTTCCTATTCCATAAAATATAAATGCGAAAGTTTGACAAGATGTTTGAGCATTTTGTTTCCTTCGCAATCTCACATAAACCGTTTAAGTAAAATATTTTCTAGAAAGTCAGGGAAACTGCAGAATAACTGTTTCTTGTGGTTGCAATTGTAGAAGAGAATCTTTTTATTTTAAGTGCATAGACAAAAGTCTGATCTAAATATTCAAGTGATAGATACATAACAGTACCCGAGAAATCCTACTGTAGGTAACCTTGTCTCCAAATTGAGATGAATCTTCGTTCTAAAAAAAACCAAATGCAACCTACACTGCAGGTAATTCCGACTTTTATGACATAAAGCATTTGATGGCGCGATTATTGCTAATTGCTGTTTCTTACATAATAAGTCTGCCGTACTGCTGTTATTATTTAACTTCGAGCTTCTGACTACTCGTAAAGATTGTCAACTTTTTAAGAGTAAATATGGGCAGAGAGCTCCGACTGAATTTCCTTAGTAAAACTTCATAATTCGAAGTTTGGCTCTCGCCTATTTCCTCCTCCAATATTAGCCCAATTTAAAGTAATGCTCGCAAAGGAGGATGCGGAACGCGTGAAGGAGACGCATCGGAGACGCCCTCACGCCCCTAGCCACCGCAGGAGACGCCCTGGGCATCGGGATTCGCAAGCCAATTCCCGGCCACCGTAGGCGCGGGCTTGCAGACGGCGAGTAATGGTAGTGTTCCACGCGCGCCTCAAAGAGATTTCAGCAAAAACTGACGGGATCCGCAAGGGCCGGTGCCTGTCTGGGTCGCGGATAAATTTGAAAGAGAGTTACCGCGGCCCTGACACAAGCAACTGAAGGAACACGGGTGGGTTTTAGTCAGTAAAAGTCTGACACGCCCTCCCGCTTCACCCAGAGCGGGAGAAGTCATTGGACGATTTCCCAACCAAAAAGAAAAAACGGCCTCTGTTAACAGCACAATTTCGAGCATTTTTTGAGGGTTCTAGTGCTTCTAAAGATGGTTCTAATGTATCACCAAAAAGTAAAATAAAATATAGAGGCATACTAGGTAGTAGGTATCTTTCTTACTATTTATGAAATAACTTTTGAAGTGGTCAAATATTGGAAGAGGAGAGCTAAACTTCGAATTACGACTTTTTACTTAGGATATTCAGTCGGATGTCAGCGACAGCATTTCCGTAACTAAAGTCCACGGCTAATGCTTCCTTAAAAATATTCTCCAGAAAAAATAATCATCTCAACAAAATCCAATAACAACCGAACCTTATCTAATATTTCATCGAAACATCAAATACATAAATCTGGGGCCACTAAACGGGCGTAATATAAAACACAATTAATTAGCGGCCCAATAATACTAGTTCTCACTTGAGGATGGCTTAACAAACTGCTGAGCCGCTTATATGGTCGCATGCTGGGTTTGGTGCAAGTTATAGGTGAGAGCGTTTTGGTGAACTATTTTTTTGTAAGATATATTAAACCCATTGCGTTTTATTGCTAACAAAAATTTTCGCGATGCACTTTTACTTAGATATTCATATACCAGAATCGTCATGGAACAGATACTGGTCATTAAAATAAATTCATAAAAACCCATCAACTAAAAAAAAATCTCTAACTAAAAATCCAACTGCTGCATTATTCCTGTTATGACGTATGGCTGCCAAACATGGCCTCCGCCGAAAATATGAAAAAGTTAAAAACATGCCAACATAACATGGAGCGTAGCATACTGAACCTGAAGAATAAGAATAGAATAATTTATTAAAAAGTTAGAAACATACCAACATAACATGGAGCGTAGCATACTGAACCTGAAGAATAAGAATAGAATAATTTATTAAAAAGTTAGAAACATGTCAACATAACATGAAGCGTAGCATACTGAACCTGAAGAATAAGTATATAATAATTTATTAAAAAGTAATTACGTTAACAAAAATGTACATTAGGTGCAGTAGTATTATTTCTAAAACAATGGTATAAATAGTGCTTCAATGTAAACTATAACTAAAATATATTATTACAACTGCAAGATTTTATACAAGAATTTCTATTTTTGCGTTCCTGCCCGCTATAGGTTCTTTCAAACCTGTGTTTCAGGCCATCACTTTACATAAAGCAATAATTGGGTCAGTAAAATTATTAAATAAAATTAGTCTTTTTTAATTTTAATTAATTTTTTGCTAAACCTAAAAATATAAAAATTGGTACAAAACACAAAATAAAAGAAACCAATAATAAAAATAAAACTAGGTTATTTATGTACCTATATACAAGTAGATATGAGGGTTTATCATAATCAAACAACAATTTTTTTCCCGCGTTAAAGTGTCGTTTGTTTTTTTTTTCAATAAACAGCTTTCTATTTGCAAGCCAGTTCGAAATTTCAATAAAACCTTTAAGTTACCTCCTTCGTTGCCATGTTTCGGAGTAAAAGATCGGTCCATTTGTATATTACACGATAGATATGAGTTTACTATGGAATTTATTTGTCCGCTAAACACGACAGATATGGATTTTCATACATACAGCTTTTGCCGGTTGCTGCTCGCATGTATTTGGCCAGTACAGCAATTTCGATTTATAGCTTTTTTTTATATCTCGAAGAAGGTTGTCAAAATAATAACATATCATCACGCCAGTATTCCTCGAAGGGCTAGGCCCACATTTTCCAGTTATTTTTAAATCCCATGTAATAAACAGTTATCCTATTGCTATCAAACGGGCACAAGTCCATACTCCGGGCCGCTATTGAGAAACTCCAGAACCCAATAACACTATGACCGACCCAGGAATCGAAACCAGGACCTAATGTCCTACTTTGAACAATCGACCTAACTGACGTGTGTTTTAATAGTAGTTTATGAAACTGTTGTAAATAAGGGGTATTAAAACATGAGTGTGTGTTAAAAAAAAAACTTTTTACAAAAAATACAACCGACTTCCAAATAAAAACACTATCAAGTTATTTTTCACTTGGTAGTGTTTTTATTTGGAAGTCGGTTGTAATTTTTGTAAAAAGTTTTTGTTTGTTTTTCACTTTTTAGTTGTGGTACATAATGGACCAGTTATATAGGCTAGGTACCAAAAATGGAACCACATGACAAGCACCAGCTATCAAATAAAAAAAGAATCATCAAAATCGGTTCCCCAGAAACAAGTTCTGAGGTAACAAACATAAAAAAAAACAGTCGAATTGATAACCTCCTCCTTTTTTCGGAAGTCGGTTTAAAATCGAGCCGTCGGCGAGATTTTTAATAGTATCACACGAATGTAATACCTAGTTATTTGCAGTTTTATACACTACTTTATCTACACTCATATATTGGGATTGTACCAACTAAATAAAAGAAAATTCAAAGGAGTAAGAAAAATTCAGTACAACAAAAAGTATGAATGGCGCGAAAAACCAGCACATCACCGCATAAACCGCGCATGCGCTAAATCGGGCGTTGCCACAGACAAGTAAATTTTTTATATAATAGTAACTATAAAAATGGCGCGCCCCGCATAAGCTTTCCATTACAAAAAAATAATTGATAGAAACTCCTTGGTGATATTAACTTCTTGGATTTGCCCTGTATCGTAACAGAAATAAAAATATAGCATTATTTTGTTAGAGACAAAGTGTTAAAAAAAGATTATATTTTTAAATTACGGTATTGTGTTTATAAAGTATGTCAATAGAAACTAGTTTTGCAGTTTATAATTCGAATATTACGATATGAGAGTAGACAAAATCCTTTTCAGATCAAAAATCTTTTCCCCGCTACATCCCCCAACTTGTATCTCCAATAGTCAAGTCTAATAAATCGCCTTACCCGACGTACCGGGGTATCTGTTCACATTAATCGAGTTTATTCGTGCCGGAACAAATAGTTCTCTCTCTAACAAGCGCTCTTCACTGCTACGTGAAGCACTGGTAACACAACGCGCGACGCGGCGACATGCGGCGAAACGTCTCTTGGGAGAGCGTACAATGAGTACACAAAGCGCGAGATGCAACTCGCGGGTAGACGCGTGTTTTTGCAGAACCATAGACGATATTTTGGGTAAAGTAATTTTGTTCCTTTTTTTGAGAATTGTTAGATGCCCTGCAAGAGGTTCTACCCACTCAATTTGCGTGAAATAAATTGAATAATAAACTGCGTGCTTTTTCAAGTATGATGAAGTAAGTTGTTAGTAGTTAGTAAGTTTTATCTTGAAAACTAAGTAGTTCTCTCTGTAACAAGCACTCTTTAGTGCAACATTTAAGATGGACCTCGCAGTTAGTTGCAAGTCCGGTACAATTATTTTGTTGAAAGTGCGTGAAGATAAACTTACTCAGAAAGAGAATAGGAAAAACAAAGGAGAGAGAGACTATTCTATCTATCTAAGACCTCAACTGTCAACGAAATGTCAAACCCCACTCCCGCCAACCCGCACAGCGCCCCGTGTTCGCCCCGTGCGCCAATAGCGAGAGTCGAACGTCAGAGTGACATTGACATCAATGACAGCTCAAAACGTCACAGTTATTTTGACAGTGTCTCTGGCCTTAATTTTCTTAACGTGGTCAAACTTTTTCAAGTAGGTACAACATTTTATTCAGAAAATTGTGCGATTCTACGTCCGATGGAACGATAGTGTTTGACATGTATAAACGTAATATTAATATAATGCGTCTTGCTCTTCCATCTAACTTTAGATATTGGCAGAATAGTCGACACCAGCTTTGCTTGCCATATAAAAATATAGAATATAATGCGTCAATTGTTATCCCTACATTTGAAATAATAATATTATAATGACTATATTATAGTCATCAAAGTATATTACACGCGACTTTAATACCGTTCAACCGCGCGGCCACAACTGCGTCGCGCCCAGTGTGTCGTACACCTAAATCGTTTGTGTGGTGGTGTGGTGATTAAAATATTTATGTTTGTGAAGTGTTGTGGCTAGTTTAAATGATTCTGGATAGTTTGTATCAGGGTTCTGTACATGGGACGAACTAGCATGTTACTAAAAGAGTTATAGAAGAGAATATACATGCAGATGAATGCAGAGAGCGTGTGAAGGAAGAGTGATAATTATGAAAGAAAAAAACCTTTGTACTAAAAAATACTACCGACTTCCAAATAAAAACACTACAAAGTGAAAAATAACTTTCTTTTTGGAAGTCGGTGTTTTTGGTAGGTGCCATTTTTTTAGTTATGGACACCAACTTCCTGACTTGTTTTTATTTGGAAGTCGGAAGTCTTTACCGCTTTGTAAAGTAGAGGTTGATAGGCAAACAAAGAGAACTAAACAGAGTTAAATGTTTTCTCAGCAGCAAAAACTAATAACTAATAAATACTCCTGCTTGATTTACAAAAAAAAAAGATTAATAAATAATTTAACACACAATGAAATTAAGCATTAACTCAGTCCACCTTCCAGAGAACACAGCGTGAAGATATCTCCTTAAAAACATAAAATTAAACGTTCGCACGCTAATTATCATAAAAACCCTCTTTTATCTCAATCTCTACGGAATCCGAATTACATCATCAGGCTAAGATGCTATCGTGTCAATAAAACACCTGCGGGACCCCAAAATGGGGCCCGACACCTTCTCCTATTAAAATTACCAATATAATAGGTGATTAATCTTTGGTCCAACAAAAACCTTAGAATTTACGGCTGCTGTCAAAATAAATATAAGTTGACTACGGATAACAAGATGCTGGTTGTTTTTTTTCACCCCAAATTTAGTTGTTTAACAAAACATTACAAAAAGAAGAGCGGCCTAAAGGTTTTTTTTATTAATTGGGTATTGGGCGATGGCGTTGTTTTTTCGGCCCGATGTGTATATTATTGGGGCGATATATGTACGTGCACATTAACGCGCGTTTTGGATTTGTTCAGGTAAGGGTCGACGGACGCTGGGTAAAGAGTGAGTGAATGATTTCAGTACCATCCCAAGGCCAGGCCTCCTTCACTTGACCGTTATTACGGCGATTAAGACTTACAGTGCTGCTTGCACTTTAGCCTGGTCCTGACACCACAACGCCAGTCAATTGTCACCGCTCCGCACGCAGAGCGCATGCGAGGGGGAGTGCGTGGTCGGTGGGTACGGGAGTATTAGTTTGGCATCCTCGCAAGAAACGAGCCATCATGGATTCAACCCAGTTTGGGTTACGGATATTGAGCTCAAAGTTGTGTACTTGATCTCGGCGAGTGTAACATCTGTTACATATTCACTTCTCTAATCTGTGCCAAGGCCCTCCTATGCATTGCAGTACTTGGTACTGTAAAAGAACGAAGTGTTTTTGAATTTCCACTGAAAACATGTTATATTTACCTAATAGATTTATTTACGAATCAATGAGCCTGACATTGGCCGAGTGAACCCATCGTTCGTTCTCATTCATTCATTCACTCAGAACAGTATACGTTACACCCCAGATGATGTTATCGGTACGTTTCGGAAAGGACATGTGTCGCCCAATAAACTAATTGGTCGCACTAAGCTCAGGCACAAAGATAGTGGCTTTATTTTAATTCTATCAAGCTATAGAACGAATTAGTGAATAAGACACAAATTAAGCTAGATAAGGACTCTCGAGAATGCTTCTAAAATACTAATAAGGGTCACCCAGAAAATGCACGTAGCACAATCCTCTACAACTTTTAACTGACCGATTGAACAAACTGTTCATTCGTTCTCACTAAATCATTGACTCATTGCACAATGCATTGTTCAACTACAGCTTTTAACTTTCTTCATTAAACGACAAACCAAACTATTCATTCGTTCTCATTCATTCACTCCTTGCACAATGCACCGTTCACTGCAACCGTTATCTTTTAATGAACGATTGACCAAACCATTATTTCGTTCACTCATTCATTCACTCAGTTCAGTGTGCGTTATACCTCAGATGATGTTATCGGTACGTTCCGGGAAGGACATGTGTCGCCCAATAAACTAATTGGTCGCGCTAAGCTCAGCCACAGAGATATGGCTTTATTTTATTTTTATCTTGCTATAGTTATGTTCTGTGGGTTTGGTCGGTTAGGTGGAATTGTTGGGAAGAAGGTTGGGTTATCTTAAACGATATTGATAAGTGTATTTTTTTTTTCATTGTAAGAATCATGCTAGATGTGAACAGTAACTGAATGATGTAGAATGTAATAGATTATTGACAAGAATAATTTAAAAACCTTCCAAATATTTTAATTTCATGCTACATATTTTTTTCTAGTAGTAGACTCGCTTCGATCGACAATCTATTGAACACGTAATTATGACACTATATCTTGCGGGAACAGCCCGATTCAAACAGTAAAACGCTAATAACTTTTGAACGGCTAAACCGATTTTCATCAAACATTGCTAATGACACTCTCGATGAAGTCACCTATTAAACAAAAAAAAAAAATGAAATCAAAATCGGTTCATCTTTGTGTATCTGTCATCCACTGACAGATACACAGGTACACACATGAAACTCTTTTTCTGTCGGGGTCGGGGGTTAAATAGAACATTTTCATCAATTCAACTATTCTTGACACAAAAACTTATTTTACCAAAAGGCATTCCAAAAACTGGTAAAGACACGACCAAACAGACTAACACAACTCCGCTCCACATATCTTCAAAGATTTATTTAATTCGATAACATTGGATGTTTGTAACGCAAAGCGGAACGATATACCTATTGGTATTTCACTGATTCCATCTTTTTTAAGTCTTAATTAATTTCAATACGAACGCTCGTATTTCTAAACGGTCATTACATTTTCTATACTGCTCTCGGAAGCCAAAAGGTGGTAACTCAATTGAAGTGAGTTTCGAGAAAAAAGCAATTTTGTAAAAATTATACCCGTATTTATAATATAGGTAAACCAAAAAACAAAAACGTGTAGTATATTTCAACGTACCAAAAAACAGTTAAGGTTTTTTTGACTCGTCCACGTGATGCGGAATATTAAAAGTTATCCGATGCAAAAGAAATAAGCTTTTATATTAAAATAATTGCATTATCACATTTGTCATTAGAAACAAACGTGTGCACAAAATTTCATATCAATCGAAAACCACGAAGTAGATCAAATTTAACTTGCAAGCTTTGGTTACAGACACCGATGATAGCGATTTTTGCGCAATAATCGCGCTTCAATACAGAACTAGTTAAGGTGAACTGCGTTAGAGGTTTTGGCGGTTTATTTAGAACTACGTGCATTTGACAAACAGCGGGGGATTAGCAAACGATTGTGTAGGATCTACCATACCTAAACTGTAGGTAATGCCGACTTTTATGACGTAAAGCGTTTGAACGCGCCATGATTGCTGATTGCTGTTTGTTACGTAATAAGCCTGCGTGTAAAAAGAGTAATTTAGTTATCGCATTTCAAAATTGTTTATGTAAGTATAGATAGTAGTTTTTTTCAAGTTCCAATAAAGTTTTCCACTAATCTATCCAATACGGAATGTAAAACAGATTTTTTGAATTTTTGAGATACCTCATTTTGTTTTCAGAGGTAATATAGTAACAATTTAAGTTAAAAACTAACGTGTCTTTTCCGTTAATTTGAATAACTTTGGTTAAAACTATGTGTCTATTTAATTAATTATTCTGTATACTAATTAGGGTTATTTAAGATTCTTTTGCGGTTCTTATGTTGTATTGGTTGTCGGAATTTGTGGTTCTGGTTGATTTATTTCACGTTTAAATGTTAATGATGATAAATGGTGGCGAAGCCTATAATACTGTTTGGCAAATTTGGAATTGTGTGAATTAGTTTTGTTGTTGTGAAATCATGACTGCACTTTTTGGGAAGGTTTTCCAAAATTAAAATGACAATGAAATCGGTTATATCTTTATAGAAATTAAGCACGTTGTTAATAATTTTAACAGATTGATAGTGATATGTCATGCCATCTGTCACTACATAAGTCAATAATGTTATATATATACTGAGGTAGATACGTTTTACCGACGTCTGCGCTACAATACAAACACAAGCTGACCAGCTTGAGTGAGCTCAGTCCGTCCTGCGTCTGGTCACGACACGAACGTACGTTTGAACAGTATATTTATCTCTTTCTGACAACGGGGTCCTATTTATATCTCTGAGATCGTTTAACCTACTCAGTGATAGAAATAAAGGTCCAAGTTCCATAGGTCCTATGTAGGTAGCTAAAGTAAAATATCGCCATGCTTTTTTTTAAAATGATTATGATATCTATTGGTAAAATCTCATCACAGCGTGCAGGCCTCCTCTCTGTGAGTGGGAATGGGCTATAATCCACCACGCGGGCCCAGTGCGGGTTGGTAGATGTCACATGTCTTCGAATTTTTGGTTCTAGGACATTTTGTTGACAGTTCTAGGACAGTTTCCTCACGATGTTTTCCTTCACCGTTTTAAGAGCAGTGGTGATGAAATAATCTACACAAAGTAAAGCGCTTGCCTGGGTTCGAACCCACGACCTACAACTTGTAAGTCGCGGCCGTTACCTCTGGGCCACCACTGCTCTCTTAGGATGCGATTATTTAGGTGATGACTATAGACGTATGGAAGAAGAAAGTCATTTTGCGCCAACCCCAAATAAACTAGGACAGTGAGAATGATGAGGTGATTAAAGAAACTAAGCTAACCCTCAGTTTCCCACCTTAAAATTATCGGAGAATTAATGTGACAAATTGTCAAACACGCGTTATCTTCTGTGATTGGCTGTTGAAAATTCATTCAACCAATCACAGCAGATAACGCGTGCTTGACAATTTGTCACATTAATTCTCCGATAATTTTAAGGTGGGAAACTGAGGGTGAGTTAGCAGTCTTAGCGTGAGGTCAACCGAGCGTAATTTTTTGCTTGAGTCGCGTAAAATGAGTCGCGGAATTTATGGTGGATTCGGTTTTGGCGATACAAAATTAGTTGTCTGCTTTTTTTATATGTGGCCTCTCGCAGTTCAATCAAAGTGATTGGCTACTGCATAACCGGACGTTCCCTGTGGAGACTAAACTAGAGCCTCCAGCCAGGCACAAAAAAATAACCTAAGCGACCACGCTGAGGGCTATCCTCTATGGGATACGAACCTCGGTTCAGGGCGTCGCTGGGGGGACAACTAGGGCTGGATCTTGATTAAGTGATTCTACCATCCGTTCGGCAATTACCTAAGTGGAGAAGAATGGACAAGATGAGTTGTCTGCTGACTCAAGTAAAAACGTTAAATAGCATATGAAGATACGTCCATCCGTCTGGCAGCCTAAACTGATTTCAGTTGAACATAAATTGCGGTACTCAAAATACGCTACTCACGTCTCAGAAAATAACGTACGTATGGCCTCACCCATACCTGTTGTACAACTGTGTATAAGATCTTTTCCAAATCTGGTAATTCTTCTTCATCTTCTCGTGTGAGGATGTGGCTACCTCATGTGTCAGAGTTAATTAAGCCGCCTCTGGGGACCCCATAGGTCTTTGGCTTGGCTATTTCAGACTTACATTAATTATATAAGTCCAGGTTTCCTCACGATGTTTGCCTTCACTGTTGCCTATGATGTTGTGGTATTCTGCTATACAGATCCACATCTTTTAATCTATTTACGTTTTATAATACTAATAATACTATACAAACCACACCATTTTTAACCCCTGACGGAAAAAGAGGGGTGCTATAAGTTTGACGTGTGTTGCTGTGTGTCTGTGTATCTGAGTGTCTGATTGTGGCATCATAGCGCCTCAACGGATGCACCGATTTTGATTTAGTATTTTTTTCGAAAGGTGATTGTGTTGAGAGTGTTCTTAGCTATGTTTGAATAAAATCGGTTCAGCCGTTCAAAAGTTATGGGCGTTTTACTGTTTGAATCGGGATGTTTTCGCAAGATAAATGTGTCGGGTGGTTATTAAATTTTTGAAATTTTACTTGTATCTTTTGAAATAGTATCAATTCATGTGACTCAATTTATGTATTCTTTGATACTGTTAGCACCTGAAAAGCATACTTTTAGTTATCTCCGATTGTTTTAACAGCCACAACTTATTTGTACTGCTAATTTGTAAAATCTTAGAATATTTTATACTCTGACATTTTTCATCTGATCTGACATCTGTCTGTTCAATTTATTTTCTTAAGCCATAGACATAACATACATGGACAGTTTTTTTTTACAAAGCTGGTTGTACATTATCTTCAAAATAAGGGCAGCGGCAGACTGCCCCCTCTGTAAACCGTTTTTTATTCGTTCTGGTTATGATTTCTTATAAATGAGATTTCAATTTGAATTTCAGAAGATATGACACAGAACGAGGAAAAACGTACGTCAGTTTTTTAGCTTGGTTTTGGTTGCGTAATTTGAGGTACACATATTTTAGCCTTGAATTGCAATGTATATTCTTATCCACAAAGTACTAATAATAGAATTCTGTTTGTGAATGAGTGTTATAAATCCCTGAAGACTAAATAAATAATAATTATACTCTCAAGTGAACTTTTCACTGTTATAATAACAAGATGTGCCAGTCTGGCACGTGGTGTATGAACTGCGGCAGACAGGTCCTCAGCGGCGCGGCGGTATGCGCGCTGAGGCCGCGCGGCCTCCAACAGTATGTGCAAGGTGCGCACGCTGAACACGAGGGTCCCATCGCACCGTACCACGCCGCCCTGGTCTGCGGTTGCTCTTTCGCTAACTTGGAAGAGGCGGGTGGCAACGGCCATAGCTGATCCTTCAGTCAATCGTTTTGCGCGGGCGGCACGTCATACGAAGCCGGCCCGGAACAACAACATAATATCCAAGATAAACTTAGAAAGTACATATGAATTTCAAAAAAGTTACATTGTTACTTGCCCGGGTTTGAACCCTCGACCTCAAGCACGAGAGGCCAGGTCTTAGCCACTGGGCCACCACGACATAAATCTGGTAATGTAAATGGCATAAGATAACAATAAAAAAGTAATAAATGCCAAATAATCCTTTTTTATCCGGCAATAAATCACAAAACACCACGCATAAAGATATGCCTTTGCAAAAAAACACGTTTTCTCATCCCAAACATGGTCATTGGAATAAAGTCATATCCATTCCCGAACATATAAACTCGGGTAGATCTTAAGATAATCATTTTATTGCAATTAATATTCTTACTGATGGTCTCATTAAAGGCTTCTTATTTTTTAAGCGCCATTTTAGCGCTGCGTGTTTTAATTAAGTTTTATTTATTGTTTTTGGATGTATTTTTGGCTTGTTTCGACTTTTTAGTAGAGCTGTGCTCTAAGGCGAAAAGAGCCCCCGAATAATATAAATATATAATAATACCAGCCTGTAACTGTCGCAATGCAGGGCAAAGGCCTCTTCTCATACACAGAAGGCACGAACATAGATCACCACACAAGATAGGTTGTCGATTTCAAACTTAAAACTATAAGTCCAGGTTTCCTCACAATGTTTTCCTTCACCGTTGTCAGTGATATCCAAGATACACTTCATAATTCATTTTCATTCAGTCGTGGTGGCCCAGTGGCTAAGCGATCGCCTGTCGTGCTTGAGGTCTTGGTTTCAAATCCGAGCAAGTACCAATGTGACTTTTTCAAATCATATGTACTTTCTAAGTTTATCTTGGACATCACAGACAACGGTGAAGGAAAACATCGTGAGGAAACCTAGACTTATATAGTTAATGTAAGTCTGAATTAGCCAACTCAGAGGCCTGTGGGGCTCCCAGGTGCGGCTTAATTTACTCTGTCACCAGAGGTGGCCACACCTCACACGAAAAGAAGAAGAAGATCATTCATTTCGAAAGACGTCCACTGCTGGACATAGGCCTTCCCCAAACGTCGCCACACTGATCGGTCCTGTCCGTTACGCATCCACCTGACGCCCGCAGCCTTGACCAGGTCATCGCTCCACCTAGAGGTAGGCCTTCCAACGCTGCATCTTCCGGTACGCGGTCGCCAATCCAGAACTTTTTGGCCCCAACGGCCATCCGTTCTACAAGCAATGGGCCCTGCCCACTGCCACTTAACTTTGGCCATTCTTCGGGCTATGTCGGTAACCTTGGTTCTATTGCGGTCTTCATTTCTGATTGGATCACGCAAAGAAACGCCGAGCATAGCCCTCTCCATTGCCTTTTGGGAGACTTTAAGCCTTCTGATGAGGCCCATTGTGAGCAACCACATCTCTGTCCCGTAAGTAATCACTGGCAACACACACTGGTCATAGAATTTCGTCTTGAGACACTGTGGTAAGTTGGACGAGAACATACCGCGCAACTTCCCGAACGCTGCCCAGCCAAGTCGGATTCGACGGTTGACCTCTTTCTCGAAGTTGGACCTACCTTACTGCACCGTTTGTCCCAGGTAGACATAATCATCTACATCTTCGAGTGTAGAGTCTCCGACTTTGATAGGAGTGGGTGCAATATGGGCATTCAACATCACCTTGGTTTTGTCTTTGTTCATTTTTAGACCCACTCTTTCGGAAGGTCTACTCATCATCATCGTCATCGAGCATGATACTGAGGTCCTTCATGGTCTTCAAGGTCAGATAAACTTAACTATATCTAAATGTAAATTTACTGATTCGAGGTGTAGTCGAGCTGGAGGAATAAGAGACTTGGAATATAGGAGTAAGGCCTTTTCCATAAGGCACGAGTATTTTAAATAAAGAACATTCAAATATTGTAGTACATCTTTCACGGTTGTACTGTCATTCCTAATTTATTATGACAGGTAAACAGACCAAAAAACCTAAAACAAAATGACTCCCATAAATAATTCTAATGTACCATGTAAATGTGACCCAGCAGCCTTAAACGCGGCAATTAAGTAGAAATCATGTGTTTTTAAGTTAAACTAAGTTACTGATTAATATTTTAGATAAGTTGCTAGATTAATTTTAAGTATTATCTTAAGATGACTTAGAAAGTTCAATAAAAATATGAGTTGTATTTTTTAGATAAGGATTTGATTGCTAATGTGTTAGAAAAATACACTTTCTGGTTTTAAATGGTGTGAAATATAGAATTTAGGTTCTTTTACTCTTATAAACCACTTTCTATTTTTATATTCATCGTGTTTTTTCTTTCTTTGCTCTTTCGTTTTTGAAACAGTTAACAAATATGTATAGTAAGTCTACCAGGATAACAACAGGCTTGGATAAATAAACTAGCAAGCAGCCAATTGTGGTCAAGAATAGCGGATAGAAGAATACTCAAAGAGTAAATAATAAATACATACTTTTGTAAAGTATTATTTCGTAAGTCTATTATTTCGTAGGTACACTTTCGTAATACTTAATCTCCAGAGTTTTTCATCCAAAAACGAAACGTGCTCAAACTAACTCCAAAAGCCCGCAAACATTTTTCTACCGCCTCTCATTCATTTGTTTTTATTTCTCTTCCTTTTTTTTTTAAACGCGGCATCGAACATTCGACTCCATTTCAAAATGTTGCAAATAATTTTAGAAATTAATTGAAATTCAATTTATGTGGAACGCAGAGGTGGGAGGTTCATTCGCGACGTTGAACTGGTGGATGCAAAACTTCACAGCTTGGCTCATCGCCGCAAGGTTGCCTGCTTGTCGGTCTTCTACAGACTGTACTTCGGTGAGTGTGCTCAAGATCTCATCCCACCGGCCACCTTCTACCAGCGGACTTCTAGAAGCTCCTTACCTGATTGCCATTCTACTAATTCGCACCAAGCGCTTCCAGACATCCTTCATAATGCGCACAGCGAATGAGTGGAACTCAGTAACTGGGTTTGTGTTTCCGAACGCATATAACCCGAATCTCTTCAAAGTTAATGTGAACAGGCTTCTTCTGGGTAAGTTCACTTCATTGTCGACTTTGTCTCTGTCACCTCTGACCTAGACTAGAGTCAAGAGCAAGCATACCTCAAATAAAAAAATTAAAAATACATTAGTTTTAATTTATCTATCTCATTTAGTACTTATTCAAGTTTCTGAAAGAATTTCAAATCACATCTTGATCTCACCTTCATTACGTGTAAGGAAAACACAATACCCAAATTACTCATATTCTGCGAAATGTTATGATTGAGATTTCGCTCAGATTTACTGAGTATCGCTCTGTGAGACACTGATGTATTAACTGTCATTATTTCGGCAGGCGCCATATTTTATGTCTAATCAACGAGGATGAGATGCCAACGTAGGTTTGAATACCTAATTTGCAGTTTATTGATACTTTTGTGCCTATAGCTATGTAGGTAGGTACTCTCTAATTGTGGTTGTATGCTGACTGGCTAATATTTTTGGGTCCTGAGTTCTTTCCGAATTCGGATGGTATGAAGTGCGTAAACGCTCTTTTGCTCTAACCATTGAAAGTAACCAGAGAAATATATGAAATAGAAAGTTTTAACAAATGACTGCTATCCAATTTGACTGGTTTATTTAGCATGAAAAACCCTTAAGAATTTGCATTTAGACTGCAGCACTATTGTGCCCTGAGTTCGATGTTCGGCGTCGAGAAAATGACTATTGATTTTACCATGATAATTCTTAGCCTTGCGTTTGAATTAGTAAATTTTCAAGGGCTCATAATGAAATAGATTCTGTGGGATGTTCCACTTTACACTTTTAGATAATACGCTACCCATCCTTTTAGATAATACACACATGATATTATAACTCGGTACCAACATACACGTCGACATCCAAAAAACAAAGACATCATCTGCCAGTGGGTAAGCGAACAAACAGAGATGTTTCAATTAAGACCTCAATCACGGGCAGTCTGGCAGCTTGGCATACTGGCAGGATGGCAGCTTGGCAGACTGGCAGGGTAATTAGCCGATGTTAATGCTGCCGTCCTATAGTTAGAGTGCCGCTATCTGACTAAATCATATTTTGAGTTATAGACATAAAACAAAAAGTGCGAAATAATATAAGTCGATGCTTTTTATCAACTTAAAATCATATGCGAGAGTTTCCAGCGTCAAAAAATAGATCTAATTGCGCACTTTCGAAAAGGTACGTATTGTTAGTTTAAATCAATGACTTAATCTTATCAAATATAGGTTGGTTTTAATTTCTTATTCGCAATCTTTTGGTTGTAGAAAAATACTGCTTCGATAGATTGATAGAGAATAGGGTTGATGACGGGGTACGAAACAGCAAATTCTATTAAGTTCACCGAATAAATTTCCATATAAATTTTACACGTATTGTTTGCTTATTCAAATCAATAAAAAAACACCTCACACAAGATAAAGCGCATCAAAGTTCGGGAGTGTAACTTCTATGTAAAAAGCGTACCAAGGCATAACGTCATG
The DNA here is from genome assembly GCA_964057195.1 of Orthosia cruda. NCBI lineage: Eukaryota > Metazoa > Arthropoda > Insecta > Lepidoptera > Noctuidae > Orthosia > Orthosia cruda. Next base: position 3,315,963 of record OZ059827.1, read on the forward strand.
CAATATTTTAACGCACTGTATCGTCAACTTTTTTTGGTAACGTGACAAGAGAAAAAATACGTGTCCAATATCTTTTGGAAAAAAAATCAATATCGGCCAATTGTCAGATAGCTGCACTCTAGTTATAGGACGGCAGAATGTTCTGTCTCCTGTCAGAGATCGTGACGTCATTATTACGTGGTTGATTAGTTTAGTTATGATCTGTTTGGGATGACTAACGTGTGTGTATTTAATGAGTTGTTTCATCACCTTTTGTGAGTTTTGGTTTATTAATCTTGCTAATTATTTATCTCATATACTGTTCTACTTTATAATTTTTCTGATTTTATATTTTTAGAGGCGAAGTTTTGTTTTGCTAAGTTGTGATATCATATTTAGTACCTCGAGATCAAACGACGCATGGCTATGGCCAGGTCTGCCATGGATAGGCTGAAGAGATTATGGAGGAATCACAATATCACCAAAGCCACGAAAACCCGGCTCATACGGGTACTTGTGTTCCCCATATTTCTATACGCAGCCGAGACCTGGACGGTTAGAGCCACTGAGAGAATAGACGCTATGGGAATGTGGTGCTGGAGAAAAATGCTTGGTGTGTCGTGGACTGAGTTTCGCACTAACATATCCATCCTACAAGAACTTAGTATCAGGCAGCGTCTGTCGGCTATAGTCCAAGCTCGAGTACTCCAGTTCTTTGGACACGTGTCCCGACGAGGCAACGACTCTATCGAGCGGCTTGTAGTTCAGGATAGAGTGGAAGGAATGAGAGCTCGTGGCAGGTCGCCCATGCGATGGACCGAACAGATTAAGTCTGCAGTGGGTTGCCCATTGCATGAGTGCACATAAATAACAGTCGATAGAAAGGGATGCCGTCGCATCGTTTAGCAAATTATGGCAACCCGAAGTCTCACTGCAACATGATGACCACGACCGCTCTGCCAAGAGTTTATTGACTAAGACGAGATTTAGTACCTTACAGGCAGTAAACATTGGTATCTTACCAAATTGTCATACTTCTTTGAGGGCCTCGATGGCCCTTTGATAAAACTTTAAAGTATTTTTTATATGGTTTTAAAAGCGTTCTGCTCACCTTGAGTACCTTAGACTGCTTAGGCAAATTGCTTTTATTCAGCTCAGGCATTAAATTATCGGTGATTCTACCTAGTAAACGTGTATCACACGAGTACACAGTTATTAATTCTATCCAATGAATATTATAACTGTGACTGTCTAATTGTTAGTATATTTGCCACTCCTCAACGACTCAATGGTTTTGAATAAAATTTAGCACAGAGATAGACCTGAATTGAGACATATAATACTTTTTATCATGGGTACGTACGATTTCCTGGGTTAATTTCCATCTTTCATGCGTTAGAAACCGATGTTAGGAGTTAGTAGTAAATATTTCTCAAGCAATGGACTTGTATGAGAAACACTTAAAGGTTCAGAAATAAATAAATATCTCTAAGTAGCTATAATGACGCCAGGTAGCCGCCTGCATTTTTTCCTCCATTAGAAAACATTCCAAATATGGCTACCTCCTGGAATTGTTATTAAATAATAAATCATTAACGTCACAATGTGTTTCGTCCGGGTATCAGCAGAGTTGTCGACTCATTGTGCCACCTACCAGTATCGGAAACATTATTCTTATTTATATTAGTTTTGTTTGGTGTTGTGTTCCGTAGATCCTTGAGATATTAATTTAGCAGATTTTTTGAAAATACTTCAGCTTTTTGTAAGCCTGTTTATTTCATCCGGCTCGAAGGACCATTTGTTTCAGATAAACCACTGAAATTATCTTAATCTTTTTTATTCAATTTTCTTTTCTTACGACTTATAAGTGATTCTCAGAAACTTAAACAGTCAATTTAGTTAATAGGAACCAGGCATTATTATGGATTTATTTTCATGTAAAATCCGCATGCACGAGGAACTCTGAAGTATTAGTGTGCTCTCGTTTCAGCCAGAAATGTTGAAGTACCATCAAAGTCAAAGTCAAACGTATTAAAAAAAAACAATTAAGCCATGAGGCGTCACTTTTGAACATCGAAAATTTAAATAAAAATAGTTGATTCTACTGTCCATTCACAAATGTAGATTGTTATGGAGAAGAACGGGCAAGAAACACCACACTTAATCTTAAAAAAAAGTGTTTTAATTGTAAAACACTTTTTTTGTTTATATACATACATTAATTCATGTACGTGAGGACGATGCACCTAATATAACACTACTACGTATAGGTTTGATTTTTTTATGCGATCGAGAGAGAAATTAAGAGTGAGCGAGCCTCTTGACAAATGGAGACATCAGTCTGCTACGAAGAAATTCTACACGGCAATCGAACTCAGGGACTTATGGTCAGCTGCAGTGCTAGCATCTGCTAAACCAACAAAGCTACTTATTTTAATTCTTTCAACACTGCGTTCTTTCTTAAATATTAATACGAAAACTTAAATTATTATAATTCATCATATTTGACCTGAGATAAATTCCCAAACAAAACAAAAACTACCTCCATCTTCCAATTGCCCTATGGACCTCTAAAAGCCCAGCGCTGGGCATCATTTAAAACAAACAGTGATGATTATCCTTCATTACGGGGCGAGGTGTGTCGTTAATCATCGCGTCGTTAGATGACGGTTACGTGATCATTATCTGTAGGGTAAATCAACCGGTTGTTGGCTTGGGTTTAGAGTTTTATGATTTGGTGCGATTTTTGTTTAGTTACGTAGATGATAGATATTGGTGTGAGTTTAAACAAGCTAATAAAAATAATTATGTATGGGGCATCAAAAAAATCACCCACATCGGAGTAAATGGTAAAGTGTTAAAAATCTGGCACTATTGTCTCTTTTAATGGCAATGGTGATTCCTTGGCTGAAAAGCCCAGCAACCTTATTGCGTATTGAATTCGGCAAGGCACATAGACGGAAATCCACATCGGGATTTTATTCTCACACGTGATTGGTCGATTTTTCATATTATTTGCCCTTTGCCTTGCCGAATTCTTTATGAAATAAGGCTGCTGCTGAAAGTGGCAATTTAAATTTAGGTATTTATATCGGAGGGTTCGTTTGGGTAAGCAGTTTTCAGGTATTTTAGAAACATCGTGGTAAAAGTACTGTGGCTTACACTATCGTTAACTACGAAATCCTTGCATAAATGGTTTTATGCAAGGATTTCGCCGGGTTAGCTGAGTAATAATTTTAGTAGAAGAACCTATCGTTATCAATCACAACTATCAATTAAAATAAGGCAATTTGGCTTTATTAATCATTAACAAACGGGATATAAAGTTTATCTGTACTACGAGTTTTTATCCTGAAAATCATTTTCTATTATTTTAATATTTAAAAAATCACGCGCGTTAACCCAGCAACCGGTGCATCTACCTCAGTCGTCAAGTTATTTCGTGTATTCCCAATACACATGAGTCATGGAGAGTATAAATAATTTATTTTAATTCGAACCGTATCTGTTTTAATATCATTAGTTATCTTTTATTAGTATAATGTTTCTTATTGCTTTAGCATAACATCACGCCTTCATTTCTTGAAGAGGTAGGCAAAATAAATGTACACTAACATTATGTGCACATATACAACTTATATAATCACTAACGGAGTATGTAAGTATTAAAAAAAATTGTTACGTTTAACCCCTATCTCACCTGTAAGCGTTAAGAGATGATTTGACACTAGAGTCTAGACAAAGTAACATTCCATTAGCGATGGCGATGGTCGAAATGCCCAAATAAGATTGATCATGTGATATTTTCATAGTGCTTAACATTTTGATAAATTTTTGTCATTTTTGATATTTTGGGCATTTTTTGCATTTTTCCAATGGATATCACGACGCTTTCGTTGATAGATTGTCACTTACCTAGAGTCTCTGGGCACGTATTAAATATATATATAGGCTGACGGTTGAACTCTATCTCACCAGTTAGTGGTAAGCAATGATTTGGTCGACCATGGAGCAAGCTTGCCTAGAAGAACATCTTGGCTCTTGACATAGACCTTGCTATCAGCCTATTAGGAAACAGATCTCCGTCAGCGAATTCCACTCCTTACCTCGAGCCTAATTAAGTTAGTGAATTCGGCAAGGCTAAAGGTTCGACCCCGTGAAAGTGTATGAGAAGTTCTCTTTAAATAATAAAGTATTGCCAAAAAATATTAGATTCTTTCGAAAAGAGTATCTTCACCAATGATAGCGACCAATAATTTACCTATTAGGTTGCTGTACGTACAATCAAAGTAAACTAAAAACATTTTATGTGTCCGTTAAAGTTTCTCCATCGCGGCATTTTTCGGGATAAAAAGTAGCATGTGGCACTCACCTTTATCTCGGCGAAAATGTACAGTTTCTTTGAGACAGGTCACATAAGCAAAACCATAGCAATTGGTAAGATATATTTTTCTTGGGATATGTTAGAAACTTACCTAGTAAAATGCAAAGTAACATAGTCACTTGCCATGTTCAAACCTGCAACCTTGTGCTATCAGCAGATTCTTCAACCATCAAGTTATTAGGTATCATGTTTCGTATAGCCATAGATTTTAATAAGTAGTGAATAGTGTTAGTTTTGTGGTAGGTGTCGGGTGACAGAATGTTGTGGGTTGCATTCCAGAAGTGTAATAATGTTGTTTTATTTTATGTAAGGCCTTGTGGGTCAGTGTTTTTAAATAATGGAATGTGGTTACAAGAAATGTCTCTTCCACAAATCACATCAACATATATCGCAGTTGATTGCCAGATCTAGACGGAAACCATGCTTTTTCTTCTTAATTCTTTATTGTACACCAAAACTATACATTTAGACAAAGTGAAATCAATATTTATGTACAAAGGCGAGCTTAACTCCAAAATGGAGTTTTCTTCCAGCAAACCTTTGAGTGATAGAGATCATCATAATTGTGGGCAGTAATCCAGTGTACAATTTTACAGTAAGATATTTAATTAAATATATAATAATTATACATACGTGAAAGAACTACGTTCATAAATACAAATATATATATATATTATTTATTGCGTGAATGGAAATGCCGGGAGGGGACGCCCTAGAAAGACATACATAGACCTTATAGGTGATGTTCTTCAGAAAGGCCAGGTGCGCAGTACTCAAAACCGGCGTGTGTGTATGACTAGATGTATGAATGTGAGTGAAGCAAAAGTAGTATGTAAGGACCGTAGCAGGTGGCGTTCTGTAGTTTCTGCCTACCCCCATGGGGAAAAAGGCGAGACTTTATGTATGTATGTATGTATTTATTGCGTTGAAAGAAAGTGCTTCTTAATTTTCCTCTTGAAGACATCGAGAGAATGGCTATCGCGTGTGGGAGATGAGTTATTCGCTGTTTTCTTCTGATTAATTTCGTTGCGAGATCCAAGACTGCCGAATTGATTTTCCGAGACACATCGAGCTGCAATGCTCCAGCGTCTTTCCTGTGGTCGCCACTGTTGATTCTGGCTTTTAAGAGTTGTAACAGTAATTGGGAATTGTGTGGAGGGCTTGCAACTCTTGCAAGACAAAAGCCCCTGCTTAAATAACAGCCTCGGATGTAACATCCGTCGGCATTCATGTTGCCCGTGGATTCCAATCCATTTCCAGGTCTTCAAAAAGGATTTAAAAAAAACTACTCTATCACACCAAAAAATTTGGAGTACTGGCAAAAATCATCTCATTTTTACCATCGACACTTCCACACTTCAATCTCTACCCGCCCATTACCAACAAGCTTGTAGACAACCCAACACTATGACCTCACAATCACCTGTCAAACGCAATCGAACAGCACATTCACCTCTACGAAAAAAAAAAAACCAGGCGCATTCGTTTTAAAACCCAATCGTTCAGAAATGCGTTAAATAAACACTTGGACGCGTGACTTTTAATATCTCTATACGTTTAAAAATATCAAATTATAATATTAAGCTCATCTTGGATGGGTATTCATTATTTTCTGTACAATAGTACCCCGTGGTGCTTGGATCGAGATGAGGGTGTCAGGATGGCTACCTTTTCTGACGGCTCGATTATGTTTGTATTAAGATTAAACGGATGATAAATCTGTGTTCGTTTGTGTGTTTTTGTGGCCTGTTGTTAAGGCTATTTGTTGCTAAGTAGGTAGTGATGTAATGGTCTGCTTTGAGTGTCTTAATTTGGTTCGTGAGGAGACTAGAGATTTCTTAATTGTCCTGGCTGTCAAGACTGTAGGCATTTTAAATGATGACGGGCATTTATTAATAGCTGTTTTTTGCATTTGTCTCTAATTAGTGACTACGTCATTCTTTTAGAGACATTCTGTGGTCACAGGTCTAATTAAATTCTAAGTTTATCAGCTAGAAATGAAAGTTATAGATAACTAGCTTCTGCTAGCGGGTTCGCCCGTGTGAAACACGGAGATTATCACACGGGAATGTACGCCCGGGATTAAAATGATTTACTATGATCTTCTACAAGTTCCAATCTATCTCTGTACCGAAATTATTAATAATTGGTACAGCGGTTTAAGCATAAAAGCGTAAAAAACAGACAGACTTAGTTTAGATGTCAGTTAATGAAGAAGTTTTGAATTAAATAAAAAAATAAAAATAGCTTTATAATATTAGTTTTAATGTAGTCTAAAAATAGTGTCAACCTATCTGTATACCTTAATTTCTTCTGTCATCCAGACAAATCGTCACATTAAAAGGCAGAAATACACGAATGAAATATGAAAACAAGCAAACCCGAGTGTAAAGCGAGTAAACCTTCGGAGTAAACCCATTTATTACACGGTAATTTTATCCTACGTGTGTATTGCATACTTAAGTCTTTCTCGAGATAATATTCCTTTTACATACAAATCTTTGGCCATTTTCTATTTAAAACCAACAAACTTTTTGCAACTTTATTGGACTTTATACCACTGTTATAAGGGTAATTTTCAAGTAGGTTAAATAAGTTGGTAATTTGTGTTTTAAAAAGATTCTGTAAAGGTATTTTTTATGTATGTTTATCGCGTAATGGTGTAATTATGAATGTTCTAAGATAGTTTCCTTTATGTGTAGAAGTATTATCGCTTATTAGTCGCTATTGTCAGGAAACTGTAACTCCTTGTCTTTTATAAGGTCCTGGTACATGCTGGGTTTTATTATATGCAATTAGGATGGAACTACACTTATGACCAGTTTTTCAATTAATAATTTGAAGTTGAGCATTTGTCAAACTCTACTTATGCCTGAAAACCAGTAAAATTTTAGTGTTAATATAATGAGACGTTCTTCATTCTCAATTCGGCATTTGTCTAATTAAAAATGAATCCAACACAAATTTTAAATCACTATTGATTTTTCAATGGCTGATAAATATTCTTACTTCTGATGAATACTCGAACACTGAATGGTTGTTTTAACAACATATGGTACCAACAGGCAACAGGGCAAGGTATATTTGGCTACCCTTGTCATCTTCATATCAGGACGAGCATCAAAATACCCAATTACAAACATCATTTACACAATTTTCAAGGAACGTCCTCATTGGGATCATTCTTTCGTGAGCATTTGTAGGCGAGCAACAAATGCTGCCAAGTGAGCCCAGCATTCACTTTCGAGCAAAACTATGAACGTTCGAGTCGAATATTCCCTTGTGAGCTTGGAGAGGTAGAATACGATCTCTTTAAATATCAGTCATTCGATAATACGATTGACCAATAAGGTCACAAACACTTAAGATCAAGGAACTGTTCCTTGCTTTACAAGTGCCCAGTATTATTCCTACAAACATACTCATTCATTTCATTCTTTCATTTCATCTGAGTACTCGCTTTCGAGCGTTTTATTTGCGTGAACATTCGAATGCGAGCTGTTGCCGCGAAAATCGTTGCGACGTCCGCACCGGCTGAAGTTCGCGCTTTCGTATAAGCTTTGTAACGCCGTCAACGCCTCAACCTCAACGTCCACACCACTCGAATATTCGAGGTCGAATGCTCATTACATGTGAATGCTGTCAGTGAGGACGTTCCTATACTTACAACTTTAGAACTACCTTCTTGGAGTTATAAGTCCGTCCCGGATGCACCTGCAACAAAAATTACCAAAAAAAAACCTTGAGAAGGACATGAAAAATATCTCCACCCAGTAAATCAAACACTGAAACCAACACCATACTCACAGAAATCCTCACCAATTAACTCCACAGGGCAAGCCATGATTACTTCAACCCATTCCTATAGACCTATCCATTAATTTCAGGGTATGTAATACCCAATACGAAGTTTGACAGCTAAAAAATGCTACCGTAGAGCCTCGAAGAGCTTTGTAACAACATCATTAGAGCTCCTGACTCTCTATAAAAGAGCAAATAGCCGGTAAGCTTATGCCTTATTATGGTGGGGTGGCCATGGTCTATGGACTGTAAAGGATGGACTAGTTTGTGGTGCGGGTGTTTTTTGAGATGATTAGTTTACATCATAGAGACCAAACTGTAATGTGTCATTTGAGTGAATTTGTGTTTTTTGGGTGGTCATCCAATAAATTTTGACCGACTCTTATTGACTAAAACTAACCCGTGTTTCTTCATTTGCTTGAACCGGGGCCGCGGTAACTCCATTTCAAATTTATCCGCGATCCAGACAGGCACCGGCCTAGCGGACCCCGTCAGTTTTTGCTGTCATCTCTTTGAGGCGCGCGTGGAACACTTGTAACACACCGTTGACACGGGCCTGGTCCTTATCGGACGGCGAGCTATCCATTACTCGCCGTCTGCAAGCCCGCGCCTATGGTGGCCGGGAATTGGCTTGCGGCTCCTGACGTCTAGGGCATCGCCTGCGGTGGTTTGGGGCATAAGAGCGTCTCCGTTGCGTCTCCCTAACGCGTTCCGCCTTCTCCTTCGCGAGCATTACAGAACAAGACATGATGTGTGTCATTACTTTGCTTTGCAGAAGTGGTGACAGCTTCCCATGCCCTCTCACCCCGTACCATGGCCGGACGCGAGAGGTTGCGTTCGCGCCGAGACGAGGAGAGTAAAGAAGTTATGATAAAGGTTAAGCAAAATGCACATATTTATGTAGGTACTTGTTTCTAAGTTCATTTTGAACATCACTGACATCAGTAGAAGGAAATGTCGTGAGGTAAACTGCACCTTTAAGTATGAAATCGCCGACCCACCTTGAGCAAGCGATGTGATAATTGTTCTGTGATAAAAAAAGGTCTTTGCCTTGTAGTGGGATATTTTAAATTAATAATAAGCCTCTTTATATTTATTACTACCTTATATTTATTTATTTATGTTATCGAAGAGTCCTATCAGTTGCCGTGGATCATAGAACAAACTCTGGATTGGAATCCCCAAAGAAAAATAAAACGTGGCCGTCCTTGTCAAACCTGGTGTCGCACCGTGTTGGCTGAAGCGGCGAGCATTGGAATGACATGGAGCGAGATGAAGCGAGATGAAGCATGAAGCTCAAGATCGATCGCGATGGAGGACATCTGTGGACGCCCTCTTCCCCATCTAGGAGTTATAGGACATTAGGTCATAGAACAAACTCACTAGTTTGTTTCACATTTATTCGTAATATCCCACTCAACTCCAAAGCATGGGCAGCTCAACATAACTGCTTAAATAAACATCGTTAACAGTGATAGATATGGGTAGTTATGAAAATAAACCAAAAGACGCCAACTTAACGAGCTTGAGTACCACTCGCGGTTTGTAAGTGAGGATTATGATATGTTTCAAGTACATTGATGGGTTTGTATGGAGATTTTGTGAAGGAGAAAAGTTTTAAGGAACTTAGAGTTTTGTTTTTTGCAGACAAACGGTTACTGGATAAAAATATTGAAGTGTTGATGTGAAACAAGTAAAAAGCAAGTGGTGCGATTAGCTGTTGAATATTTATTCTAACAAACACAGCAGCTAATCGCATTGCCACATTAATTCGATCAACAGGAAAACATCGATTTTTTTAAAGAAGTTTACGTTTGCTATGTAATTGTTGCTCAACGCGAGTAGTTACTTCCTTTAAATGTATGAATAAAGAGAGTATCTCGACAAAATATCTTCTTCTTCTTCCTTCTCGCCAATTCCCATTATTTGGGGGTCTTTCCTGGTCATGAGGCGCCACTTGTTCCGCTGATAAACACCGTCAGTAAATAGACCGCACTTCTTCATGTCCTTCTGGAGACTCGTCATTCAAGATGTCAGCGGTCTTTGTCAGGGGATGATTTTATATTTACGCCCTAAAACCTTTTACAGAACTAAACCAGCAATGTATCATACACACTTCGCCATACCCACTTCTACATCTCCATTCCATCGCACCAATACAAGTCCGGGAAGATTCCCTGCTGTGACGTAGCTAAGTTTATCCCTCTCACATCAATTGAAAATATATTATATTTGTCCTTTTTCCACGCAGTCAGACCGTTTAGAGGCGTGATTGCTTCTAGGCTTATGAATATTTAGATCTGTCTGAGATTAATCTTGTTTGATAAGCGATAAAGTGTTGTTAGGGTCTTTGTGGTGGATGTTTGTTGGGATAGTGTTAGGTACGGTCCAACGTACGTCACTACTACCACAGTCTAAATATGATTTTTATACTGTGCTACTACTCTGAATTACGAAAATAGTGACGCTGTGATAGTTAGATTGTGATTGATTTTTATCCGTGGTACTTTATGCATATTGGCCTTGTTTATTCTGTCTCCTTCTTGATATGGAGGGAAGTGGAAGAAATTGTTTTTTTTTTCTACTCCACCGTTATTATTTTCTGATTAATTTCGTTGCGGGGTCCAAGACAGTTAAATTCATTCTCCAGGACTTCGTCGAGCTTTGTTGCCTCGGCGCTTTTCTAGTGGTCGCCACTGTTGATTCTAGCTTTTTAGGAGTTGCAGTGGTTTGGGAATAGTGCGGTGGGATTATCCCAATTAAACAAATTGTGATTGTTATGCGGTTGACAGACCAATAGCATTATCCCTGGGCAGACAAGCAAACAAATACATGATAAATTTGGGCATAAGTTATTCTTAAACTGTCACTTAGACTATTGGTCGCAAACGGTGCTGCTGAGTATAGTGGCCTGGGTTTGATTCTCAAGTCTAGCAAAATATTATTGGGTTTGACAGTGAGGAATTTTATAGCAGCAGCCCAGTTTGAATTTATGCCTAGGGTTTTCTAAACTGGACTAATTCGTAAATTATCTTCTAACAAAAATTCTTGACTTGACTTGACTTGAATTCTTGACTTCAAGAATACATTGCTAGTAAAGTGTGGAAGATGGATGGATAACGATGTTTCCTATTCTTTTAGGTTCATAAAAAAAATGCCCTGTCTAAACCTTTATAACTCTATACATGTTATGATCACTTCGCGTCCGTTGCGTGTGAAGTACAAAACGTATGAATTAATTACACGCGAGCCATTCCTTAGTACGATTGCTCGTACGTCTGTATGTCTGTGTGTTTTTCTGTCTGTGTGTATGTGTCTGTGTGGTGGTGATAACTGATGGCCAGATAGCGATGTGGTCGAGATGAGGTGTGTTATAAAATCTGTTTGTAATAAATTTAATTTCTTTTTTTTTATTGACTTTAAAATAAACTGACTAATGATCGGTTTCTGAATTGAGAATTTAGAGATAAGAATGTATCAAACCCTACTTGAGTTTCAAAGTTTGACAGGTTTTCAAGCTAAAGTTAAATTTGACGAATAAACAACTTTTCTCAATTCTTAAATCGGCTATTAGATAAAACATTACACCCACATCACATTTAGCAGTGCAGTATACAGAGTTGTGTAGTTCACTAACAACAAGACTCCGTTCAGCAATTGAGCCTTTCCTTATGGAAAACCCAAGTACTCTAACCCGGTTGTACAATCGCCAAATGCCAAATAATCGAAAATCAATTGATCGACCACTACCCACCTGGAGACCACGTCGACCACATCTTCGCTTACCATCAGGTGAGAAAGTGGTCAAGCGCGAGCCTATATACAATAACAAAAATGAACACCACATCCTCTAGTCTCACAAATCAATTACAGGATAATCGTTCCAGAAGATGGAAAAACTATATACATAGGCTTCCTCTTTGAGATGGAATGAATATGACATGACATCGAATAAGTATTCTTTGGTTTCAGGACATGCCGGTTTCCTCACAATGATTCTCTTCACCGTTTATGGAGCAGTGGTGATGAAATAAATTAGACTTTTTGGTACTTTATTTTTACTTTACTTTTCTTTACTTTTTTATTTAGATAACCTACTCTTGTAGTGTATCAGAGCTAACCTAACCTTGTAGCGTATCAGAGCTAACCTATTCTCTGTAGCTTCTGCCTGCTATAACTGCTTGGGCCAGTTGTATGCGAGATAAAGTGATTGGATTAGAACCCACAACCTGCAGCTTATAAGTTGGAGCTGACATCACTGCTCTAAGCAGCCCACTTTAGTTTAATTAAGATAAAACCCCGGACATCACACATTTGTAATCTCCAAACCTAATTGTAACCCAATTGCTACAAGAAAGCTAACACGGAACCCAAGATAAACATTAAAATCCTACCACTTAACCTTATCAGATACTCCATTCAAATTACTCCGAATACAAATTACATTCATTCAAAACTGAATGGTACCTTAATGCGAGCCATTCGTTCGTTCTTGACAAATTAAACCATCAAAAACGTAACATGTAAAAAACACGAGTCTCGCAAAGCAACTCCTTTTACCGTAAAAAGTTGGATTGAAAGTGGGATTGCATGTAAAACCAAGTCGGATATTTTTATCAGTAAGAACCATTTATTAATTAGGAAACAAATAAACAAATTTACCGACTTGGTTTTACATTAGGGGTATAGGTAGGATATTATTGTGTTCTTCTAATGTTAAAGTAAGTCGGTAAATTAAACTTGCAATAGTTCTTAAATTACATGTTAAATGTAATGTAATTTGGGAGTCATAAGTACTAACATGACACCAACATTATACACTAAGTTCGCAATAAACGTATTGACTTTGAATTATGTCTAGTTATATTATGTTCTCTTATGTTTTTAGCTTTTTTCACTACGAAGTTACAGGGGGTAGAATGTCCTGAATGGCTTCAAGGATGGTACGACTGTGCCTTTGTTTGCTCGACTTGTTGGAGGCACTGCCGTGCCCCCAGATTCTTTCATTCGTTCGGAGCTTGCATGTTAATTAGGATTAATATTGAAATGTACGTAAATGAGGTATTTTAAATATGTGTATGTGATTTTTAAAGGGTTTTTTGAAGTATCAATTATTGGTTCGTTATTAGCTGATTTTGATGAAGTTGTGGTTTTTAATTTGTGTAGTTGTGTGAAGAATGTAAATTGGCTTAGTATGAGAAAGAAAAAGTGGTTTTTAGTTCGGGAAGGGGTATGAGTATCACTAGGTATTATTATAATTCCTTATTACCTAAAGATAATCAAGCCTATGCCTAGAATTTCACTCACACCACAATTTCTCTTTCGTTCGTTGTTTATTGCTGTATTTCATGCTTACGTAACTTGTTAAAACATATTAGTGCAATAGCTATATTGTGCGTTCGTACTGCCAAACGCTTCTTGTCCATATTTAGGAATAGATTTGTGAAGCTAAAAGACTAGTATAGTAACTACATACAAACAAAAAGTCAATAGATGAAAATACCTACCGGAACCGTTTGCTAGTTAATTGGGAGATCACTTCAGTTTCAGAAAACGACTACTGTGGTGGGGATTCGGTAGGGAAAAATTGTTTGCATTTTCCTCCTAATATTTCTAGCTAGGCACTTTAAGTTCTCGTACATAAAGATAGGTGTAGAAAAGCTGAACATTATGAGATGTCTGTCTCAGTGAGGCTTATCCTATTGGAACCAAGCATTTTATCCTTATCAAAAAGTAGTAATTGTCACTCGGCCACTACATATTTTCTATCAGTGATAAAAACTGTCCAAGTGCGAGTCGGACTCGCGCTTGAAGGGTTCCGTACCATTATCGCAAAAAACGAAAAAAAGAACATGTTTGTTTAGGTGTTGTATGGGAGCCCTATTGTTTTTTTTGTATTTGTTGTTATAGTGGCAACAGAACTACATCATTTGTGAAAATTTCTCTTTGAATTTTGAAATTGAAATTTCTCTTGAAATTTGTCTAGCTATCACGGTTCATGAGGTACAATGCAATGGTGAAAGACAGACAGACAGTCAGTCGGATCGTGGAGTCTTAGTAATAGGGTCCCGTTTTTACCCTTTGGGTACGGAACCTTAAAACAAATATGATCGGATCTATGAAATATCTTTTGCGAAATAACTATCAATTTAATTAATATTAGTTTTGATAAACTGAGGGTTGTTATCAATCCCCATAACATAGAAAATACTTCTTGGAATCATTTTGACGGATCTAAAAAAAAACTTTTCCGATTTTTCTTTTTCTCATTGAAGTTACTATTTAATAAGAATCTAAGAAGAATACATAATTATTATTTATCATAATTTTAATGTTTTAATATTTCTTAAAAAAACTGTTAGCAAAATATTAAATACGCATAACCAATAAAATAAAAACAAATTATAAATGGCAAAAAAAACATAAAAGACTCCATAGAAACTCTAGGCCTAACTTAAAAATAGGCCTATATCTAAAACCAGTAGTATTCCGAGCGAGATGACAACACTGACCAATTTTCCAATCATAGCAAAGAAAGAGACAAACAGACCCCTTACCTACAAGCGCGAGCAAGACGACACGACAAAGACAATAGCGCTCAAGCGTACTGTGTCCTGATTGGTCGACTGGTTAGTTCCAATTATTTGTAAATGCGCAAGAGTACTTGTAACTTACTTCTTTTTATTTTGTACATTAAATTAAGCAATTTGTACTTTATATTGAGACAGATAGAGTTGGTTTTACATTGTGTTGGTGGTAATGTATGGTCTTGTAAGTTAGTGAATGGATTATCGGATTATGATTTGGTAAGTTAAGTTGTGACTTTAAGTTATGTTCTAAAGTGTGAAAAATGGTAATTAAGGGTGACTATTTTGAAAGGGCTCATATTAATAAATAAGTTACATCAATGCGCTTCGGGGGAACATTCTGAAAGAAGCTCTTAAAGTGTCAATGTCATCTTTATTTCATTTATACCGAAACAAAAAGACAGTTGTCTCTTTATCTATTAATTTTCTTCGACAACCAGCTGGTCCGATGACCAGAAGGCAAATTCTTGTATTTAAAAAACCGGACAAGTGCGAGTCAGATTCTCGCACGAAGGGTTCTGTACCATTATCGCAAAAAATCGGCAACAAAATCACGTTTGTTGTATGGGAACCCCACTTAAATATTTATTTTATTCTGTTTTTGTTACAGCGACAACAGAAATACATCATCAGTGATGTTTAAAATTTCAACTGTCTAGGTATCAAGTTGACAGGCATACGGACCGTGGAATCTTAGTAATAGGGTCCCGTTTTTACCCTTTGGGTACGGAACCCTAAAAAAAAAGTCGCAATCTCATCTCAGCGACAATCAATGCCAAAAAACTTGTCAAAATGTAGAAAAATAGAGGTGTTTATGACATATTACAATGAAAATACGGGAATATGCTCTCTGGTAAGGGCTGCGGTAAATGAAGCACAGGACCGGACGTGGACTAACGAGAAGGTTATGTTTGGGGAATGCCTCTTTCCATCAGTCGACGTCGTCATCATGGACGTCTTTTGCTTAAAAAGCGTGGTTCCTGGCAAGGATTATCACTAGGCAGTCCCTTCCCGAATCAATGATAGCCATACAAGTAAAGTATAAGAGCTTTTAAAATGCCATCGCAAGCTGTTCGGCCCACTGCAGCTAGAACCTTTTCCTTCTGGTTCTTGAGCACATATTTATCCGGCTAGTGGCAATAAATAGGTAGGTACCCCAGGAAAGACGGTGGTTTAGTGATCACTTGTTGCCATGCACAGCGAGGCTCAGGGAAGGTGCTTCATTAATTTACGCAGGGATGTGACCTAACAGGCGTTGCACATAAGGGGTTCCGTGGTGGCCTTTTGAGAGGTCACCGGATCCCTTCTACGTTCTGATCGTGATCACCGGGGTGGTTTTAGTGAGGTAAAATCCCACAATCCCTGGTCTTCTGCCCAAAATTCCAGGCGCATTTTGTACGTAAAGAAAAAGAAAAAATGACTGCGACTTAAATGTAAATTATGTTCATTTACTGCCTCTGCATAAAATCTAGAATTTCATAACGAACTTTTACATCATTGTTGTCTCTCGAACGGCGAACGATTTGCCTCAATTTCCCTTTGGAAAATATACAGGCATGCTATATATGTTTTTTTTTATTCTTATTGATAGGATTGACCACTATCTCACCTGATGGTAAGCGATGATGTGGTCGACGATGTAGCAGGCTTACCTAGAAGAAACCTATTCATTCTTGACTTAAAGACTCCCAGGTTGTAGCAATAAATGATGATAAAGTTATAAATATTTCCAAAGTAAAAATCATTCATTTCAATTGGATGGAAATCTACATTAAACAGTCTAAAAAGTAAACCTCCCGACCGATTTCGGCTGTAACCAATATCAGCGTAGATTCGCCAAATAACTATACGCAGGAGATATAATAGAGCACAAGTGTGTGTGCAAGCGCAGGTGCACTCAATTGTCCATTACCTACTCTCGTAGTTCGATGAGAATATGGGGCGGCAATCCGACATAACCAGTGAGAGATCATCCAGACTCCGGGCTCCTATTGTAATGTATCCAATTTTAAAATCGCCTTTTACCCGACATGTGAATCATACTTAGGACCCCACGCTCAACAGTAACAGTCTATTTCAGTTTGCTGTCTTGTGCATTTTGAATATGGAATCACTTGAAAAAATACGTAAATTAATTCTTAGTTATAACTACCTGCCTTTTTTAAATAGTATTTGTATATTTACGATTTCTTATAACTGGGCACTTAAAGGATTGCCGTCGAAGTAAGGAAAGGATTCAATATAACGATCGATTGTTTAACATTAGTACCCATTAGTGATCATAGATGGCGTTACTTACAGCACTTTAAATCGAGAATAAAACTTGAAAACTAGAATTCAGTATTGTTTTAAATCTCATCAAGGTAATGAATATATTCTGTAGGCAAAATAAAACTGTAGGAAAAATGAAAAAAAAAATGCCAAAAAAATATATTCATTGAAATTAAATTGAGTAAAAATATTTGCCCACGTTAAAAGTAAATAGTGGATAAGTACTTATAGTGCCAAATAATAACTATAAATCTTAATCAAAACATAATTATCATGGTTTAACTGTGATTATATTCTCGTGTATGTAGTATCCATTAATAACACGTCTACCCAAACCACACTGTCAACTCAACCGTATCTTATACCCGAACCTAGTATTTAACCACCAATTATGAACTGTAAACAGTTTATCATTTAAAAACGTATAATTGTATATTAAACAAAAAAAAAAACATTAAGACGAATTGAGAACCTCCTCCTTTTTGAAGTCGGTTAAAAATAACTGTTTGTGAAAGGTTAAAGCGCGCGTTGATGTCTTTATAATGACAGTTAACTCGCTGCACGATTATACTTAATTCTATGATTTCAATAATTGATCGTTTCATAATTTTCCAATTTAGTAGACTATAGACTGCCTGTAATGGTTTTTTAAAACATCTGCCCTCGTTAAAGCCTTTTTTCGCTACTTACTGGAGACTAGAATAAGTCTGCTTAGATATTTTTGATGGATTAAGGCGCAGATACCCCTGAGTAGCTGATTTTCATTAAAGATGAGAGTCATGTCTTACCGTCGTATTTTTTTGGAAAAGATATTGATGTTATATTAGAACATTTTTTTAATAATTTGTTCTGAGAAAAATTTGAGTTTTATTCGTTTAACATAGTGTAATTAATTTGTAAAATTATGTCTAAAACGGATAAAAATACGACATTGGTTTTGGTGTGATTTTAATTAAATTGACACCATCTCAAAGACAATTTAATTATCTACCTAAGATATCGCTGTCAGCGATAAGACCTATCGCTGACAGTGATATCTACCAGACAACCTTTGGACGGACTAAAAGAACTTAGAATGAAGAAGGCGTCTACAGTATCCTGCTATTACTTTAAAACATTAATATATACAAAACTTTATTGCTATAACTATACACTAGATACAAACATTCCAATGACGTGCATGTGTAATCATCAACAACAACACTGAACAATCCGAGTGATCAAAGCTATAGAACTAAAGCTAAGCTAAGCTATGAGAACATACAGTATAGCAAGACTGTAATAGGCCACTAACATTATTTATAACTCCCGGCACCCGTCATAACTTCTGTGAAAATTGTGGGATTGTGGGAACTTCCCAACAAAGTATCATAGTTTCCTATCTGCTTACCAAAGAGTGATGGTAATACGTGGGACTGAATGTAATATTTACCTTGTTAGGTGGTGTATTGGTAATTTAAAAAGCGGTGTATCATCTAGCTTGGTTTTTGTTTAGTTAATAAATACGGGGTGTCGGTTTACGTTAGTATTTTGTAGCTCGCATCAGGGTTGGCCGATAAATGCAAACCATCGGGAAGTCAAGATTAGGTTCTCTTCACATCGTGTGTGGGCAAATTTATTTATTTATTTATTTATTTAGAAAGGACATAGGCTAAATTGGTGGGTACAATCGAGAAAATGAAATCACACAAATTATTCGATACATGCACTGAGTTTATTTAAATAGCCACAACTCACAGTTACAATCCTGCTTACTAATATTACGGATCGACACTGATTCTACGACGTCTAAGCTCTAAGGCAGTCAGTGGTCAACTGCTCAATTCTGCTGTCCCCACTATTAGTTTAAGCATTTTCTGTACGTAACTGCAACATTTGTGATCAGAAAATAAAATTATATTAAAAATTATAATAAACTAGCTGTCCCCGCGGCTTCGCTCCCGTCAACTCTTTACCTACCTACCCTAGCCTATCCAACCTACCCTGCCTACTTACCTACCTCTTTACTCTACCTATCTACCTACCTACCCTAACCCACCTACCTACCCTACTCTACCTACCTATCCACCTACCTTACCTACCAACCTACCACCCTTCGCTACCTACTCTACCCTACCTACCCTACCCTACACTACATACAGTTTTTTTTTTCTTAATTTAAGTAGCCTATGTCCTTTCTCCTTGCCAAATTCCATTGAAAACCGCGAGAGTTACTTTCCAATTTATAATATTAGTATGGATTATATTTATTATTTATCTTCAAAAGATCAGGCTAGCAAAAAAAACACGAACCTATATGATCAATTGATCACATAAGAAACGACGGTAGCTATTATCTTCGCGGTTCTAATTAGTCGGGTCTTATGGAGCTGAAACGGTGATAAAATCCATAGTTACTCTATTATAAGTAATTAGTTCATACAATGTTTCCATGCTACAGTATTAATAGGTTTTAGTGCCAATACAGTACAAAGTTGGTAATAGAAACGTAAATCAAAGTAGAAAATGATCAATAAATCTAGTAACCTATGAGTTTAATAATTATGTTGTATATTGTTATACTAGCTTCTGCCAGCGGCTTTGCCCGCGTGTATTATACATATAAACATTCCTCTTGAATAATCTATCTATTAATAAAAACCGCATCAGAATTCATTGTGTAGTTTTAAAGATCTCTGCATACATAGGGACAGACAGACAGCAGGAAGCGATTTTGTTTTATACTATGTAGTGATATGGCAGACAGGGTAGAGCCAGTGGTGTGTGACAGTGTGATGTGGTTTCTTACCTTTTTTTCAACTTAAAAACATTCTCGGCTACAGTAATTTTGAAAAGACAATGTCTTCTCGACAACTCATCATCTTCGTGAATTACGTAATTCACGAAGATGATGAGTTGTCGAGAAGACATTGTCTTTTGGCAGGGCAAAGGGTATGAATCCTTGAAAGGGTGTGTCAAATTCCCTTTAAATAATTTATTATTGCCAAAAAAAAACTTTTTGCAAAAAAATACTACCGACTTCCAAATACAAAACTCCAAAGTGAAAAATAACTTTATTTTTGGAAGTCGGTGTCCATAACGCGTTTTTTATTTTTCACTTTTTAGTTGTACCTACGTAATAGGCAAGTTAGTAAGGTACCTATAACGCCAGAATAGATTTCATGAAACTTGAACATATCCGGTGAAGTTAGAGATCTGCGTACCCCTTAATAGCGTACTGGAGTGATGTTATGTTGTGAAATGGTATAAACAATAAACAGACATGCGAACGCAGCAATCCCAAGGGATGCCTTTATTGATGCTTTATTTATTGAAGAGTTATGTTGTATATCTCCGAAGTTCTTCGTCAGATCTTCACCAAATTAAAATGGGACCAATTTCGGAACATACTTTTTTAAAGAAAAAGAATTTTCAAAATCGGTCCACAATTGATGGAGATATAGATGAAAATACACAAAAAAAAAAAAACTAACATAATGTCGAACATAGAACCTCCTCCTTTTTGGGAAGTCAGTTTAAAAATATTGGGCTCTTTCGAAAAGAGTATCTTCACCAATGAAAGCGGCGAAAATGTTTGGCAGTACCGAAAAAAAATCGCCCTGCCGAATTTACTTTTCTTCTTCTATTCTCCCCTGACAAGCTCATGCTACATCTTTGTTAGAGCACTGATTTCTAATGATTTTCAACCTTTTCGTTTCAACCCAAAACATATTACATACTCATAATATCATAAGAGTGTTCCGCACCTCGAAAGACGCAGCGCTGAGAGGCCTGAAAGTGGACTAATGTCTTAATGTGCGCCGTGTAAGTTTAGTGGGTGCAAAAAGAAAAAGAAAATAACCGTTAGTACACGTTGCGACGCTTTTTGAAGACCTCGGTCTAGCCACAAAGTCTAGCAGTGAACGTTTTTCGGCTGAAGTTTTCTTCTTAATTTATTGGGCGAGAAGGCTTACTCTACAGTCAATGAGTACCTGGAAGACAAATTGTAATCTTATGATATTTTATTTATTAATTTTGAATGTTTGATTATTTATTACCAAATATTCATTAGAAATGATAATTAAATATTTTTACGCCGTTGGCGGCAAGACATAGCGTTAATTTTATTAATATGACATCTGTATTTTTTGTTCACCTATGTTCTACAAATAAAAATATTTGAATTTGAATTTATTCTTTCATCATCATCATATTAGCCGAAAGACGTCCACTGCTGGACTCTTTGCTCTGCTGCTCGCCAATTTGACCGGTCCCGTGCGTCTCGCAACCAGCGGAACCCCGCAACCTTCACCAGGTCATCGGTCCAAGTGGTGGGAGGCCTTCCAACGCAACGTCTTCCGGTTCGCGGTCGCCACTCCAGAAACTTTCTGCCCCATCGGCCATCCGTTCTGCGAGCAATGTGTCCTACCCACTGCCACTTAAGTTTGGTAATTCTTCGGGCTATATCGGTAACCCTGGTTCTCTTGCGGATCTCTAGATTTCTGATTCGATCACGCAAGGAAAATCCGAGCATAGCCCTCTCCATTGCCCTTTGAGTGACTGTAAGCTTTCTGATGAGGCACATTGTAAGCGACCACGTCTCAGAGCCATATGTCATCACTGGCAACACACACTGGTCATAGACTTTCGTCTTGAGAAACTGTGGTAAGTTGGATGAGAAGATATTGCTCAACTTCCCGAACGCTGCCCAGCCGAGTCGGATTTATTTTTTAGTTAGAAATAATATTCAAAGAAAGAGACAAATAACTTTGCTCTTCTAAGATGATACGTACTACTAATAAGTGCCCTGTTTTCCTTCATGTACGCACCTTCGATTAGAGTATGATGGCATTAATTTAGTTTTGTAATCTCAACATAATTAGTAAAGGCTTCACAAACGACGATCATAACTCCACCTAGCTTGTTTAAACTTAAAGGTTTATATCTCGGATCTAAACTAATGAAAGCTTAATTAAAATGGGTGCGTGTTTATGGTCGAGGAAAGTGGCAAGTGTGAGCCGTATTATTTAACGATGCGGGTATAAATAACGGCGGGAGAATAAGTGCCACGCCCTGCGTCCAGTCGCCGCCGGCGGTGAGGGTGGGGACGTGTCGATAGACGGAATTAAGTTATCGATAGATTGAACTTTGAATGGTTTAGACTTATCGGCACAGGATCTTAGACAAAATTATGCCATATTTTATATGACGTTGTTCATCTTTTGTAAAATTAAAATAGGTTATTATTTTATAGAAACGTCTACGTTCTTCACTATTACAAAAATCATTTAATAGAATTATACTTACCCATTCCAAATACTCTCATCAAAAAACTGCACATAGGTATCCTTACCTACATAATTGCATTCCAATAATGTTCTTGTTACTCCCATTTACTAGTAGTGACTTTTATAAGAAACTAACTAGCTAACTCTGGCTACTGATAGAACTGATGAACAGATTATGTCACTTTGAATAAAGTCAGTTGTCGTAATGGCGAACAGGCTTTGTACATTTACATTACTACAATTAAATATTGATAGCCACTATCATCAACATCATCATCAGCCTTTTAATGTTCCCACTGCTGGGACACAGGCCTCCTCACTGGGAGAGGGAATGGGCCGTAATCCACCACGCAGGCCCAGTGCGGGTTGGTGAATGTCACATGTTTTCGAATTATTGGTTTTAGGACATGCCGGTTCCCTCAAGATGTTTTCCTTCACTGTTTTGAGAGCAGTGGGCAATATTGGTAGTACAATATTTAAAAAAATGGAAGAAGATTAATATCTTACCCAAAGCTCAAAATATATATATATATATATAGGATTGGCCTTGTCTGAGAGCAAAGTTTATTTCTTTTAGTCCAAAGCTTATAACATAATAATTTCTCATTTTACAATATATCGCGATGGCTTGTTTATAAGTAAAAAAGTAATTAATCAACACATTTGACAGTACTGTAGTTACATATTATTTTGTATTGTAATTTCTTTGTAAACTATGTCAATAAATACTTGGTTCATAAAAAATAATAATGTATCGATACCGACAACACTACAGCACAGAACATCACTATTGCTCTCAGTAACAAGGCAGCATCGAACGATGCATTCTGGTGATTAACCATTATTATATAAAGTAAATTCAATAATGGCCCGGTGCTAACTCGATGTTTACTGATGGCCAGTAATCAACACAAAACAATTTTCAACCATAACACATTCAAAATTAAGTTTGAATTTACGTACCAAGATCTCAACGAAATTTGACTTCGACAAAATTAATTTTGCCGTCAAAAAAGTATTTAAGCCACAGAACTTTAAGGGGGTTTCTGTTTGTGATCTGTAAGAGGAGATTTGCGATCGTTACAGGGTAATACCGACCAGTGTTGCTAGTATATCGCAAATTACCCACATAAAGGGTAATTATGCGAAATTTTAGGGGTTGTCCTGAGAAGTGTTCGTGAGTTAATGGCTATAAGTGCAGACATTTTGCAGTTAAGTTTGGTATATGAGCGTGTGTGTTTACTTATGTGCATATTTTCACGCCATTTTCTTTTTTGAGTAAGTAGAGATTGTTTGTAGTTGGTTGATGATGATTTTACAGCAGAAAATGTACAGCTTGTTTTAGACTCTAATTTTTTCAATATTTTGTCTGCGTTTAGAAAGACTTGATCATACTTGTTTTAGTAATTATGTTCTAGGTATACCGAATTATTAATACTTAGAAAAAAAAACTTACACAGTAAAACCAATTTTGAAACTAAAAACCTTGGTTTTGTATCAAATAAATTCCTTAAAACTATTCCCTGTTGTATTTGCGTAAACTTCAAATAAATAAACACAACATTATAATTTCTTCCAAATAACACAAAAAATTAAACCATAATGTTTCTCAATCCACACCAAAGACCTGTCATAGCTTGTCATTAGAGAAGTTACTAAGATGGTTTTATCGGAACCGAAGCCGGAGTCTGAGTTTATAAGGTTGTCGGAGTTGGAATCGGAACCGGAGTTGGAAGCGCAGTTGGAGGCAGGAGAGAGATGAGTTAAGATTGTTTAGCGCAGGTCTAACAATATCATTATCATCATCATCATTTCAGCCGAAAGACGTCCACTGCTGGACATAGGCCTCTCCCAAATGGTCTGATGATCCCGTGGGTCTCGCATTACGTGCATTCCCGCAGCGACCTACAAGCGATGGCTTAAAAACAATAGGCTAACAATATAAAAAAATGCAAATATGAATAAACCTCTAAATAATATTAGTAAAAAAAATACATTTAAATAGGTATTGAAAATGAAAATAAAGCAGTAAAGATAAGTAGTGAAATGAAAACTCCGATTCAATAGTGTCGGAACCGAAGTCGGAGTCGGAGGTGTAATATCAATCGGGAGTTCCGACTTTTCGGAATCGGAGTCGAACCTTCGTAACGCCCCTACTTGGGATACCATAAACTGTCCGTTAACAGAATTCATTAAAGAGCCGATAATTATAAATAAAGCAAACGATCCCACTATTAATATCACAGCCAACCTCGGGACAAAATATATAATTTAAAATATTAATATTAACTAATTATACGTTTAAAAGAAATATTTTATGCATAATGATATGATATAAATCTCGTTTCGGTTTAGAGTTGGGATGGGGTCGATGAGCTAATGGTTTTGGTATCGATGTTTATTTTTTTGTGTATAAAATTGAGTATAAAAAATTGCTACCGTTTTTGTACAAGAGATTAATTCATTTAATGGGTTTAATATTGGTTACCTGATAGTTATAAATAATAAAATTTTAACCGGTAAGCCTATAGACAAATCGTTTATCATTGGACGAAACCTTTAATAGACAATTTACGTTTATTATCCTACAGTGAATACATAATTTAAATTCAGCAATTCTAACCGTCAGTCACTCTACTAGCAGTAAAACAGTCTTCGTCTACCGAGCCAAAAAATACTAGGGTTTTGTTAAAACTAAAAGAATTGCTGCATTAAAAAAATCGTAAACAAAACGGGCTCACAGCCTTTACACACCATTTTCTTTACCCCCAACAATACTAAAACCTACACAACCACGCAGGTCTATAAAAGTCTATTTTAGCAACGCCTCTCACATAATACCTTCTCACAATCGCACATCACAGTCACCACCACGCCATCAGGCTCAACACCAATTCATAACCAATTCTATCGACGTTTCGCATTCAATAAAACACGCTCCGACGACCATGGACGCAATCAATGCACATAATAAACCGCTGAGCGTCCACGGGCGTAACTTTAAAACAAATAGTTCTCAGAAACGAAAACTTTCATAACTTTACCAAATTGACACCTTGTTGAGACGAAGCAATTCTTGGCGATTTGCGCTGTTCGTAAGTGGCCTATTATAAAAATACCAACTTACTTATAACAAAGAATCATTTGAAAATAAACGTTATGCTTATGAAGGTAAGGTGGGTGGAAAGTGTAAGGGTAAGTTTGTAGAATCGTTCTCAGAATATCGGGCCAGAACACATCTCATCGACAACTCGTTTTGTGTTTTTTTCCCATCACGGAATATCAATGAAATTTGTTCGAGCCCCAATTATGTGGGCATGCCTTTATTTTCGTATTGGAAAGGGTTCCGTAATGATTTTTTAGTTAACGCGTTTATTATTGGTCGTTTATATCGTATTGGTGATTAATCAACGTTTTTTTTGGGGTGCTTCGGTGATTAAATGGTGTGTAAGGTGCAAATGTGATTCTTAGAATTATTGAGATTTTTTGTTTAACTTTAAATTGATACTTTATTATTAAGTTTCGGGTTTATCATCTTATTAGGGACCGAGTTGAATTTTAAACAGTATTGTTTGTTGTATAAGGTGTTCTTAAATTAAGTTTTACGGTCTTAACAAATACGGCTACAGATGCGAAACACGACACAATTTGTTCTAACTAAAACAGTCTGATTACAAACAGCTTTATTCATTAAAATAAATCAGATTCTAATTTCAAAAATCCCAATTACTCTTCCAAATTCAAAAACCAGTACAGTCGGCACGCACATTTAAATAACAAAAAAAAGCTTCCATTTTTAAACGCGCTTACGTCACAAGGGGCTGCGCGCTCACGTTTTTTGCTCGCGTATAATATGTTTAAATATTTGTTAATACTGTGGAGCAGTAATAGCCCATGAGTTATTGTGGACACGCCCCGTATCGATAGCCGCGCAACACTAGTTGTGGAGAATTTAAAACTTTAAAAGTGGTAATATTAGGCCATGAATTTGATTAATTTTGTGTGTTGGTAGTGCTTACTGACTCGTTTTGTGTGTTGGTAGTGACCATTAATTTGTTAATAGAATGTTAAAATGCTTATTTTTTGTAATTATTAATTCGGTTGCTCTGGGTAGTTAGAAACCAGTAAACCTGACCAGTCTAACCAAAGGCATCGTGTCACCCAGTTAGGCAGATTGATTGAGTTGGTAGTTCTTACTGACTCGTTTATAGAAATAATATGCTTACAGGGTCACTGTCCAATTAGTGAAACAATAGTTGAATTCATTGCAGAGGGCATTTGTTAATATAACGCGTATTATGGAAGTGGTAATTGCTTTTTAAGCTAAAGACCTAAAACTATTGGAATACGTTTGGAGTCTCGGACTAATCTCCGTTACAAAGGAGTTTGTAACTTTTCTAAAATTGCTGAAGGTTCGTTCTGAGTTGCTGAAAGTTATTTTTTTTTTTGTTTTGTCCAAAACAAAAATGAGTTTATTGTACAAAACAGTAACACAAGGTTAATTATACACTAAACATTTGTACAAAAGGTGGTCAGAATCAGGTTGAACAGCTGGCCTCTGAACTAAGTAAAAAAATACTTGTATCTCAGGAGTCAAAGTTACTCGTAACCATTCCACGTAACCACTCGATAAAGGCCGTATCGCAGTTTTTGTGTCTTTTTTGATTTTGTGAATAATATTCCTATTGATTTTTGGAGCTCTGAGAATATTAATAAAATATGAGTACAAAATACTTAGGTTACCTCTATCTAAGTCTTTTGTGAACAAACTTCGATATCTAGCTGCAGCTAGGTATCATGTTGTAAGTAAGACAGTTGTATTAAGGCCGTACCCTGACCAAAAAATCAGCATGAGGTATGAGCATTCCTATTGGCCTAGCGGCACTGTTGGCGCAAGAATTGCAGTAGTGAATACGCCCAGATTTTAGAATAAAATCTTTATAAACTCGAATATAGGTCTTTTGAAAAAAAAAAATCTACCCAAATGTTCGTTATCAAATTGTCTATCCATTAGTGTTAGTACAAAAAATTATTAATGAACACTTTACGAGGAGATGCATGCTATCAATCATTATTTCTCATTTTTATGTTTTTGTTGGAAGGAGATTAGTGAAACATATACTACATTAAAAAAAAACAGAATTCTACAATTTTGGAATCAATAATATGTAGAAATTTAATGTATTTTATTAGTTG
This sequence comes from Orthosia cruda, assembly GCA_964057195.1. NCBI lineage: Eukaryota > Metazoa > Arthropoda > Insecta > Lepidoptera > Noctuidae > Orthosia > Orthosia cruda. The sequence goes on from OZ059827.1 coordinate 3,343,448, forward strand.
ACTAGCTTTCCGCCCGCAGCTTCGCCTGCATGGACTACATGATTTTGGTTGTTTCGTTTATTCCAGTTTTGTCGGGATATTGCAAATTATTATCCATACATATTAGACAACAACATTTTCTGAATCTAAATAAATTGGTATAAAATGAGCATAAACTGAACTGCCTTCGTGTTCTAATAGAGAGCGCTGAGCTTTTATGCCGGAGGTTTCGTGGAATCGATTTCTTTGGGGAGTTACAAATAGTCGATAGCTACTTTGCTTTAAATTTTTAATCGACTTAACAAAAAGGAGGAGGTTCTATGTTCGACATTATGTATGTTTTTTTTATGTATGTTCATCTATATCTCCGTCAATTGTAGACCGGTTTTGAAAACTCTTTATTTGTTTGAAAAAGTATGTTCCGAAATTGGTCCCATTTTAATTTAGTGAAGATCTGATGAAGAACTTCATAGATAAACAACATAACTCTTCAATAAATAACGGCAAATCACTCGGGATTGCTGCAATCGCATGTCTGTTTATTGTTTATACCATTTCATAACATAAAATCACGCCAGTACGCTCTAAAGTGGTACGCAAATGTGTACAGTTCACCTTGGTACACTCTCATTTCACCGGTTATGTTCAGTTTCTTATATTCGGATAATCTATGGCATTATAGGAACCTTACTTAATTACTTGCCTATTAGGTAGTAGAAAGTGAAAAACACTTTATTTTTGGAAGTCGGTGTCTTTCGTAGGTACCAATTTTGTTGCATTATTTGCAAAAAAGTTTTTTTGAATCCTGGCTACCGACACAATAGAAAATTAATATAGGGTGGCGCAAAAATTATCACCCGATGTTCTTCAGCTGTAATTTTTTTAAGTATGGAAAATTTTGGTTCTGCTTTTGGATAATGTTTATTTAGTTTCTTAATTTTCTTGGCTAAGTGGCCGCCACCATAATCGATAAGCATTCGGACCCGATTTTTGGCATTTTCCATTACTCTTGCCAGAACTTCCGGTGGATATTATCTTTGAGGACTTCAAGAGTCTGATGCTAATGGAATTAGACTAATGAAATCTTACCGGCCATTGAAAGCCCTGGTAATGCAGACCTTAGAATTTTTGTTGTGGTTCGTGCAGTAAGCGCCGTTGCTCAATCCTGTTGGAACCACATGTTCACCAGTTCCAATTTATTCCATTTAAGGATAGAGAAAGACGTTGATCATGGCTCTGTGACCTCGTCGACCACAGTAGTTGTTTGGTGGCCCGATGACGCCTCCAGTGTAAACAACACACCATGCAGTAACTTTGAGCGGATGTGACTCTTCCTGGATTATTCGCAGATTTTCGGTGCCACAGAAGTGATCATTTTGCTTATTCACATATTCACAGAGCTTGCTCGCGATGATTTTCGATGGAAAATTTCCCTCCTCGTGGTCTCGATTTAGAATGGCTTGACGTAGATTACACGCGCTTGGAGGTTACCAGCTATATTTTTTTAACGGATTTTCAAAAAAAGAGGAGGTTCTATATTCGGCTGTATGTTTGTTTTTTTTGTGTATGTTCACCGATTTTTCCGCCAATTGTAGACCGATTTTGCAAATTATTTTTTTGTTTGAAATAGTATATTCCCAAATGAGTCCCATTCAAATTTGTTGAAGATCTGATGAAAAACTGACCGTTTATTGTTTACGCCATTTCATAACATAACATCACGCCAGTACGCTTTTAAGGGTTACGCAGTGGGGTATCCCTATAACGAAGAAACAAAAACAGGCACAAAGACTGCCGAAATTAAAGTTATTTTCATTTTGTATTATTTTTATTTGGAAGTCAATTCATTCTTTTTTTTAATTTGTAATAACATTATTTGCATCAGTTTACTTCACAAGTGCCGAAACAGAACTGAAATTTTTCCGCCATATGCAAAAATTGTAGCATCTGCCGATAGAGCAATGAGTTTTGCACGATCCTGTACAGTCTAGATATGGTTACTCCAATTTACTCACGCTAACAAAGTCGTCATCAGGAAGTTAGAATTTAATTAAGCACTTCTTTGTATACCGCATTGGTGGTTTTTCTGTCTAGTGCCGAAATGATCAGGCTGCTATTAGTACCTACTTACTCTGGAACAGGCAAAGTAGAATTGCCCGTGTGAGAAGTAATTTCTTTTAAATCTTTGCCTTAATGACTGACTCTTAGTTTCATTTATGGTCATTGCAAAGCAGACCTCGATTGTAATAGTTTAAAGTCAAAGACATAGTCAGAGGGTACCAGTGGTATTCGTGGTAATAAAACTGATTCCCTCGAGCACATTCAGTAATCACAGTGGCCTCTATAATATTTATGTGCAGTATTTTGATAAAAAACAATTTATTTTTCATTCAAACTTTAACACCCCTTTAAGAGATGAAGTTCCAGAAATCCTTGAAAACGTATTTGTTTAATTGTATAGAAGAGCAGAAATGCTAAATTTCTAGTAATTTTGATAATAAACAATTGATTTGTCATACAAACTTTAAAACCCCATTTTACCCCTTTAAGGGATGAAATACATAAAATCCTTTCATACGTGTTTCTTTAATTGTATTGAAGAGCATAAATACTATATTTCAAGTCATTTTGATAATAAACAATTTATTTTTCATACAAACTTTAACACCCCATTTTACCCCTTTAAGGGATCAAATTCAAAAAATCCTTTCATACGTGTTTCTTTAATTATATTGAAGAGCATAAATACTAAATGTCAAGTCATTTTGATAATAAACAATTTATTTTTCATACAAACTTTAACACCCCCTTTTAACCCTTTAAGGGACGAAATTCAAAAAATCCTCATAGACGTATTTTATTATTTTAAACGAAGACTCTAAATAACACATCTCATTGATTTCAAATTAAAAATGACAGAGATTCATACAAACTTTAAACCCCTATTTTACCCCTTTAGGGGATGAATTTAGAAAAATCCGTTCTTAAATGACGCCTCCAATATAAACTCAACATCCTCCCAAAATTTCAAACTTCTATCATTAGTGGTTTAGGCTAGGCGTTGATATGTCAGTCGGGACATTGCCTTTTATATATATAGATATTTCATTTTAAATAACGAGTAGATAGCTCCTAAAAACTGCACGAAAAACGGCTAGCGCGGCGTTTTGCTCGGGGTAGCGCCTTAAGGCGTATATATTCCCCAATGTTATCGTGATACAGGCCGTGTGCCCGTCCGGTGCCAGATTATCAATATTGGACCTCCTTTTAGACAGTTTTGTTTGCAAATTATTTTTGATTTCCATTATCCTATGTAGGTTAAGAATACATTCTAACCATCAATCCTTCTGTGTAAAAATATTTTGAAACATCCAAGTCGTTTTGGAAGAAGCGACAAAATATGAAGCTGTTAATTATTTTTTTAAAGCAAAATTATTAGTCAAACAAAAAACCATGTTATACAAAAAAATATATGAATCAATAAAATATTATTAGTTTTTTCAAACCTTTTAACGGCTAGTTAGTTACTAAAGAGTGTGCTTTAGAAAGTAACCGTTTTACAGCACTAAACGAAGTAAGGGCCTTAAAAACAACACTAAACTTTTTCAATTGCTGATATTTTGGTTGTCGATTGCATTGATTGAAACCTTGTAATTATTAATTCAGTAAAAAAAAAACAAAAGACTGATTAGGTAACCAAATAATGTTATTGCCAACTTAACCTTTAATGTCAAACAAAAACTAAGGGAACTTGAATTATTTGGGTGCAGTTAATGCATGCATAATAAATAAGGCAGGAACTAGTGCATTGATAAATTGCATAATAATTATATTATTATATTATAAGTTCGTATACATTATGTATGCTAAGGTTATCTCGACAGTCCTATCTCTTCCTGAATGTATCTAGAAGACCCAATTCTATCCGTAAACATGAATCTGATTTAGAATAGAAATCGGTACAAAATTTATTTACAATTCAAATAATATATACAATTGAATATGTCTAATCTTATGACTAATAACAAAACAAAAAAAAAAGGCTTATTGCGCATCAAAAAATTCGTCCACATCGATGTCAATGGGAAACGTGCCCAGAACGCTGGCAGCATTGCCACGTTGAATGGCAATGCTGATTCTCTGGCTAAAGAAAAGGCCAGCCCTCTGGTCACGCGAACAGTCGACTAACCGTTTACTTATGTCTCGAAACACTCGGTGAGCACTCGGACCCCATGGACCTAATGTCTCAACCACAAACGGCTCTAACATATAACTGCCAATAAGGTTGTTATATTTGCGCCGTTTGTGGTTTTCTGCACCAGCAGCAGCCGCCCCAGCACAGCCCGCCGTGCTAAGAAGATGGGATGGCGCAAGGGTGTCGACACACGTTGCATCCCACACCAAAGGCCTAACCAACTTCCATGGCATTATGGTCATCCCGTCCGGTCTCTTCTCATCGTCGCGCGCCAGGCCATTGGGTTCTAAAACAGCTGGTCCAAATCTATCTGTTAAGAAACAATAGAGTAATTGTAAAAAAAACCATTTTGTCCGTTATTTACATAATCTAAAAATATTGGACACTTATTTTTTATCTTTTGCCACATAAACAAAAATAAAAGACGATACAGTGCGTTGAAATATCGTGTGACGTCACGGTGTGCTACACTTTATACTGACAAAGTGACGTCACAAGCCCCCCTCCTGAAACTTGATGCGCTTTATCTTTGTCAGTTTTTATGTATTTGATAAATCGAAAAATACGTGTCCAATATTATTTGATAATCTCACTGACGGACTAAATTGAATTATATTTTTTTCTACGCAGGAAACAGCACTATTACCAACAGAAGAAAATTAGCAAACACTTTTCAGTGGCTTGTACTGTTTTGTAAAATTGTTACATGGTATGATATGTAGGAGCTGATATTGTTTGTAGGAGCTGGATGTGCCTGCTTGAATATTTTTTTCAATACAGTTGTTAAACATGGCGTACTTTCAGAGGCTATAAATATGATTCGAAAATTAAATCTTTCGCATAGGCATATTTCTATTACGCGGTCGTGACTTTTGTTTACGAGCTCGATCATTAGTTTTGCAGTTGAGTTTGAAATTTATAAGTCAATTTAAAAAAGTTTAGTAGCAAGGAGTTTTCATACATAGAATAAAATGGGATAGATTTTATACGAGAAAATTAATGATTCCGTACGTTTTCGCATTAAATTCTCAAAAGTCTTTTAAATGGTTTTTTAATATATTTAATTACCAGTTTTAATTTAATTATTTTCACATCAATACTTGTCAAAAATCGAATAGGCTGTTAAAATATGTCTAGACTTTGCAAAAACGCGCCATTTTCTGAAAATTTAATTTTTGTATGAATAATCAAATAATTCTTTGATTTGTTTTTACTATTTCCCACAACTGTATTGAAAAACTTCATGTGTGTAGGTTATTGCAAACTCGTGTCATTAAAAACCCTCGGTTTCGGCTCGGGCTTGTTAATGACAGCTCGTTTGCAATAATCAACTTTCCACCCTTGTGTCACAATGTTCTATGCTGTGGTTTGGTTTGAAAAGTGCCTTTGCCGGTGTAATTACAGGAACTAGAGGGAACTTAGCATTTTCTCTAGACCGATAAAGTTTTTGGCACTGTAGATGATCTCCAAACACCAGGTTTTCCGGGTAGTTAAATACAACACAACATCTAAAAAAAGGAGGCTATACCGTAAAAAAAGAAAAGTTTTATCATAATACCCTATTTTTAACCCAATATTTTCCCAACACTTTACGTATCTTGTTCTGCTGTCCCTACATCCCGGCGCAGGCGCTGCACGATGTTCAGCATTACGCTGCGCTAATTACCGACTGTAGCCACCACACTCTTTGTTTTTCTTGCTTTCATTCCAGCCGACTTGCATGAGCCAGGTTTGTTTGAAAGAGTGGGTTTTGAGCCATTCATATTGTGTGAAAATGTAGGTAGAATCATTTTAATTATTTTTTATTCTTTTATTTTAATCTTACTTTTCTTTACTAACATAATCTAGTCTATCGTTAAGGGTTTAATTAAAGAAAGATCAAAAATTTGCATGTCGTTTTTGTGGCGAATAAACACTTTTCTTTCTAAGCTTTTATTAGACTAAAAAGTACGAAATGCATTATCATTGTTCATTTGAGTTCACATCAACATCGTGTTTGGGCTCATTGGATGTGTTCCAATGAGCCCAAACACGATGTTGATATATTGTCTGGTCGTCGAGGTGCTATTCCACCTTTCGGCTCCGTCATGAGACCCACTTCAGTACTTACATATTATTTCAATGTTTCCAAAGTTACATAAGTTCGTCAAGTTTCAGATTCGGATGCCAGATACGGCTAAAATTCAATTACTAGTTGCCATCCACCAATTCGCGCCAAGCGCTTCCAAATATCCTTCATAAAGCGCACAGCAAAAGAGTGGAACTCACTACCTGCGTCTTTGCCAATATCTCCAAAGTTATAGTGAACAGGCTTCTTCTGGATAAGCACACTCCATTGTCGATTTTGTCTCTGTCACCTCTGACCTAGACTAGAGTCGAAAGCTGACTCACCCAAAAAAAAAGAAAATATAAATCTTGTAATAAAAATAGACAGCTTTTGCTCCAACTTCTTCTAAAATAATAAACCTCAAATGTTTTATTTTTTCTGCCCCCGTCTCACGCCCATCCAAGGCTAGTTTTTAAAATCAGCGCATACCTACCCGATACAAATCATCGGCATTCCGAGAAGGCCCATAATTGGCCTGATATTGGCCCAAATAATAGGCTTTAATGCCCAAATTTGGGGCCCATAAAATAATGATCTAATGAAGCTACCCTCGGGCGTGGAACATGAGTTATTTTCGAGTTGTTAACAAATTTGGAGCGAGTATTGGGGTTTTGAGGGGTCAGGAGAGTTCTTGGTAGATTTTTAAAACAATTTATGTTTAGTGCAGGGCACTATGAATAATGGCATTGAAAATGTTCAATCGATGATAATTCTGAAACCAAAGCTAAAGGTTTTATCTAAAACCAAATTTAGCTTTGGTTTCAGAATTAAGAACAATTTTGACAACCTTTACCACGCCTGAAATTCGTGAAACTACTAATTACCCCTTCCAACACTGTTATCATACACGTACATTAATATTATCAATTGTTGCAAACTTAATTTTACTAAATACATATTATGTTAGAGATAGGCCCCTCTCAACTTACGTCCTCTGTTGCCTACTACTCCACTCCAAGTCTGCAACTCAAGATACTGAATCTTCAATTCCGTTTGAATAGAATAACAGTCCTTATAAGAAGGAATAATAATTTTGCATTTTGAAGTAGATTACAATAGGATATCCTCAGAAAAAGAAATAGTACTTATACTTTAAAATACGAAGAAAATCAAAAATCCATCAGCAATTTCCTATTCAAGCATCTTCAATCCACTAGCTAAGAAGGTCTCTCCAAAGTCATCACAACACTTCATAAATAAACCTTATTCCCCACAACAAAGGCTCAATAATTTACTCTGGCGAACAAATTAAACCAACACAAAACAAAGTTATGGTCGGCGGCCATATTTATTGAAATTATTGACAGCTCCGCGCATATTTATCCTATATCTTTAATTTTAACGTCAGTTAACCGACTTGCGAGACAAACTGGTATTGTGTATTTGTTTGTGTATTGTTTTTGATGGGGTACAGTTGGTAACAGAAGTTATTTCTCCAAACAAATTGAAATATTGGTACTACTTTCAAAGATACAAAGATTTGAACAGTGATCTAATGAATAACCTGAAATCGGTCGGTTTTACAGCAACCATTGATTTCATATTCTTAACTTAAGGGTACACAAGTCAAAAATTCTTCCATACAAACGTAGTCTAGAGATTACTCCACTGTTTGACGAAGTACTTTCAAAATAAAAAAAGATATAAATTTGTCTCATCATTATCGAGCCCTGTATGGAACCGAAAAAATAAAAAACCAAAATATTTGAAAGTTATGAGCGTCGAAAGTTCCATATTTCAACACTAATTTTAACGTATCTTTGGGCGCAAATAAATACCATAGGAAGAAGGAAAATTAAAAAACGGCCTCCATACAGGGATAGATTAGTAATTCAACAATCCAAATAATTTTATTTTGATCAGATACATTCAGTAGTTTTTTCATGAAATCTAGACTCCCAAAGGTCTGTTTATAAAATTTCGCGCGCTCGTTTTCGTCCTAAATCATCATCCATTTCGATAAAAGATTGCAGAAGTGCTAATTCGTACGCGAACTAGCTTCTTACTGCTCATCACAGCATCTATATATTTCGCACGTGTTGTCGGATGAGATAGCATGCATTTTAACCTCGCGCACAAAATAGTTCGTGCCGTCGACTAGTTTAACCTTAAGTTGGTTTCTAGTATATGTTACTTATATCTGTAGCTAGAAGCTGATCTGTTACGTCAGACCCTTTATCGTCCGTTATCCTTTGTCAGTCTTGTCAAAGGATATCGTGATACCCAGTTGCTGGGTTGCCGAGGTAGGCGCTTCATATAACAGCTGGTAACAAAGGCAGATTGACTTGTATATTATCAGCAGCTTAATGATTAGGAAAGTAGAATCACCAATAGAAGATGGCTTCATTGTTTTTTTCAAGCTTTTATTTAACTTGTATTAAAGACAAATAGCTGTTTTAAAAACACATTTATTAGTCACAATTGAGCAAAACAATATTTTGGCATCGATTACCGCGCGAAAAGTAGGTACATCAAGTCTCAAGTGACAGATCGTAGTGACGGGCACGCGTCTTCAATTGAGTAGTGCTGTGTAGACTCGATTTTATCTCGCTAACACTTGCAATGTATGTATGTAAGTGTGTTCGGGTCAAATCTTGCAACTGAATTTTAAAGCAGTTAACCTCCACCGATTAAGACGAAATTTTGCATACACGTTTAGTTTGGATGACAATGTATGGTTAGATAAGTGACGTCTTACTTAACTCAATATGGTGGACGGTCCAAGATGGCGGACTAGTTATTTTTTGTGCACTGCCATGATATGGGTTTGCTGAGATGAATACGAAAAAAAGATTGTTTAAGAAAAAATTATGAATAATTTTATTTCCATTTCTGATATTTCATAGTGAGGTAAAATCTTCACACTGCTTAATTCATTCAGTTTGAGAAATCATTCAAAATCAAGCCAATTCTTCACTTCTTTAAAATCTCCATGTCATGACACTCAAATCTAACGCCATTACTACAAAACTAAATGATTTTGAGCTAAGCATCGAATGCAAACATGAGCATACACCGACACTCCCCAGTGTGCGTGTGTGAGTGTGATTGTCAGTGTGTGTCTGTGGTGTTGAGCTCAAATTGGCTCCCACTTCGCCTCTGAGCATGAGTTGAGGAACTAATAGGCGGGGCTATGCTCAGGGATGGCAGGCGCAAGCTACTTTTGATTTTACGGAATTAATATTTTGTTTAACTTTTAATGATGTTGCTTCGCCCTTGTGAAAGTCGGAAATTATCCCGAGGGAACGTATTCCCGGGATGAATCCTATGTGTTATTCCAGACTATAATCGCTCTTTGTGCCAAATTTCATCCAGATCCGTCCAGCCGTTTGAGCGTGAAGAAGTAACAAACAAACATACAAACACACTCACAAACTTTCTCCTTTATAATATTAGTGTGATGTGCCAGTTCTTCTTCCTAGCTAAAACACTAGGAAGTGATGACGGGCGGGCGTTTTAGGGGACTGTTGAAGAACTTTAACGTTTAAAAAGTGCTGGTTTTCAGCTAAATTTGAATTAATAACTTTTGATTTTAGGAGACAAAGACACACTTGTAAAATGTCACTTCCATTTTCCATTCTGTCCATGCTGGCTTTATAAAACAAATGACAGTCTGTACGGGTCGTAGTGCGTGTTCTTGATTGGAGAGCGCGAGCTAGTAAACGTAAGGTTTGACGTCCTCAGGCAAGTTGGAGCGTCGATTTTCGCAGGGTGGCTGGTAGCAGGTGGATGACAGTTGCTAAAAATCGAACCAAATCTCGTGCAATTGGAGAGGCCTATGTCCAACAGTGGACTGTTATAGGCTGATGATGATGACGGGTCGTAGTTAACTCCGTACACTGATTTGCCTTTAGTTGGGTTGGAGAGAAAAAACGACACAGTGTTTCAATTTTATGTGTAATTACAGTATAACTTGGGTGGAAGACGACTATTTCTCTCTCCTGGTTTGGATAGCAACACGGCTATGAGATCACTATCAACATTGGTTGCTTTGTTGTGTTGTTTTTACGGTAAAATTATGACGCACATGCCCTAGCGTAGGGTGCCAGTGTGCAGAAAAATGTAGGGTGATGGATGAGACCGTACACAATCTGTTTTGTTTCTATAATATGTAGGTAACTGTGTTTTAATGGGGTATATTATGTAACTATATACTGAGTCATAAAAACCGGCTAAGTGCGAGTCGGACTCGCGCACGAAGGGTTCCGTACTTGGTAAATTGCGGTTTACGATTTATGATGTATTAAAAAAAACTACTTACTAGATCTCGTTCAAACCAATTTCCGGTGGAAGTTTACATGGTAATGTACATCATATATTTTTTTTAGTTTTATCATTCTCTTATTTTAGAAGTTACAGGGGGGGACACATTTTACCACTTTGGAAGTATCTCTCGCGCAAACTATTCAGTTTAGAATTAAATGATATTAGAAACCTGAATATCATTTTTGAAGACCTATCCATAGATACACATGTCTAGGATTGAAGAAAAAAAAAAATTGAGTTTCAGTTTTAAGTATAGAAACCCCCAAAATGAATTGTTTATCTTCTATTTATGTGTGAAAATCTGAATGCAGTTAACAGAGTACATCTACTTAACAAGTTTCAACAGCATAGTTCTTATAGTTTCGGGAAAAAGTGGCTGTGACAAACGGACGGACAGACAGACAGACATGACGAATCCATTCTCCCCTTTTGAGGGTTCCGTAGCCAAATGGCAAAAAACGGAACCCTCAAAAGGGGAGAATTCGATCCCATCGCTGTTACCACCGAAGAAAAAGGCCTCTGGTCACATGAAAAGATAACTATCTTCTTCTACTAATATTAAAATACAAATACCCAAACAAATTAAATCAATTTCTCTCCACGTAATTCACTGCTATGTCGTAATTTAGCATGTAATTTATAATTGATGACATAATAAACAAGTCACTGCCAGTCTTGAAAGTAATGGTGGCCTTTTAGCAAGTCCACTCTGATTAGATCTCTATGTAACTATGACGGAACTGCTACCAACTTGTGTCTGGCATAAATTATATAAACATACATATTTTGTACCTACTTAGTTGTAGCTTTGAGAGAAAATGCGGTCGCAGATATCCGACAAAGTAAAAAGTCGTAATTAAAGATTTGGCTCTCGCCTCCAATATTGGACTAATTTAAATAATAATCCTCAAAAAATGCGCTGTCAACAGAGGCCTAGTGTACAAATTTAACAACTATAAATGAAAAAATAAAACCATAGGGGCATAGTATATATCTTTCTTTTCCAGTTTATGGAATATCTTTTAAACTGTTCCAATATTGGAGGTGGAAATCGGATACCTCGAAATATGGTTTTTTACTAATGAAATTCAGAATAGAATAGAATAAACTTTATTTTAAATATGTAATTACTTTTACAGTTAAATGGCCGCCAAGCACGTGCAATGTTATTTTACACATGTGTCGTCGGAGCTCTCTGCCCAATTTTCCTCTTAAGCCAGAGTGAAGAGACTTCTCCAACACAGGTGTGGCAAGCGATCATCATCGAAGAAATCAAAAAGGTTCCGTGTTAAATTAAATATACGCCTTCTTTCCGTTGGGTTAGGCAGAAACTGCAGAACCATCTGCTACGATCCTTACATACTGATGAGATCGGCAATGAGATACTGGTCGAATCTAGGCTCCAGAGCCTTGAACATCGGCGCCGAGTTGCCAGTCTGTCGGTTTTCTATCGGTTACATTTCGGGGAGCGTGCGTTGGAATTGCATGAACTAATTCCTCCTAGACCTTTCCATCATCGGACTACAAGACGTACGGCGATGCGTCATCGGTACATGGTGGACATCCCATCCATACGCACCAAACGTTTTAGGAATGCTTTAATTATGAGTACAGTTAAGGAGTGGAATTTCCTGCCGGAGTCTGTATTTCCTGATAGCTTCATCCTGGGAGTCTTTAAGTCAAGAGTGAATAGGTTTCTTCTAGGTAAGCGTGCTACTTACCATCTGGTGATATAGTGGTCAAGCGCGAGACTATCAATAATAATAAAAACAAAAAACATCTGCCTTTGTTAAATAAACACTCAGAACATTTGGAAATTAGTGTTAGTGTCAGCCCTGTGTACAGAGCCGCGGGGCCATCAATATAACAATTTAACAGGGACGTTTCAACAGCAATAAATTAAATGAGTTAACAGCCTGCAAATACCCGCGGTTGTCCGCAACCAGCAACCAGACATACAACGTTTAAACACATAAACATGATTATGGTTATAATTTAGAGGAAAAGGTTTTCGGATGTTTAATTATCTACTCGTTTAGTAATAAAACTTTTTGTTAAGAAAAGCTTTGGGTTATCGTGGTGGCCCAGTGGCTAAAACCACGCTCCTTGTGCTTGGGGTCTTGAGTTCAAATCCGGGTAAGTACCAATGTGACTTTTTTAATTCATATGTACTTTCTAAGTTTATCTTGGACATAGCTGATAAAGGTGAAGCAAAACATCGTGAGGAAAAAAGGTTGGTTATTAATGTTTTAACTTCTCTGTTTGAGAAGATGCTTTAGCCCAGAAGTGGGTCAGTAACAGCCTGGTTTATGTTATTATATTTGTTAAGAAGCTTGTTTTAAAAGAACTCTTGGTAGAAAAACCTTACTAAATTTTTAACTTCTCTGTTGGAGAAGATGCTTTAGCCCAGAAGTGGGTCAGTAACAGCCTGGTTTATGTTATTATATTTGTTAAGAAGCTTGTTATAAAATAACTCTTGGTAGAAAAACCTTACTAAATTTTTAACTTCTCTGTTTGAGAAGATGCTTTAGCCCAGAAGTGGGTCAGTAACAGCCTGGTTTTTGTTATTATATTTGTTAAGAAGCTTGTTTTAAAAGAACTCTTGGTAGAATAAACTTACTAGATCTTTTTTTAGGTAATTATGGCAAATTGATTCGCACACTTTTCTTGGGACTCAAACACAATGACTAAATGTTAGAAAGTATCTACTTCGCCTGCAGACTTCAAGGAAGACAGAAGTTATGTTCTAATTATATTATTTGCAGTTATTTTTAAAGATGGAAAAGCAATATTTTATTAGTTTAGTGGTTTGAAGACAAAGGTGCAAAATTACCATAAAAAAACCGGCCAAGTTCGTGTCAGACTTCGCTTATTTAGGGTTCTGTAATAGAAAAAAATTAGGAATTTCATTGAAAAATCTGATTTATCAATATATTGATATTTGTTAGTGAAACATACGTAACAATAAACATTATCACCAAATTTGGTGGCTTCTCATTCCTTTGTTTGTCAATATTTTATTAAACAAAAAACACAGTATGTGTACACTCAACCAGCTCTAAACAACGATAACCCGCTCAATGGGGTACGTCAATTTTTTTCTGCGCACCCCCCTTTCTTTGTATGGGAGCCCTTAAAACATTTAAAAATATTTTTGACAATTTTATGGCTGTGGGTCAACAAGATACTTATTCGACGTAAATTTGAAGACCGTTTGGCTGAAAACCCTTGTGACAGACAACGGACACGTGAGTGACAGCGTCAGGATTCCGTTTAGACAATTTGGGTACGGAATCCTAAAAAATGACTATTCTTTTCTAAAAGATTCACAAGTTACAAGTACACACGCCTATCTTACGATGTATATAGATATTTCTTGGTGAATTAAACTAAATCCCATATCAAAAAATGTAAGTGATGCAACAATTATTATTAAACCCAAACCATTTATTTCAATTATTCTTTTCACAGGCACTTTTGCATTGTCAAGGTGACAGTCAGTCAAAAAGATAAATTTAGTTAGTTGTACAACTAACTATAAGAATATCGAAACTTAAGTGGCAGTGGGCAGGGCACATTGCTCGCAGAACGGATGGCCGATGGGGCCGAAAAGTTCTGGAGTGACAACCGCGAACCTGTAGACGATGCGTTGGAAGGCCTCCCACTAGGTGGACCGATGACCTGGTTAAGGTTGCGGGACGGCGCTGGATGCGAGATGCTCGGCACCGGTCAATGTGGCGACGTCTGGAGGAGGCCTATGTCCAGCAGTGGACGTCTTTCGGCTGAAATGATGATGATGACAGTACAACTATCTTCTTAATGTCGCTCGGCAAACTTCGCGTTTCGTCTGTCATCGGATTTCTATCAGACTTCCTAGTTGACTGAGAGCGTGCCGTCAGCACCAAGTGCAAAGGGTAACTGATAGAAAGCAGACGACTGACGAAAACGCACGAATTATGCCGAGGACCGTAAGAAAACAAATGCTTTTTCATTTGATTTTTAAATGCTCTTAATTTCATTTTAATGTTTTAATTTTAATAATGTTTTTTTTTTATATTATTTTGATTAGTGTAAGGTTTTAATTTAAATTGCATGCAATTTTTTGTTTCTTTTTAATGTGCATTCCGTGGGAAACGCAGTTGGTTGCACATTTGGTCGTAGTTGTTGTAATAGCAAGTTGTAAAATGTAAAATGAAATGTGTCACTGTTTGTTTCACCCAAATAAAAAAAAAAGAACATTATTTATCAGTTATTCTCCCAAAACCGTTCCAATACTCGACTAATGTCCACAGCGAGGCTTGTGTTTGTTTTAAACAACGTTCATCGCTTCCTGTCTGTCCGTCTGTTTGTCACAGCATGTTTTCATCACAAATATTGAGTTTCCTTGCTGATTTAGTGGAGCGAAAGAAAAATAGGCCGTTTTGGGATCTTTCCTTTTCCAAAATACACTTTAAATTCAATGTTAATTTCATGTTATCTTCATTGAATTATATTGAGATGCCGTGTGTAGGGATTGCAATCCCGCAGCTCATTCAATCCCGCGGGATTGAATGAGCTGCGGGATATTCGGGATTACTCAATCCCCCGCGGGATCACGCAAATTATATTATAAAATCAAATTAAAACTACAGATTTTTGTGTAAAAATCAACTTTTACTAAACATTTCTTACATTAAGCAAATAATTTATTTTCTATTTAAGTATAAGTAATTAGTAATAGTTTAATGGTTTTGTTTAATTTTACCAAACGTTTTATATTTTAACCGACTTCCCAAAAAGGAGGAGGTTCTATGTTCGACTTCAAGTTTGTTTTTTTTTTTTTTTTTGTGTATGTTCACCGATTACTCCGTCAATTGAGGACCGATTTTGAAAATTCTTTTTTTGTTTGAAAAAGTATGTTTCGAAATTGGTCCCATTTTAATTTGGTGAAGATCTGATGAAGAACTTCGGAGATATACAACAGAACTCTTCAATAAATAACGGCAAATCTCTCGGGATTGCTGCAATCGCATGTCTCTTTGTTGTTTATAACATTTCATAACATAACATCACGCCAGTTCGCTCTTAAGGGGTAAGCAAATCTCTCATTTCACCGGTTATGTTCAAGTTTCATGAAATCTATTCTGGCGAAATAGTTCCCTTACTAACTTGCCTATTAGGTACGTACAACTAAAAAATGGAAAATAAAAAAACTTTTTGCACAAAAATACTACCGACTTCCAAATACAAAACTACAAAGTGAAAAATAGCTTAATTTTTTGAAGTCGGTGTCTTTCGTAGGTAATATTTTTTTGCGTTATGGACACCGACTTCAAAAAATTAAGTTATTTTTCACTTTATTTATTTATTTCATAACAATTGCTTGCTGTACTAACAGTTGTGAGTAAGTGAGAGAATGACTAAATCCAATATGGCGGATGGCCCAAGATGGTGGGCTAGTAATTTTTTGTGCACTGCCATGATATGGGTATCAAATGAAAGGGCTTTCTGAGAAGAATACGAAAAAAGCTTGTTTTAAAAAAATATTTTAATTAATGAATTATTTAAATTGCTTATAAACACCCTAAAGTCTAAATCAACCACCTACCTCTCTGCTCACCTATCATGACACAGCAGACTCACAGCACCGGTTAATATATTGACGCACAAACACACACACATCCGTTTCCGTCCCCTATTGACTTTACACTTTGGCCACCTACCTGATTAGGTACAGTCGACGAAAGAGATTCTTATGGACATCGTAAGATACCTTGCATTTATGTGTAGTGGTTCGAAATACAGCAAAAAGTTTTGATATACTCGTAACATCATATTTCACAAATCTTGAGTCCGCTGACTCCGTAAAAGAGGACAATATTATTATTTTTGATTGAGTTGAAAAATATATATAGACCATATAAAATACAGTATCTTTGCTCTACCCTCTAATCGAACCGAGGACTCTAAGCGCAGCATTTTAATTTAATTTAATATTGTTTTTATTTGGGACAACAAAGGAACCATTTTTGTTAGTAAACACCTTAGATACTACAACTTACACACTAGGATTAGTAAAAAATTTAATAACAGTAGACAACTTAGTGAGTCATGTACTTACGAGGCATTTCATGCGGACAATGATTCCGCATGAGATGTCTTAGCACAGGAGCTGTTGGGTCCTCAGCCACGAAATTCAGGATGCAATTGCCACTCCCCCGTATACGCCTTGCAACCGATGCCACTTTTTCTTGATGATACCATGGAAACCATCTGTATGCGATTGGTCAAATATTTAAAATTGCTAGAATACTAGACAAACAAGGCAGCCAATCTATGCATTATTTGCTATAATCAATTTTTGAGACAAACTTCATGACATTCAGGGATTTGGCTGCTAAGTACAAATGCATGGGTTGAAAAGGACTTGTAGTCAGCAGCCTATTTACTAAGTAGGTACTTACCAAACTCTTTGGTTGGCAGTACTTCCCAAGTGTTGTTGTAACGTCCTACATTCCAATTTGAAGATAAACATATTAATAAATGGTAGTTTTCTTCCATTAGATACGAAAATATTGGATGTGTCATCGTTTGAGAAGTTTTTTGACAGTTGCGGTCAGAAGGGGTAAGGGGTGAGTTTGATTTTGAGCTCAAAAGATTTTGAAGTTGATCTTACACAATCTAATGTGGCTTATTAAATGTGACTCAAAGATTTTTCTGAGAAATTGGAAGCTTAATAAAAAGATGTTTTAAAAAGAAATAAGATAAATACTTAATTAATTAAGAATGGATCAGTAATTAGATATTTTCGTTACTTGGTCAGTATTAAACCAAAAAATACGAGTCTTCCCACATTTCCAAAATACCATCTAGGTCTTTTTAGGTACCCGAATGGTCCAAACGGAACCCTATTGCTGGCACTCACGTGTCTGTCTGTCCGTCGTCTGTCACACAGGTTTTACAGCCAAACGATTGGAGCTACAGTCTTCAAACTTTCACAGTATAAGCATCTTGGTGACCCAAAGCCATACAAATTGTCTAAAAACATTTTAAAATGTTTTAAGAGGGGCACCCATACAACAAAACGAGGACAATATTTTTGAGTAGATAAATACTGTATGTTTTTGTTTAAAAAATATTGAAAAATAAGGTATGAGTAAGAAGATAAAATAAGTATGAGAAGCCACCAAAGTCAGCTATTTTTACAAATTTTTGTTCCGAAGAATTTTTTAACTTCCCATTGACCTATGAACTTGAAATTTGGTGATAATGTTTATCTTATATATAAAATTCTCGTGTCACAATGTTCGTTCCCGTACTCCTCCGAAACGGCTTGACCGATTCTCATGAAATTTTGTGAGCATATTGAGTAGGTCTGAGAATCGGCCAACATCTATTTTTCATACCCCTTAGACCCGGTAGGGTAGGGTAGGGTAGGGTAGGGTAGGGTAGGGTAGGTTAGGTAGGGTAGGGTAGGGTAGGTTGGGTAGGTTAGGTAGGGTAGGGTAGGGTAGGGTAGGGTAGGTAGGTTAGGGTAGGGTAGGTTAGGGTAGGGTAGGGTAGGTTAGGGTAGGGTAGGTGAATGTTTGGTGTTTTTATGGCAAAACAAAGTTTGTCGGGTCAGCTAGTTATTATGTATATTTTACTAATAAATACTAATATATTGATAAATTAGATTTTTTCTTTGAAATGGCCTCATTTTTCCGATTACAACCTACATGATTTTGCGGTTTGGTACGGAACCCTAAATGTGCGAGGCCCGACACGCACTTGGCCGGTTTTATCAAATTCGTGTGTACGGGAGATGTTATCTCTTTAACACCCTTGGTTGACTGGTAGAGAATGCCTCTTGGCATTATGGCCATTGTACCTTTGTGCTTAAAGTCTAAATTAATTAATTATTTCGACACCACACACACACACTACATTAGACACTACACACACCCACTACATTAGCTGTAATACTACCCAACTCCTAGGCATTAAAGCGCTATGTCCAGTTAGCTGGACAGCGCTGCAACGGCTAAGCGGTGCAGTGCAGCGGAGCGCGGCAACACACAATACTTTATATTAATTGTGTAGATAATCGGGTAACAGGTGGTGTATTACCATCTGGTAGAGTTCTATTTGGGAAAATTAAGTAAAGAAATTTGATGATCCTGTTGTTGGTGATTGACTAGGAATACATAAATACCGATTGGGTTGGGGGACAGGACGTTATGGCAGAAGAAAACGTGTTGCGCCGACCCAAAGTAACATGGGACAAAGGCAGGAAGATGATGATGGGTTGGGTTGCACAAAGTATTAAATTTGTTTTTTTTACGTACCGACCGAGTAAGTCACAGTAAGTTTCGAAGATGTTTTTGCCTGAAAAAGGCTTACTTAAACAGTGAAGTCGTAGGAGGTAGATAGTTTCAACTTTATGCCATTGCAGTTAGTCCACAAACTGTGTACATTGGATGGTTAGGAAAACATGGCAAAATGTGTAAGTTAACTCAGCATTACCACCATTTTTCTTACGTTCATATATTTCTCTGAAAAAGAACACCAAATAATTATTTTTATTTGTAGCGATGACCTCATTTAGACCCTTTGTTCGCATAAGGACAGATTCTCATTAAGACAGATTAGCAGAAGGACAGATTCTCTTAAGGACCGTACAATGAGCCTAATTCTATGCTATAGGTACTTTTTAGGAAATTTCTGATTTAGCAATAATACATACACGAGATTTATGTTTTTATAAGCTTTTATTTAACTTGCAGTGTATGTATGTTTGTAAACTGTGTGTTCGGGTCAAATCTTGCGACTGAATTTTAAAGCAGTTATCCTCCACTGATTAAGATGAAATTTTGCATACACGTTTAGTTTAGATGACAATGCATGGTTAGCTAAGTGACGTCATTCTAAATTCATTATGGCGTATGGCCCAAGATGGCGGACTAATTATTTTCTGTGCACTGCCATGATATGGGTATCAAATCAAATGGTTTGCTGGGAAGAACAAAAAAAAAGCTTGTTATAAAAATATGGTTTAATGAGTAATTTTATTTCTTTACTTAAGTAGAACCAACCCACCCACACAACTAAAAAGTCTCGAACTCGTCCAGACCCTTACATCGGGGGCGTTCCACAGTAATATACTGCTTTTAATTAGCTATTGGACGCCACCATTTTGTTAGGCGCCTACCCGCTCGTAAGTCAGTGAGAGTTGAAAAAGAGCTTGTTTGTTTGTAAGCGATGTGTGGAGGAAAGTGATTTCTGATGAAAGCGGGGAATTAAAAGATAAAATTGATTGTTGTAAGTAATAAGTAATAATGGTTTTCTGAAACTATCTTTGCCGTCTATTTTGCAAATGTACAGTCAGAGAAATGAATTGTTAAGCTGAAAGTCTATTTGTTTAGCAGTAATTTTCTCTGATATTAGAATGTTTGATTCAGTAGACAGATTTTTGCTTTATACAATATTTGATTCATCGTCATCATTCCAGGCGTCGCCACATTGACCGATCCCGTGGGTCTCGCATCCAGCGCCTTCCCGCAACGTTAACCAGGTCAGCGGTCCTAGTGGGAGGCCGCACAACGCATCGTCTGCCGGATCGCGGTCGCCACTCCAGAACAGTTCGGCCCCATCGGCCATCCGTTCTGCGAGCAATGTGCCCTGCCCACTGCCACTTAAGTTTCGCAATTCTTCGGGCTATGTCGGTAACTTTGGTTCTCCTGCGGATATCCTCATTTCTGATGCGATCACGCAAGGTAACTCCGAGCTTCGCCCTCTCCATTGCCCTTTGGATGACTTTTAAGCTTTCTGATAAAGCCCATTGTAAGCGACCACGTCTTTGTCCCATAGGTGATCACTGGCAACACACACTGGTCATAGACCTTTGTCTTGAGTCACCGCGCTAATTTTGACTCTTAGATACCGCCGATAAGATATCATATTTGATTGATTAAATTTATTTTTAGTTACACCTAAATGGGCATACAGAGGTCATTTATATAGTTGTCATCCATATTGAGGTCGCCGATATTTGTTTTGATGTAAAAAGATCACTGGCGTGACGATTTGGACTCATTCTCATCGGAATGTCCGAAGGAGGTAAATCACAAAGGACATTGTAAAAATTTTAAGGGGTCCTTTGTTTAACAGTGGGACTTTCTATGAGCGGGACAATATAGATTAGATCTCTTCAAAGTTAGAGTGAACAGGCTTCTTCTGGATAAGCTCACTCCATCTGGGGGGAGTGAGCTTATCCAAACTGTGGGGAGTTTCCTGACCTTATGCAAAATAGTAAAATAATACCTTTGTTTAAATCAGGTAGTACATCAGACCCTATAAATTATAGACCTATTTCAGTACTACCTACGTTTAGCAAAATATTTGAGAAATTAATTTTAAAGCAATTGCAAAGATTTTTTAATAAACATAAATTATTACATACCAAACAGTTCGGTTTTACAAGGGGTCGTTCAACTACTGATGCCGTGGTTTGTTGTTGAACTTTTAGGACATATTTATAATGCATGGGAAGATAAGTGCGATGCCTTGGGAATCTTTTGTGATTTGTCCAAAGCATTTGATTGTGTTTTTCATGAAACGCTAATCAGGAAACTCCGCCACTACGGGATCCGGAACAGCGCTCAGGATCTTCTTACTTCATATTTGAGAAATAGGATTCAGACCGTTGACGTTAATGGAAAAAGATCTCCTGGGTCTATGGTAACAATGGGAGTCCCACAGGGCTCGATTCTTGGTCCTTTCTTGTTTCTTATTTATATTAACGACTTGCCTTACCTCATAAAGGATAACCATGATATAGTGTTGTTTGCGGATGATACTTCACTTTTGTTTAAACTTAAACGTCAGCAGCTGGTTACTGACGATGTAAATAGCGTGATCTCAAAAGTAGTTCACTGGTTCAATGTTAATAATTTACTACTTAATGAAAAAAAAAACAAATGCCTACCCTAGTTTACCCTACCTCACGTTAGGCAGGTGAAAACCGAAGTGTTGATAAAGGGCGAAGAATTAAATCCTAAAAATAGCACAATATTCTTAGGCTTAACTTTGGATGCTAAGCTTCAGTGGGGCCCAAATATAGATAAATTGTCAAAGAAGCTAAGCTCCGCAGCATATGCTGTTAGAAAAATTCGTAATTTAACTGACATAGAGACAGCCCGTTTAGTATACTTTAGCTATTTTCATAGTGTAATGTCGTACGGTATTCTGATGTGGGGAAATGCCGCCGATATCCAGACTATCTTTGTTTTGCAGAAAAGAGCTGTTCGATCAATTTATAAATTAAGCCCGAGACACTCTCTCAGAGAGAAATTTAAGGAGATTAATGTAATGACTGTGCCTTCTCAGTATATTTATGAAAATCTTTTATATGCCCATAAAAATATAAAATTGTTTAAAAAAATACAGTCAAAATCAAAATCAACTTTTTTATTTCACATAGGCCTACATGGGCACTTATAAAACGTCGACAAAAGGTGCACGGTTCGGCTTGGTCGTCTCCTATGAAGAAGAACCGGCAAGAAACTCCATGGTTACTCTTTTAAAAATGGTTTGGTTTTACAATATTTCCATGTTACAGCATTAGTACTTAGATATGGGGGACAACGTAGGCCCGACTTATGACAATAAGTCGTAAGAAACTAAAAAAATTAAATAAAAAGATTATATATTAAATAAAAAGTTAACAAATGTGAACTATCATCTAGAAGGCCTACAATGTTCACACATTCACAAAAAATCGGTAAAAGAATCTATACAAAGGTAAAAAAATAAAAATAAGTATAACGAGACTAAATTTAAAATGTGGCACAAATGTTGTTATCAGTGCTATAACTATTCTTAGCAAAGGGCTATAAAGATGATTGAAAACCATTGTAAAAAGTCTAATTAAAAGAAGGCAAGAAAAATGAGATTGAGAATAGTTAGAGACATCCACATATTTGTGCCGTTTATAAGTTACCAGGGAAGCTGCATGCGCAGAACGAGCTAAGGCCAAATGTTTTTATCTCAGTGATATCCGTAACATAAATACTAGGAACAAACACAAATTTGTAGTACCTACAACAAGGCTCAAGTAAATAGGTGGCTCATTTAGATGTCAATGTGTACGCTTTTATAATAAGCTTCCAAGCCACGTACAAGATCTAAGTCTTAATAAATTCAAATCTTTCATTAAACGCAAGTTGTGTCAGAAAGCGTTTTATACAACTAAAGATTACGTTGAGGACAAAAAGGCTTGGGATTGAGCTGCTCCAATTAATTTTGTTTTTTTTATTATATTTTGCACCATGCATTTTGTTTATTTTTTGGTTTTCTTGCAATGACAAGAATATTAACTTTTTAAAGTATTATATTATTTTATTTTAATTATTGTGAATGTGAAGGCTGGTTTTGTAAAGGGTCGAGGCACAAGAGAGCAAATTGTGAATATGAGGCAAATGATATAGAAGAGCCGCGAGTTTAATGTTCCAATGCTCTTGTGCTTTATAGACTACTCCAAGGCGTTTGATTGTGTGAGGTGGGACTGCCTGTGGAGTATACTCAAGGAAATGGGAGTACCCTCGCACTTGACAGCACTGATTGCAAACCTGTACGAAGATGGAGAGTCGATGGTTAGAGTCAATAATGTGGTGTCGGGACTTTTCAAGCCAGAAAAAGGAGTACGGCAAGGATGTATTCTGTCCCCTCTTCTTTTCAACATATATGGCGAATACATAATGAGGAGAGCCTTAGAAGAGTGGGAGGGAGGCATCGCGGTAGGTGGCAACAAAATCAGCAATCTCCGGTACACAGATGATACCACTTTGTTTGCATCCTCAGAGCGCGAACTCGCGGCACTATTTGCTAGAGTGGAGCGTGAAAGCGAGATGGTAGGATTGTCGATTAACAAATCGAAAACCAAAGTGATGATCATCGACCGAGCTGGACTAATCGCACGCACGGGAGAACTTGCGGATCTGGAGTTTGTGAGAGAATTTGTGTACCTGGGCTCCATGATCAGTGATCGGGGAGGCTGCGACGGGGAGATTCGGAGGCGTACGCAGATGGCCAAGGCTGCTATGAGCAAGATGTCGAGGATATGGCAAAATAGAAATGTCTCCAACAACACAAAGAAGAGACTCGTGAGAACTCTGGTATTCTCGATATTTCTTTACGGCTCGGAATCTTGGGCAATTCGCACGGTGGATCGAAAAAAGATAGAGGCTTTTGAGATGTGGTGCTGGAGAAGAATGTTGCGCATACCATGGACAGCCAAGCGCACGAATAAGTCCATTCTCGACCAGTTGAACATCAAAACCAGACTCTCCACGATCTGCTACCAACGAGTCCTAAGTTACTTTGGTCACATCGCCCGGAGACAGCCAGACAACCTGGAAAAGATTTTCAACCAGTTGGTTGTAGTGGGAAAGGTGGATGGAAAAAGACCACGCGGACGTTCACCTACTCGCTGGTCTGACCAGATCAGGGCCATTACGGGACTCACTGTGACCAATGCTATGAGAAGAGCCGAAGACAGGATGGCTTGGAAGCAGCTCGTCGTTGACTCCGTAAAGGCTTTTCAAGACGGGCACGACCTTCAGAAATGAAGACAACGACTAAGAAGAAGAAGAAGAATGTGAAGACTATGTGGATAATTTTTGTTTTTATTTAATTTTATCTTAGTTTTTAATCATGGTCTGGCAGTTTGAGTAGTTTATGCGGCCTAGCCGAATGTCATTTCTTTGGTATTGTTCGTCGAATCGTTGAGCTCCTTAAATTCTGAGTTGAGCTGCTCGGTTATTGACAAATGCGTGCACTGACTGGACAGGTCCACTCAATCTGGCTGGTTCTTGCCTCAAAAGACCATTTCAGACATTTATAGTCTACATGGGCTTCACATGATCTAACCAAGAATTTGTCTGGACTTTAAAAGAGACTGTGACCTCTGAGTTTGTTTCGGCCTTTCATCTCAGAGTAGTCAGATAGGAAACGCCGACCTCATCTAGTTTTTAAAAAATATGTTCGACATGTAAAAGTGTTTGTACAAACCAAATAACAGAAATAAAATCATTTATCATCGTCGACTCTGTCTCTATCACCTATGACCTAGACTAGAGTCAAGAGCAAACCCAGCACAAAAAAAACAACAAAAAAAAGTTTCAATCGCCGTCACAAAACAGTTGAATCATTTCTCTGGGATATTTTCTGTCAGCATTGCAGTGTCTTGAAATTACCGTAAAAAAATATCAATAAGTTATTTTATTACTTTCGTGGCTCGATAAGAGCGTGTTAAAATCAACAGTGTCCATATCCTGGTCGATTAATATTTAAATACTAAATGATAAATTGTCGAGAGCGACACAAAAAACAAATGACAGCGGTGGCAGTGTTAATCATTGCAAATTAAAAAAGTTTGTCTCACTTTGTCCTTAAGGGCTTGGTGTAAGTCATGAGATTGTTGGTTTCAAAAGAAACCCATTTTTATAATAATAATAGTTCATTTATTTCAAACAAAGGGCATTCATTTCGGACATTAGTTTAATAAAACAGATAATAACCTGAACCATCATTAGTCTATTCGAAATTAAATTTAAATTGTCAGCTACTCTATCAAAATAAGTTTTTGTAAGGATTTAAACTTTAACCGAATAACTCGCTTGCAGATAAAACAAGCTAAAATAGAAGAAAGTAATATCAAAGATTGGGCAAAAACTTATGGGGTGTTTTTTATTATTTGGTATGGGTTTGCTCTTGATTCTAGTCTAGGTCAGAGGTGACAAAGACAGAGTCGACGATGGAGCGAGCTTACCCAGAAGAAGCCTGTTCACTCTCAACTTTGAAGAGATTCGGGTCGAATGCGTTGGGAAACACAGACGCAGACACAGTCAAAATATCCACGGCTAACGAATGTTATTGAATAGCCTAAAAAATACTTACTTTTTTACTAAATCTGACATTGACAGTTTTTCATAATGGGTGTCCCTTTGCAAAGACAAAGATATTTAATTTCTAAAGGCACTTTTAAAAGTTAGATACATAAAAATTTACAAGGAATAAAAATTGATTCTACCGTGCATTTGGAAAGTAGCTTGTTATGGAGAAGAACGCACAAGAAACTCCATACGTACTCATTTAAAAAAAAAAATTTTTTTTACAATATTTAGGTACATAAATAAATTCATATAGGCATGTGAGGACAATGCACTCACTGAGAATCACTACACACTATACTACGTACAGATACAAAGTATTAAAAGTACTCACACATGTACTGTGCAGTTACATAATATAGTTACTAGAAAAACATTAGCATCCGAAGCAGTTAAGTTAAGTCCAATCCCAACTGACAGCGTCCGTTCACGAACATGACGCATGAATCGGCACCACCCAGTTCTACCAGATTTTACAAAATAAAATTATTATTATTTTGTAAAATCTGGTATATCTTTTGCCTTTGAGAAGTGTCTTGCTTTGGAGTTTACTTGTTCCATAAATAAACTACAGTCATACTACCAAAATCGCTCACCACTTGTAACTTACCCCAAACAATTCGTTCCATTGATTAATTTGGTGAGAAGTGTAATCGATTTTTCGTTCAACTGCGTCCGATACAAATAATGAAAACGACGTCCGATGATAACTGTTCCCGTAAGTGAATAACATGTTCCAATTAATTTATTAACTTCATCTTTTAGTACGATATTTTGTAAATAACTTGAATTTTTCTGTTATTCTGCCAACCATTTCTGGTGAAGGAATATTACCTAACAATTAATATTCATTATTTGCTAGATAATAGATGTACCCATATATGTTCACCAGACCAAATTTCAGTCATGACAGCCTATCACAGCAGAGACCAGCCATCGGCGTTTGAGATAATATAGTGCAAAAGCAAGTAGCTTAATTTATTGGAGATTCTAGTTTTATCCTATTTTTTTTTGATGGCCTTCTCACATTTCAACCAAATGATGACTACTGCTTGACCGGAATTTCCCTGTGGAGACTAAACTAGAGCCTCCAGCCAGGCACAAAAACTTAACCTAAGCCACCACGCTGAGGGCTATCACCTATGGGATACGAACCTCGGCTCAGGGCGTCGCTGGGTGGACAACTAGGGTTGGATCTTGATTAAATGATTTTACCATCCGTTTGGAAAGTACCTACGTGGAGAAGAATGGATAACGTCTTAGCAGATAGCCATAGGAAATACTTAAATACTTACACAATAATGGTTATGGTAAGCACTTCAGGCAACTCACAATTACATATATCGACGACTCCTTTCATATTGCCAGTCGCAATTGTACTGGGGTATTCTCCATACCTGCCATGCATCATGCCAATGCCCATTTGTACAAGAAATAAAGAAAAAAGAAAAATATATCGTTCGCAACTATTGGGGTTTTGGTTTTGAAATTCAAACCCAATAGTACTTGCGAACTTTGAATGTCAGGTCAAAATGTATTGGATTGACATACGCTACCCAAATGTCACGGTCAATATCAATCACTTTTGACATTTAGTTCACCACCATTGCTGATAAAATATCACCTTGGGCCGGTTTCTGAATTGAGAATATGTTTTCCACCTTCGTAACCGTCAGTCAAATAGGAAGATCGATACTTCGTGGCAAAGGCGTTAGCAAAAAGAATTGGCAGACTTAAGTGGCAGTGGGCAGGACACAAAAAGCATTGCCAGACTTAAGTGGCAGTGGGCAGGACACAAAAAGCATTGCCAGACTTAAGTGGCAGTGGGCAGGACACATTGCTCGCAGAACGGATGACCGATGGGTCAGAAAAGTTCTGAAGTGGGGACCGCGAACCGGAAGGTGTTGCGTTGGAAGGCCTCCCACCAGGTAGGCCGATGACCTGGTGAAGGTTGTGGGGATCCACTTAATGCGGGACGCACGGGACCGGTCAATGTGGTGACGCTTGGGGGAAGCCTAAGTCCAGCAATTTACGTAATTCGGCTGATATGATGATGATGAAGGCGTTAACATAGAACACTGCCATCAACCTCGCTACTTAAACACGAAACAAAAAGTCGGGAATAGAAACAGTATCCTTCGCGGCCTTACATCCGTTAGCTGGGGTGTTTCACCACAGGTTCTAGTCACAACCATGTGTTCATGTCTCTCTTTTTCTGCGGGGGACTTCGCTAGAGAAGTCGACATTTCGCTGAACGCGCTGAAAACGGGGTGCTGAAAACCTATCCCTCTAGGGTTGTTATATGCACTGCAGGGTATAGTGCCACCAGACGTTCGCCGCGAAACAGCCGGCCATATTGAAAAGGGGAAACATGAAGGTGATAACCGTCATCCCCTATATGAACACTAACTCTTGCCTGCACGCTTAAAGAGTCGTAAATTTTCCTAAGATTTACGATCTCTTCGAAGAACTGCGTGTCAGACAATAGAGGAACAGATATCCCACTCCTTCACACCTCCATCACTCGGGTAGAGCACCTGGACACGAACTGCAGTGGCCAATCTGGAAATATCTGAACCGATTGCGAGCCCAGGTTGTTTGCTGCAGAGATAACCTGGTAAAATAGGGTATCCAAACACGGTGCTAGTGTGGAACCCCTTCACAGGATATGCATCACCTCCTTTTACTACCTAGCGAGGCCGACGACAGATCCAGGTGGCCACATTTTCCAGAGGAAGGACCGATGACGGACAACCGCGGCGGGTTCGCGGTGAGTGCTAACGCGTGCCCGTGTTCCCGCCATAAGCGGCACAGGAGGACACCGTGGAGTTTTAGTGGGTTGAGGTCCCACATAACTGCGCTATCTCCCCGTGGTAGTGCAGTATGGATGAGCGCAACGCAACAAAAAAATAAAAAATATAAAGGATTGCCACATTTTGGTCGGACAAAATTTGAGTCAAAGCGACACACAAATAAGAAAATTTATAAATGTAGTTAGTTTCCTAAAACAGTCTCGATTTTCAAATATATTGTTTTAACTTTAGCATCCTTGACAATGAACTCAAACTCTTTGCACAAACACACACACACACACGCACACTCACCACGACATGACAAAACAACCACACGCAAGTTCAGTGGCCAATAAATAAATATAATTAATTTTTCGCACCGTCTGTCTGTCTGTCCGTCTGTATGCATCGGCGCATATGTGATGTACGGTGGTGCGTCGCGATTCGTTGGCAGTTGTTATTATATTTATTATAGAACAGTAATAAGGAGATAATGTTTTGTTGGTTGAAGGAGGATGTGGTAGGTAATGGCATTCATTTTGTATTTGTGGTGAAAATATATCGCTTTTGTAACTACTGGATACCTACAAAACGAAAGAAATAAAAAGTATTTATTATACCCATAAATTACGAACATAATTTAAAAATCCTTATTTAAGATGGAATTAACCACATTAAAGATATTCCACATTAAACGCAAAACAAAAGAAAGAAAATACTAAATAAAATTCGATTCATCCGTTTAGGAGCTATGATGACAAATACACAGATACACGTCAAACTTATAACACCCCTCTTTTTTCGTCGGGGGTTAAAATCAATAGATTCAAGAACACGCAAATCCTAACCCGAAAATCCCACCACAACAAAACAAAACGAACTGAAAACCACTCTTTTTACCCCGACCA
Source organism: Orthosia cruda (assembly GCA_964057195.1). Classification (NCBI taxonomy): domain Eukaryota; kingdom Metazoa; phylum Arthropoda; class Insecta; order Lepidoptera; family Noctuidae; genus Orthosia; species Orthosia cruda. The sequence goes on from OZ059827.1 coordinate 3,372,604, forward strand.
TCAAAGAAACAAACATGATTTTTTACGAGCAACTTGAACCTACATAAAGCATTGTGATTTAAAAGTAAAATGGTGGACAGACAGACGAACCGTCGCCGACAGTGATGCACGACCTGGGACTCGAACCTGGGACGGAGAATAAAAGAATTGTTTGGGCCAGGACGCCGAAATGCCGCGCATAGCTGGGACCCCAATTAAGATCCCGTAAGATTGTCGTCTTGTGTTTTTAGTGGACTGTAGGGGGAGTATGATTGCGGGTTTTAAAGGGATATTATCTGTTGTCTGTTCTTTGAATACATCAATTTACTTCTATAGTGGGATCTGAAAAAAAAAACATCTTGCAAAGGTGAACTGAATAGTTTATTTACTGGCATGAGTATGTGCCGAAATTGGTCCCATTTTAATTTGGTGAAGATCTGATGAAGATTTTCGGAGATATACAATAGCTAACTCATCAATAAATTAAATAACGGCAAATCTCTCGAGTTTGCTGCAAACGCTGTTTATTGTTTATACCATTTCATAACATAACATCACGCCAGAACGCTCTAAAGAGGTAAGTAGATGTGTACAGTTCATCTTGGTACACTCTCATTTCATCGGTTATGTTTTTTCATGATATTCGGGTAATCTATTCTGGCATTATAGGTACCTTACTACAACTTGCCTATTAGGTAGGTACAACTAAAAAGTGAAAAATAAAAAAATATTAAAAAAAAAAACTACCGGCATCCAAATAAAATGAAGTCGGTAGTATTTTTTTGTAAAATGTTTTTTTATTTGATCTAATAGTTTACCGATCAAACGGTCTTGTTATCATTGGTTTTTAATTGCCATGAACCAAGTCAGAGGCCTGTGGTGTTCCCAGAGGCGGGTACATTATCTCTGATACCAGAGGTGGCCACATCCTTACACGAAAATAAGAAGAATTACCTCTAGATTACGAGTCATCAAAGATATCCATGGGATCATCGTAATATTGATTTCTTCAGATATCTCATAAACACTTACGCTGTTATTATAAAACAGCGTTTAAATATCCAAAGGCAGCAGGACTGTCCTACAACTTCTTACACCATAGCCACCCTACACAACCGAACTCTTTTTCAACATTTTTATTTGTCCCAATCTGTTTTTAACACCTCCCAGCGGAGGCTAAGCGTGGAGATCTCCGATTATTACTACACGCCATTTAATGAGTTTGTTTCTGATTTCACTAATCAAGATTACGGTGATTCATAACGAACAGACTTACGCGCTAATCACCGTGTCGCTTGGGAAGTAAGGGGGTGGGTAGAGAGGCAGGTGCTTTTGCTTACTTTTGGCTGGAATTAGATGTGAAATCGGTTTTTACTCAGTTACTGAGTTGTGGAGGACCCAGCCGCTCCATGTAAAATACTCGGTACTCAGTTGCATTGGGTTTGACTGGAAACCCATTCCAATAATATTTAGTTGGAGAAAATCTACTTATGTAATTGGTGATAATGAACAGACGTACATAGCAATCACTGTGTCGCTTGGACATTAAGGGGGTATGTATAGAGAGGCAGGTGTTGAATTTTGGGTGGAATTAGGACATATTTGACATTGGGCACCCGCTTTAACGGCACCTGAGTGAATGGCACCTGATTCCACTTACGGCACCTATCGATATTTTGCGCAGGTGCAATTAGTGGAATAGTTTATTATTTAAAATTGTTAAAAGTAACCAAATTCACGTTAATTTTTGTTAAAATATTTTCAGTGTGCAAAGTATTACATATTCTTGATAAATCAAAAGGAATGTAATATCACAGCTGTTTCTCCTTAAGGTGTAGACAGAGCCATACGTACGTATAGTAGGTACTGTGGGGACGATAGCCAGGGGCTAATAAATTAACTACATGAATTACCTTTTTCTCTTTTATTTTATATATTTAGCACGAATTCCACAATATGCCTGCCTTCTGGGCGGCTCCACTAGAATTGACAATCAAAAGCTTTGCAAAAACATCTTCACTTATTTTCTGTTCGAAATTCATTTACCTTTCAAGTAATACCAATAGCCAGTGTTTTTTATAGGCAAGTAGGTCGCCTTCTAGTTAAGCAGAGTCCTCACAGTACACCGCACTTTTAGGGAGTTACGCCATAATTTTCATGCAACAGGGACAAGGAGCGAGTCTATTGCCAAGAAGTCAGCCAAGTTCAGACTGTAGTTTTCATTAACACGCGCTTAGTATCATTATTATCCTGTTTAAAACCCAATAACAGTTTGTTCGACCTGTTTATGGAACTACCTGGACCTGGTTTGAACATGTGTCAGTGTCATGCTCTCTCTAATGTCTTTCTGATGGTGGAACATGTGTTTGATCATTTGGTTTCCTTCATGATGTTTGAGCTGAGTGGTGCCGATCCATGTGTCATGTTCGTGAACAGGCGCTATCATTTGGGATTGGTCATAACTTTGCTGCCTCGGCCTGGTTTTAATTACCTATTTATTGTAGTTTATAATTGTTTGTTTTACTCTAGACACTTTTACGTGCACGTCTTTTTGCATCGTTCTCACATTATGTGTATTTTTTTAACAAGAGTGATGCAACCAAATACTGGTAAAACATTTTTTTTAAAGAGAAGGTGTAGATTTTCTTGTCTGTTCTTCTCCATAACAAGCTATATATGGAGTTTCTTGTGCGTTATGGAGTTTCTTGTGCGTTCTTCTCCATAACAAGCTACTTGCCGAATGCACGGTAGAATCAATTTTTATTCCTTGTAAATTTTAATGTATCTAACGTTCAAAAGTGCCGCTTTGTGGCCTAGTTGAAATAAAATATCTTTTCTCAAAAATGCTTGGAAATGTGAACATTATTTTGACAACCTTCTTCGAGATAAATCGAAATTGCTGTACTGGCCAAATACATCCGAGCAGCGGCCGGCAAAAGTTGTATGAAAATCCATATCTGTCGTCTGTAGCGGCCAAATAAATTACATAGTAAACTCATATCTGTCGTGTTATTTAAAAATGGAACGACATTTTACTCCGAAACATGGCAACCAAGGAGGTAACTTTCAAAGGTTTTATTTAAATTTCGAACTGGCTTGCAAATAGAACGCTGTTTATTAGAAAAAAAACAAAAGAACACTAACCCGGGAACGGTTTTTGTTGTTCGTCATTGATTTTGACAAAATGAGTTCTAGGTACCAATTTGGTTTAATTGCCGCGCATTATTTGAGAAAAGCACTATACAAGCCTTGGCCACAACTAGGCATTGATGGACTTACGTATGTGTGCCTCGGCTTCGCCTCGGCCCACATTTACACGTTCGTCCATCAATGCCTCTTTTGCTGGCCGCTGCAGTAATGTACTATTGTCTTTGTCTTTGCTACTTTTCCGAATGGACGGTAGAATCATTTTTTTTTCTAATTTCCGCTTAATGCCTTAATTGAATAAAGAAATTTTGATTTTCATTTTGAACTACTTGGCAGGCACTCCTACGACCTAAAGGTCAACATGGCTCTTCTATAGCGAGTTAAAAACCTTTATTGGTCCAATAAATAAAATCCTAAATACTTTACCATCGAAAACAGACCGAATTCCTCGAGAAGCGTTATTAATCAATCAGAAAGTAATTATCTTAAACATCCATCCGTTTAACGGTCATATAGGCGTGTTAATGAGTTCCTAGTAGGTCGGTTTATGACTACGCGGGCCTGTGGTGGACGAAGCTTGATTGTGACCAATATATTCATGTTGACTACTTATTTAGGATGGGAAGCGTTTACACCGACGCGAATATGAGACGTTTATCTATACCTCTATACCAATATTATAAAGAGGAATGAATTTTTTGTTTGTTTGTATCGAATAGGCTCCAAAACTACTAGACCGGTTTAAAAAATTCTTTCACCTATGGAGAGCTACATTATTCCCAAGTAACATAGGCTAATTTTGACGGGAGCGAAGTCGCGGGCGTCAGCTTTTTATATTTTTACCCGACTGCCGAAGGAGGGTAATGTGTTTATCAGTCTATGTATGTATGTACGTTTGTTCCTATGTGGCGTTCTAGACACCAAACGCGTTGGCTAATTTTGATGATTCTTTCGTCAATCGATTTGAGTGTCAATGGCTACATTAAAATAGGAAAATAGAAAAGTGGCGGCTTTTGGGCGCCATATATGTGGAGGCACAATTTTTTTCTTGCACTCCCATTGTGTGTGATATCAAAATAAAGGGTTTTAGGGTCGTCGGGTACCGCTCCCTCCCTGTGCTCGTCCTCGGGGACTTCAATGCCAAGAATGTGGCTTGGGGTTCCCGATATACGGACACACGGGGCAGGATGGTTGAGGACTGGGCTCTGGAGACAGGCCTGGTCATCCTCAACCGGGGTTCTGTCCCTACGTGTGTGCGGATGCAGGGCGAATCGGTGGTGGATATTTCATTCGCCAGCCCCGCTCTGTCACCGCGTGTAATCGACTGGCGCGTTATGGAGGAGGTGGAGACCTATTCCGACCACCGGTATATCCGGTTCGACGTCTCCACCCAGACCTCGAGCGCGCCGGTCCGACAGACCCCGAGCGGTCCACGGTGGGCGCTGAAACAGCTGGACCGGGAGCTCCTCCTGGAAGCCTCGATCGTGCAGGCCTGGGTGTCATCACCGGATAGGCCTGCTGACTTCAACAACGAGGCGGAGTGGTTCCGGGAGGCCATGTCCGAGATATGTGACGTGGCAATGCCCCGGGTTCAGCCAGAACGCGCCCAGCGCCAGGTGTACTGGTGGTCGCCAGAACTTACGGCTTTGCGCCAGGCGTGCGTTGATGCGCGACGCCGGTACACAAGGCACCGCAGGCTCCGTAACCGTCCTCCGGATACGGAGACCATTGAAGTGGAGCTGTACGAGGGGTACAGAGCGGCGAGGAGCGCCCTCCGAGTGGAGATCAAGCGAGCCAAGGCCTTGGCCCACGAGGAGTCGCTAAGGACTCTAAACAGGGATCCGTGGGGGCGCCCCTACAAAATGGTGCGGGATAAACTCCGCCCATGGGCGCCTCCGCTGACGCAGAGTCTCAGGCCGCAGCTCGTGGAGGGCGTGGTGAGCACTCTGTTCCCTTCGCAAGGGGAACACACTCCCCCGCCAATGGCTCCACCTCTTACGGTGCCCGATGCGGAACACACCGCCGACGACGACGACAATGCTCCGGAGGTGACCGAGGTAGAACTGAGAGTGGCGGTACGTAGGCTGAATGCCAAAAATACCGCCCCAGGACCCGACGGCTTACCTGGGAAAGCCTGGGTTCTGGCCTTGGAGGCTCTCGGGCCTCGACTAAGGGGGCTCCTTAGCGCATGCTTGGAGAGGGGCCAGTTCCCACTTCGCTGGAAGACGGGGAAACTGGTCCTCATTAAGAAGCCGGGGCGCCCAGCGGACTCTCCGTCCGCTTACCGGCCCATTGTGCTGCTCGATGAGGTGGGCAAGCTCTTTGAAAGAGTTATTGCAGACCGCCTCGTTGGGCAGCTAGTGCGGGTGGGGCCGGATCTGGCGGAGACCCAGTTTGGCTTCCGCAGGGGGCGCTCTACGGTGGACGCAATCATGCGAGTGCGAGCCCTCACGACGGGGGATGCTGTCGCCCGGGGTGGGGTCGTCTTGGCGGTGTCTCTAGACATCGCCAATGCCTTCAACACCCTGCCCTGGAGTTGCATCAGGGAAGCACTCCGGTATCACCGGATGCCGCCCTACCTCTGTCGCGTGGTCGAGGCCTATTTGACGGACAGGGCCGTCATCTACCCCGGTCACCAGGGAGAGTGGAACCGGCGAGAGATGTCGTGCGGTGTCCCACAGGGATCGGTCTTGGGGCCGTATCTGTGGGACATCGGGTACGACTGGGTGCTGCGCGCCGACCTCCCTAGCGGCGTCAGCGTAATTTGCTACGCTGACGACACGCTGGTCCTGGCACAGGGGAGGTCACACCAGGCAGCGGCTGAATTAGCGACACGCGGGGTTGCGATAGTCGTCGAGAGGATCCGGCAATTGGGACTCGAGGTGGCCCTGCACAAGTCCGAGGCCATGTGTTTTCATGGTCCTCGGAATGCGCCACCGGTTCCGAAATAACGGTAGGAGGGGTTCACATCGGCGTCGGGTTGACAATGAAGTACCTGGGACTCGTCCTCGACAGCCGGTGGAATTTCGTGGAGCATTTCCGACGTTTGGCGCCCAGACTGGAGCGGGCCGGGGCTGCCCTCAAGCGTCTTTTGCCCAATCTAGGGGGTCCAAACGCCTCCTGCCAGAGGCTCTATGCGGGGGTCGTGCGGTCCATGGCCCTTTACGGCGCACCGGTGTGGGCGCGTTCCCTGAGGCGGCGACCAGCCCGCTCGTTGAACGCGTCCCAAAGGGTCATGGCCATCCGGCTGGTCCGGGGATACCGCACGGTCTCCGGTGAGGCGGCGAGCCTCCTTGCCGGATTGCCGCCATGGGATCTGGAGGCAAAAATCCTCGCGCACATTTGGGAGTGGCGCGAGGAGGCAAAACGCCGGGGAATAACTCCGCTGCCACGACAAATCGCGGTTCGGCGGACAGAGCTCCGGCAGGATCTCATGGCGACATGGAGAGAGCGACTGTCGCAACCTAGTGCTGGGCACGCCACAATTGCGGCGATAAGGCCCCTCTTTGAGGAGTGGCTTGAGAGGCGCCACGGCGTCCTCACCTTCCGCCTGACGCAGGTCCTCACCGGACATGGCTGTTTCGGGAGTTTCCTGTTCCGGATAAGGCGGGAGGAAACGCCCGGGTGTCACCATTGTGTGGATCGCCCGGAGGACACGGTGGAGCATACGGTGGAGGTCTGCCCCGCTTGGGCGGATCACCGCCGTGTCCTCGTGGAGGCGATAAGCGGTGGCGACCTCTCGCGTCCGGCCCTGGTTTAGTCCTTGGTACGGGGCGAGAGGGCATGGGAAGCTGTCACCTCCTTCTGCGAAGCAGTAATGCTCGCGAAGGAGGAGGCGGAACGCGTGAGGGAGACGCAACGGAGACTCCCTCGCGCCCCTAGCCACCGCAGGAGACGCCCTGGGCGTCGGGAGTCGCAAGCCGATTCCCGGCCACCGTAGGCGCGGGCTTGCGGACGGCGAGTAATGGGTAGCTCGCCGTCCGATAAGGACCAGGCCTGAGTCGACGGCGCGTAGTGTTCCACGCGCGCCTCAAAGAGATGTCAGCAAAACTGACGGGGTCCATTAGGGCCAATGCCTGTCTGGGTCGCGGATAAATTTGAAAGAGAGTTACCGCGGCCCTGGCTCAAGCAACTGAAGGAACACGGGTGGGTTTTAGTCAGTAAAAGTCTGACACGCCCTCCTGCTTCACCCAGAGCGGGAGAAGTCATTGGATGATTTCAAAAAAAAGGGATCTCGTCTGCCCCGAGGATTCACATCATTTGCAGATAAAAATAATTGTTTATTTTTCATTACAAACATACATACTTCGTAAATGTAAAGTGACGGTAAAGGTAACAAGCCAAGTTTCCTAAATATTGGCCGACATGAGTCGTCAGGTTTAAGTCCGCAAATTGATCTCATGCACTTTTTTTGAGCGATGAATGCTCTACAGAAGTCGGTGCTGTTACCCCACATTACAAGCCCATAACGTTGTACCGATTCGACATATGCGTGGTATGATATTACAGCAGTTTTTATGTTAGTTACATTTTTAACCTGTTTAAGAGCGTATACAAATTTATTGATTTTAGTGCTAACATTGTCTATGTGTTCTTTCCAATTGATATCTTTATCTATTATAACACCCAAAAATCTTACATGAGTTACTTCTTTGATTTTGTTAATATTGAGTTTAATGTCATTTTTATGATTATTAGAACGATTAAATTGGATGTAAACGGATTTATCTAAATTTATCTTTAAACGGTTAATGTCAAGCCAGTGCAGTAATTTGTCAATTGTATTATTAATGTCAAGCTCATGATCTAAAATGGTATTATGTTTTTTGTTTGATGTCACTATAATAGATATGTCGTCGGCAAATAATATGCATTTATGATTAGTTATTTTTATTATGTCATTTATGTAAATGAGGAATAATATTGGGCCCAGAACGCTTCCTTGTGGAACGCCATATTTATTATGTTTATATTCTGATGAGTAGGATATTATTTCATTATTTTCATTTATTTTATTAATGATGACACGTTGTTTTCTATTACTTAAATAGGACGATAGCCATTGGAGTACAGGTCCTCTAATCCCAATAGCCTCTAACTTTTGTAGCAATATATCGTGTGACACCAGATCGAAGGCTTTAGATAGATCAAAAAAAAGGCCAGTGGTCATATAATTATTATTAATATTTGAAAGTATAGCTTGCATAAGAGAAAAAATAGCCAACGAAGTGGATTTGTTCTTTTGAAATCCAAACTGCTTGTCACTAATAATTTGAAATTTATTGCAGAAATTAATAAGTCTTTTGTACATATATAGGTATTAAAGTTATAGGTCGGTAATTATTGATGTCGCCTTTATCTCCCTTCTTGAATAAAGGCTTTATTAAGGACAGTTTTAATTTATCTGGAAAGGTGCCATGGGAAAATGACATGTTTATTAAATGCGTGAGAATATCAGTCAGTTCATTACTACAAGCTTTTATAATTTTAGTATTCATTTCATCATAGCCCTCCGACCTGGTGTTGGACAGAGACATTATTTCCTGTCGTACCTCGTTTACCAGCATTGGTCTGAGGAACATTGTGTTGACACACGTATTTATGTAGGGGTTTGTATTTGCACTTTTTACGCCTTGTACGTTCGTTAAATTTACATAATGGTTATTAAATAAATTAGCCATTTGTACAGGATCTGTAATTATAGTATCATTTACTTTTATAAATTCTATGTTGTCTTTGTGAGAGTTATTATTTATTTCATTTTTAATGACAGTCCATGTGGCTTTACATTTATTGTCCTGAGTATGAATATATTTTATGTTAGCATTCTTTTTTGCATTATATATACATTTCTTTAACAAAATTGAATAATTATTATATTTAGTTTTATTAATTACATTTTTGTTTTTGTAGTACAGATACCTTAGCTTCCGTTTAGTTTTGCAACTTTGTCTCAAACCTTTACTTATCCACTTTTGTGTGTTTTTATTCTTGCTATTGACTTTCACTCTTACTTTGGGAAAACAGAGATCATAAAATAGACACACCAGCTCATGAAAGTCATCGAATGCGGCGTTTGTGTCAGTCTTTAAATAAATATCGGACCAAGAAAGATTTTGCAAGCATTCCTTAAATTTTCGGATGTTGTCTGAGTTATAGTCTCTCTTATGAATGTAGTGAATTGCTGATTTTTGTGGTTTCTGTTTAGTAGGAAAGCTTAACATTTGTGCTGTGTCATGATCTGAAAGATGCAGGGGTAAAACCGTGCCCGTTGCATTGTTAATGTTGCTCAAGATATGGTCAATACAAGTCAGTTTGCGAGTAGGAACATTAATGTGGATTTTTAAATTATAATTATTGGACAAGTCTTGCAATCTATTTGTGATGTTACCTTTTTTAAGTGTATTTATGTTAAAATCGCCGGCTACAACTATATTTATTTTAGATTTGTATTTATTTAACAAATCGTGTAAAAGGTTATGCAATTTTGTTAAAAACTGATTCGGATCAGATTGCGGTGTTCTATAAACACATATAACAACTAATTTGTTACTTGTTACTTCTAAGCCGCAAGCTTCAAAGGTGTTTTGAGTTGCATAGTTTTTCACGAATGATATCTCTTTATAATATAAACCTTTTTTAACTAATATACAAGTGCCACCTCTTTGTTTTTTTCTACAGAAGTTAGTAGCCATTTCATAGTTGTGTATTTTCACATAGTTTTCACAGCCTTTTTTTACAAAAGTTTCAGACAGGCATATAATATCTGGATCATTATTTACTTTTTTTAACTCCTGCATAGTAATTTCTAGAAGTTCTTGTTTAGATAATATACTGGCGATATTTTGATGGAATATTCTAAAATGGTGTGTTTTGTTAGTTTGAGGTACGAAAAAATGAGTTACGCTTATTTAGGACAGGAAAGTAATAGGGTATCGTTCCTATTTGGTATCCTTGTTCCAAGGAGGACACCTTTACGTTGTCATTGCTGTCGACTTGCAATCTGGATGACGGTAAGGGAGATAGTGAAGAAAGTATGCTGTGTTGATTTACCAGAGATTGTCTCTTTTTATTAGAGTTTGTACCAGGGCTTGTAAATAAGGAGGGCGATTGGCATAAAGATTTAAGTGTTTTATTTGCAGCAGTTAACTTACATATTTGTTTCTGAAGATCTGTGTTCTCTAACAATATATTGCCCAGTTCATTTTCAGTACTTTCGAGTTTTAATGTAAGCTGAGCAATTATCTCTTTCATTTCTGAGGCCAATACTAAGTCAGACACAGTACCATCAACACTCATTGACAATTTATTGGGAGTATATGATTCGATAGATGTTTCGTAATCAGTCAGTATGTGAGAATCGAGTAAATCTGTAGAATTTTGAGCCGAAGATCGACGTTTCAACGCTTCATCATGTACTACATCCTTAGTAATTATTGGTTGTTCTGTAGGTGGTTTTGCAGAAGTTAGTTTTTTCCTCACGGTAATATTGGTTGTGCAGTCGGTACTAGCGTATTTTTTAATTCTGATGCACGCCTTACATCTCCACTTTCTTTTTGCTTCTGCGTCCTTGAGGCGATACGTTTGTTCTGGGTAACCATCGCAATCCAATTCATAAATACATGTATAACGGATACATCTGGTTTTGTTCAGCTAGCTCGCAAATAAGCGTCCACCGACCGCACAGCATGATTTTCTTCTTGTTTACGTCTTTTTAATTCGCTTCTTAAGCAGTCGGGTTTTCTGAATTAACTTTTTTTATTTATAACTTTTTAGTTATTTTGTTTTTGTATTTTACGTGTAACTGCTTAAAGATAACTTGCTAGTGCGATATAATAATTACAGAATTCTTAATTGTGTATTAAAACGGCCACTCTAATATCAGTTGTGAACCAAGAATTTCATTACAGGCGATCGTTTATATGCACCAAAACCCTGCTACGCTTCGGTGTAATCGCGGCCTCCATAACAAGGCTTCTGGCTTCACCCGCGTTAACAAGGTGATAGTAAACCAATTATTAAGGGTAGTTAACAGTTCCCGGTATTCAGGTGTTCTCGGAATTAAAACTGTAGACTCTGACTGTAAAAGAATCGCTGAAATTCGGTGAAGCAATGCGTTTTGTGTATTTATTTATTGGTAGTAATATTCATTATTTTTCGTATGTTTTTTTTAATTGGTTTGGTACAATGTATCAATGCTGTTTATCTCAAAACATGGACCAACTGCCTAACATGTGCTATCCAGTAGTTCGAGAACATGATACCCCTTGGGATCACTGGTTGCCAGACTATCGGGCTGCTGAGTTTCTGACTACTTGTGACAAATGTCACGACTATGTGCTTCGCATTTACCAACCAAAGATAACATGTGTCCGACCGAGGCACGGATGGGTCTCGATATTCTCAATATGAAATGGATTGTGATCCATCAACGGTCCAACCTCGGCAACCGATGCTTAAGGTTGTCCTAGTCGATCTTTCTTCCATACAAACTTGCCTGGCGATTACTCCACTGTTTGACGGTGTATGCTCAAAATAAAAAAAATATATAAATTATTCTCATCATTATCTAGCTCTGTATGGAAACAAAAAAGTAAATAATATATATATTTGGCAGTTATGAGCGTCGAAAGTTCCATATTTCAACACTAATTAAAACGCATCTTTGGGCGCAAATAAATACCATAAGAAGAAGGAAAATTGCAAAACAGTCACCATACAGGGATAGATTAGTAGTTCAACAATGTATATTATTTTGTTTTGAACAGATACATTTAGTCGTTTTATAATGATATCCATATTCCCAAAGATCTGTTTATAAAATTTCGCGCGCTTGTTTTCGTCCTAAATCATCATCCATTTCGCTACAAATTTGCAAAAGTGTGCGTTCGTAAGCGATCATCTGCAGCATCTATCTCTTTTGCACGTGTTGTCGGATGAGATAGCGTGCTTTTTGACCCCGCGCACAAAATAGTTCGTGCCGTCGACTAGGGCAGCCTTAACCAGTAAGATCAACCCTTACAGCTGTTAACACATAGCCACGAGCCCAAGATTTTGAAAAGGTTAACAATCCAGCCTTATTAAGAAATCGGTGCGAGAAAATTAAAGAACATTAAAATCAAAATGGAACCTAATTCAAAGCAATCAGAATATAGCAAGGCGCAGTAATTAATAAATCAGTCGATAATTGCTTTACGAAAAACTAATTAATTTTGCCTTGTTCCTATAATTAGCTCTAACGCGTAATTAGTACTGCTCTTGGGCGCAGATAAGGATTCGAATTAAAAGAGAAATTATTTTCTTGATTTTAGTTAGGAATGTAATTATTACTCTCATTTAGTTAAGAAATTGAAGGTGATAGATTTCTTTCTTTATTATTATTGATAGGCTCGCGCTTGACCACTATCTCACCTGATGGTAAGCGATGAAGTGCACGCTTACCTAGAAGAAACCTATTCACTCTTGACTTAAAGACTCCCAGGTTGTAGCTAACAGGAAATACAGACTCCGGCAGGGAATTCCACTCCTTAGCTGTACGCATAATAAAAAGTATTTATACCCAAAAAGTTTGGTGCGTATGAGTGGGATGTCCACCACGTACCGATGACGCATCGCCGTACGTCTTGTAGTCCGATGATGGAACGGGCTAGGAGGAATTAGTTCGTGCAATTCCAACGTACACTCCCCGAAATGTAGGTTTTGTTTCTTGTATTAAGAATGTTTATTTTATCTCTATGGAATTGCAAACTATTATACAATTAGTACAATTACAAGAAAAGCTTTCCAATCTTGCAGTAAAGGTTAACTTAAACTTTCTGAACACCTATCATAAATGAATTCCATTTTACAGATTGTATCAGTAACTCATATGATGTTTCAAAATTAGAATTTGACACTTAGCTAAACGATAAAAAGCAGTCTGCTCCAATTCGACGGCTAAAAACGAATATAAATAGACGTACTCCTTGACAGTTTGTTAATTGCAGAAGTGATTGAAAAGTCCATCTAAATTACAGCTCAATATTAGACGATGATATCTTCATCTTTTGCTAAATAATGATACTAGTCCGTCACTCCCCGTCCCACCGCTGGGTCTTCAAAGGCGTCTTCTCATACAGAGGAGAGAGAGAAAAATCTCTTACTAAAAATAATAAGTTAGCCAATATCCTTTATAATGTAGGCAGATCTCACCAAACCAAACTAGAAGGAGTGGCATTCCCTGCCGGGGTATGTGTTTCCCGATAGCTACAATCTAGGAGCCTTTAAGTCAAGAGTGATTAGGTTATTTCTAGGCAAGCATGCATTCACCATGGGATAGGAGAGCAGTGGTGGCCCAGGCAGTCGTGAGTTCAAACCCAGGCAGGCGCTTTACTTTGTGTAAATTATTTCATCACCACTGCTCTTAAAACGGCGAAGGAACACACCGTGAAGAAACCGACATGTTCAGTACTCAAAAATATGAAGACATGTGACATTCACCAACAAGCACTGGGCCCGCGTGGTGGATTAAGGCCCATTACCTCTCTCACAGAGAGGATGCCTGTGTTCCAGCAGTGGGAACGTTATGATGCATTCACCGTCGATTACATCTTTGCTTACCGTCAGGTGAGATAGTGGTCAGACGCGAGCCTAATGAATATCAAAAAGAAACTACGTAAATATACCTACATAGGAGTAGATATGAGAAGAAACACATCGAAGGTGCCAGTAATTATAACATGCAACGTACAAACAGACTTGTTATTTGTTCGTACTCGCAAACAACAATAAACAACGTTGTAATGTTGTGTGTTTCCGGTGGAAAATGTCTATCTAACTAGCCGGTAAATATCTGGTGGACACACGGAGGCAGAGTGTCGCTGACTTTTTATTTATGGACTTTTCTTCATATGTGCTACGGTTGCACTGACTTGTTGAGAATGAGATGAACGGCATGTGATTGGAGGGGTCTATCTCCAGCTGTGGATTGCTGTAGGCCGATGGTCGTAATGTCAACTAATTAGGCCTAATTATTATTTAGTGCCCGGGCGACCGAGCTCTGCTTGGGTGAAAATGGAGAAAACGACGTTTCCTATAAATGAAACCTAGCTAGATCGATTTATCGCCCCCGTAACCCCCTGCATACTAAATTTCATGAAAATCGTTGAAGCCGTTTCCGAGATTCAGGTTATATATTCAGGAATTGCTCGTTTAAAGGTACCTATATATATATATTATCTCTCTATGATTAGCGAATGAAAACGGTCAATTTGTATTGAATCTGGATAAGCGCAGTCTCGCGACGGTATGAAGAAACCTCTTTTTTAGGGTTCCGTACCCAAAGTGTAAAAACGAAATCCTATTACTAAGACTCCGCGGTCCATCTGTCTGTCACCAGGCTGTATGTCATGAACCGTGATAGCTAGACAGTTGAAATTTACACAGATGATGTATTTCTGTTGCTGCTATAACAAAAATTACTAGCTTTAGAAATGAAACAGTTTTACGGCACCAGATGCCTCAATAAAATTGATAATGGTGCTTTAATAAATTCTTAAAATTCTTCTTCTTTCTCTTCTTGTCTTCTTCTTATAATATTTTTCTTGTTTTCGATGGCTGTGGTTGAAATGACATAAATTAAGGAAGTGATCATGTAATATTTCAATAGCTCTTGGCAATCCCATATATTTCACAAGGAAATAATATTGTATGTAATAAGTTTTATAAAATAAGTTGTTATTGTTAAGTTTGCTTCAATAGTTGTAAGTGATTATAAATAAACAAATATTTTATTTTTTGAACTTTCTTCCAATCGTTATGGCGACACTTTCGTTGATAGAAATTGAATAGAGCTTCAGTTACTGTGAACAACGTCATCGACAAAGTAATTAAAATAAAATAAAATCTCCATAAGACGGTTCATTTGTTCTCCAATCAGTCCGTCCGTGTGTCCCACGGCTGCTTCGGAACGTTCTCGTTCATTTCATTACCGATCGTGAGCAGATATCGTTACTGCGTGCCCAGCTCACGGCTGCAGTATACGCAAGATATTCAGATGATTCGTCGGAAGTAATTGGTGTGAAAGTCATGTATTTCAATTAGGAGTTTGGCGCCTTTGGTTTATGAGAGTGATAAGGACGGTAGAATTTTCTTGGTAATAGTTTTATTGGTTCCGATGGTTGAGGGCTTTATGAATGATTTAAATGTCACGATATTTTTGATACATTTAGATCTTTTCTGCATTTGACACATTTTTTCCGACAAGATCTTTGACTTCCATTTCTCCGTATTTTAAAAAAAAAACCACGGTAGAATCGCTGGCCTTACTGTAACTATCAATCTGCCCAGCCTTTTCCCAATTATTTTGGGGTTGGCTGCCAGTCTTACCGGATTCAGCTAAGTACCAGTGTTTTTACACGGAGCGACTGCTTATCTGACCTCCACAACCCCAGTAACTGAGTAACGCGATATCCCTTGGCAAGACTTGGCGATAGCTAAAGATCTTCAAATGAAAGCCATCAATCAACTATGTCAAGTAAAATGTAAAACCGCACTTATGACAAAAAGTTTTTTTGGTATGGCCCACTCATATATAATAGAGTACCAAATATTATAAAAAATATGACTACATTAAAATTTAAAAGGGCGCTTAAAGAACTTTTAATTACGAAAACTTATTACACGATTGACGATTTTCTTAATGATTATTCACTAACCGATTGACATACTGTTATTCTGATTTGACATATATTATTGTGATCTTCTCACTGACTTATTTTATTATTTATTATTGACATGTTTTAAATTAAATAATTATTGGAATAAATTTTGTTATACTTATTATTATTTTGAATTGTAAACCTTTGCATGCCCATGTGACGGTAAAATATGGAGAACTTTATTATAAAAACACCTATGTACTCTACCCATGTTTGCAAAGAAATAAATGATTATGATTATTATGACTAACGGCTTAACGTACTTGCTGAGGCACGGAGGAATCTCGGTATGTTGAAATGGTCACCCATCCACGGAGTGACCTCGTCAAGAGTTGCTTAACCTTGAAGACCGACCCGTGCGGCTATAATTTAGCCACGGCCTATCTGCAACAATATTAACATTATATTAATAAATTTAAACATAATACGTTTACAATGTAGAATTTTAGAATAGTATATAAATTACATGGCAAGACACAACTGGAAAAGTGAGTGTACTATAAGTGCATCTCTGACTAGCCCTTTGGGGAATACTGCCGTGATATAATGTAAATAAATAACACGAGAATTACCACCAAACCAATAATAAATTATCTAAAAACCTCACATATACTACATACAAAACCCACTCGACTCTAAAACATAAATAAATAATTACATGATTATGTTGAATGAACCTTAATCACCTGCTAATCACAGCTCTTGGAGTACCATGCGGGCTAATAACGTAATGACGAGCGAGCGAGAGCGTGCTATATGTAGGACGGAGATGGATGTATGTGCAACAAGGTCGTCTTGCATTAAAGGAGATGCGTGCACGCAGATTTTAGAAAGGTTCTTGGTTCGGTTTTTGATGTTTGGTTAGGTTTTGGTGGGATTTTTTTGAAGATGATTGACAGTGGCAATAATTATATAGGCTACTTCTAAAAGAAAAGTCTCAGTTTCTTAAAAAAAAAAGGTTTTTATTTATCTCTTTTTAGTTCTGATAGGTACATATATGGCCAAATATCTCATGACGATTTCGATAAGCCCAAACACGACTAGGATACATTGTTTTATTTCAGAGTTCCAGTGCCTACCCGCCGGCTTCATCATCAGATCAGTTCGATAGTACTATTTATTTATAATTATTTGCTACATCATAGTAGTTTAACTATTCGAGATATCTTATACCCGTGACATACTTAGCTTTAAGGAGTTCCATTGGCCATCTCTGGTCTTCTTCACCAGTACCACTTCAACAAATGATACTTTCTGAGTGCAAATGATTGTATTGTTGATGAAAATACCAAAATCGCTATATGTACGCCTATAATATATTTGAGGAGTTCCCCCAATTTCTCCAAGATCCCATCATCAAATCCTGACCTGATGACTATAGGACCAACTGGGAATCCTTTTAAACAGAAGAAGAATTTTCCAAATCGGTCCAGGCGTCTTTGAGTAATCGGGGAAGATACATAAAAAAATAGATTCCGACGAATCGAGAACCTCCTCCTTTTTTTGAAGTCGGTTAAAAATATCGACATATAAAAATACTCCACCATACTGACAAAACCCTACCACCATCAACTACCTCTGCAATCTGCCATTATGCCTATTTATTTTAAGTATTTTCATTCATTGAACTAGACTCAACCTCGACTTAGGCTCTTTTAATCAAATTAGCAGTATTATACTTATTTATTGTCATTTTTTTTATTTTGACCATCTTGGGACCCTGGGGTCCCGGTCCTTTGAAAGGCGTTCGTGGGGCCGAAGCCAACTCGTGAGGCCTTGTTAGGCATGTATCAGGACATGTGACACCAACCGACGATTATCCCTGTATGCACTACGCAATAGCACCCAAGGGCATTCCCTCGTTTGTTGCAGGCAGGACTATTGCCCCCCCGGTGGGTTCCCACATTGTCGAGGCGGGGGGGCTCAGTAACCGTGGCTTGGTTACCAACGGTGAAGCGAAGAGGAACTCGAGGAGGGGCCGCTCGTCAAGGCTTTTGTCGATTAAGCCGACGACGTAGCGGCCAACATGTAGGTTGCGGTGCCGCTTGGTAACAGGTGACATCGCAACTGAGGCGGGCCACGATGTCTTATGGAGCGTCCCATACGATATCGCTGCTGAGGTTTGGAGGCCGCGGCGGGAGAGGAGTGCCGGTATTACGGTGCGCCGCTCTCCCTACCTTCCGCAGCCTAGACGGGGTCGCCACCGTCTGATGGCGGACGCGGTGGGGCCTCAGGGGAGGAGGAGTGTCGGTATAGAGTTGGCCGCTCTCCCTATCCCCTGCGGCCGAAAAATGGTAGGTGGCGGAGCCATTGACCTTGACCCGTCACAAGGGGACCAAGGGTGCCATACACGGGGTCGTCTGGCGCCCATGTGCTGGTTAGTCCCAGGGGTGGTCACGGCGTACTGTGTGTTCTGGTGCGCCGGTGATGGCGCACCAGAACACACAGTATCGCCGCGACGACGCCGCTATCTCCCCGTGGTAGCGCAGTATGCATGAGCATTTCTCCAAGATAAAAAAGAAAAATAGGCTGGACTATTGCAAAATATGGAGAAAAATGTATTGGGCTATGGGTTTGGTAGGTTTTTTATTGGCATTATTGTTATGGTGACTGAGTCGTCTGGAGTAGTGGTTTCCTTCAAAAATATTTAAAATATCACTTTGTAGAGCTTCTTATTCAAATTGATTTTGTAAAATCATAATGGATTTCTCTTTAAAAAAAACGTTGGGATACTTTACTGATATAACATTCAATTATGCATATATAGAATCTAATCAGCTGTTTCTTGGTAGTACGTATTTTAAAGAATCAGGACCATATTTCCAAGTCAGTTCAAAGGACCTTACCTCGACTCAATTGCCATGATAACAGAAAAAGCAGTCGATAAATGTCAGCACATTATAACAAGCTCTAAATGTTAATTAGATTATTCGAAGTGGAGTCAATCTGAAGGACATGTCTTTAAATAAAGTAGTAAGCCCTGTAGTTGGAGAATCATTGGACGTTTTGGAACTCCATACAAATTACAAGGTGCAACGAAAAATTCTCAAGCAACTAAAGATTTGACTTTAAAAAATAGTCTTTCATTTTAGGGTTCCGTACTCAAAAGGAAAAAGGAACCCTTATAGGATCACTTTGTCACCCTGTCTGCCCGTCTGTCTGTCAAGACCCGTTATCTCCGGCAAGCGTGGAGATATCGAGATAAAATTAATATCGTATACTCAAACTTTACAACCCCTTGCAGCTGTGAAAAAATCGAACCTCTAGATCAACGCAATCAAGATATACAGCCGTTAATGACGCATATTTTACACTTGTAAGGGAATCAAAATCTACAGGGTACTTCCTGTTGACCTAAAATCATGAAGTTTGTCAAGAAGCACTATTATAGCACAAGTAAAGGAAACATCCGAAAACCGTATATTTGTACCTACATAATAAATAAAGATTATACTTATTTGCCGTTGGTAAACTGACCCGACTTATGTCGATGTATGCAGACTACAGTTTTCCAATGGAAAAGTTAATTTTGTCCCTCAATTCTGTATATCATATCGTTAGAGCAATGTTTGGTGCCATCAAAGTTTATGAAGATTCAGTAATGTTATTTAATTATTTTGGTGAATGTAGCTGTTTGTACTGAACCCTCAGTGCGCGAGTCCGACTCGCACTTGGCCAGTTTTTTTTAAATATATTTCGATCTCCTCAGATTTGCAAACAGCTGTCAGCAAATTTTATTGCATTAACCTTATTTTTATTGACAATAAGTGGTTATGATTCCAAAATCCATTCACATATCTGTTGCTAATAAAAATAACACCTTTTAACGTTACTTTTAAGAAGCTGTACAAATTAGTATTCAATGAGAAGATATAGCCATAAACATTTTATTACTATGACGCCATCAAAAACATTTCCGCTTAACACCTTCTTGGTAACAGCTGACCTGGAAACTACAAGCAATTATCGTCTTTGTAACAAGAGTAGTAGCGGCTGGAATGGGGTGGACGTTTTCGGAAATGATGTCACATTTTGTTGTGTACTGTACTAAATGATATCATTATTTATTTTGCGAATTTATAAGCGAATGAAGCAGTATTGTTGTTGAATGTCGTGATATAATTTGGGTTACTGTAACGTTTCCTTAAAAATATTACTTTGGGATTTTGTATGCAGATGTAAATATGCTGGCATCTGCGCTCAAAAAGTTATGAATGCTCTGCTTTTCAAACTGAACACTTTCTTATTGTGTGTTTTGTACTCAGGTATTTACCTAAATTTATTTATTTAGGCTACACTATCCCACTCCAGCACCATAATTTTGTATCTGTTTTGACACCACGAAGCACATTCCTTCTCTTTCATTATGAAAATCAACACTATTCATTGCGTGTTTTACGCTGTCGAATAGATGAATTTTTAAAACATATATTATTAAGCAATGAATGCAAGGAAAGCGTCTCGTTGCGCTATTCTTTGATTTTACACAGTTAGGATGAAACTCAAAGGCCTACCCCAAATCCTGCCGGATAATCTTTGCCTGATCCACCTCGCAATAGTTGCTCTAAGAATTTGTATTCCTAGAAAACAATAAGTCTCTACGAAGAACCGTCTTTGAAGGTTGGGAATAGTTGTGATGTCAAACCATAGAAGGCGCTATAATTTGCATGATTAATTTCGTCACCACTGCCCTCAAAAATGTGAAGGAAAACATCGTGAGGAAACCGGCATGTCCTGGCAACAAAAATTCGAAGATCATTATGTGACATCTATCAACCAGCACAGAGCCCGCGTGGTAGATTGCAGCCCTCTCCTCCCTGAGGCCTGTGTCCCAGCAGTGAGAACATTATTGCCTGATTAAACTTATAATAAGTCAATTAGGCTTCGCCTTAAATCAATCAAGCATCCCGGATTCGCAGATGAGGACACTTTTCACATTGATTAACGTCATGACATAATGGATAAGTGGAAAAGTCGTGATTGCGTTTGTCTAGCTAGCTAATAAAGGGGGAGCTGGCAAGGTTTTAAAAAATACCGAATCGAAGTTTTCAAAGTCGTCAGACTTAGGAAAAGCTTAAATTCTTCCGTCGGATTTGCCAATGTATGTCATTTTGCTTAAAACAGCATCTGATTAAATGAAAATGTTGCGCTGCACGTTAAATGTTTTTTTTTGGAAATCTGAAAGTGGAACTTTTCAAGCAACTTAGCAAGCCGCACATACTTAGCTTGAAATTTTCGCCTAGGATATGCTTGCTCAAAAACCCTGGCAGCTTCCCCTCTACAAAGAAGTAATGAACACTTTCCATTGCACACGGATCTGGCAGGGGGCCAAAGGCTGGGATGATGAAAACGTCGAACAGGATCGTATAGACGAGATTGTCAATTGGGTAACAACTAAATAAAATACCTTGACAGGGTAATTGATGGATTGGATTTAGCCCATCCCTCTCTATGAGAGGAGGCCTGTGTCCCAGCAGTGGGAACAATAAAAGGCTGATGATGATGATGATGAAGCCATAAATCATTCCAAAGGAATGTACAACCGGTATGAAAAGTATCCTAATCAAACTCTACTTGTGTTCCAAATTGGATTGAAAACCTTTAGCTGTTGAGGCATGACTGATAAAAAAACATTCAAAAGTAGAGTCTTTAATTTTAATCATATCTAATATGAACTAGGATGTCAGTTTAAACGGGATATTTGCGTAAAACTCTGCAATAAACCTACATTTTCGCCTTTTACCCTCTTACTTCAATCTCTGCTCACCTCGCTAATATCAAGCTTGAAGCTAACCTTAGTGATATCAGTTGCATCACAATCAGACCACGTACGATGACTTAACGAGCATACATTAAGAGACAAGCACGCGTTGAGAGAATGCCTAATTGTTGAGGGTTGTATGGCAGGGCTACTATTACAAGAATTAATTTAATAGCACCAAAATAAACCCAGTATCTTCCATTCCTCATTTCCTCATCTTTTGAAGATAAACTTAAGAAATAAATAGCTTATACCGCACCTTTGCCCGTAACGAGGAATCGAGGAAACGTCGATCATCAAGGTTAAGCAACGCTTGACGAGGTCGGTCCATGGATGGGTGACAATTTGAACATACCGAGTTTCCTCCGTGCATCGGGAAGCACGTTAAGCCGTTGGTACCGGCTGTCATTTGAAGACCTTTGACAGTCGTTACGAGTAGTCAGAAGCTTGAGATCTGACACCAGTCTAGCCAAGGAGTACCGTGTTACCCAGTTACTGTGTTGTGGAGGTCAGAAAGGCAGTCGCTCCATGTAAAACACTGGTACTCAGCTGAATCCGGTTAGTCTGCCCTAGTCAACCCCAGTTGGTAAAAAGGCTAGGCAGATTGATTGATAGAGGAATGGAGGAAACGTACTCCCGGAATAAAAAGCACCTATCCTATGTCTTAAGTACCAAGTTTCATCAAAATCCATTGGGCCATTGAAGCGAGATTGATTAACAAACGTTCAAACATACATATGGCAACCCTCTAGGTGGAGCAACGACCTAATTAAGGCTGCGAGAGTCCGGTGGATGCGAGACGCAAAAGACCTATCAGTGTGGCGACGCTTGGGGTAGGCCTATGTCCAGAAGTGGACGTCTTTTGGATGAAATGATGATGATGATGTTGAAACATACATATAAGTAGGAAGTATATTCGATCTATTTACTATAGGTGTTAACATACCTTAGGCCCTAGCAATACGGGCGGCCTCTATAACATCTCTGATTTATCAATGTCATCATCCCGCAAAAATAACAAATGATAGTTTCTGGGCAAAACTGATAAACTTTCCTTTTTAGGGTGCCGTAGTCAACAAGGAACCCTAAAAACCCTATAAGTTTCGCCATGTCCGTCTGCCCGTCCGTTTGTCCGCAGTTTAGCTCAGATACTCTTAGTACTATAAAAGTATAATTTGGCATGGATTTCGACAAAGTGGTAAAATAAAATTATAAAAAAAATATGGTTAAAGTACTAACCGACTTCCCAAAAAGGAGGAGGTTCTATGTTCGACATTATGTTTGTTTTTTTTTTGTGTATGTTCACCGATATCTCCGTCAATGGTGGACCGATTTTGAAAATTCTTTTTTTTGTTTGATTAAATATGTTCCGAAATTGGTCCCATTTTAATTTGGTGAAGATCTGATGATGAACTTCGGAGATATACAACAGAACTCTTCAATAAATAACTACAAATCTCTCGGGATTTTCATTTCATAACATAACATCACGCTAGTACGCTCTTAAAGGGTACGCAGATCTCTCATTTCACCTATTCTATTATGTTCAAGTTTCATGAAATCTATTCTGATGTAGTATTCTTGCCTATTAAGTAGGTACAACTACAAAATAATATGGTATCAAAATAAAGGGTTTCAAGAGGTGATTTCAAAAATATATAACACTTGTATGATTAAAAAATACTATAAAATTATACAGCCTGGTTTTAGTCTGTCAGCTCGCGAACATGTATCCTCCGACTGCACAGCATTTTTAAGCAGTCAGGTTTTTTGATTTTTTAATTAATAAACTAAGATTTTCGTAAGTCGTACGTGACAACCTTAGCCGGAGACAGAACCAATGAGTGACAAATGAATGTTCATCCAATAATGTAGTTCGATCGCGTATCTGATGCAACTGTGCTATTAGCTAACTATAGCCAAGAATAGCCTCTTATAGCTAACTATAGCCAACTACGGCCAATAGTCCGCGGACTGTTAATAGAATATAATAGGAACTACTGGCGCTATTCCTATAAATAGCAATAGGATATGTTCGTACTATCACGGGATACTTATTAACTATTGGCACTATAACTGAGTGCTTAATTAGTCAATTACTATTGATTGCTATTGATAGCTTCGGTTGCGTAATATTTATAAGTACTGGGGACTATCGGGCATTGTTTTGTTAGCGGTGACAATAATAATCTGCAATTGTTTGTTTGTAGGAGCTGCCTAATCGAAGACTGAACCGATTATGCAAATTCATTCAATAATTGAAAGCTAGTGAGGAGTGATATGAAATAAAAGGGAGTCAGTGATAGCGTGACGGGAGACAGGACGGTATGGAAGAAGAAAACGTGTTGCGCCGACCACAAGTAACATGGTACAAGGGCAGGTATATGATGATGATGACTGAAAGCTACACTAGCGTCGATTTCCACTGGCTACTTTTTATTCAGAATAAAAACACAGTTCCTGCCTGTTGGGTCAAGGCAAGTCACGTAAAGGCGGAAACATAATTATGTGGCGTGGCGTGGCGTGTCGTGGCGCGGGATATATCAATCATACGAATCTGTTCAAGCCTACGTCATATCACGACGAGCTTTGTAGCCAAAAGGCGCCACGGCACGTCACGACATGTAAGTATGTTTGCGCCTTAAAGTTAAAAACCGGCCAAGGGCGAGTTGGACTCGCACACGAAAGGTTCCGTACGATTATCACAAAAAACAGGAAAAAAGCACGTTTGTTTTATGGGAGCCCATCTTAAATATATATGTTTTTAGTATTTGTTGTTATAGCGGCCACAGAAATACATCATCTGTGAAAATCTCATCTGTCTAGCTATCACGGTTCATGAAATACAGCCTGCTGACAAACATACAGACGTACAGTGAAGTTTTAGTAATAGTGTTCCGTTTTTAACCTACGGAACCCTAAAAAGCTAGTTACAGGTTTTATTAAGAAGTAACGACGAAGAAGAATCTTATTGGAGCGTCTACGCACAGCTACCTATTCGAATATGAATTCAAGATTTAAGTTCGATCCGCATTGAAAACATTCTACATACCTTTTGCACGACGGCATTCGGCAATATTAAGGCTTGCATTCGAATTGGATTTATTGTGAAGGGGCACTTAGGAAACTAGAATATTAACTTTTCCGACAACCAGTGATCAAAGATTTGTACCATTGCAGCATTGTTTGTTTAGTATGATAAGAGGTTTTCATTTTAATCTTTCCGAAGTTGTAAAGAGGGTCTAGAACTCTACTTAACCGTATAGTTCGGACGGGGTTCACTTTGGGGCCCGACAAGCATACCTCCGCTGGCTCAGCAATGGCTCATTTTGGACTCCAGATTTAGGTTATACGACTTCCTAATTAATAACGTAATTATTGAATAAGATACGTCAAGAAACTTATTTGGGGGCGTTAATTAAAACAGTTGGATAAAAAGCTTACAAGTTAGCGTCAATTTTTTTTTTAGATTAAGCGCGCAAGTTTATTAATTTACCTTTGTTAGATACAAGTGTGTTAAAGTGGCATTTATGGGTTTGACATGTTCCACTGAAATGTCAATGGTTAATGGCAGACATTTTGCACTTTCGACAAACATTATCGCTGATAGAATATAATTTTATCATAGAGTCCAAGAATGCATGAAAATGACTAAACTATTTCTTCGTGAGTGGATCAAAAGATGGATTTGATACGTGATCGGTTTTGATCGAATGTGAAATACAAATACAAATCAATCCTTTTGAAACGATGCGCTCTTGCTGCCCACTGCCTAACAATGTTGCAATTCCGTACTTTGACAGTATCATCACGCCCTTACATCCTTTGGCGTGGACAGAGATCATATAATGATAGGTTCATTAGCTACGCGAGTTACATCAGTTATTGAGTATTATAGAATTGTCTTATACTTCTAAAAGGAGGCATAATTGAAGTGTAGGATATAAATACAAAGACAAAGGACCACCTGTCGTGGAATGCTTTCCTGGATATGAGTCTCTTCTAAGTTGTTAAATAGTGCTTGGTATTCCAAACTGGATTAAATTGGTTGCAGATTATGATTGAAAATACTTACTAAAATGCTTACATTAGACATTGCGCGAAAGGCCGGTGAAGTAGTAGATATATATTTAAAGGTTCTTGTGAAAATATGTTCCCTTTGTGCAAGTTGGCCTTTCTTTGTTCTGTTTCCTGCTTGATAAGGAGGGAAGTGGAAATTATGTGTCATTACTTCTCCGCTTTTCTTTTCTGATCAATTTCGTTCCGGAATCCAAACAGTTGAATTGAGCTTTCGGGTCTCTTCGGCTTTCAGGAGTTGTAGTGGTTGGGAATAATATGACAAAATTAACATTTAAATAGCTTGGGGTAATGTTATGTTATGAAAAACATCGTGAGGCAACCGGCATGTCCTAGAACCAAAAATTCGAAGACATATGACATCGACCAACCCGCACTGGGCCCGCGTGGTGGATTAAGGCCCATTACCTCTCTCTTAGAGAGGATGCCTGCGGACCAGCAGTGGGAACACTATAAGGCCTATGATGAATGTTGAAGAATTAGCGATTTTACGTCAAGGTTAGCGTTTGTTTTCGACGACGCGATGGTGGCCTAGAGAAAGAAGTAAATGTGCCCCATTTCGAGGCAGAGCAAAAGATTCGTATTCTTTGATTGACACCTTGTTTAAAATAGAACATTGTTTTATCAAACCAAACAAACAATCGCATTGTGCACCGAACCCAATAAACGGTAACAAAAAAAAGAAAACAATTTAAAAAAATAAAACTGTCAGCTGTCAAAACTCCCGCCAACCGTGCGTTTAGTTGCTGCATCACTTGCATTCTCCACGAAATTAATTCTAAACGCATAACACGAATTAGTTATGTTTAAATGCGTCTTGTTGCCTCGCCACGCATAGTTATACGCACTTGACCACACCGTGTGTTCCTGTAGTTTTGAATTGAATGCAACGTTGTTTATTGAATGTATACGGGTTGAATATCATATTTTTAAAGGTATGGAGTTGATTTGTTTTTTTTTTGTTTTAGTTTTGGGAAGAGTAGGTACCTAGATATTAGATGGTTAAAAGTAGAATCAGCGTTTTGCGTTCCTAATACTTCTTGATAAGGCCTAACCTCGGTTTTCAAGCGCCCATTTAGTGTAATTGAATGGGGACTACAGTTTTATTGCTCACCAGTTGGCGCCACTGTTGACTAAGGTCCATAAAATTATAGTTGTTAGACGTTGTTATAACACGCACGGAAGCTAAGTTTGAATTAAATTACATTTTTAATGCCGTAAAAGTGCGATTAAATATAAAATCGAGTATGCCGCAGTTTCGAGTATGCCGCAGTTTTGCACATCTTCTTTTTTCAATAACAGAATAACGTTTTCCGAAACATAAAACTTTATTAAAGCATTGTTTGGCAATCCCGTACCTATATATAAATCATCACAACAATAATAAAAAAAAAAACTCGCGCTGAAAGCCAATAAACTATGAAATTTTATATTTTGTAGATCTCAGTCTACACCAGCGCCCCTAGCGAAAAATTCAAACGCGGAATATTCGAAGACCCCATTTCGATCGAACAGACTTTAATTTTATGACTTCCGCCGATTAGGTTTACAGAAAGTGGTTACAACTCTTACAAGAACCAATAAGATCGACTAGACTAGAAAACTAGTTGGAAAATAAATTAAGCTCCTATAAGCGTAAATTAACTTGGTACCTAATTAATCTCATGCTCGTTTATTAACATATATACAATTGAATATTCTAAAAAATACAAACCTATATACAAATACAAAAGGTAGACGGAAAAGAGCTCATTGTGCATCAAAAAATTTGTCCACATCGATGTCAATGGGAAACGTGCCCAGAACGCTGGCAGCATTACCACATTGGAAGACAAAGCTGATTCTCTGGCCGAAGAAAAGGCCAGCCCTCTGACGTGAAGAGTCGAAGAGCTTTGTGCTAATTTCTCGAAAAACTCTATGCGCACTCGGACCCCATGAACCTAATGTTTCAACCCCAAACGGCTCAAACATATAACTGCCAATAAGGTTGTTATATTTGCGCTGTTTGAGGTTTTCTGCAGCCGTCCCAGCACAGCCCGCCGTGCTAAGAAGATGGAATGGCGCAAGGGTCTCGACATGTATTACATCCCACGCCAAAGGCCTACCCACATGCCAAGGCATTATGGTCATACCGTCTGGTCTCTTCCCATCGTCGCGTGTACCGGTGCCTAATTCAAATAAGTAAAAAAAGCCTGTAGGTAATTAGGTTTGCTTAGTTCCAAAATAAACAGGCATTTTGCAAGCAGCATTAAGGTGGCAAACAGAAAAAAAAAACTCTCAGACGCACAAAATAAACAATATTTTTTAACGCTGCTCTACGAATTCTCTGTCCCACAATCTTTACATGCACACATAATTTTTGCGATCACTGCTTGTCTCTGCGCGTATGATCGTTATAAGTTGCCATCAATATGCGAGGCAGGCGATTATAACATTATAACTCTAAACAAAACATTCAACATTACTTCAACTGCGTCTGAATCCTGAGGGTCTGGTATAGGTGGTCTTATGTTTCTGTCAAATGCTTTGCAACTTGATAAACGTCTTTCAACTTGCGATGAAACACCCTTTAGTCAGGTTCATCTTGTACAACATTATTGGGATCAGATTGGCACAGTTTTGATACAATCAGAACCCAGAATCCCGATAACTTCCGATAGCGGAACAGAACTGAAAGGAAGTAGCTGTTTATTTATCATCATCCCTACAGTAAGTGGTAGTCGGCGTAGAATGTCTTATTTCTTCCTAGATGTCAACCATCATCTTTTTAATCCCCGACGGAAAAAGAGGGGTGTTATAAGTTTGACGTGTGTACCTGTGTTTGTATATTTGTGTATCTGTCTATGGCATCATAGCTCCTAAACTGATGGACCGATTTTGATTTCGTTTTTTTTGTTTGTTAGGTGACTTTATCGAGAGTGTTTAATAATTTATTAAAACTTCATGCAACATAAATGTACAAAGGCGGACTTAATGCCAGTCAACCAAGGGCGGTGAAGAGATAGCATGGTAGGTGCATAAAAATAGAAATAATAAACTAAATTAAAAATAATAAAAATAGTAATTATAAACGCAAAATTAGTACAAAAGTATATAGTTAAAATAGACATACTTAAATATGTCCTATAATAAATATTATATATATATAAATTAATAGAAAGGCGCATAATGAGACGACTCTGCTATTCGTTTAGAAAAAAATGTCGCAACTTCCGCTTAAATGCATACTGACTGGTGGCCGTTACCTGCCTGAGTTACCGATTGGTTACCGAAATCTTGTAGCTCGTACGTAGAGGTCCAAAAGTTATTTAGTATATATAACTTTTATAGTTCGCAGAATATTTTCTTTAAAAAGTTGTTAAAGAAAATATTCGGCCAACTTTTAAACCATCTCTCGAACGGCATCTAGTATTTGGCATATTCAATTAGAGATTTGAACAAACATAACAGAATTTGAAGTTTATTTAAAAATACCTGGACGACCGACCTTTGCTCGGGTGAAAATAGAGAAAACGATGTTTTCTAAAAATGAAACCTAACTTGATCGACTTATCGCCCCTGAACCCGCCTGCATACAAAATTTCATGAAAATCGTTGGAGTCGTTTCCGAGATTCAGATTATATATATACCAGAATTGTTCGTGTAAAGGTATTAGATAAAGAGGCTACATAAGTACATTTAGCGTGAATAAAGATACCATCTATGATCTGAATTAATCTACCTCAAATAAGACGAAATAATTCCACCTACCTCATCCGGATATCAATGGAAACCATTAAATAATAAAACATGACGCCACCATTGCGCCATTTGATCTATTCTGCACCATTACGTCATTGTCACCTACAATGGCGCATCCTTTGTCGCTTACTCTGCTTACAAGAGACCTAATTTAAACTAATACTGTGAAGAGGAAAAATAGAATGTTTATGTTTGTTACGGGTAATCTATTAATGGGCCATATACAAGTGACATTCTGCCATCGAAAGCGTGGCGATAGCGATTGGTATAATGTCAAAAATGTATTTCATTATCAAATGCTATGCAAGTGTCACGTGATCAATCCCTTACATATCGGCATTTATTTTTGTTTTTTTTGTATTTGTTTTTTTTACCGACTACTCAAAATGGAAGAGGTTATCAATTCGACTATATTATTTTTATTTTGTATGTGTGTTACCGCAGAACTTTTTACTAGGTGAATCGATTTTGATGATTCTTTTTGTTTGATTTGAAAGCTGGTGCTTGTCATGTGGTCCCATTTAATAATTTAATGTCATCAAGATCAGTTTTTTTTTTTTTTCTACGTTGCGTCTTGCAGATTCAATCTAAGTGATTGGCTACTGCTTAACCGGGCTAACCTGTGGAGACTAAGCTATATTATAGCTTCCAGCCGAGGCACAAACAAGTTTTCTAAACCTAAGCGATTGCGCTAAGGGCTACCCCAGTTGGGGTCGGACCTCGGCTCAGGGCATTGCTGGTGGGACAACTAAGGCTGGATCTAGATTAATGAATTTACTGTCCGTTCG
Source organism: Orthosia cruda (assembly GCA_964057195.1). NCBI lineage: Eukaryota > Metazoa > Arthropoda > Insecta > Lepidoptera > Noctuidae > Orthosia > Orthosia cruda. The sequence goes on from OZ059827.1 coordinate 3,402,796, forward strand.
TAAACTACCTACTTGGAGAAGAACGGATAAGAAACTCCTTTTAAATCTAACATTTAACTACTGCACAGCTGACGCGGGCTGACGTGATTTTACTGAAAGAACACGCGACGGACCTCGGCGGCGAGGTAGGTACGGATCGGTTTGTTTGTTGAAGATCTGATGAAGAACTTCGGAGATATACTCGTACATCAGAACTCTTCATTAAATGACGGCAAATCACTAGGGACTGCTGCAATCGCATGCCTGTTTATTGTTTACACCATTTCATAACATAACATCACACTGGTGGTACTCTCTAAAGGGGTACGCAGATGTGAACAGTTCACCCTGGTATACTCTTTAACCGGTTTTGTTTATATTTCATGTTATTGGGTTAATCTATTCTGGCATCACTTTGGTTATATAACTGGTCCATTATGTAAGTAAGTACCAAAACAAAAAAAAATAAAAAAATAAACTTTTTATAATTACAAGCGACCTCCAAATAAAAACACTATAAAGTGAAAAATAACTTCAATTTTGGAAGTCGTATGTATTTTTTTGTAATAAAGTTTTTTTGGTTTCGATGTTAGTTAGCGATGGCGATAGTCAAAATGCCAAAATGTCAGGGAAATGTCACATGTCATTTCGTTAGCGTTATATACTCCCATACATTAAAAAAAAAACCAATCGCTATCGCCACGCTTTGGATGGCAGAATGAGACTTTTCTAGGGCCTCTGGTCCCTATTATGAAAATTATTCCATTGATATAAAGCTACGCTATCGCTTCTTATCATAATCTTCTTCTTCGTCGGTACACACTTGAAAGAACGGTAGTTGTCTTCATGTTTCAATAAGACTCCGGGCTGCAATGATTCGCCTCATTATGCGACGCCATCAAAATATCCTACTGTGTATCTCCGAAAAAATATCCTCTGTTTCTACGGCATAAAACCCTGCAGCGAAGCCACAGGCAAAAGCTAGGTTATAATACTTTTATAATGCCATAGTTAACGCACAGATCACATGCCTTACAGCCTATTCTGTGCCAAGTGTAGCAAGGTTTGAAAATATGGAACAGTTGGTATAAGATGGTTCTGTTTTGACACCGTTTTGTAACGGTCTGTGAGATGTATTGTGGTAAAATTGTAATAGTAAAGGATCCTTGGGCTTCTTGGCAGAATGTTGTGCTGTGATGAAATTGAATCAATATGTCCTGTCACTTTTGAGTTAAGACTTGGTCCTACTTATAAAGTGACATTTCAAAATATGTCATCATATAAGGCGTGTCCCGATTCAATGATTATAAAACGTCAAATGTCACATCGCTGTAGGGATCTGTCGGTAACAAAATTTCGCAAAATGGCTGCTGACTGCTGCGTACGCGCCCATATAGTTTTCTAAAGTCGTCACAATCTAAGAAGTCCGTTGAGGTGTCAAAAAAAAAAACAAATTCATAATCGTAATGAATTACTATGTTACCCATACACTATAGTAACGAGTATCATTCGCAAGCATCAAGTTCAATTATTATTAACTATTTTTATAGCTATCAAAACGGGCCTTTTATTTTTTGACTATTTTAGTGCCATTTTGTGTATTTTCGCTTGTGATCACTTCCAGAAAGAGCGTTAATTTGTGTTCGTATCCTTCGCCTCCCTGTTAAGATTTATAGTTATCTAATATCTGTATGATCTAACAGGTTTAAAAGTAGTCAAAATAACAATCAGCCTAATGTAAGGTAAGGTATGAAGCCATTGAAATGTATTAGTTTATTCCACGCAACTTTGTGTTCTGAAGACCCTGCAAAAACATCGCAAATAGTCATGAAGAATCAAGTCTTTCATATCCTGGATATCAAGCCTTCACCTATCTGGTATCCACCAGGCTGACGTGATCGCTTGAGGTTGGTATCTGGAGGTTGTAAGAACCCTGCTCAAAGCGCGTTGACGCCCTGTTCCTATAGTTCAGTTTTCAAGAGTTCTGAAGCCTGGGAGGTTGATTGATGGCTGTTAGGCGTTGATAAGTGAAGGCTTGATTCATGACTATTTGCGATGTTTTTGCAGAACACAAAGTTGCGTGGAAAAAAATAATACGTTTCAATGGCTACAGAAGTAGTATACCTAAATAATCGTTTTCATTTCCGATATTGTATTAAAAGCCTCAACGTAGTGAACGCGGGTAAAGGAAAAAGTAAATAAAATCAATTAAAGGTGTATGTAGCGAAAGGTACCTACGTATATAAACATGGTGGGCAAAAAATAGTGAATTACATGGCACAGGGCGATAGTTGGGTTTAAAAGAAAAAAAACATTGTTACTGTTTGACCTGCTACAAATAGCCCCCTGTTTCGTTTGATCCACGATTTTTGGCTTACCCTGTTTATAACTAGAGGTATGTAGCATATAACGGGGTATATGTTCCTGGGGACAAGTTGCAGAGGGCGACAGATGAAACTAGTTGTATAAGAGAGACGCAGAAGGGCACTCTTTTGCCGTATATATTAGTTTACTATTTGATCTCACTTGTCAAGAGCTTTTGGAAGATAATATTATACGTAGTGTTAATTATTAAGTATAAATCTTGCTTAATTGACTGATTAATAAATTGTATGTAATATACAGTGTCTAAATTTGGGCGAAAATGCTAGAATTTTGAGGTGCATAGAATTATAGATATTGCTTCGTAAGTATCAATTGTCATCCACGAAAGGATAGCCTATAATATATATATAGCTCTGCAGCCACTTTAGCAGTCTAAAGCAAAGATAAGCAACAGCTCTTTCATAGAAAGGACCATACCATAGACAGTCACGTAAAAACGTCATAAATCTATCCCCTTGACCACCTACTCCTCATTTAAATGTCTCCGTACCCCCAAACAACATTTTATCGTCTCTCAGAAATTTACAGTCACGGCCCACCTAATCACACATTCTTCTACAGAACCATATTTCATTCGAACACCAATTTCGGGGTAAATTAGACAATTTAGTGTCACCGGGAGCCACAATTTTTAACTACACTGTCGTTTACACGTAAGACAATATACTCGTGTCAAAGAAAATCAGAATTCTGGACGTGTGTCATCGTAGTAATAACTTAATGGGTACGTCAAACGTGCTGGCTTCCTGCGACTAGGGTGGGGACTGCACAATGCATTGTAATGCAGTCCGGCGCTTGACGTTTTTAATCTATGACGTGTGACGTTTTTGAATATCGAAGGTGGTTATTAGAATGGCTGGGGCAATGGTTTGAAGGTGGTCATACAATGGACGATATTGGTGATTGGTTTTTGTTCGTTGATTGATTACTGATTGCTTTGATAAGTATCAGAGTGGGAACTGTCAAATTATGCTGACCTTTCTATAAATGCAGGACAGTTGGGCTGTCTTTTACAGATTTCAACCTCTGCAAAAATTTAGTTTACAACTTACTGCGAAAGTTTTTGACAGCAGTTTGCCCATTTTTTATTTCAATCTCGTTCATTGTCATTATCACTATAGTGTTTTCCTGTCCTTTCTAAGCTCTGGGGGGTGACCACAAGCTCTTACAGTAAGGTTATTTTGAGATCGAGTAAGTGACAGATGTATATAATACACGTCATATACATCTGTCCCTTACTCGATCTCAAAATAACCTTAATCTAAGAGCTTGTGGTAACCCCCCTGGAAATACCTAATGCTCCGATTGCGTAAATTAATTCACGAAAAAAAGCAAGTGTGTCGTGTAAAAAAGCAAGTGTTTATATTTTTTATAATTCCGAAAAATCATCAGTTCAGTGACGCAGAATGATAAAAATAGATAGAATCTGGCTATTATAACTCTGCAGAACTCTTAGTTGGTATTCCCAAAAAGTTTTGTATGTCGTATGTTTTTACTTCTGTCACTTTCGTGGTAATTGAAATGTCAGATTGCTTAAGCTGTACATTGTTTTACACAAATCCAATAAGAAAAATGGTTAAAACTATTAGAAGTGGAGTGCGAGAGTTATTAAATTAAATGTTAAGTAAATGCCAAGATGTGAAGGAACAGCCCGATGTCGTTCTTAGACAAAAACAACAATGTTTACAAGATATCGCAACGTTGACGTGTACGTTGAGCTAATGATTTTGATATTTTGCCTTTTGATTTTTGCTTCATGGATTATTTAACTAAGAACATTATCTGGAATACTCATATGCCTGTTCATGTTTTTTACAAGAAGATCGTGTCTAATTACAACATTATGAAACAAAACAACAAACTTTGTGGTTTTGCAGCAATCACACACTGATAAAACGGTCACTCACAGTGATAAAACTGTATCAAATCCACACTACATCGTATTAAAGTGACTTTTCTTTACCAGGAATGAATCAGAATATAAATAAAATAACCTATCAAAAACATTAAAAAAACAACAATCAAAATTAATTTGCACAGTACAGATGGTGTTACCTCCCCAAAATTTTCGGTTTTTCACATTTTTTGAATAATGATGAGTTATAATAGCCAAAGTCTAAAGCAATAGAATATATTAAGAAATAACAAGGATCACGTTTGAAAGTAGTACCTACATTTTCAAAGACACTTGAGATCAAATCAGACAGATATGATAGTAAACTTATTGGTTAATTCCTGTTAGCTATTTGTTATTATTTCTGAACAATTTCATACTCAATCAACTCCCTTCCTAGTATCGATTACCTTTTTCATCGCTATCCCTTACTATTCCAAATCGAAATTCGCAAAAACAACACAACCTATGATTATCGCAAACTATCCCTCATTTCAAATCGATCACTCAACAAAATGACAGATGCGTTCCTTTTTCAAACTTTTTGCAACCAAACGTGTTTCGAAAATCGAATCCAAACATGTTTAAACGGCCAATTATAATGGCAATTTGCTGGCATCGCTCCCGACAGCGTTAGAACGCCCATTTTAATTCTTTAAAATAACAGTTTTTGTTCACGGTTTACTTATGACGGTGGATCGCTTTACAAAAACCTTTTTTGTGGCCCTTGGTAGGAAAAATGATTTTTTTTCTATTGTGAACTGATTTATAAAAATGTTACTTTCGTAATTTGGTTATGGTATTGTGGTAATTAAGAAAAATAAAAGTCAACTGTCAAAACTCCCGCCTAAAGTTGCGTTTAGTTCTCTTTATCGTATTTTTTGACGTTATTGAATGGGTTTTTCCAGTACATCAGTAGAAATTAAAAGGTAAGTACAACGTTTGCATACAAATAAGTAATCAGAATCAGGTCAAGTAGCCTTCAATTCAAATATATTCAAGCTATAAAATTGATTCAAGCTAATCTGAAGAACGATTTCATTCATAAGCTTGCGTGAGTACTATTAATATGAAATCGTAAAATAATATATATTTTACTATCATTCGCGACCTTTAGTGCTGTCTGGGCACGTTATGCCACACAAGGACATAAGAGTGAAGACACATTTGCGATTTTTAATCGCAGCTACTGCTGTATTTTCTTAATAGTTGTCAGCAATTAGAATACTGTAAGTTTTGAATCCTATTAGATTTTTTAAGGCCAAGAAGTATAAAACAAATTATATGTGTGTACATTAATGGTTAAATAAATATAAGTACAATGTGTAATTACAAAAGATTTGACCGCAGTCAGCACAAATAATAACTATGAGAAGTGAGAGAACCAGGAACGATTTCCATAGTCACGCAATAACAATATTTCTACCTTCTACGGTTCATTACATTCCTTCCATCGTTGGCGAGCTCAAACATCCTTCTTGGTCTAGTTCGTTGCCGCCATCTTCTCCGTGGTCAGCTGCTATCGGGATTACGACTTAACGTCAAAGTTGGCAGTTTCGATAAAAAAAATCAAGATCTCGCTAAGATCACAGATATCGTTATGTTAATTATAGGCGTCACGAACTGTATGAAAGAAGTCCATTTTTTCCCCATCGTGTTGTACGCTAGTTTCAGAAACATTGCTTGTATAGTTGTATATAATTCCTGAGAAGTTTAAATCCGCACACTTTTTGTATCGGTTCATTGTCTGCTGTAAATAAAATTTTTGTAAAGGGCTGTAGGACACTAACTCTGAGCTGTAGGTAAATTAATTTAATTTTAATAAAATAGAAATCCTTCCTAATTATTTACCTTTCATAGTTTGTTAGGATATAATAATGTATATGTCTGTCCAGATATCTATCTGATAAAACGCAATGCGACAAAATCAGTCGCACGGACAATCGCAAATGTGTACCAAACTTTCCTATTCAATATGTATCGCTGAAAGATCTACGTAATCGCTAACCAAAACACTGTCTCAACCGAAAATAATCCTTCACTTATAACGAATAGGGTTCTCTTTTCGCTGCTCTTGTGTAGGGTATATTAGGATTCATACGAGCGATCTAATAAAGATTGAACGATAAGATACAATTGTCACAGTTTAAATTACTCAATTATAAGCAGGTCATGTAGACTTTAATGTATTTGCCAGACTCTAGGAAATGTCTGGACAATACAGGGTTAGTTTTTAATGGTTGGCCTTGTATGGCTAGGTTTCCGTAACTAAAAATGTGAGTTCATGAAGTTTCTTGCCCTATCTATCAAGCTGTCTAGCGTGATCTAGCCTTTTCACAACAATTTTGGGTTGCTTTAAGGGAACATATTCCTGGGATAAAAAATATCCTATGTGCTATTCCAGACTATAATCTATCTCTGTGCCAAATTTCATCCAGATCCGTTCCGGAGTTTTTGCGTGATAGAGTAACAAACATACAAATACACTCACAAACTTTCGCTTTTATATTATTAGTGTGATTATTTAGATAGAGTTCACTGAAGCTGAATGCACGAAGTTTGATCAATAACCAAACATTTGTAATAAGTACCAAGCTCTGCGGATTGTGAAGTTTTTGATAATAGAGAAAAAAAAACATGTTAACCCTCTTACTGCCGCACTCAGAGCCGTTAACGGTTTCTCAATGCGATCCTGAAAATTGTTTTTTAGTACAAAATCTTTACTAAGGAGCGGTTTAAGTAACCATTAAATGTTTCTGAGTGCGGCAGTTAGAGACAAGAGGTCGATTATGATGATAATCAATATTCTAACAATCATACATATGTCTAAATCAGGGTATTTTTATCATACATTTCCTCCTACACTGAATAACCAACTTTGCCTAACAAGGCTAAATCCATAACAAAAAGTATGAATCAATCAATCAAGCATCCCATATTGCTCAAAATCTCCAACACATTTGCCATTCCGAGAACAATATTATACCTCTTGAATTTCACGCTTCTCAACTTAACGTGACTTTACGATTTCACGTGAAAATTATTTGTCAAACAACCTTTTGTCAGATGGCAGATATTTTTTTTGTCACAAAAATATTAATTTTATATTAACAGAACCGTGAAAAGGGATCGACAGAATGATAGTATCGTTTTCCACTTCATAAGCGTCATTATTGCATTGACAAAGTTATGATTTGCACTTGGGAAAGTTAACTTTTAGGATATGGACAACAATATAAAGTTGAAAATCACTTGGCAGAAGGGTAAGCGGAGAAAGAATGTGGGTAAGCTATCAATAAACTAACAAAAACTCATAAAGGGAACGCTTGATTTTTTTTTCTAAACAACTGCCGTTTTCTGAGAAGGTGTAAAGTGGCTCTATGGCTATTTATTTTTATTGTATTGTTAATAAGCATGCTAAGGGGAACTCTTCGTAAACTATTAAACGGTTATATCGAACTAAATAGAATATAATGACCGTGAATAATGTACAATGGTTGACGGCAATCACAGCGCATTGTTAAACCCTGACTTGACGTCTTTATCCATAGACAATTTTAACTCTACAACTGTCAAACACCCTAACCTCTTTGCAATAAAGTTCAAATCATTCGAAATTTAAATTTTGTAGTGTGCCAACACTTTTATAGACAGATAGATTTCGAATTTGGAAATAATTGTGTCATGGCGCCTTCTCAGAATGGCGAATGACAATTTGTTGCAAATAAATTCGGTTTTATTGTCGACATAAGATCTTCTTGTTACACAATGAAGTGTAGGTTTCTATTGAGAATCGATTGGTTATTGATGTACTCATGTATAAGATTTTTGACACTTGTATTGAGAAAGAGGGCTGTCAATTGCTTTGGTGTCACTTGAATGGCGGTAAGGCACTCATAAAATTGTTAAGATGAACTTTCGCACAGGTTTTTTGTAGCTATTGAATATTGGTTAACTCTAGATGTTACCAAATTAACTGCTTTGTGTGTTGGACATAATAGATTTCATTAAATTCATTAGTAATACGGGGCATACAAAGATGAGTGAACGGAACAAAAAGTTTAGAGTTGAAGTAAGTTAAGTTATTAGCAGAAGAAAGCGAGAGGTAGCTTAATAATTTATTTCATTTAGAAAATTAGATCTCACGGTTTAGGCGCAGAAGGCGTTATTCTCAAAATCGCAACAGAGTCGCAAAAGAACTAGTTCTTAAAATGGCAAATTCTCTAAAATCCTAATTCACTGAATGGCCAATACTCTAAAAGCCTAATTCTCTGAATGGCCAATACTCTAAAATCCTAATTCTCCAATTGTAGAAAATGTGCCATTTTGATAATTAGCCATTTAGAGAATTGGCCATTCAGAGAATGAGGCTTTCTGCGACTTTGTTGCCATTTTGAGAACCAGGCCTTCTTCGCCTAAACCGAAATCACTACTCCTCGACAAAGGCCTCCCTTTAGCTACTTCCTCTATCTTTCGCGAGCCTGTGAGTTCTGCCAGTTTGTATGGAACATTTTCAGTTTGTCCAACCGGGACGGGACTGGGTAGGCCACGGGTGCTAGGAGCTAGTGAACTTTCAACCATGTTAATCACAGCTGTCATTTCATAATTATCAAAATCACAGCCAAACTCAGAACTACCAACCTAACCAACAAAATCTACACACTCAATAAAACTGAATCAATTCTACCTAGCTTTCAAACACAAACGACCGTTATCCACAACTGGAGGGTAGATCACATCACCCGTTCCTAATTCAATTTGAACCAATAAATAAGGAGCTGTGCAAAATTAATTGCGCACGAGTTTATAAATGACTTTAGAAGGGGGAACGTAATGGAAATTAAACGAGAATAGTAATCTTTATTTGTATTGTTACTTTGATTTTATTGGCTGGATGGGAACGGAAGATAGTTAAAAGTGTGTGGAATTTTTTATTTTAATGCTTAGAATATATTGTTCTAAGTTTTAGGCCCGTTTTGCCAATAGTCTGATAACTTTTAACTTAGGTATAAAAATGGCGGTTTAACAGCTTTTCTATAGAAAATATGTCAAACGGCCATTTTTATTCCTCAGTTAAAAGTTATCAGACTATTAAAAAACTCGGCCCTCCTTCTTTTCCTTAGCGTGTCCATAGCAAATATAAAAGTTAAATATTGTTTTTGGCCCAGAATTCAGCCACGGGTAACACCATTATAAGGTCTTCGCAAGTACAGGTGACAGGGCAAGTTGCGCACTCCGTCAGATGGGCCCTTAATGGTATCATCATCAGCCATATAATGTTCCCACTGCTGGGACACAGGCATCCTCTCTGTAAGAGATTTATTGGGCTTTAATCCACCACGCGGGCCCAGTGCGGGTTGGTGGATGTCACATGTCTTCGAATTGTTGGTTCTAGGTCATGCCGGTTTCCTCAAGATGTTTTCCTTCACCGTTTTGAGAGCAGTGGTGATGAAATAATTTACACAAAGTAAAGCGCCTGCCTGTGTTCGAACTCACGACCACGACACGTATGTCGGGGCCGTTTCCACTGGGCCACCACTGCCTTTAATGGTATCAATAAGTCTAAATTAATATTATAGAGACGTAAAATTGTTTATACGTTTATAAAAAGTAATATTTGGCAGTAATGATTCGATTGCGGAAATTCTTGCAATTTTACACACTATACTCGGGTGAACTGTTGAATAGGGCACGAAAGCGAATTTTACCCAGTATTTTATAGAGATAACGATATAGTAGTTACAGCGTATCTTTGTGTCTCGGAAGTTAGCTACAAGACCCTGCGCAGTTACAATTAAAATGTCAATGTTGAAGTAGAAGATAGCATTGTATAACTGCCTCTTTCTTTATTCTTTATTGTACAACAAGACATTACATTTAAACAAATTAAAAACATATTTCATGTAAAAAGGCGAGCTTAACTCCAAATGGATTTTACATTTAGCAAACCTTTAAGTGATAGAGATCATAATTGAGGGCAGTAATCCAGTGTACAATATATATACCTATACAGTAAGATGAAACTAGTTACATAATAATACATAAAAGACTTGTCTACGTTTATAAAGACAAATACATATATATATAATTAATTGCGTTGAAAGAAAATGCTCCTTAATTTTCCTCTTGAAGACATCGAGAGAAGGGCTATCGCATAGGGAGTGTGGAAGAGAGTTCCAGAGATGCACTGCAGTAACAGAGAAGGAGCCATCGTAGCGGCTAGAAGTGTGACGCGGAGTACGAAGGAGAAGCGAAGTGGCCGTGCGACAAGGCTCTTTCACTTGCCAATGTTTGTCGCATCGCTATCTCGCTTATTATATGCAGTATACTCGATGACAAACTGTTTCTTGCACAATGGTTCGTAGAGCCAACTTCAGAGACACAAAGATCCGCTGTCACTACTTTAGCTATTTTATCAATGTTTGGCCTTTCGGTACAAACATCCTACATAGAATAGCAAATTACATTTAAAGGCTATTTAAAAGAACCGACCTGATCTGAGCCGGACCCATGCGCCAAAGAGTTGTGGCAACATAATTGTTTGGTCTTTGGAATAAGTAAAGCAATATCAGACCTACTTGCAACTTATATCATAAATGTGTAAGTCTGTACTGTAAGTATTTTATAATAAATATTAGAATGTGTCTTGATCAATAGCGCTTCAACGCCTTAAACGCCTTTATGGTTTTGGACATTTTATCTCGGCATTTCTTATGACTGAATTCAACAGACGACCTTATTTAATTATTTATGAATTTCACGGTCACCAATAAATAACGTGACCATACGTCCCGTTTTGGGCGGGACAGTCCCGCTTTCAGGCTGTTGGTCCCGCTCTCCCCAGCGAGGACAAAGATGTCCCGCTATCGCGAACAGATTATGGTCAATAATTACGAATAAATATAAACAAAACAATTGCTTAGTTAAATCTTAGAGGTCTGTGATTCCTAACTAATATGTACTAAGGCCCACTTTGCATGAACATCTTGACTCTAGAGTTAGTTGCTAACACGAGGTTAACTTGACAGGTTGTCATTATAATATTTTCAATTTAACCTTGTGTTAGCAACTAACCCTCAGTTAAGTTTTTTGAAGAAGTGGGCCTAAAAATTACAAACGCTACTAAAATAACGTAACAATTTTTTTTTATTCTGCGGTTGTCCCGCTCTGACGTCAGAAATAAATGGTCACGTTACCAATAAAAGACACTTAAAACTTTATCTTATTTTTACCTTTACCATTAAGACTAACCAGCTTCCCATACAACACAAAGACTTAACAATTTCATCTAGAATCTGCCCACAAATTCCCTGGCCGTCATAATAGTGTACTGTAGATACGATCTCACGGTACAATGGTGTCTGACGTGCAGGCGTTACGGAGTTGCCCCCTGCTGGGCTAAACTATTGTGGGCACAGAGACGAACTGTGGGGAAAAGGACCATTCGAATTATTGTTGAAGATTGTTCATTGCTGGTTCTATTTGGAGGATTACTATCTTGAGTGTGATAGGTTGTATGATTTGCAAGATATATAAGGTTGTGTTTATATCTAGGTCTTGCAATGGAGTGTTTGTGAAAGTCTTACGCTTAGTTTTGAATAATTATATCTATCTATTATTAAAGAATATGCAGTTCAACTCAATGGTAGCCAGCCAGTGTCAACTGCATCCCATTGGGCTGGATTGAATGCAAGATATATCATATTCTTTTACTTGAAGTACAAAGGTTAACACTAATTCTAAAACAGCAATTATTTTTAGCTCCATAATTTTGTCTGAAACGAGATAATAATAATGTTGCTTAGATACTGAATTTTAATTTGTTCCTAAAAGAGTACATTTTTAAGCCCTGCTTACAGATATCATACACTCCAGTACGAGATTTGAAAATGAAAACCCTGCTAATTGCATAAATAATAGTTACCGCATTCCTCTCTCCAAATCCATCCCTGCACACCACTTCACCCGAAACCCAAAAACACCGAATGCACCAGGATTCCGCTAATTATTAGGAGTATAATGGCCCAACCAATTTATGGCCCTCAACTAAGATATATGGTCATTTAATGGCCTGTCCTGGCCACAAACGGTCTTTTGTCTTGTTCTATGGTCAAAGAGATCCTTTGACCATTCAAACTGTGTTTGGGCCTCATAATTGGCCGTGTAAAATTTTATGAATTAAGTCCTTTGTTTGGTGATCATTATTTTATTATGTTGGCTGTACGTATTTCTTGTTATGTTGGCAACAATGTGGTTGGATGATTGTTTTATGATGAAATTAGTGAGACTGGAATAGAACAATGATTGGGTTGTTTATTTTATTTGTCTTGGTTTGTTGTTTTTTTTTATTCTTGTCCGTTGAAGTGTTCTCAACTTTTGAGTTGGCGTTGCAATGAGGTAGTTTGTGGCTACGTTTTTAACTTTTTGACAGCTTTTATATTTTTTACAGGCTTATAATGCAGTTATAATATGTCACGTAATTAGGGTTCCGTACCTCGAAAGGAAAAAACGGAACCATTTATAGGATCACTTTGTTGTCCGTCCGTCCGTCTGTCTGACTGTCTGTCAAGACCCTTTTTCTCAGGAACGCGTGGAGGTATCAAGCTGAAATTTATATTAAATACTTAGGTCTACTGTCCCTTAAAGCTGTGAAAAAAATCAAACTACTAAGCCAAATCAATCAAAAGATACAGCCGTTTATGCCGCAAATTTTCGACACTCGCAAGGGAATTAAAACCTACAGGGTACCCGTAAACTCAGAATCTTGAAATTTGGTACAAAGCAACGTTTTATAGCACAGATAAAGGAAAAATTGCGAAAAACGTAAATTTTTAGTTACATCAAATAATAAAAATAGTTTTAATAATTTTAAACTTACTATCCCTTTCCTTATGAACGCGTCGGAGGTATTAAATTGAAATTCATATCAAATAATCAGGTCTATAATGCGAGTCCGACTCGCACTTGGCCGGTTTTTTTTTCTATGATCTTGGTGATGTTCAACAACAACAAAACGAAGCAAAAGGAGTATCGAAGGATCGTAGCAAGTGGCGTTCTATAGTTTCGGCCTATATGGGAAGGCATGAGTTTATATTTGAGAATTTTCATGACAACGCCACACTTTGACAGCCACTTTGGCTCTTTTGAACCCAAGGACTACATAACCAAAACAAAAATTTATAAATTTATGTTTCTAACCTTACATGCTTTTTCTATGAACATACCAACCCATAACTTCTTCTAAACATCTACATTCTTACAAAATACATCGCGAAAACACACAGAACTTCCTTTAATAAAATGCTTAACGAATGTATTACAAAATACAAAAGAATCTTGTCCTATCCTACTCAACTCCTACGCAGCTAGGGTTACCATTAAGAATATAGAAAAATCATGGAAAAAGCTGGCGTTTAAAAAAAGTACAGATATTTTAATTATTTAATACTTCATGCACGTACAGAGGTGGACTTAATGCCCTAGGCACTTTCTTTTTAAAAAATGGTATAAAATGAAATAATAATTTCGTTAATTTAGTTTGGCCTGATTGCGTCATCCTGATATCTTACTAACTCCGAGTTAGTAGCTAACCACGTGTTATTTATGACATATATTAATTTAGCCTCGTTTTAGCAACTAACTCTGACTTAAGTTTTTCACGTAAGTGGGCCTTAGAGATGTAGGCGACTTAGATACAATATATGTTAGAATTTGCAGTGTAGGTAGGTAGCCTTCTTCAAGAAAAAAAAACAAAGCTTTGCTATCCAAGGTAAAAATCTGGAAATAGATAAATTCTGGACAGGACGTCAACTTTCCGGACAAATCCGGACGGATGGTAACACTTTAGCAGCTTCGTTTAAAACAAAATGGAGGTACAATATTGTAACTCGATTCCTTGTTGAAAATACACGAGTATTGAAACAATTGACGATCGAAAACCATGTTCGATTTACGTAAGGTTATGGTGTGTAGGTATGGTGTTATTTTGTCATACATTTATTGGACGTAGGATGATGACTAGCACACTGTTTCTGTAAAGGAAAATTAGAGCAAAGCACGTGCAAACCATTTATTAAAGTTTGATAGGTTTTTCATGATAAACTTTGATAAATTCTCAACTTTTTAACCGACTTCCCAAAAAGGAGGAGGTTCTCAATTCGGATGTTTTTTTAATGTTTGTTCGGCCATAACTCCGTCTTATATATATTCGGATTTGCAAAATATTTTTTTTGTTCGAAAGAAGTTTATTCCTAAATGGTCCCATTAAAATTTGGTAAAGATCTGATGAAGAACTTCGGAGATATACAAAAGAAACGGCGGTGTCAAAAAAAGAAGAAATAAAAAAAAAGGAACACCGACTGCCGAAATTGAAGTTATTTTCACTTTGTAGTGGTTTTTTTTTAATGTTTTTTAAATTCTTAATTCAAAAACCAGAGGTACGTATTAGGGTCTTATCCAAAACATCATTATCCTATAGCAGTATTTTATGGACTCCAATTTGCGCACTTAGACGCCCATTCTCTCGTTTGGTGGGATTCTAGCCAATATAGCCAGCTCAGCTCCACCCGCAGGCACAGGCAGTTTACCGGAGTGATCTCACAATTCCTTTTAGACGGTGGAAAACTTCGCATTCCAGGATGACGTGGGCGGCTAATTCCATCGCTTAAGCAGCCTTTGCAGTGTCCATGCCTTTGATTTCAGAGCAAGACATACGAGAAGAGTACCAGGCTTGATGAAAATATTACCCCAATAGCAATTTTAGAAATGGGGCTAACTGTCCAAAATTCACTATCCCTGTGTCATCGTCATGTTTCACGCTGATTGTGGTTAATTAACTAAAGTAAGTTTTAACTAAACGGCACTGTTTAACAAGCGCCATGAATGATATTCAGGCGATGCGTCTAATTTAACTGGTTGGCTGATGCTAGGTTCAGGCCAACATACAATAGAGTGACCTTGTGCTTATGCGGCTTGCTTGCCGCCGACCATGGCCCACCCCTCGGAATGCGCAGCATGCCCTGTCACCTGTACGTGCGAAGACCTTATGACTGCGTCACCGAGTAGTTTTACCGTTGCTGAATTCTGGGCCAGACATAATATTTAATTTATTTTATTTGCCATCGACACGCTAAGAAGATGTGACGAAAATCTTCAATTGATAAAGTCTAAGGTTTTAACTGAATGGCTGATTAAGCTAGTTGGCTGCGACAATTACATTAAATAAGATGATTGTATTAGACCCACCATTTCAATTCAAGTCAATACAGATGGTCCTAAGGGATTCGTCTTACGTGTAACAATGTGTGTGGGTGTCAAAGCAACAATAGTTTTGTATGAGCAGCTTCACTTAAACTGATCATATCGTTATTACTGCTGTAATCTCGTTTACTAAGGGCTGTGGAGGTATGAAACGATGTTGGCAGCTGCGCAGATAAACTTTCTTATGTAGACTATACTTTAAAAAACAATTTTGGTGAAGGGTCAGCTTAGTATCTATGTCTTCTCTTTTCGTTTCGAAGTACACATTTAATCAAACTGGGTTCCACAGGTAGCTTCGTGTATAGCTGCGACAGAAGCGTTGCACAGGTCATCTAGGATGCAAGTGCACGAACAGTATAAAAAAGAAGAGTAGGTATATATGTTAGTAACCATGGAAAATAGAAAATACAACATAATAATATATTGTTTTCAGTGTCAATATTATGATGTTCAAACCTCTTCTTAAAAAGTAAGGAATTAATCTATAGAGTTTCTTGCACGTTCTTCCCTATAGAGATCTTCGTTTTCAAACGTGTAAATAGTGTATGAGAGTTATTACTGGTTTGAATTCATATTAATTTGAACATTAACAAAACTGGAATTGTACTCTAGACTCAATCTAGAATGCTGCTCTACCATGAGTAGCGATCCAAAACAGGCAGATTTTACCTGATCTCTGTTCAAATTCCACACACATTTACACTCTCTCTTGGTAAATACACTACTTACTTAGTTTAAAATCGAGATACACATAAGATCATCGTCCTAGAATACGCCCTGAAATCTCCCTAACGAACAAGACTTAATAAAACAAAGCACCCATCCCTAGATTCTACATCCCGACAAACATGTTAATCTCGACAAAAAAAGTCGTACAGTCGCACGCATAGTACATCCCTATTGTCAAGACAGTCGCCTCCCTAAATAATAGAGACATCAGACAGAACAAGAAGGCTATAACTTATTCAAATTAGTCGTAATACGATACTCGGGTCTGGCGTGTACGTGCGCCCAATATCTGGGATCTTTGTGGCTTTTTGAGTGGAGATGTGGTAAGGTATGATAAGCAGTGGTAGGCGTAGAAATTGCATGCTATGTCGAATGAACAAAGCTATAGGCAAGCGATAGATAAACTGCTTTTGAAAAACGCCTGTCTATAAGTAATCTTAGTTAGAGCACGGGCACCCAACGCGAAGAAGAAAATTGGTTCATATAAATTGCACTAGATGGCGTGATAAGCTTCGATTTGTTATTAAGTTGTATAAAATATTAATATTACACACACATTTCATAGATTATTTGAATATATCATTTAATATTGATTCCAATAGATGGCGCGGTTTTAAATTTCTGAGACATCCACTCTTTTTTTTTTAATTTGTTTTGTAACACATTTTGGTACAATTAAACTTTAAAAACGTGCAAAATACAACTATAAAACAAATCACCGATGCATTTATAAAAAAAATGTATTCAACGAACCAAGTTACCCCTTTTATTTGCAAGTCGCTGCTAACACAATTTATATCCGTGGAATGGAACCAAATGCGGTCGATGTTCTTACAAAAATAATCAGTTTAATCAGACGAACAACGTTAGTTACGTCGGCACAGTTTCTTTGTATGGGATAAGGTATATGTATGCTAGTATTATATTATCTATGGTAAGAGGCATCTACAAAGTGGGTTGGGCATTTTTGTTTAAACCTTCTAGGTGTGATCCAGTCTATAGGAGAACAATAGTTTACATCTTCTGTCAGTACCAGTCCATTCAGAAATACACTAGGAAAAGACAATCACAGTGTCTATGTTTGATAGAAACCAGTTTTACTGGATGCAGCATTAATTTCTTTCAAAATCTTCAGGTCTCAAGCACTCTGACGCTTTATGCGACAGGTTAGACTATCAATTGAATTTATCATATGGTTATCTGTGCCTTCATAATTATTATTGTTTCCAAAAGTTTCTTTACTTCGTCTGTCTGCCTACTTCAAGTCAAATTTTAAATTCGGAAGGGATACGAAGACACGGTCGGAGCAAAACATAGCATAGTCCAACTCCAATCCTCGCTTCCCATCGCCTCGCATCGCCCTAAAACTGACGCACTATCCCTACACTCCTCATTCTCGCACCAAACACGGCGCTTAGTGTCATCTGATTTATATAAAGTTATTTTGTAAAGAATTATATTACGGACGTGCCAGTAATACTGTCTAATGAGTTATGTCTGCTAAGAACATGTAAACGTGTGCTCGCATGATTGGTCGTGTGTTTACCGAGATGTTTTCACGCTGGCTATGTTGTGTAAGTTATTGGGTGTAACTTTATATTTTTGATTAGCGTTTGTTTTAGAATTTTAAGTGGTGTGTACAGAGTGGGTCTATTATTGTGGGTGTTAGAAATAATATATAGAAGCGTATATAATAAATGATATAATAGTATAATCATATGCTATTTTTAACAAAATTGAGACCCAATTTGTATGTGTTAAAAAACTTTTTAACAAAAAATCAAACCGACTTCCAGAACAAAAGAAAGTTATTTTTTGCTTTGTAGTTTTTTGTTCTGGAAGTCGGTTTGATTTTTTGTTAAAAAGTTTTTTATTTTTCTCTTTTTAGTTTTGGTAGGTACCTCCAATTAACATGATTATCATTTACAGCCAAAGTACATCTCATTGCGATTCCAATAAGCCCAAACACGACTAGGATACATTGTTTTATATTAGAGTTCCAGTGCCTACCTTCCGGCTTCATCATCAGATCAGTTCGATGGTGCCATTTTCATCAGTACCATTTATTTATAAGTATTTTCTTCATTATAGTCGGTTTACTATTCGAGATATCTTATGCCCGTGACATATTTAGCATTTAGGAGTTCCAGTGGCCATCTGTGGCCTTCTTCATCAGTTCGACTCCACCAAATGGTACTTTCCGAGTGCAAATGATTGCATTGTTGATGAAAATACCAAAATCGCTATATGTTTGCCTATAATGTTTGAGGAGTTCCCTCGATTTCTCTAGGATTCCATCATCAGATCCTGACCTGATGATTATGGGACCAACTAGGAAGTATACCCTTTCAAACAAAAGAAGAATTTTTGAAATCGGTCCAGGGGTCTTTGAGTAATCGGGGAACATACATAAAAAAAAAAAAAAAAAAAAGATTCCGACGAATTGAGAACCTCCTCCTTTTTTTGAAGTCGGTTAAAAATAGACAAACAGGAAAACTTAGTAGATGTTAGAGAAAACTCACCGAGCTCGCTCAGTTTAAAGGATTGTGTTAAATGTAAGTGTAGTGCCTCTGTCCAGAGCATGACCCTATTGTTAGAGTGTTCCAAGTGCTCATACACCTCCACTTTGTAGGACTTGATGAACGCCTCAGAAGTCACTAAAAACGTGGCTACCTACTGGGCTCAAACTGTCTAAAGTTGAACCTTAGTCTTCTTCTCCAATTAGTCCCTCATTGCTGAGGATCGTGGTCACTGGACCCCTTTAAGTGGACAATCTGTCTCCATCGATTCTGGTTTGTTGAAGCTTGCTGCTGCTACGTAGCTTCTTTCACTTGATCAGACCATCGTGTTGGTGACCGGCCTCGTGCTCTCTTTCCTTCAGTATTACCAACAATGACCAGCTTTTCGAGACTGCTATATCCCCTTCGCATTTCCCGACACATTTGTGCGTTTGGCTGTTCATGGTATTCGGAGCATCCGCCTCCAGCACTACATATCGTATGCGCCTATCCTCTCCCTTTCTCTTGTTCGAATGTTCACGTCTCAAATCCACAGAGGAAGATTGGAAAAACTAGTGCTCTGACCAATCGGGCTTTGGTTTCATAAATGATAACCAGATTTTTCAAGATGTTCTGGAGGCGTATCATAGCATCTTTAGACATTTCTATCCATCGTATTATTTCTGGGACGGAGCTGCCCTCATTATTGATATTCAAGCCCAGATAGACAAAACTGTCCACAGTATCGATGCCTTGGATACTATAGGCTCCCGAAAATTCCTGACGATCTATCAAAGTAAGCTTGGTTCTCTGCCTATTTTTTGAAAGCCCTAATTTGCCACTTTCCACCTCCAATCAATGCAAAATCTCCTTCATGTCATCAAGTGTCGTAGCAAGGAGGACGGTGTCGACTCTTAGATTTTGACCTAAAAGAAGGGGTTGAGTACCTATTGGGAGTATTTAGCAGACACATGAAATAGTACAGTTTTTCTCAGGAATAGGAACACAATTGCGAAGCCTTTGGCATTGCCGATGATCATAAACCATTATGACTACAAAACCATTTTTTATACCTATTTTAATATTTGTCTACTCATGTTTAATGTACCTTAAAAATATTATTTATTTCTTAAAGTTTGATATGGGCTTAATGAGACATGTGCTGAACAAGTGTGTTTTTGTAATAACTCAAGTAATCAAAATCTATAACTTTCTAATGAACTAGAACTTCGATTACATCGTCTATAACGATCAATAGACAAACAAAACTGACGTTTATCGTAAGCTCAATCAAGTCGGTAAAAACCAAATTGAAAATTAGACCCCTTATAAAAATTCCACCTGTCAAAGATGCCCAACAGCACAAACCGTCACAAAACAAACTTTATACCACCATTACGTTCTAAACCGACTTCCGAAATATATGTGACATCAGAATACGGCATTACAATATATTAAATTATACGAATAGGTGACTTCCCGCAGCTTGATGGCCAACTGTCCATTGTGTAGTAGCTCGGTTGCTACCTTATGTTGAGATGGAAAAATTTGAAGAAGGTTAAGTAGGCCTAGTTCAAGCAAGTAGATGGTGTTCAAATAATTTGTAGACTATAGACTACACTAGTTGAGCTATACGGTCTACGAATTGTATGCATTGGTCTTTTTGACTTAATTTGACACCTCTCCTTGTGTAGTTTTTCTGGTATATTTGTCATAAACATATGCCAAGTATCCTTCTGCAACTTCAGTTCCTGAGGTGTGCAAAAAGTAATTGCTATGAAATATTTTGTTCGCATTTTCGTGTCGAAGTTATCTGCGGAAGCACTAATATCAATCAGCTGTATCCAGACACTGCAAACCGTGATGAAAGTTTATATTATGATATCTGTACAGACAACTTTGGCTTAACAACTCAACATGGTGAATTTATTGTCTCTCTCTCTCTCTCTCTATTTATTGTCTCTCTTTACTTAGTCGAATAATATAAAGGAAACGGTTACGAGATAAGGGTTCTCGACAAACTTCTTGGCCACCCTGAAGTTGGCTTTTCGATGCGCAAGGCACGGATCGGTGCTGTTTTTACCCGACTGCCCAAGGAGGGTAATGTGTTTATCAGTCTATGTATGTATATTTGTTCCTATGTGGCGTTCTAGAGACCAAACGTGTTGGCCGATTTTGATGATTCTTACGTCAAGTGCGAGTGTCACTGGCTATATTAAAATTGGAAAATAGAAAAATTGCGGATTTTGGGCGCCATATTGTGGGGCCCAATTTTTTTTTCCAAACCTTTCATGTAGGATATCAAAATAAAGGGTTTTAATAGGTGATTTCAAAAATATATAATACTTATATGTTTAAATGTACCTTACTCGAAAAAAGGTAATAAAAAAAGTTTATTAAAAAAATAAAAATCCCGACTGCTTAAGAAGCTAACTAAAAAGACGTAAATAAGAAGAAAATCATGCTGTGCAGTCGGAGGATACATCAGGCATTGGTCAGCCAGCTCGCGAATATGTTTTCTATGAGATTCACTACTATACAGCCGTTGTAGCCACCTTCAGGGCGGCCAAGAAGTTTCGCGAGAACTATACATGCGTGGAGTTCACCTTCTGTCATTTATTTCCATATTACCTCCTCAGTTATGAAGATATCCTAACTTTTGAATAAAATTAAATTGAAATTGCTGTCTACTTTATAGGATTTATGGTCAATTTTAGATTTTTGCTGTGTTTTGTTATGTAAAACTGTTTGGTCTCTGAATGCTGTGTGTTGTATTGAAAAGAAATGGGTTTATTATGAGGCTGGTTCCGTTTGGAGTGTAGGAAGTGTGGTTGTTTAGTTTGGGAGTTCGATTCTTACGCAAATGACAAAGTTAGGACTCATTTATTCAAGATGGACTTTGAATAAGTGTTTTTGAATATTGAAGCCACTTCTTGGTTTCCAAATCACCCTTGAAAGCTTCATTGATCTACTACTCTCACCTGGATATATAGATCAAAGCAATAGGTAGTACTGTGAGGGGGTAGCTCAGGGAGCTCAAATAATAAACAAAAATAACTTTTAAACTTGTATTGAATCAACAACATGCCTGCCCTAAGGCAGTTCAGAGCTTTCACAAGCAAAGCTAAACAAAAACATCTTCAATTATTTTCCAAGCGTTCTGATTTCAATCACTTTCCAAAACTAAATAGTTATCTGTTGCCAGTTTTATAATAGGCAAGGAGGTTGCCTCTAAAGAGGTGAGGAGCCCTCACAGTATGTACAATCGGCCAAAGCTATATCTGATCACCTTAAGAACTATTTCTGCTTGCAGGGCTCGCCCGCTAAATTAACGCCGACTTATACTCATCAACCAATTCGCAGCATCGGGTGACTGTTTCTCTAGTACCTGCCAGTCCCTTGTTTTTGTAATAAATAAAAAAAGACGGCAAAAAAACAAACAAGTAATTTGGCTATGGTCGACGCAAAAAGGGCGGACGCAGCTTTGGTCATCTTGTGCACGGGATTTTGTTTTCAAAGTGATCAGATATAGTTTTGGCCCATAGTACCTACTAAGCAAACACATCGTCTCTTGTCGTTAGCCCAATGTAATTTTGGTCGGCGCATCTTGTCTTCTTCTTTAATAAGTCAAAGTCAAATTCTTTATTTCAATTAGGCCATTAAGCGACACTTTTGAACGTCAAGAATTTAAATTTATAATTAATAATTGACTCTACCGTCCATTCGGAAAAGTAGCTTGTTATGAAGAAGAACGGACAAGAAACTATTTTCTCTATTAGTCTTCAGTATCTGAGTAGTCACCATTTTAGTAAATATTAAGATTGTACCCTATTTACACAGGCGTAGGTTCGGTTTTCAGACCTGTAACTAAATTTGTTAGAATAGAAAACTTTTATTCGACTCAGACTCAACACAACAGCAACAAAGTTACAGGGAAGAACAGTTAACAAAAAAGTACAAACAAGGTTCAAGAAGAACTGCGCTGGGCGTTCCCATACCGAAAGGGTTACCAATTCAACGTTTGCTGGGCGTCAGACAGCCAGCGTTGATTTTCAATTGGCACCCCGCTAGAGACACACGGACGTGGGTAAATTAATGAATATAATGTTAGGTCTAAGTATGGAAGTTTCTACTGCTAGGTTCTGCCCGTGGCTACGCCCGCGTGGTATGTTGATAAAGAGCATCCTTTTTTTCCTTTTTATATATTATCCTTCTCCAGGTAGACTATATTTATATTAAAATATCTTTTGCCAGCGGAATGTCGAAAATTATCCCGAGGGAAATATTCCCGGGATAACGAGTACCCTATATGCTATTCCTGACTATAATTTCTCTGTGCCTAATCTCATACAGATCTATCCAGCCGTTTGAGCCTGAAGAAGTAACAAACACACTCACAAACTTTCGTCTTTATACTATTTATTTACTGTGATGTGATTTTCAATGAGATCTGTTTAAAATCAAAATATTTTTGTTCAACTAAATCATACACAGGTAATTTTGAATTGCCAAACAAAATATGAATCTAGTTGCACATTCGCAAGCGTCAGTAGGTCTCTAAGGAGAAGAATGTGCAAGAAACTCCGCGGACACTCTTTTCCATCAGTTTTAATTACAATTATTTGTTAAAATCATTCTTGTTGGTAAAATACATATGTGAGAATGATGTAAAAAGACGTGCACGTAAAAGCGTCTAGAGTAAAACAAACAATTCAAAAATAAAATAAGTACCTAATTAAAAGCAGGCCGAAGCAGGTTATGAATAATTACAACTGGTGGCGCCCGTTCACGAACATGACGTATGAATTGGCACCACTCAGCTCAACTATTATGTTTTGTGTTTTGCGACATAAGCTTGAAAATATAACAAACAAACAAATAGACGGAGTTACTTTTGCATTTTCAATATCTATCTATTCTTATCTTATCTTATCTTGTGGAGGGGCCGAGAAATAACTCGAACACTTCGACCCATTGGGATCTATTGTGGTCCCCTAGATAGAGATATCTACCTATACTACCTATGGATTATTTAGAAAATAGAACGCAATGTACGAAAATTAGACGTATTTCTAAAAAGGAAAAAAAAATCCTCAAATTGATTTCAGGCAAACGTAAAATCACTTTTGGCGTGCCACAGGGCAGCGTATTGGGTCCGCCGTTGTTTTTAGTTTACATAGATGACTTTCCAAAACACGTCGCTTTTCCTATGGTTCTTTTTGCTGATGATAGAACAATAACTGTCGGAAATTATAAAATAGAAAATTTGGCATCAAAGATGCATTGCAATAATCTATATAATAATCAATTTCTAGGCTTGACAATTGACTCTAAACTAACTTGGAAACAACATGCATCAATTCTTATGACAAAATTAATTAGGTTCTCCTTGGCTCTATATAAACTTAAAAACATAGTTAATCAGGCAGCTGTTTTAGCTGCGTATTATGGCTATGTAGATTCCATATTACGTTACACAAAATTTAATATACTAAATGATAATTATTTATCCATGCTTTTCAATCAAAAAACTTGACTTATTAACGTATTCTGTATATTTATTATAATAATTAATTGTATTCTAAATGTTTATTATAAAAAAATAAAAAATATTGTTAATATTGAAATTGTGTTAATTTGTATGAAATATCGATTTAAAATTCTTATATTGTTATATTGTGTATGCCCTAATGGGTAGTTTTTTGAGTCACCATAATCTAACTATAAGACCTATTCACCAACACACTAATAAATACTTTGACTTTGGATGTATTAGCCACATTGCCCAGCATAAATAAGTCTAACGAAGCAATAGCTTTCCAATTTGTCAGGTACCTTTGCAGGACTTTGAAACACATCCATAGACAGTTTGCCGACAAAAATCAAACACAAATGTTGCGTAAAATTCTTTATAAACTTAAAATAACTTAGTCCAAGATCGGACAGCTGTCACTTCACACAAAGATCATGAAAATGACCAAGTAATAGACTAAAGTTTAACAAAACAAGATGTCACCAGCCACGTGGTACAGACAATTTATGATATTCTGATTCTGACACCTTTTATTTTTTTTGTTGGGCCATCTGTCGCCATTGTGTGAATGAGAAACTAATGGATTTTGTATTGAGTTCTAATTTTGCGTTAAATTTTCACAATGTTGTTATTTAAGTGTGTTTTGTATGGTCATGGTCAGTTATAAATGATTTTGAGTGAGTTGTCATTTGATTTGTTAAGGTGCAAATTGATTTGCAAAGCATAGCTACCAACTGAACTACTTATATGTACTGTACTTACGAGTAATATTGAAACTTGAAAGTTTTCTTTTCACGTTGGTCTCATAATTATAATATTTTTAATAAACATAAAGCACTGGTAATTTTCAATCGGTATAGAGTTATTTGTATAAGTTGATTTTTGATTGATTAAACAAGTGAATTTGCATATCTTTTTTTTAATTTGAGGATAGGGTTGCTCAAGGGTTGAGTTTTAAAACAAACACTTTGTTTGGGCATCCTTCTAAAGTGTATTCGAAACATAGTCTTCAATTTTACTTCAGAAAGTTGTGGGTGGAGAAGTGTTCACCACGCCATGACTTTGTTGAGCCAAAGGAACATCTACCGCTTGGTCATGAATTGCAGTGGCTTGTATGGGTTGAATCGGCTACGTACTCAAGTAGGCCGCTGCAAATATAATTTGACAAAACGGAGGATTAGTGATTCGTCCAACACCCGGTGCGAGTGCGGTGCCCCTGTACAGACTATGTCCCACTTGCTGGAGTATCCTGGCTGTCCATTCAATTGCACCCTGGAAGACCTGTGCTTCTGATGCTGCAATAAGCGTGGCCACCTACTAATTAAATGTGCCATCGAATCTAAAAGACTTAAATAATTATTTATATTTTTTATGCACCTGCCATATTATCTCTCCACTACCCTTGGTTGTTCGGTAGAGAATGCCTCAGGCATTAAGTCCACCTATGTACCTGTATGTTGCATGAAATTTTAATAAATAAACGTGCGGTATCTGTTTGCCAGTTACCATATAGTGGTGTATACAGTGTTGAATTAAATTAATTAACATACGACGATGAACATAATAATGAAATGAAAAAATATAAAAGGCCAAATTTCGATAACTAAATTAATCTGATCTCTTACAGAAATAAAGGCAAACCCTACCCAACAAAAACCCACAGACAACACAGTTGCGTTACAATTCACAACTACCGTCAAACTAACAAAAAAAAACTCTTAACTGACTTTAAAAGGGAGCAAAAAAGGCCACTTTAGAAGTGACCATGGCTAATGAAAAGCCCACAATATCACAATGGCCAGCTAATTGAAATCGACACCGGGACACAATGGAACACTGCAGTCTACAGTGGGACTGTTCAACGAGGGTACGGCAAAAAATTTGGACATCTGTAACTGTAAGCGGTGTTCGACTGAGAAGTGTGCATCGTTTAATAGTCGATATGATTTAAATTATAGAAAATTTATAATTTATAAGTAGACTTCGGATTATATGCATTTGCATATTTGCATAAGCAAATGCATAAAGCCCAAATTTTGTAGCGTTACTGCATATTTTTGTGCTTTTTCATTGTTAATACTTATTTCATTAGTAAAATTTGTTAGTGGTGCTGTATTAATAATTAAATGTTGTTCTATATAAAAACACAGGTCTGGCCTGAAAAGATTTCTGTAGAAATGGCGCAGAATTTCATGTTCTATATTCACGTCAGTGGACGTAGAGATCATTTTCAGCCTACAAGTTAATATAAAGTAACAAATGTCACAAGTTTGCTCTAAAAAATCTAGAAAAATATTTGTTGTATGTTGTTACAGAAATTTAAACTGTTAAATAAATTATGTATGTGACAATAAACGCAAATTCAAATGACAAAAGTTTTTTGTTAGCGCATATTTGATCCTTTTTAAGGTTACGTACCCAAAGCGTAAAAACGGGATCCTATTACTAAGACTCCACGATCCGTCTGTCTATCTGTCTGTCCGTCTGTCACCAGGCTGTATATCATGAACCATGATAGCTAAACACTTGAAATTTTCACAGATGATGTATTTTTGTTGCCGCTATAACAAAAAATACAAAAAATTTAATAAAATAAATATTTAAGTGGGGATCCCATACAACAAACGTGATTTTTTGTCGTTTTTGCGATAATGGTACGGAACTCTTCGTGCGCCAGTCCGACTCACACTTGGCCGGTGTTTTTAGTGCATATTTGCATTCATATTTTGGCACTTTGATAGAGCATATAATCCGATGTCAAGTCATTAGATAAAACTATTTAGCAACCTATTTTTTTACTTATTGTATTTTTTTACGAGAGATTTACCTATAAGCTATGGTTAATAAGACAGCATAATTGTTTTACTTTTTTTTTACTTGAAACTGAAGGTTACCCGAATTAATTAGACTATTTCAAGGAAGATGGGCTTAGTGTTAATTAAGAAAAACTGTCTAAATTTAATCATCAATTGAAAAGGACGCTACCTGATTATGTTAATAATCATCTTCACTTTGCCTAAATTCACATAAAAAACGTAACTACATGCAACGTTGTGGTTGTCTCAGCAATAAAAGATTGCACCCTATATCGTCGAACGTAGTACACCATCTAACAACAATTTGCAACCAATTGAGCATCAACTGGTATTCACACCCGCTGGATAACAAGAGAATGCTCACTTTGACTCTATAGGTAGAATAATAAATATTCTATGAGTAGATAAAAGGTTCAAAATACATATAATTATAAACTTAATCCCCCTTATTTATTAATAAACACAGAATAAAGTTATACCAAGTATAAACCTATGAAAATGTATGGTTATTCCTTTGTTATTCCTGGTTTAACTTTATTCCGTGTTTATTAATAAGGGAGAATATGTTTCACTTATTTTTGTATTTGATTGTAAATAATTACTTACTTGTCTTAGACTTCTTTGATGTTGTGATGCGAATCAAGATAAAGATGTATGTTTGCACAACTTGCCTAATTTATTCATGATATGAAGACCACAGAAAATCAATTTGCTCAGCTCTTTTCTAAATATATTGGAGTCGGCATCTAGCCTAGCCCCAGTTGACTTATGTATTTCAAAAGACCACATATACAAATAAACGTATTTGATTTTTGATGCGCAATGAACTCTGTCCCTTTTCTACTTTGTATATAAGTTTGTTTTGTTATTAGTCATAAGTTTAGAAATATTCAATTGTATACTTATATTATCTGTAAATATATTTATTGATCATCGTTAAAAAAAACACCACATAAACTGTAGTAATTTGGAAAGCATTAATAGCGTATTAATTCACTATCTGATCAACTCGGCCTCTCTAAAGTTGAACTGACAGTTTCTTTAATTTTATATAAAACTAGCGACCCACCCCGGCTTTGCCCGTGACAAATTATTCCTTGTTTCTCACTCTTTCTATTGGTGAAAACCGAATAAATTCGTTTAGAAGTTTTTGAGAGTACAGACGCGCTGGGGAATTTATTTTATAACTAGCTGTCCTACGCGGCTTCGCTTCCGTCAACTGGCTACTTACCCTATTCTACATACATGATTATTCCATAACTTAAACCGTTTACGCAGCGCAGGCAACGGAAGCTCTCAAAAAGGAATATTTTTCCGTTTTGGCAACATTTTTCATTTATGATCCGGTCCTAATGGTCTTAGCGTGATGTTATATAGCCTAAAACCTTCCTCGGTAAATGGACTATCCAACACAAAAAAGAATTCAATTCCAAACAGTAGTTCCTGAGATTAGCGCGATCAAACAAACAAACAAACTCTTCAGCTTTATAATATTACTAGCTTCTGCCAGCGGCTTCGCCTGCGTGTATTATACATATAAACCTTCCTCTTGAATCACTCTATCTATTAAAAAAAACCGCATCAAAATCCGTTGCGTAGTTTTGAAGATCTAAGCATACATAGGGACAGACAGCGGAAAGCGACTTTGTTTTATACTATGTAAGGATAAGGAAGTATAGATTTGTAGTGATGTTTCAATTGAAACACATTTCCTACGTACGACACGGTTCAACAATTCTACACCACAAAATAGCAATTATCTCCCCACTTAAACCCAAAAGACCAAAGATCCATTTCAACAACACCAACATACACCCTTTTGACTCTCAACACCACCTCTCATTTCACGCTATTTCAACTATTCACGGCTCCAAATGCCGCAAAAGATTTTTTTTCTTAACCTCTCGAAAGCGATCCGATTTTTTTTGTAAACGTAAACCAATTTGCTCTAGTGGATTAACAGCGGTTGAAACCCGAGTCAGGACTTCAGAAGTGGGATAAAAAGGACATCAATATAGGAAAAATTTAATGAGTTTCAAGAATATTGCGGTTAACTTTTGAAGGATTTAAAAAGGACGTAACGCGTTTTTGTTAAGAGAAATGCACGCGTGGTGTGTGATCTGTAAGTCTTATTTTACGGGACTTAGGTAATTCGCTTTGTAATCAATTAAAAACATTGGATTAAACTCGAAATCTTCGGGTCCAATGTCAAATCCGTGCTGATCTACGGCTGCGAAACGTGGAAAGTCACAAAGGACATCTCACGCCAAATACAAGTCTTCGTCAACCGCTGTCTTCGTCGCATTCTCGGTATTAACTGGCCCGAGACCATTAACTGGCCCGAGACCATTAACGTAGAGCTGTTGGAGAAAAGCCACGACCGCCAGATCAAGCGTCGCTCCGAAGGTGTCTCGATCACATACCCAAGCAAGCTTTGGACTGGAATCCCCAAGGGACGAGAAAGCGTGGCCGTCCCCGTCAAACCAGGCGTCGCACAGTGTTGGCAGAAGCGACGAGCATTGGAATGACATGGAGCGAGGTGAAGCGTGAAGCTCAAGACCGATCGCGGTAGAGGACATCTGTGGACGTCGTCTGCCCCATCTTGGGGTTATAGGACATTAATGTAATGTTAGCAATTAATTATTTTTTGCTGATTAGTAACAGGGATTTTGTCTGCAGTAATAATGCTGCACGTTTTTACCTTCTAACTATAACTGTTGTGAACGTGCACTTAGTGTTAGGTAGGTATTGCACTGTGCACGTCTGACTTAGATGAATGTAGGGCAATTTGTGAGAAAAAACTGAATAAAACATGTTAGACCATGTCACACGTCGATCGCATATACTCAGGGTGTTGCCCGCGGATTCGTTGCCTTAACTGACTCCACAAGAGCCATCCATTTTTCAGGATAAAAGTAGCTTATAGTTATTATAGTCATCAGCGATAATTTCGTTTCCAACAGTGAATTACGAAATCGGCTTTTACAATGATTACTGATTATCTTCTGCAAATAACCAATTTTACCTCTTCATACTATCGGCTTAAATTAAAGCCACTGTAAAATTCGTTATTGATATTAACCAGGTTCAAGTTCCAAACTGCAGTGTGATTGAAACGTTGTTTTTTTTTTAATTATTATACGCGAATTTCGCCGGAATTTCACATATATCGTAGTTTGTATTTATGTAAAAGCACCCAGCGTTTACAAACATTCAGACTCACATACACAAACAGCAGGATGTTTTTTGGGGATTTGAAAACATCCTTCTCCCGCTCTGGGAGAAGCGGGAGGGCGTGTCAGACTTTTGTGTTACTTCAGTTGCTTGTGCGAGGAAATCGTTAACTCTTTCAAATGTATCCGCGACCCAAAACAGCCAGACCCGGAACTACTATCTGTAGACCCCAAAAATATTTTTCCTTGCGGAAATATTACCGCGATACGCAGCACAATCGTTCAGCCACTGCTACTGCCAATTAAGAGTAAATTAGTGCTCAAATTACAGTAGGTTAGAACCCACCGACAAAACAAAGAAACCCGATCATTCTCCGACAAGAAAGTCCACGTCTTAACCGGCAGATGACCACAAACCATAAAACATAACGAGCATGTCACACGTCGATCGCATATACTCGCACATCTACCTACCTGTATGAGGACATGAGTACTACTGCTCATTTGTTGCTATCAAGCATCTGGATGTACTCGGAAACTGTTTAGATAAGCACCGTTGGTTGTGGGGATTTCCACTTGTGTCGTTGTGTCGACAGAAGGCAAGTGAGAAGAAATTTATGTCGTGATAAAACTGTGGTCTGAGCTTAATTCAATTCAATTCAATCATTTATTTCGGACAATGATCCATAATTTGTTAGTAATACACTTATGACTATGTTAGTAAATTTACATAATTTAATAATGTCATCCTAATAAAAACAATAATCCATCCACACTATAAAATAAATAAATTAACAAATAATTCAATCAGTTGATATACCTATTTCCCGGTGCACTGGAGCCGCCGCTGTGCAAGCGGGTCCAGTACCCCAGGAAAGGGCAGTCCGGTATATCCGCAACAACCTTTAGGATACAGCTTATGTATCATTATACGAATAGATAATAATATCCTTAGCATAAGCTAAAATAAATAGAGTCATTATAAATAAAAAACCTTCTTTATTCATTAATGTAGGTCCACACAGGAAAAAACATAGGGAAAGACTTTCTTTTGTAGTGAATAGAATTTAAACAAAACTTGTAAAAATACCTTTCATAGTTACGTCCCAATGCACGTTTCAATATTAACCATTATCTGTGTCTAAACTATTTGCTTCTTCGGTCTTTCAGACTTTTGGTTGGAACTGATTAAATTCTAAATCAAATAAACATTGGAGAAATTGCCTTACTATTGCGAACGGATCTTTGGCACCGTGTCGACACAGGGATACATTGGACAAGCGCATCCGCGAGTCAGGATTGTGTGGCGTGTGACAACTTTTGCCGGAATTCTGTCGATTCTGCGACACACTCGGCTTACATGGATCTATGTAAATCTTGTTAACTAATGATCAGTTAAAAGAAAATAACAGTAAATTATGTTAACCAACGTTCAATTAAAAGAGACATTCACGATTTCTTATCCCTACCTATACAGTCACCACTTTCTTGCAAAGCTTGCAATGCAAGAATAGAAATCAACTAAAAAAAAGTTCCATGTACGGAGAAAAACTTAATTTATCATAACGGAAATCCACATTTTCTTTGGTTGCTGGGTAGCATTCATTCATTCTTTCTTTATTTCTTTTTCTTTCTTTCTTATTTCATAATATCAACCTGGAATGACCCACTGCTGGGTTTAGGCATATTTTTCTTTCTATATACTTTCCAGTTTTAGCAGTTTCAGTTCCAATAATTAATTAAAATTTTGATTGTTTGCGCCATTTCTTTTAAAAAATACTGTTGTTTATTAACAGTATTCATGTGTATCTTTCTTAAAAATCACCAAAAATGCAATTCGGTTCCATATAATCGCCTGCAAGCAGGCTACAGGTCACAAGTCAACTCATTGACGTAGCAGGAACACGTTACACACTATCGCAGACAACATTACGTGGCACATCAAGTGCTATTATGTGGAACGTAAAGTGCTATTAGTGACAGAGTAGCACTGAGAACTTTATGTTGTAGGGGTACCAACTTTCATAGATATTCGGGAAATTTTGTAAACTGTTAAGAATATAAGTTTTTAAACTGTCATGGTCACTAATACTAACATGAACAAACAGTAAACATGGTAAATATCCCGCTTCTAATTTTAATGTTAACTGTACAGAATTCCTCCTTCTTAGTCGTACACTCCTGGTGGAGTGTTCGTCGTAATTGATCGTCTCATAAGTATGTTGCGACATTTGTGAGACTTCTCTACCCTCTCTATTCAATGTACTTTTTTTCTTCTTCTTTTTGTGTGTGCAGCTTAATTAACTCTGTCACCAGAGTTAATTAGGCCACCTCTGGGCACCCCTCAGACATCTGACTTGGTTATTTCAGACTTACATTAACTATTTAAGTCCAGGTTTCCTCACAATGTTTTCCTTGACCGTTGCCTGTGATGTCCAAGATAAACTTAGAAAGTACTAGTACTTACATATGAATTTAAATAAGTCACATTGGTACTTACCCGGATTTGAACCCACGCCCTCAAGCACAAGAGCCATCCATTGGGTCACCAAGACCACCGTTTTTTTGTCTGTATGGTTAGTAAAGTAAAAAATACATCGGTACGGCCATAGGTAAACATTTTACATTTTTAATTAGATGGCAGATGTCGACTTAAAACAACTTGGCTAAATACCCTTCTTGGCAGAACAACTTGGCTAAATATTCTTCTTGGTAGAAAAAAGCACCAGCACTATCCGAGCAAACTTAACAATTTTAGACTATTCCTTCATCAGAGAGTAACCATGTAGTTTCTTGCCGGTTCTTCTCCATAGGAAACGACCAACCCAAACCGTGCACCTTTTGTCGACGTTTTATAAGTGCCCATGTAGGCCTATGTGAAATAAAAAAGTTTGATTTTGATTGATTTTGATCTGTGATACCTATTTAGATATTATGGGGTTGACTTTCAAGTTTTCTGTAAACACTGATGTGGAAAGGTCGAAACTGGTGAAACGTCACAAGCTGCTGCTAGCTATAATAACGTCATCAAGTTACTAATGAAAAATTACTTGTAGACAAGCAAACACCATCGTTGAACACATCATCGATTAGGTACTATCTGAAGAAATAATGGTCAAACGATTGACAAAATAATCACTCTTAAGGATAAACCAACCCGCTCAGTCCTTCATATTTCTCCTTTAATCAACTTTGTCCTTGTTTCTGCAACCAAAACCCATGGCCACACCACCCCACGTACGACCTATGACGGTTTTTTAGGAAATCGGAACAACAAAATGGTCGTTCTTCAAACGGGTTGCGAGACAATTGTCGTTGTTTTACGGTTTTTACGGTAATATACGGTTTATTGTTGATGTTTGTCTGATAACAGCTGAAGCATTGTGTTCGGGGAAATTCGCGGGGTCACCTCTGTATGTACAGCGGGTCCTGCAATTAGTGGGGCTTTTGTGGGAATCAGGACGATATAATGCGGTAGCTCAGATTATCTAGTAGGATTTATGTTGTTGTAGTTGCTGATTAAGAGACGAATGATACGTAGTAACTTCTAGAAGATGTTTTTTAAATCGCTGGAATGACAAAGAACCTATGCCCGATCTTTAGCATCATAATTTGCCTCTTAATAAAAGAGCTCTTCGTGTAGGTAAACTAATTAGTGAGTTCGTTACTCTGTGATGAGAATCCTTAGCTGCCTGTCGCTCAGAGCAGTTATAAATTACGGATACACATAAAATGAGAAGAATTTGTTTGAACATTGCTGCAAAGCTTTAGTGAATGTTGCAGTATCAACAGAATGCGAGAAGTACTTACAAGACCAGATGATGTGGTGACGCTTGGAGGATCTTTCGGCTGAAT
Source organism: Orthosia cruda (assembly GCA_964057195.1). Classification (NCBI taxonomy): domain Eukaryota; kingdom Metazoa; phylum Arthropoda; class Insecta; order Lepidoptera; family Noctuidae; genus Orthosia; species Orthosia cruda. The sequence goes on from OZ059827.1 coordinate 3,436,917, forward strand.
TTATGGCAATGCTGGAGTGGAATTCCTTGCCGGAGTGTGTAATTAAAGACAGCAGCTCCAGCAAAGCTCGCAAGAAACTGTGGCTCCTCAAATACCCACCTCCAGCTGACTATGTTGAGATTGCCGAAAAGCTCCCAGCGGGCCATAAGCAGCCATGGCCCATCTGGAAATCCCTAAACCGGTTAGGAAGCCAAGTGGGCCGCTGTAGGCATAACTTGGTCAGATGGGGGTACTCCAATCAGCCACAGTGTGACTGTGGAACCACCCCACAGACGATGCCCCACCTCCTTTCCTGCTCCTTATGTAAATACACCTGTACCATGCAAGAACTTTGTGAGGCCAGCGCTAAGGCTATCGACGTGGCTGAGTACTGGTCTAAGAAAATTTAGTGAAGGAATCATCGACACGAAGAAGAAGAAGAAGAAGGTGAGATAGTGGTCACACGCGAGCCTATAGAATATATAATAAATAAAAATGTCACTGAAAATAGTGGAAACACTGGTGACGAATAGCAGTATATTGTTATACATGCAAAACAAAACCAGTCGCAGATTCTTTTTATTATCGGACAAAAGTACTTTAGGAACTTGACCTTTTAGGTAATAATACTTTGTTTGCTACAACTCACCAATACCATACTTAATTATCAATCATGACGCACAAAAAACATAAAAACTTTCGCATAAACCCATTAACACTATAACACGATATCTAATGTCTTATAAACATCACGTTTATGTTTAAACACAGGCTATTAACATAACTCACACACCACATAACATAAATTATAAACAAAAAGACATAAATTATGGGAAAACTTCGAAACTATTCAAATTGATGGTTAGAACCGTAGTTACAAGACAATTACTTATTTTGGAAACATTTTTATGAATACTAAAATGTTACACATATGGAATAACAAGTAATAGTCAAATTCAAGGTTAGTAATAAAAGGAAAATTTAATTTTGTGCCCAGTTAATTATTATAATATTTTGGGCATTCTGAATTTGCAATAAGAATACAACTGCAAAATCGTTATTTTTTTGCTGCGAAGTTATCTATACTAATATTATAAAGAGGTAAAGTTTGTCAGTTTGTGACGTTATAAGGGGTAATCTCTGGATCTACTGAACCGATTTTGAAAATTCTCTCACCAGTAGAAAGCTACATTATTCCTGAGTGTCATAGGCTATAATATATATTTCAAAAAAAAAGAGATCCTTATGAAAATTGCAATAATGTAACCCAAGGTAGCAAAATGTTACCTATAAAATTCATTCTTTGGCGTGCGCTGAGAAAACTATTGATCACAGATAAAAATATTAGGTACTATTAGGTAGGTAGGTAGGGATGGGTATGTAGGGTAGGTAGTGTAGGCAGGGTAGGCTGGGTAGGCAGGGTAGCCACTTGACGGGAGCGAAGCCCCGGGGGTCAGCTAGTGTTTTATATTTCTAGTAAAGAGTTCGCGGAGGAAGTCACCAGACTTATCATCATCGTACCAGAATGTAGTATCAACAGGGTTGTATTATATGTAGTTTAGTTAGGGGAAAATCTACAAGGCCGTGATAAGACCTGTCATACTGTATGGATCAGAATATTGAGCTGTGAAAAAGATGGATGAAAAGAGATTGCATATACCAGAGATGAGAATATTAAGATTAATGTACGGCGTGACGATATTGGATAAAGTGAGAAATGAGTATATTAGAGGCAGTTTGAAAGTGGCGCCAGTGACAGAAAAGTTACTAAAAGAGTTATGAATATAAATGTGGATGGATGAAGAGGGAGGAGAGGAAGGTCAAAGAAAAGATGGATGGACTGTGTGAGGAGTGATATGAAAGAAAAGGGAGTCAGCGTGACGGGGGACAGGACGGTATGGAAGAAGAAAACGTGTTGCGCCGATCCCAAGTAACATGGTATAAGTGCAGGAAGATAATGAGTTCAGTAGTCAGATCTTACCAAATATTGTCTTAATAAAACTGGGTATTTTTGTAGTAGTGGCAAGGACTGCCGCTTTGATTACATGTCTTTTGGTCAAATATTCACAACTTCTGTAATATTATGAAGATACTATATGTACGGCAAATTTTAGAAATCTGTTTTAAATCAGGCTTCCTGAAATTGGAAGACGTTATGAGCTTATTTTACGAAATATCAGACTAAACACTAGCTACCTACTATGATGGTTTCTACGTTACCAATTAAAATCACGCAGAAATTCAGATAATATATTTATTTCAACCGATGCCTTTTGCGGCCACAACCAATCTGACAACTTAAACAAAATCAATTTTATTTACTGGAAATATTCAAGAGTGCAAGCAACGCTTGACGAGGTCGGTCCGTGGATGGGTAACCATTTCGACATACCGAGTTTCCCCCGTGCCTCGGAAAGCACGTTAAGCTGTTGGTCCCGGTTGTCGTAGTCAGAAGCTTGAGATCTGACACCAGTCTTGCCAAGGGGTACCGTGTTACCCGGTTACTGGGTTGTGGAGGTCAGATAGGCAGTCGCTCGATTTAAAACACTGGTACTCAGCTGAATCCGGTAAGACTGGAAGCCAAACCTAGCTGGTAAAACCTAGTTGGTAAAAGGCAGATTGATTGATTCAAGAGTGCAATCCGTCAGAAAAGTTAACCCGGGAATTATCAAGAGGTGGTGAATCAACCGATAAAAATTCCAAAACTCACATTATTATTAGTCTGCCCACCCTGTTTGCTACAAGTGGGAAGCCATTAGTAAAATAAAAATAGCTTTCTTAAGAATTAGTAATCGGTCTCTCATCCAGAATAACAATACATTTCATTGTATATTCCGACAGCGAGCCAGTGCAAGTGATTCTTGTTAATTTTGGGATCTATATTTATTTTTGTTAAGTAGTGATTGTTTGAAATAGTTTAAATGGGGTTGGCTACTTAAACTGGCGATTTGGGATATTTGTCTGCATCATTTGTTAGTTTTCTTTTGATAAAACATGTTGAAGAAAATGCCTAGGTTTATTGGAGCAACAGCATGAATTTTACTGGGTGACGTGAGCATTCCAATCCAATGTATCTAGAAGTAACTTGTTTACATTTTGCAATTTAAATCGAAAGTAATAGTCTAAAAAAAAAACGCTTTAATAGAAAACCAAACTAAAAAGTAGTGTGAATAACAAAAAAAGAAATAGTAAAATAGCGTGGGGTGCTTGATGTCAATTGTTATAACATTTTATTGGCAGATATTGATAAAAGCAGTAATTTCGAAAATGTCTTAAAAAGCACCCCACGCTTTTTTACAATTTTTTTTTTTGTTAATCACACTATTCTTAATTTAAATTTATTGAAAATTATTTACTACTTTTAAGTTTGGTTTTCTATTATAGCATTTTTAGTTTTTTTTTTTTATTATTATTTATGTTTTAGTTCAATCGCTAATCCTGAAGATCCTCGTAAGGATAATGTTACAAACTATTTAAATTATTGCATTGTCATCGCTCCTTGATAAGCGTGCAAAGTTTCAAAAAAATCTGACGTTTTGAAGGGGTTGAAAATAGATACATACATACCAAGCTAATAAATGCGAGTTAAAAAGAGGTTGTCATCACAACCGTAATATTGCGCTATTGGTGAGTGTGACAAGCTTCTTTTGAATCCAGAGTAATGCAGGATATGGTTCATGGGAGACAAGAGATTACGAGCATCTTATAGATGCTCGTAATCTCTTGTCTTCTATCTATTGAGGTCTAAACATACGTTGGTTACTTAATATGTTTTGAATACATTTTCCATAACTAAAACAGTTTTCTAAATCTGAGTTCCATACATGAAGTAGTTAGGTATATAAGTTCCATAAAAATGTTCCAAGTCACCAGTCACTTTAGTGACCACACACTGCTACAAGTTTTAGGAACAAATAATATTCAAATGAACAAAATGTCCGAATTGTTTGTTTCTGAGAAGGAAAGTTAGAAATTTAATTGTATATCACAGTGCCTGTTATCCTTTGAATTGGATGGTACAAGTATGCGATGTAGAGGAAGCGAAGCGATAGCAGGCAATAACTAAGAATATAATGATATTTAAATATTATTAAGCTGTAATTTATCATCAGATAATAAAGGTAAAGATAAAGATCAGCAAATACAGACTCCAGCAGGGAATTCAACTCCTTTGCTGTACGCATAATAAAAGTAGTCCCAAAACGTTTGGTGCGTATGGGTGGAATGTCCACCATTTACCGATGACGCATCGCCGTACGTCTTGTAGTCTGATGTGGTACAGGAAATTCCAACGCACACTCCCTGAAATGTAACCGATAAAAAACCGACATACTGACAACTCTGCACAGATGTTCGAAGTTCTGGAGCCTAGTTTCGACCTGTACTTCATTGCCGATGAGCCTCTTGGCCTGTTTCGTTTGACTCTAGTGCAGCTTGTAACCCTGTGAACCATTCTTAACAAGACGATGGTACCCAGTAACTGGGTTATGAAGGTTAGATAGGCAGTCGCGCCATGTTCAATTCTTAATACCATATAAGCTGCAAAAAAAGCAGAAATATTGCATATATGCAGCAATATTACAGGTTGGTTGGTATAGAATACCATATACAGCAAGTCCGCCTATGTACCAATAAAAAAGTTCCAAGTACCAATATTGTACATGCATCTTTTCATTAACACGTCCATCATATCCATTTTAAATGCTAGCTACATATATCCTAGCTTCCACTACAACCCAACACCAACCTTTATTATGCTAGTCGCACCACCTGATTGGCTGCCACTAAACTGGCGCGCGTGTATCGAATGCTACGCTATGACTTAACGGTCGCTTAGCCCCAGTACACACGTGCGTAACACTGGTTCCTAGTAGTGCGAGTTAGGGGAACTGTTAGGTGACGCAAATTGTACTGTTGGACCGTGCTTTTAGTGGAAAGTGTGGCAATTGCATTCTTTTACAGATACTTGTTATTTAAATTAGTAAAAAAATATTATTTTGACTAAAATAGCCTTTTAATCGATAAATAATGTTACGTGCGAAGATATCGGTGAAGGAAAATATCATGTGGAAACCGGCATGTCCTATCCCAAAAAATTTAAGACATTGATATCCACCAACCCGCATCGGGCCCGCGTGGTTGATAAGGCCCATTCCCTCTCTTAAAGAGAGGAAGCTTGGGTCCCAGCAGTGGGAACATTAAAAAGCTGTTCATGATGATGAAGATATCTTAATGATAAAAGCCCAACATAACTCACATTAGTTTTCCTTGAAGGATTAGGCAAAGATCCCATGCAACAGGGCCAGGTGCCGAACCTATTGACATCAGAAAATCTAGGCTCCAGGCAGCTACTGCGAAATTCTTATAATTAATAATAATCAAGACTAATTGACAATCATAAAAAATTAAACCCAAAAATAGTACTAATAAAATTCTTAAATCCACATTGTAGCCCAACCCTAACATACCATAGAGGTCAACCAATAACGATTTTTATTGAGCTGTCAAAATTTATTGACAGGACCAACTCCATTGGTCGCAGGTTCGATTCAGAGAACTCAATGAGCACCCATTGTGGTCAAAACACATCAACCAATAAGATAATACCGGGCATCCTGTTACATACACTTTTTAGATTCTAAATTGTTTAATTAAAGTCCCAGTTACTGTGTATTAGTGTGCTACATGCTTTATGTCAGTTTTTGCACGTGTGTGAGTGAGAATGGCCAATTGAATTGCGTAAATGTATTTACGTGATATAGATGAGTTTGCGTGTGAGTGAATTTATTGGTGAGTGTGTGTACAAAATATGTGAGTGTGTGTGCAATGTACATATAGTTATAGAAAATTACTTTGTAGAATTCAATGTATTTGCTAATGTGCGGTATTGTAGTACATATTGTGAATATAAGTAGTTATATTGTCATTGCGGAGGTCATTATTAAGGAATTTTAATAAAATCGCTTTTAGTTGTGAATTCTAAGTTTCTCGATAAAATTTGATGGGTTTTGGAATATTATTGCTGTACAAGAATGGGTTTTAAAACTGTGTTAAACTGTTTTTATGGGTACACGTTTATATTTAAATAATGTGACAAAGCACGAACTACGTTTTATGATATTTATTTAAATTTTACGGCACTTAAAAGCGATTAATTTTAGCATGGCTGTCCATTTTTGCCATAATTTATATATTTTATATTAACTTAAGAAACACATACCAAGGCAATATTAGCTAGCTATATTCATTGTTAACCGACTTCAAAAAGAGGGAGGTTCTCAATTCGACTGTATTTTTTTTCGTATTTGTTATCTCAGGATGTGTTACTAGGTCAACCGATTTTGATGTTTCTTTTTTATTTGAAAGCTGTTGCTTCTCATGTGGCCAATTTGATGAAGATAACAACTCTTCAATAAACGACGGCAATCCTCTCGGGATTGCTGCAATCGTATGTCTGTTTATTGTTCACACCATTTCATAACATAACATCATATGTTATGGTGGACAGGCACAAATATCGGTGGAAAATTGTAGTATAGTGGTCAAATGCGAGCCTGTCGACTATAACCAACCTTGGGCTATCAGCGCCATTGAACCGTTTGATGAGGACGTATAATGAGAGCCACTCTCCCATCAATAGTAATGACATCTTCTCCAACACCTTAGCTCAATTTCAAAGACATCTCTCTAAACAACTCGAGGTTGATAACCTTAATTATGTTTTTGTTTTATTCCATCACCCATTAATTATGTACTTTGGCTTGAATCCTTTTATTCCTAATTATTATTGATTATTTCTATGTTTTGTATATTATTATTATTAGTGGTTACTTATTGATTTTTTGTAATTTAACTTTTATTATTCAGAATTATCATAATAATATTCTTTAATTCTTATTTTGTCATTTTTTTTATTTGACATTATAAAAACTTTAACTGCTAGTGCTGTGCACACCTATAAGTGAAAAGTTCGCTATAGTCTGTAGTCAATTGTGATTAATTTATTGTCAATGTTATTGTGAACAATTCGTTGGAGCGCCATAACAATAAATAAATTATAAAAAAAACATAATGAATGAAAGCCAGCCTTGTTCAATTATATGCAAAACAGATCAATTCACACATTTTCATTTCATGTGAAACACAAATTGAAAATTTTTCAATCACACCATCATTCTTCAGCCCTTATCCCAATTCCCTATTAGTCTTCTTCTCAGTAGTCATCTCAACATATTATTAGTGATTTTGCTAGATAGGGGAATGCCGCTTTTTATAAAAATCTTCTTTTAGATAGTATATCCACAGTTTCTTGCCAGTTTCGTTCCAATGTGTGCTTCTTTTATCGGAACATGTGTTCTTTTTCCATAATATAATAATAATAAAAAACCTTTAATAACCAATCTTACAGTTAACATTTTTAACTTATTTCTACTTAATACTACATTAGTGTTTAAATTATTATACCTAATAAACTTTTTCTTAATCGGCACCGGTTTCTCAATTGCTCTCCACGAATATCATTGTCTTGCATTAGTAGTCCAAGACATCCCTGCCACCTTTTTGATGTCATCTTCCCATCTACGATTCTGTCTGCCTTTCCTTCTTGTTTCGTATGTAGGACACAATTCTATCACATCTTTAGTCCATTTCTCTGTCTTAGATCTTATTAAATGGCCTGCCCATTTCTACTTCACTTGTTTAATTTGGTATTTTACATCTATGACTTTGGTATGTTTCATTATTGTTGTTAATCTTATTTTGTATTTTAATTCTATGTTGAGTATACTTCTTTCCATTCTATGTTGGCTGGTTTCTAACGCTTTTATATCTTTGTTTGTGCAGCTCCCACATTTTGACACCCATATTTTTAAGTTCTTCTGCCATACTTTTCTATAAATCATCAACTGCGTAGTAACCCTATTTCTAGGCACATTATCTTTCCTGCCGTCCATCTATCGTTTCTGTCCTGTATTATTTCCAATATGTGCTTCTTTTATAACAATATGTCTTCTTATTCCATACTTCTGTTTATGATAGTTAGGGTACCACCTTTTATAAAAGAAATAGAGTCTATCTGGTTTTAGATAGGGTAAATGAAGAGTACTTATAAAATAATACTACATTTTAACTGAATTATTTTCCAAATAAGCATTTTTAGTTGTTTTATATAAACAATTGAACGATCACTATTTTTTTTGCTTACCATCGCTTTTAAATTAAGACTCAAAAGACGATAATCTCTCTGTGTTCAATATTAGGTAATACAGAGTAATTAATGAATTTCAGAGACAAAGAAATAGATTATTTAGCGTGCCTTGCCTTGCCTTCTATAAATTATAAAGTACGCCTAGACAAAAAGAGTACTATAAGAGTATTGTACTAATTTTCGGCTATTCGTACTTTAATACACCCGTACTGTGATATAGAGATATTACGGGTGTTAACCCTAAAAATAGTACTTATCTCAGTAGTAACCTCTTTTTCGATCATTTCTTTCTTGAAATCTGTTCTGTTTCTTTATTTTCTTTATTAACAAGTGTTTTTCTTATATCAGCATGTCTTCGATCACACATCAATAAGACATCTTTATCTTCATAATTAATATCCAAACTTCGTTAATTCATATCATATGAAACTAATTCAAATGCTACTGGGAAACGATATAATAATAAAATATATACACTTTACTTGTTTTATAGGCGTGTATGAAGACATTAACTTTGTTGAAGAGGAAAGAGCAGAAGGTCCGTTTCGAGCCATCAGAGCGATATGCAATCTTCGCCAGCGCGATTCTCTAAGGGAATTGTTTAAGGACATTAACATCATGACTGTACCTTGTCAATATATTTATGAAAACATGTATAGTTTTCTTTATAACTTCTTGGTCGTCCTGAAGTTGGCCACAATGGCTGCGCAGTAGGAAATCTCATACAAAAACAGCACTGTTTTGTACCTGGCGCATGCGGAAAGCCAACTTCAAGGTGGCCCAGAAGTTTGTCGAGAACTATACGTTACAAAGAATGGACGTATTTTTAGTAAAAACGGCGACTGACATAATTATGTTACTAGAAATAGGGACCAATTAATTCTAAGGTTTCAGGCTGGCTAAAGTAGCATCATCTTTTATGGGGTACTGTATAACATTTTACAATAAAATACCTCCCCACATTCTAGCACTGAATGAGACGAAATTTAAAAATTTGTATAAAACGCACACAAATTATTATAAGTTGGGGGATTACATCGTTGATAAAAATGTAAAAAAGATAAAAATATATAAATAAATTGGTTGATATAATAGCCGTATTCTCGTATACCATTTAATTTATTTGCCTGCTATATATATAAATGAAATGAAATCAAAAAAAGGAGTATAAAATATAACTTCTCTCTTAACCATCTCTATCGTTTCTGTGTTTGCTTCTGAAATCCCAGCTATAACATTATCATCTTTCACAAAGACTACTACTCGTCTATTACTTGTACCGTTGTATGGTCTTGACCTTCTGACATGTACATCGTTAGGCAGTGTCACGGTTCACAGTAGTCCACTAAAAGACCCCATACTGCGCTTCCGTAATATATAGTCCAGTAAAAATTCCTCGGTAAAGTTATAAAATTGTAATTTTGTTGTTTTTCGGTTATGAATAATCAATGAGTGCAAGCCTTATTAGTGGGTATTTTTACGCTTTTAGTTGCGTGGTGTGAGCAGAGATCCAACTGATTACGTTGGAAACCTGGAAAGAACCACAGATAAACAAAAGTTTTGAAAATTCAAAAAAAACAAAAAATGTTCTGTAATTATTTAAGTGGTGTACAATAAAGTATATAATAATAATAATATTTAACGCAAAGAAAACAAACATCTACCATAATATTTACAATCATGTTTGGACAAATTAATTAATTACTACCAAATATAAAAAAAAAACTAACCAGCAACAAACATACTGAGAGTTTTGGCGGGAACGTGATGGCGTCTATGTTGCTTTTCTATTTTATTTTCGTAAAATTGTGTTAAATTGTATATTAACAGTTAGTGCAAAAATGGTGGTTTTTTATTCTAATAATATTTGTGAACGTGCACAAGAGTGGGCAAGTAAAACACAGCGATAGAAAATGAGTTTGTTCATGTTGTCGACAAAACCCCGTAGAAGCTTCCAAAAAAGTTACCGCCATTTTACTATGGGGCCTACCCATAGGACATGGACTAAAAACTAAAAGAACTGAACTTCTAAACGTGACACTGGCTAAATGCACAAACCGTGCGAAGGTAAATAAAAAAAACAAAAAACATAAAAATCCCCTTTGTCTACATAGAAAAGTGCAGAATACAGACCAATACATGGAACACATTCATTAAAACATAACATTTATGCTTAGAAACATAAACTTTAAATATGGCTAAAATTTTTTTGCGAATTTTTATAAATAATTTAGCTCGAGATTTATAATAATCACGTTAAACCAGATAAAAAACTTTTTACAAAAAAAATACTACCGACTTCCAAATAAACACTGCAAAGTGAAAAATAACTTTATTTTTGGAAGTCGGTGGTCGGTATTATCGGTCTTTGGTAGGTAACAATTTTTTTCGTTATGGAAGTTTTATTTGGAATTCGGTAGTATTTTTTTGTAAAAAGTTACACAAAACACATAAAAGCCATCTCCTTTTTGGAAAGTTGGTTAAAAATAAGAACCGTACGTTCATAAAATCGCTGTATAAACTATAAAAAATCTACACATTATAGTGAAAACCATAATAAACACAAAATTATATTAGTTTATAACCTCTCACACGCTTATTCCCACAAAACTGATTTAAGTATAAATTATGACGCTAATTATAATAAACTATTAATTTATTTATCTAATAAAGCAATAAACGCGACTCTTCATAATTAACACTAAAACTCAGCGGACGGACAGGCAGACAGACTGTCTGTTATAAATCAAAGAGAATTCCTACATAGTAATGAATAGATTTTCTTTGTAATATAACTTTAGTGAGATACATAAATGTTTATTATTTCTTACAGTTTTCCTCGTCAATGAGATTTTACCAATAGAGACTTCATACTCATTTAATGATCTCAGTTCAATGCTCGATGACTTCAGGAGAGCTTTCGAAAGAGTGGGTCTTAGGCTTAACATGGCCAAAACCAAGGTGATGTTGGATGCCCATGTTACACCCACTCCTATCAAGGTCGGAGACTCTACACTCGAAGTTGTGGATGACTATCTGCGACAAACGATCCAGTTGGGCAGGGCCAACTTCGAGAAAGAGATCAACCGTCGAATCCGACTCAGCTGGGCAGCGTTTGGGAAGTTGCGCGGTATCTTCACGTCCAACTTACCACAGAGTCTCAAGACGAAAGTCTATGACCAGTGTTTGTTGCCAGTTATGACCTATGGCTCTGAGACGTGGTCACCCAAAGGGCAATGGAGAGGGCCATGCTCGGAGTTTCCTTGCGTGATTGAATCAGAAATGTAGAGATCCGCAAAAGAACCAGGGTTACTGACATAGCCCGAAAAATTGCCAAACTTAAGTGGCAGTGGGCAAGGTACATTGCTCGCAGAACGGATGGCCGATGGGACAGAAAAGTTCTGGAGTGGCGACCGCGAACTGGAAGACTATGCGTTGGAAGGCCTCCCAAAAGGTGGACCATCCCAAAGTGGACCGATGACCTGGGAAGGCGCTGGATGCTAGACGCACGGGATCGGTCAATGTGGCGACGCTTGGGGGACGCCTATTTCCAGCAGCGGACGTCTTTCGGCTGAAATGATGAAGATGATGAAAAACATAGCTATATTTTACTTTAGCTACCTACGTAGGACCTATGGAACTTGGAAATTTATTTCTTTCACTGAGTAGGTTAAAAGATCACAGAGGCATAAACAGGACAGATGTCAGGAAGAGATAAATATTACTGTTCAAACGTACGTTCATGTCGCGGCCAGGCGCAGGACGGACTATGTTCACTCAAGCTGGTCAGCTTGTGTTTATATTGCCGCGCAGACTTCTGTAAAACGTATCTACCACAGTATATATATAACATCATTGGTTTAATATTGGTTTATACACACACACACATGAGTACATAGTTAATTGATTAACTATGTACCCATGTGTATGTATTAAATTAGTTACATGAAATTGTTTCCTCCAATTTTAAATTTAATATTTTCTTTTTCTTTATTATCTACATTTTAATTACATAAATACGAGAAGAACAATATTTGTAAATTAGGCCTACTGCGACCCGTACTGTCACTTATAGCACAGGGAATCCTATTATAAGTGACAGAATATTGTTGTTGTATTCTTGTTATTTTTTGAGCCAATAAACGTATTTGTATTCTTACTAATACTATAAATGCGAAAGTTTGGATGGATGTATGTCTGTGTTTGTTACTGAATCACGCCAGAACGGCTGAACGGATCTGGATGAAATTGCCACAGGGATATATTATAGTCTGGAATGGCACTAATGCTACTTGTACTTTTCATCCCGGTATACGGTTCCTTTGGGTGGGCGAAGCCGCAGGCAGAAGCTAGTATAATATTATAAAGAGGAAAGATTTGTTTGTAAGTTTGTTTGTAATGGATAAACTCAAAAACTACATAACCGATTTTGAAAATTCTTTCACCAGTAGAAAGCTACATTCTTTCTGAGTGACATAGGATATTTTTTAACGCCAAAACGGGACGTGTATGGAAAAGGGACCGAAGCCGCGGGGTAAAGTGTTGCATCTTGACTCGACACTTAGCTGGCAAAGTCAGATGTCCAGTGTCAGTCAGAGAGCTAGCGGTACTTCGCGATCCTTGTATCGTTTGAGGAGGTTTTTGCCAGCCAAAACGAAAACTATGCTTGTGTAGACTTTGGTTTTCCCTGTGGTTGACTATGGTGACGTGTGCTGCTTTGACTTGAACGCGGTCTTACTGGATAAGCTTAATAGATAGGGTCTTGAACAACTGTATTAGATTCATACTTAACCTCAGAAATTATGACCATATGTCGTACTACAGGTCTGAGATAAAATGGTTGCCGATTCGCCAGAGAAGAAGTTTACGCGCTTTGACCACGCTTTTCACCCTACTCAATTCACCCACCCCTCCTTCCTATCTTATGTATAAATTCCAATGTCTATGTTCTTCAAATGCTCGGAATCTGCGTACTTCCAATAATCTTCTCTTGCTTTGTCCTTCTCATACTACTGATTTTGTTCACTCTTCCTTTCAATATTCAGTCCATTCTTCTCTGCAACGCGCTTCCTCTCGAGATCAGGACGGCTAGTAGCAAGTCGGTTTGCATTCAAGCGGGAATTGCGGTTTTATTTTCAGCATAACTAAGAAGAGTCATCTCACTTTTTCTTTTCTGATACTTCATAAATATATATTTTATATAAGTATATATTATATTCAATATATATATACGTATATTTTACCTATTTTAGTATGTTAATAACAACCCTTTTTTGTTAAATTGTTTAAACAATGCACCTGGCTTGTTATCTCTTCACCGCCCTTGGTTGACTGGTAGAGGTTGCCTAAGGCATTAAGTTCTTAAGTATTGTTGGACCTACTGAAGACTGTACGAATAATTATAATGTATATTTGTGTTGTATAAACTCAATTTATTTTTTGGATTATATAACTGCACAGCACATATGTGAGTACTATGTACCAACTGTAAATCTACCATTTACTGTACCTATGTGTCGTTCGTTGACTTCAGTGTGCCCTGGCAGTTGAGTGTGTCATGCTCTCTCTAATGTCTCTCTAATGGTGGCACATGTGTTGGATCATTCGGTTCCCTTCATGATGGTTGAGCTGAGTGGTGCCGATCCATGTGTCATGTTCGTGAACGGGCGCCGTCAGTTGGGATTGGTCATATCTTAGCTGCCTCCGCCTCTTTTTAATTACTTATTTATTGTATTTTTAATTGTTTGTTTTACTCTAGACGCTTTTAAGTGCGTTTTTTTTTTACATCGTTCTCACATATATGTATTTTTCCTACAAGATTATTGTAACCAAATACTTGTAAAACACATTTTTTTTCTTTTTAAAAGAGTATGTTTGGAGTTTCTTGTCCGTTCTTCTCCATAACAAGCTACATTTCCGAATGGACGGTAGAATCAATTATTATTACATTTAATTTTTATTTTTGACGTTCGAAAGTGCCGCATAATGGCCTAATTGAATAAAGAAATATTGATTTTGATTTTGATTTTTTGTACCTTTTTGTGCATGAAGTCTAAATAAATAAATAAAGCTAGTTTAATATAGTTTTAATTTTTCTTTTCGATGATTCAATTTATTAAATTGTTGGACCCAAATTTAAATCAGAGTTGATTTCGACTTGATTCGAACTTTAACGAAAATGGAATCAAAAGAGATTATTAGAATTGCTTCAAATCGATAAAAATTTATAGGTTTTATTTTTATTAAGTTTTTTTTTGCGTAATGTATCAAATTTATTAGCCCAACAGGTTTCTGTTCGTCCTATAATATGTAGAAGATACAAAACAATCCAAAAAATATAATTAATGGTTTAATATATCGATTTTAATCGGTATTGGCATAGTTATGCTTGTCAATTTAATTTTAATATCGATTTATAAAATAATTTATTCCATATTTATAGATTTCTATACATTTAAAAACTTAAATGTGAGTTTTAATTTGTCATTTACATCATTCTGTATAACGTGGAATTTGAATAAAATCGCGTAAAACCAGTAACTCTCAATCATAGTCATTTTATTTTTAAAATTGGAATTGTCAAAAATAAATAATCTAATCTTATCGTTTTACATCTATTTAGTAGATAACACGTTAAACACCTCTGACCCTCAAAACATCTTTTTCCATTTTATATCTTAATTGAGTACCGAAATATCAACCAACAAGATTAATTGCAATCGGGGCATAAAAACCAAGACTGAAGATTTTTTTTTTTGATAATAATATAAAAATATCTATTAAGAATATTATCATCAGCCTCTTAATGTTCCCACTGCTGGGACACAAGCCTCCTCTCTGTGAGAGGAAATGGGTCGTAATCCAACACGCGGGCCCAATGCGGGTTGGTGGTTGTCACACGATGTTTTTCTTCACCGTTTTGAGAACAGTGGTGATGCAATAATTTACACAAATTAAAGCACCTGCCTGGGATCAAACCCACGACCTACAACTTATTAGTCGCGGCCGTTACCAATCGGGAACCACAGCTCTATTACGAGTATAAGAAATTACTTTTAAAACTTCTAAATAAAAACGATTAAATTTAGAGATCCACAGAAGAAGCAAGGAAACCAACGAACAAACGGTTGGTGGATGGGGAAGAAAGGTTCTGCAGTGACAAGGTGCACCAATTACCAAGTGAATTGATGGCCACGGGAGTCCACTGGATGAAGTGAAGCATAGGACCAACAAATGTGGCAACGTTTGGGGTTGAACTATGTCCAGCAGTGGAAGGTTGAAATGATAAAGAAAATCACGCTAGAACGGCTGAACTGATCTGGATGAAATTACCCTTGGGATAAGAGAACACTTTTCACGTGGGCAAAACCGCTAGCAGAAGCTAGTAATTATATAAATGACTAGCGGACGCCTAGTTCCCGTTCCCGTGGGAATACAGGGATAAAAAGTAGCCTATGTCACCCGGGGATAGTGTAGCTTCCCAACGGTGAAAGAATGTTTGAAATCGGTCCAGTTGTTTTTAAGTTTATTCATTACATACAAAAATACAAATATTTCCTCTTTATAATATTAGTTTAGACAAGATGGTACTTATCAGCGAAACACAGACACACATATGAACCAAGCATTCTAACTTGTCCATAAGCTCATCAACACAATGATTCTGAATAAATCTTAGAAATAATACATCCGGTTCCAACCAAAAATCCAGCATGCCAAAAAAACGAACGATTTTTTTTTTTTGAATTCCCCAGCACAATACCGATGTCCACTAAATAAGGCCATAACTCCACTATCACCATACATCTCCTCTAAACGACTATAAAATCCTATAATACACATTAATAAGCTATAAAACGACATTTATTACTAAATAGTGGTTGAGGTGACATTTGGACATGTCACCTGGTTTGGGGCCATACTAAAAAGTAGGTGAGTAAAAGGCCCACTCGGTACTTAAGATGACGTCGAGACTACACTAGTCGATCATTCTTCCGTACTAACGTAGTCTGGCGATTACTCACTGTTTGACGATGTACATCGTTCACGTACACGTTCAAAAAAAAAAAAAAAATATCAATTAGTCTCATCATTATCCGCTTCCACTTTTTTGTTTCCAGCCCTGTATGGAAACAAGAAAGGAGTTTTTTTTTTTGTAATTTATGAGCGTCGAAAGTTCCTTATTTCAACACTGATTTTAACGCATCTTTGGCGGAAATAAATACCATAAGAAAAATAAAATTGCCAAACGGCCTCCAGGGATATATTAGTAATTCAACAATGCAAATAATTTTATATTGAAAATATAGGTACATTTAGTCGTTTTTTCATTATATCTAGACTCCCAAAGGTCTGTTTATAAAATTTCGCGCGCTCGTTTTCTTCCTAAATCATCATCCATTTCGATACTAATTTGCAAAAGTGCTAATTCGTACGCGAACTAACTTCTTACTGCTCATCACAGCATCTATCTCTTTCGCACGTGTTGTCGGATGATATAGCATGCATTTTAACCTCGCGCACAAAATAGTTCGTGGCGTCGACTAGGGGAACCTTAAGCTTCTGAATTCGTTAAGCTAGTATTATATTATGTGTGGTTCGGTCAACCATGAGCTATACTCGTATTCTGCCAAATAAGACTCTCCAAAACTGGTTCACAATGAATCTTACTATTAAACTTCAAATAAATTATTTATTTTCTCTACCCTTGCGTTTCCTTGCGTGACCGCATCAGAAATGAGGATATCCGCAGGAGAACCAAAGTTACCGACATAGCCCGAATAATTGCGAATCTTAAGTGGCAGTGGGCAGGGCACATTGCTCGCAGAACGGATGGCCGATGGGGCCGAAAAGTTCTGGAATGGCGACCGCGAACTGGAAGACGATGCGTTGGAAGGCCTCCCACTAGGTGGACCGATGACCTGGTTAAGGTTGCGGGCATGCGTTGGATGCGAGACTCACGGCGTCGCCAATTTAATGTGGTGATGCCTGGGGAAAGCCTATGTCCAGCAGTGGACGTCTTGCGGGTGAAATGATGTTGATGATTCTCCGCTCTTGTAATATTACAATAATATTCATGAGGTACAGGTGTTCGTTAGGTAAATAGGAGATCCCACTCTGCAAAGATACCTTTTTTAAGTTAAAGTAACATTTTATTAAACTCAAGAACCTTCAAAGCAAACTAAATTCTATCAGCAATGAATATTGTCAATCGTCCAAAATATAAGGTGAGTTTTTCAAGTGGGCGTAAATGGCCAAATCCAAAACTATAAGGAATACCAAAAAACACTCAAAGGAGTCACGAGGACGATTTAGATGAAAACTAAATCAGCATCTTTGGGTTTTTGATAAATCAATATACCTACCTAGCCAGGAATCCAAACCATTGATTTTGAAAAAAACACACATAGATAGTGTCGCTAATCATTATCATCATCGTCAACCTTTTAATACGCCCACTGTTGGGACTCAGGCCTCCTCTATGTGAGAGGGATTGGGCCGTAATCCACCACGCAGGACCAGTGCGGATTGATGGATAAGTGCAGTGTCACTAATAAGGATCAAATTCAGGGAATGCGTCGTTTTCTTAAGTTTGCCGTAAGTCAAACTTAAGAAAAAAGGACGCATTTTTAACAAAATACTTATTGCTATACTGCCCATTCCATACATTGTGGACGTTTTTGTTATTGCCAATATCATGTTATGTGGACGTTTTTGTTATTGCCGATATCATTTTACTTGACCTTTTACACCTATCTAAAGACGGAATTTAGTGGTAGGCTTAGTACAATTATATACATTTGGCTATTTTACTCGTACATATATTACGGCCTCTTCTAACCTATTCCGTACGGTGCCTCTAAGCAAGAATCATCTGGCGTTCTATATAGTGGTACTTCTGCATACACTTACTCTATGGTCAACTCCTATTCGTTAAGCCGTGATGTATGTGTGTTGTATAAAAACTCTCGTGAGAATTAGGCTGACCATAAATAGTGGAGTTTAAGTCAAGAGTTAGGATTATTGTTGGGCTGGCAGGTTGTGCGAGCAGAGAATGTCTTCGGGCGTAGTTTGATTATGATAATGTCATCTAGTTTCGCAAGAGACTGTTATTTTGAATTATTTATTTATCTCAATTGGTGTTATCGATTTTAAAAACAAGCTCCGGTATCGATCTAAACACTTCGGAGTTATAAAGTACCTATAGCATGCTGAGCCCTTTTTACCCAACTACCGAAGGAGGGTAATGAGTTTATCAGTCTATGTATGTATGTTTGTTCCTATGTAGCGGTCCAGAGGCCAAATGCTTCGGCCGATTTTGATGATTCGTACGTCAATCAATTCGTCTTAACCTTACAAGTGTCACTGGCTACATTAAAATAGGAAAATAGAAAAATGGCGGCTTTTGGGCGCCATTTTGTGGGGGCCCAATTATTTTTTCTGCCAATCTCGTCGTGTGGGGTATTTAAATAAAGGGTTTTAAGAGTTGATTTCATAATTATATAATAATTATATGTTTAAAAGTAACTAAATAGAAAAAAAAAGGTTATAAATAAAAAAAGTTAATTCACAAAATAAACCGACCCGATTGCTTAAAAAGCGAACTAAAAAAACGTTAACAAGAAGAAAATCATGCTGCGCAATCAGAGGAAACGTATTCGCGAGCTGGCTGACCAAAACCAGATGTATCCTCCGACTGCACAGCATGATTTTCTTCATTTTTACGTCTTTTTTTCAGTTCAGTTATGTCGAGTAACCCTGTAATTAGGCTGTGGAGATCAGATATTCATTTGCAGGCCTGGTGAAGGCAGCGGAAATCTCTTGGATCCAAGACACACACAAGACCCAGGAGCGGTCTATGAAGCGACACTTGTAGAGGCCTATGTCCAGCTGACTGAAATGATGACATCCGGTGAGACTAAAAGCAAAACCCCCACATAGAAGTACGGAGTAGCTTTACCCTTGCACTTAAGCAGTTCCGCTGATCTTTTCTGATTAGTTTCGTTGCGGGACAGTGACTGTTGAATCTCACCGGATCAAATCAAGATGTATTTCTTCGGCACTTTTTTGCTGGTCGCTGCTGTTGATTTTGGCTGACAGGAGTAGCAGTGGTGTATAGTGAATGAAAATTAAAAAAAAAACATGTTCGAACCTAAGATAAACCTCATGAGAGTCTGAGAGGCCAATCCAGGACCTGAGATAATCTACAATATCAAGCCCTCTACAATTTACTTTGCAAACCAACACTCTTGCAAAACAAATTAAATATAAAATGTATATGTAAAGATGGTTGAATAAACACTAATATTGTAAGTAATACTCATCAGTTCCGAGACGTGGTTTATTATAATGTAGTAAAACAGGCACACGACTTAAATGCCATATTCAAGGTATCAGGTGACAGTTTGTGGTGCCGATGTGGGAAGGAATGGATAAGGTAGTATTCGCTATTGTTTTAGTTTTAGAAGGTAGAGAGATTGTAAGACAGTATTTATATGAGAAAAACTTACAGGAATAATAGTCTGCTTACCCGTTCAGGATCCAAAATAAAATCTTTAAAACTTATAGCACAGTAATTTATGCTTTTGTAGATTATAAGATAATTTCAAGAGTCATTGTTCTTTGGACTATAGCGCATGTAAATTAACCACTTGGCACTTTGGTAGCGCATGTAAATTAACCACTTGGCACTTTGGTAGCGCATGTAAATTACCTACTTGGCACTTTGGTAGCGCATGTAAATTAGCCACTTGGCACTCTGTTAGCACATGTGAATTAGCCACTTGGCACTTTGGTAGTGCATGTAAATTAGCCACTTGGCACTTTGGTAGCACATGTAAATTAGTCATTTGGCACTTTGTTAGCACATGTGAATTAACCACTTGGCACTTTGGTAGCGCATGTAAATTAGCCACTTGGCACTTTGGTAGCACATGTAAATTAGTCACTTGGCACTTTGGTAGTGCATGTAAATTAGCCACTTGGCACTTTGGTAGCACATGTAAATTAACCACTTGGCACTTTGGTAGCACATGTAAATTAACTACTTGGCACTTTGGTAGCGCATGTAAATTGGCCACTTGGCACTTTGGTAGCACATGTAAATTAGTCACTTGGCACTTTGGTAGTGCATGTAAATTAGCCACTTGGCACTTTGGTAGCACATGTAAATTAACCACTTGGCGCTTTGGTAGCACATGTAAATTAACTACTTGGCACTTTGGTAGTGCATGTAAATTAGCCACTTGGCACTTTGGTAGCACATGTAAATTAACTACTTGGCACTTTGGTAGCGCATGTAAATTCTATACATTTTAGAGTTTTTCTAGGCCTTCCTAGAGGGATTTGAGTGACCCGCACCCTAACTGCGTAACTGTTTTAACAGCTCAAAGCACACTCCTTCCCTTTAATTTTGGAAAATCAACAATATTATAAGTTTTGCTGCCGAGTTAACGGATTTTTTACATATGAAGCAATTAAACGCATGGGAAACAATCCGTACCCTACTCTTTAAACTTACACAATTAGGGTACAGGTTGAAAATTTATTGAACATTATTTACCTAAGTACTTTACTTAGGTACCACTAGGTGGGAGAGATGGATATTGTAAATAGCCTAGTGCCCTTAACGGTTACCTCTTTAACGTCATATCATCCGAAGTTTGAACAAAGACATTTTCACACATCATGGCCCAGATTACAATGTGTACAACAGCAGAACTATTTCGCTGCCCACGCAAAAGTACTCGTTTGCAGCTCCAAACGAAAATCAACCTTGTAAATCTTTACTTAAAGTCCTTATCATGTAGAACTACGGACAACACATAAGTCTTTATTAAGAACTGTTTGTTTGCCTTTAGAAGATTTTTACGGTGTTTTGAATGAAAATGAGACAAAAAGGAATGTGAGGGTTCATCTTAGCTTGGTCATCACAGCAGCGGTCAGAGGAGATCCCTCTGCATGCTCTACACCATCATGAACGACGTTCTCCAGATTATTTAAAACAATATTTTAAAGTGTTTGAGCTTCAAAAAACTTACCTATACCCTCCACCTTACTTCTCCATATTCCTTCTCACCGCACCAGGTTTCTCTCTAATTCTAACACTGTCTCAACTATAAAACTCTGGAACGTGCTTCCTCTTGACCAAATCAAAAAAGCTGAGAGTAAATTTTCATATCCGGAACTATTATTTGTCCTCTCATACATTATTATTATTATTTATTTATATTCATATAATGGTAAGTTACTTATAAACTAAGCCCCACAAAACCCTAGTAATGGTTTGACTGTGGGGTCGGTGATTCTCTATACACTCATTCTTAAATTTCATACATTAAGCTAATTATTAATTAAAGACACATTTCTTAATAATACTTTTTTAAACGATTTTTAAAGCCTGTTTTTATTTGTTTCACTCCTTATATCTGGCGGCAGACTGTTCAATAGATATGGTATTTGTTTTTTTAGGGTTCTGTCACAAGTGACTCTGCATACATTGAATCTGCCAGCAGCCATAGATCGTGTGTTGTGGTTGTTGATTACGTGAGTTAAGTTATGCTCTTGGGTGCCATGGTGGTTAACTGCTAAAAGATACTTATGTTTGTAACAGATTGGTAGAATTTTACATATTTTGAATAGTTTCCTATAATCTCCTTTACAACTGTTTTTAGTTTTTTGAGTAACTAGTAGTTTTAAGAATCGAATTTGAAGAGCTTCTAATTTATCCAAGTTGGTTTGGAATGTTAATCCATAGCTGTCAAGAGCATAACTCATAATATAATCTACTAATGACATGTATATACATCTTAATATACTAATAGGAACCTTAAAGCTTAGGTGGTACATTTTACTAGTCTATGTGTTGGGACCAAGAAAAGTTCTCATCTATTTTCATGCCAAGGTAGGTTACACAGTCAACTCTTTCAATAAGATTACATTTACAGTCCAGTAAGTTATTATGGTGGCATATATAATCGTGGGTCATAGCTCGATCTTCGTCATAGTTATTATATTGAAATTTCAGTTTCATTTAGAATTTGTTTTTATTATAATATGTATTAGTCTATTGTTTTAGAAATTATTTATGTATTTTATTAGTTAAGTAGTTTAATAATTTTCTCAGACTTCAATTATTGTTCATATTTTTTATTTTCTACACCTACCACTGTTGTGTCCTTTTTAACCCAAAGGTTGACTGGTAGAGAATTTAAGTTCGCCTATGTATCACCATTGTACATGAAGTTTAAATAAATAAATAAATTGTAATAGGGACATAAATGTGCTGTGGTCGACAATAGAGCACTTTTGCCTAGAAGGCTACTTATTTATATTATTTTGACTCAAAGATCCCCAAGACACATGGCTATCAGGAAACATCGGCTCCTCCTTGGTTATACTCTCAATGAAATTATTCGCAGAACTTCTATTGCGTAACGGTAAAATGACCATGTAAAGTATTCCCAGAACTTTTATTGCGTATGGGTAGAATGTCCATGTAAATAAGATTACTTACCTGGTTCCTGGTTTAACATTTTACAACATCCTTGAGGGTCACGAAGGATCTTTTCTCTGCCGGCAAATACACATTAAACAGCTTCAACTAGTGGCTAGAAGAGCAGTGGTGGCCCAGTGGTAACGGCCCGACTTACGTGTCGTAGGTCGTGAGTTCGAACCCAGGCAATCGCTTTACCTTGTGTAAATTATTTCATCAACACTGCTCTTAAAACGCTGAAGGAAAACATCGTGAGGCAACCGGCATGTCCTTGAACCAAAAATTCGAAGATATGTGACATCGACCAACCCGCACTGGGCCTGCGTGCTGGATTCAGGCATATTCCCTCTCATATAAGTTTTTAAACTGTCATGGTCACTTACACTAACATTAACATTAGAAGCGGGATATTTACCATGTTTACTGAACATTATAATATGATGATGAACTAGTGGCTGGGTTGTGGAGGTCAGATAGGCAGTTGCTCCATGTAAAACACTGGTACTCAGCTGAATCCGGTTAGACTGGAAGCCGACCCCAACATAGTTGGGAAAAGGCTAGGCAAATTGGTTGATGAACTAGTGGATACAAGTCAAGGTAGATACGTCCGGCGTACCCAATTCAGTAAGCCCTGCTACTAACTGGCTGACCGGCTCATGTTTTACCACGACCTGAGCTATGCGACACGACATGCGACTGAATTTCCTAAGTAAAAATGTCATAATTCAAGGTTTGGCTCTCGCCTATTTCCTTCTTCAATATTGGACCAATTCAAAAGACATTCCGTAAACTGAAAATAAAGATATATGCTATGCTCCTATGTTTTTCTTTTTGTCATTTTAGTTGTCAAATTTGTACACTGCAACATTGACAGCGCAATTTTGAGCATATTTTGAGGGTTCTAATGCTTCTGAAGATAATGTATCATCAGAAAGGAAAACATAGGGGAACAGTATATACGTATATCTTTCTTTTTCAGTTTATGGAATATCTCTTAAATTGGTCTAATATTAGAGGAGGAAATAGGCGAGAGTCAAACCTCGAATTATGACTTTTGACTTAGGAAATTTAGTCGGATGTCTGCAACCGCACGCCATATTCCACGACGGGTTAGACTGCGTACACCAGAGGTAGTAGGTATAACACCTAGATTACGCCCATAATATGTTTCTTCATTAAAGTGCCTGCTTTTTACCCGACTACGGCGAAGCAATAGGGGATTTTGAGTGAGAGGTGTTGATCGGCCACTAGGGGTGGTACCGAGACGCACAGGACCGATTAGTGTGGCGACGCTTGGGGAGGCCTATATCCAGCAGTGGACTGTTTTCGGCTGATATGATGATAATAATGAGGGGTGGTTTATTTTTTTTACAAGTACAAGCTTCTGCCAGCGGCTTCGCCCGCGTAAAAAGTGTTTTATCATCCCAAGGGATTATATTCTCAGGATAAAAAGTATTCTATGTGCTATTCAAGACTACAATCTATCTCTGTGCCAAATTTCATCCGGATCCTTCCAGCCGTTTGGGCGTGAAGAAGTAACAAACATACAAACACACACACTCACATACTTTCGCCTTTATAACACTAGTGTGTTAGATTCGCGTTTGAACACTATCTCACGTGAGTGATAACTCAATTTAGCGTCATGGTTTCTGCTGCTCAGATATATGCAGATAATAAATATGGAAATATTTCAGCAAGATCCGGTTAAGACTTAAAACCGACCCGAACCCGACCATAGAGGTTGATTGAATTACGGAAAAAAATCCTCTTTTTCCCTGTGAATCCCGATAGAACAGTATGGTAAAAGGCAACTCAACAGTAAAACAATTACATCTTCATAAGATAACCCACACTACGAGATTACCAGGAGAGAATTGCGTTACAAGTACCTATAATAAATACTTATAATAAATCCGGTACGTATTGAATGCTGGCCGTAAGTCTTCACAATTATCATGTAAAACAAACTGTGACTTGCGAGCGGATAAATATGGACACACTTTTTGTGGACAAGCATAGTGTGGATACGCTTGAGTTCAACATTCAAATTTTAAATGTTGAACTCAACATTCAAATTTTAAATGTTGAACTCAACACTTTAAAAAAGATAAGTAGTAAATAGAAACATAAAATTGTAATGCCAGTGTGTAATAATAATAAACAAACGAAATATAAACACAATAAAAAAAGAGCGCAGACTGACATATGTCCGCGGTAGAACATTGGATAAAAAAAAACATTCAAATTTAATTATTAAGTAATGATTCTCATTCAACATGTTTATTTCTACACAAGGACACTATCTCGTGTAGAAAAAGAAGCTTTTTGAATTTGTGGCACCTAGGTCATCTATGACCTACTTATTAGAAATAAAATAACCAGCTTTTTTCGTATTCTTCTTAGCAAACCCTTTGATTTGATACCCATATCTTGGCATTGGATAAAAAATAACTAGTCCGCCATATTGGGCCGTCCGCCATATTGGATTTAGAATGATGTCACTTAGCTAACCATGTCTAATTCTCATCCAAACTGATTTGGTCACTTACATACATTCATGCATACATACATACATTGCAAGTTAAATAAAATCTTGTAAAAATGGGAAATCTTATATCAGTCAGTATGTTTTAGTAGTACTTTACTTGGTAGTA
Organism: Orthosia cruda; assembly: GCA_964057195.1. NCBI lineage: Eukaryota > Metazoa > Arthropoda > Insecta > Lepidoptera > Noctuidae > Orthosia > Orthosia cruda. The sequence goes on from OZ059827.1 coordinate 3,462,253, forward strand.
TTTTTATTTTATAAACTTAAAAGTATAAAAAAGTAAGTAAGTATAAAATAAAAATAAATACCTACATCATTTATTTCAGAACAAGTTCTATAGTATAGTACAAACGATGGGTACCATACACATTTCACATATAAAAATTCAAATCAATACTATATGTTTTATACTTGAGTAGAAACACTTGTAACAGTTATATTTGTTGCAATTTTACACAGGTTTGTCAATAGAGAAGTTTACTAGGTAGAAAAATGAAAAATTCTATTTAGTCCGTCAGTGAGATTATCAAATAATATTAAACACGTATTTTTTGCTTAATCAAACAAATAAAAATTGACAACGATAAAGCGAATCAAAGTTGACGTCACTTTGTCAGTTTGAAGTGTAGCCACACACCGTGACGTCACACAATATTTCATCGTACTGTATCGTCGTAATTTTTTGTTTACGTGGCATAAGAATAAATACATGCCCAATATTTTTAGGTTATCTATCTTACAGACTAAATAGATATGTTTTGTCAACTACCCTATTATCTAAAACTAGCTGTCCCACCCGACTTCGCTCCCGTCAACTGGCTACCTACCTACCCTACCCTACCTACATATATGAATATTGCGTAACTCGCAGCCCACGCAACGGAAGCTCTCTAAAAGGAATATTATTTTTCCCGTTTTTGCAACATTTTTCATTTATGCTACGCTCCTATTGGCCGTAGCGTGATGTTATAGCCTATAACCTTCCTCGATAAATGTACTATCCAACACAAAAATAATTTTTCAATTCCAACCAGTAGTTCCTGAGATTAGCGCGTTCAAACAAACAAACAAAAAAATTTTAGAATAGATTTTATGCTCATTAAATCTGCTGCAAAATCTCATGTAAACTTCTACCTTCTAATTAGCTAACCAAGACTCCACCAGCAACCAATAAAATCATTCACAGAATCTGCTAAAATAAACTGCAGTTAAAAAGCAAACAACACTTTGTCTTAACTATACAGTATTTATATCTTAATTTACTTAACTTAAGCCCTCCACACATTGTGTAGTAACTTGTAAGTAATTCTGAACAACGCTTAAGATAAAGCCATCTCCTCACTAGGGTGTACCACGAGACGTTTATATTAAGTTGGAATAAGTTATCTCACTTATCATAATCTAACAAAAGATCACAATAGACTGTTACAGCATCATCAATATATTACTGTGCTGGTGACGACTGAGTGGTTTTGATACTTGAAATTACTGATGATTCGAATATGATCTTAGACTTTGGCTGACCAGTGACCCGAAGATTAAGGCTCAATTTAAAGATAAATCAGTGATAATTAATTCTGAAATTAATTAGGTAATATTTATTTATTACCTAGAATATTTACAGACAAACAAAGTTAGGGACTCAAAGTCCCGTGAAAATTACAAACATTATTTATCGCTTATTATTAAACTCTTCTCGTTTGTTGTCCTGGACATTGACCTAACTTATAGTTTATAAAATGCTGTCTCATCTTTGTCAAATCTCGTCTCAAGTAAAAAGTTTTTTTTTTCAATGGGAATGTCATGCCAAGTAACGATTTATTTGGCATGACATTCCCAATGATTACTGTGTTAATGAAATTATGCGATGACAGCAAATGAGTATTTTTTAAAAGAAGATTACCGTGTTAACACTTTGTAGATGCTGCAAATAAATACTATTATCTTGCCTTTATTTATTTACCAATCCATTACGCAAAGTATCAAGACCATTATATCCACGCTCAGGGCCCGCAATCCCGCGAGGTGTGAGTGGCGTGAATTACCGACACAGCGGGGGCCGAATCCCCGCGACCCGCCGGGGTTCCGAGAAGCGATGCTGATAGTACATCGTTGAGGCTTTTTGATGATGCTGGCTGCCAAGATCTATGTTGGGTTAATTCAATTGGGAATTGAGAAGTGTGATGTGAAAGGCACATTTACACATTTTTTAAACGATCCCTAAAGCTGTTTGAGTCTGTCAGTTGAAATTTCAAGTCACTATTAGGAGCGAATTTCACCAAAAAACCTTAATTATGCTATCCAAAGTTTAAGCTGTCCGAAACGCCATTTAAGGCCCGTGAATTTTGACATAATTTGAAGTCTCCATAAAGTCTGTCTCTTTTAGATATTGTAGAGACAGATGATACTGAAGTACATCGTTGAGGCTTTTTGATGGTGATCTCTATAGACGGAGGATTCGGCGTGTTGTAAAGGGCTATTATAGGATATTTTGTAAACGACCCCTAAAGCTATATGGGTCTGTCAGTCGGAATTTCATGTCTCCATAAGGGTGAATTTCACCAATGAAGTTGAAAGCAATTAGTACACTAAAGGTGCAGATACCCCGCAGTAGCTGATTTTAAATGTGAATCACGTCTAAACGGCTAGTCGTAATTTTTTGGAAAAATATATGTTATATTAGACCATTTTCTTAATAATTTGATCTCAGAAAATTTTGCGTTATATTCGTATAACATAGTATAATTAATGAGGAATGTAATGTCTAAAACGAACAAAAACACGACAAACGCACCAAAACCACCGTGTGTATTTTAATGGAATTGGTTATATTAATTTAATATAACCAATATTGGAGAAGGAAATAGGCGAGAGCCAAATCTCGGATTGCGACTTTTTACATAGGATATTCAGTCGGATCTCTCTGCCCACATTTCATCTTATAAGTCCTTCACCATCTATGATTAACACCACAACGACACTCAACATTATTCCCATCTGAAATAATAGAGACACATAAAAATAACTCAGCCGGGAACGAACCCCGATACTATCGATCGTTCATCTCTAACCATTTAACATAACCATGTTTAAATAAAAAGGTAACTTAACGCCTCGCTGAACATTAATAAAATAAATAACATTATTATGAATAATAAATAAATGTTTATGAAATTAATTATATTTATGTTTTTGTGTGATGTGAAGACTGACTGTGTATTTGATTGTACGTTACCAATACCAGTTTCTTTTGGGTTTTTTTGTTTGTACCTTAAGGGCCAAGTTATACAACATTTTTAGTGGTCTAGTCCTCAAGAAATATATCCCACTTCTTTGAATGATCTATAATTCATTCAACGAGATATCCATAAGTCATGCCAAAATAATGTATTTTAATTTGCAGGAGCCTTTTCAAATCTATAATTATTATGTATTTCTTTTCGGTGGTTGTTCCAATTTTGGAATACCTAACACCAAGTTACATAGATTGTTTTTACGAAAATGATAATTCTGAATGTGGATTAAGCACCCAAAAAAACGAATTATTATAAAAACAAAAAACCCTACTGCTAGAATAAGCGGTGACAAACGAATTTTTGGTCGGATTTTCTATAATTTTTGTTTGTGCCCGCCTGCAGCACCTCATAATATTTAATGTATAAATTATATCCAGTACTTGTTTTTCTCTTTTCAATTATTCAACTTTTGGTTTTTTTGTTTTTATAATAATTTGTTTTAATTCAGACTTTTTAGTAATGTGCGTGTTCTCCAAATAAATGATGTGGCTATTTTGCTTTCAAAGTTATGCTCATCTTGAATTTGTGCCAAAATAGGAGATTATAAGTGTTGCAATATATATACTTTTGGAATGGCCAATTTAGTAGATTTCATTTAATACCCATATTATTATTATTATTTATTTATTATATACTTTATTGTACACCACAAAATATGTACAGGAAAACATTCACAAAAACAAGTGTACAATGGGCGGTCTTATCGCACAGGGCAATCTCAGGATAACGAAAGAAAGTTGTATTATACGCCTTTTTTTAGGGGGGGATGGCGCTATTTTAATAATTATATAGCTAGTAGTAGAGTTTACTATAGAAATGGACATACATAGATACGCTCGAAAAACATTACCCTTCGGCAGTCGGGTAAAAACTATTGTAAATTTAGAGTTTTTTTGCATAAAGCATTACCAAGAGGTACAACTACCAATACACACTGGGCCTGCATAGTAGATTTTAGCCCAGTCCCTCTCACAGAGATTTTTTGAACAAGAATATTAGGATTAAGGAATGCTATCGAATCAAACGATGGTATTTAAATTAATTCCTATACGAACACTATTAACAACAAAAATAAATAAAAACACTATCCAAGGCATGTGTCGTTGGACGCATCTCACATAATTCACGGGTTCCGTAGGTATACACGACGACATATTAGACTAAACAATCCAGTATAAGTGAACCTGTCATTGTACGTGAAGCCTATACAATGATAGTCACGTTTATACTTGATAACATGTCGTTGGTATGAGAGTATAACTCAATCTAACACGTGCTTTCGAACAGGTGAAATAAAGCATGTGTCGTGTTTGTGCGTAAGGGCTTTGTGTTATTTTGTTACTGATTAAAAGGGAAAGAAAGAAAAAAGTTTTTGTTGGACGAAAACGCCCAACAAAAACTCAAAACAAATCGATTTTTCGCCTTATTTGCCTGTAGTCTCAGGACAAGACCATTTTAGAATTTCTATCTGAAGTAAAACTTGGAAATAAACTTACTGTAAGTATTCTGATACTCTAAAGTAAGAATGTATTCTTGAATAAATCATAATTTGAGGACACTTATGAGTTTGGAAATGCCTGTATGTGCTTTCAAACTAATTAAAGGATATTAATTGACAACCCAGGTCTGACCCTAGGGTCCTGTTGTCTCTTTCTTGTAAAAATATTTTTTTAAAACAAGCTTTTTCCTCCTTAGCAAACCCATTCATTTGATACCCATATCATGGCTGTGCACAAAAAATAACTAGTCCGCCATCTTGGGCCGTCTGCCATATTGGATTTAGAATGACGTCAATTAACTAAAAAAAAATACCATCCCAAAACTCCCCATTACCCACGGACCCCAAAAACCCACGTACACAATGAAAAATCACGTTAAACATTTCAATCCCGAAACTAAAAGGTTCTTACGACATATAAAAGTCTTAGGTTCAATGTTAAAGTATCAGGTTACTGATAAACGGCGCGCGCGCAACGTAAAATGTTCCAAACGGCCCTCGATTAAGATCGGGAGCCTTCGGGCGAGATCGAGTCTTGTCGGGGACGTTCGTTTATTGGTCGAGGTGAAGATTCTGTTGGTTTAATTGGATTTGAATTGGTGAGTGATTTAGATTGTGTTGAGTAGTTGTTCTTGAAAGGCTTTGGAGTTCTAGGTTAAAATTGAGTGCCCTGCGTGGACTCCTGAGTGGCAGGTCTTGGTCGCCAGGATCGGGCGAAACCTGTCTCTGTCAGCAGTTGTGATGGACATGCTGGCAGAGACAGAAAACTGGAGGGAAATGGCCTCCTTCTGTGAGACCGTGATGGTACAGAAGGAGGCTGCCGATCCCACTCGGAGAAGTTGTTGTTTGTAATAGAAAAATTAGGAAATTTCAAAGAACAAGTCTGATTTATCAATATATTGGTTTTTGTTAGTAAAATATACGTATTATTAAACATTATCACCAAATTTGAAGTTCATAGGTCAATGGAAAGTTAAAAAAATCTTTCTCTCATTCCTTAGTTTTTCAATATTTTCAAAACAAACAATAATTTATTAAAATATATTTTTCGTATTCTTCTCAGAAAGCCCTTTCATTTGATACCCATAGCATGGCAGTGCACAAAAAATAAATAGTCCGCCATCTTGGATTTTGAATGACGTCACCTAGTTAACCATGCATTGTCATCCAAACTAAATGTGTATGCAAAATTTTATCTTAATCGGTGGATAACTGCTTTAAAATTCAGTTACAAGATTTAACCCGAACACACTTACATACATACGAGTACATAGACATACATTGCAACTTAAATAAAAGCTTGTAAAAATACATACACACACATATACTACATACTCGATAGGGTAGGACAAATTTTTTTTCTTGGCCCCATTTTACTGTATAGGAACCACAAAAATATTTAATAATATTTTTTGACAATTTGTATAGCTTTGGGTTCACAAGATGCATAGACTGTGAAAATTTGAAGATTGTATCTCCAGCCGTTTGGCTGTAAAACCTGGATTACAGACGACGGATAGACAGACATACAGACGCGGCGTACGTAAAAAAAAATGCAGCGTACCTGCTTCCTCCCTCTTTCAAAAACGCCACGATTCCTTACAAAACATCTACCCGTATATCTCCACTGCCAACACTTAACCCAAAAGTAATGGAACGTCAGTTCAGCGTGTAGGCTCCGTCAATAATGGTAGTTCGTTTGTCCCTCGCTATATCGGAAACAGTGGGTGGTACGATTGAAAGGCACAGTGATTTGATTTGAAACCACGGTAGCTTATGGCGAGGTGATGGGTTCTCACTTATGGTGTGCTAGAGGGCATGGGAAACTAACTTGTTGGTACTGAAACTACCAACCTGTTATAGTACATATTAGGTCCTTACATACAAAATTGGCGTTTTGTGAAACGGGTCTTTGAACAGTGATAACTACGGTTTGACTTGGAATTCGCTATGTTAAGCAAAAATTAACCCATGCCGATTCTAAAACTATTTCGAGATTTTAGGTTTGAAAGCCTTATTTTTCTATTTTTAGTTCTTTATATTATAGGATAGTATTTATATTCACAAATATACGTATTGACTTTTATTTGACCTCCAAATAACGTCATAAAGGAAACTTTCAGTGCCTCTTGTAATGAAATAATTAAGGCCTACTAAACCCCAACCCAGAGCTAGTCGCCAACACAAGGTTCAAATGACAGTTCGTCATAAAATATTGTCAATGCCCGCGCTAGCAACCAACTCCTGTTTTGTATGAGTCAAGTGTCAATGTCAACGTCAAGTCCTAAGTCATTCAATCTTCTTTATGACGTCAGCACGAACAAAATTTTAAAAATATATAAATAAATAACTGCAGCTTGGAAAAATGAAATATTGAAATTAGTTGTTAAATCTATAAATTGAAAATATAAAAAAAATACCTGAAAAATACTTTACATACCGAATTATAAGTTTTAAAAACTTCATGATAATCCTTTTAAAAAAAATGTTATCCTTTAATTGTAATTTTGAAATATCGCCGTACTTATAACTAAAGGGCTGGACCGTAGACTGTACACCTACGTGGTAACAAAAACAATTTAAAAGCAGACCTATTTCCAAATTCAAAACATCACATTGATTTGACATTTAAAAAAAACAAAACTGACCATAACCATTGACGTTCCATTCTGTAACCTTATCCTATATTACCAAAGTAAAAAAAAACCTTTAAAAGCAACCTCAAATTTTATAGTAAACACTAATGGTGAACATAAAATACTCTAACATGTTTATCCGTGTGTCTTTTCCAACTACAGAACCATTCGTTCTCATCAGTTGTCGGTTTGTTACACCTCTGCTCACCTACGATCGGGTTACATAGCGTAATGATAATGACTCTATCCAATCTAAGAGATAGGGTTACATGAAAATATTAGTAAATGTTTGTATTGAGAAAAATAATGGCGTAATAAATTTTGTAGGTGTCGGTTGGAAGACTGTTATTTTTATGTTTGTTGTTCTTTTTGTTAGGTAATTGTTTAACAATAAGTGGTCTTTGATGGTTGTTTCTGATAGCATAAATAATTTTTAGAATGTTCTCTTCTTTGAGAACTTTTTCATAGATCAATAATACTTCTCCTGGTCTGGTAACCTCTGAGAATCAAATCACCAAACCCAGGTTCACTCTTGCGACAACTGCAGCCTAATTGTGTAACAAATAAATTCTCAAACTCAACAGTATTATTGTGCGTATTATACGCTATCGCATATCGAGTATAGTTCTCACCAAATTTCTTGGCCGCCCTGAAGTTGGTTAACATTTCTGCATAGTTGTAAATCTCATACAAAAATAGCACCGTTTCGTGGCTTGCGCTTCGGAAAGTCAACTTCAGGGCGGCCCAGAAGTTTGGCGAGAACTATAGACGGATTTTTAACATCAGAATCGTACGAAGCAAAAAGTGATAGGCTGCACATAATTACGAATAGTGTCAAGATTGGATACACTACATTAGTACACTATTTTGAATGCCAGTTACAGGAAGTTTTGCGGAAATAGCATAACTACGAGTTTTTTTTTTTACATAATCCCATTCATTTTGACTACTCAAGACTCAGGAACATTCATTGCTTTATTTACGTTGTTCGAATTTTTCAACTATGGCACTACGAACCACCATGGCAACTATGGCACCACCAGTGTGTGTTGCGAGCGATTACTTATGGGACAGAGTCGTGATCGCTCACAATGGGCCTCATGAGAAGGCTTAAAGTCGCCCAAAGGGAAATGGAGAGGGCTATGCTCGGCGTTTCCTAGCGTAATCGAATCAAAAATGAAGACATCCGCAAGAGAACCAAGGTTACCGACATAGCCCGAAGAATTGCCATACTTAAGTGGCAGTGGGCAGGGCACATTGCTCGCAGAACGCATGGCCGTTAGGGGCCGAAAAGTCGGTTTCCAGTCTAACCGGATTCAGCTGAGTACCAGTGTTTTACATGGAACGACTGCCTATCTGACCTCCATAACCCAGTAACTGGGTAACACGGTACCTCTTGACTAGACTGGTGTCAGATCTCAAGCTTCTGACTACCCGTAACGACTGTCAAAGATCTTCAAATGACAGCCGGGACCAACGGCTTAACGTGCTTTCCGAGGCACGGAGGAAACTCGGTATGTAAAGATGGTCACCCATCCACGCACCGACCTCGGCAAGCGTTGCTCCCCGTCCGTGCAGCTGTTGTTATTTAGCCACGAGCTGTCACATTTCTTAGAATTTGCCATCTTCATACAACAAATTAGTATGAAGACGATTGTTAATTTGTTACACAATAAAAGTTGTATAACAATGCCAGATGAAGCAAAAGAAAAAGTGGCAAGATGGAACGGAGGCCTTTACCCAGCAGTGGGAAACCACAGGGTCCCAAAAATAATAAAAACAATGCCAAAAGGGTCGGCAAAACACGTTTTCTTCTTCCATACCGTCTTGTCACTGACTCCCTTTTCTTTCATGTCACTCCTCACACAGTCCATCCACCTTTTCTTTGGCCGTCCCCTCCCTCTCCATCCACCACATTTATATTCATAGCTCTTTTATTAACATGAGTTTCATCCCTCCTCATCACATGACCATACCAGGACAAACGGTTTCCTTTCAACTTTTCTGTCACTGGCGCCACTTTCAAAAGTTGAATAACCCAGAATAAATGCTAAAAACCTCTCAATAACATTTTAGTAAACAATTACTGGGGCAATAACTCTCGCCACACAGATATGTTTAGCAGGTAATATAGTTCCCGAGAGCGCGCGACCAGACGGACAGACAGACAAATTTATAAGCAGGCGTTAACGAGATGTATAGAACTGCTATGGTGGGGAGTAAAGGGGTAAGTGTGTTTTTTGATGTTGGATTATTTTGTGCTAGTAAAACTCGAGGTTTTGCAATAGGTGTCGTGTACTCGTGTTTATTGTGATTTATTGAAGCCCGCGTGGTATTAGTACTTCCCCCAATATCTTTATAAATTACTAGCGGACGCCTTGCGGTTTCACCCGCGTAGTTCCCGTTCCCGTAAGAATACAGGGATAAAAAGTCACCCTATGTCACCCGGGGATAGTGTAGCTTCCCAACGGTGAATTTTTTTTTGAAATCGGTCCAGTAGTTTTTAAGTTTATTCGTTACATACAAAAATACAAATCTTTTCTCTTTATAATATTAGTATAGATATAGATAGCCTACTAGCTGTTGCCCGCGACTTCCTCGGCGAAGCATTAGTACTTAGAATAACCTATTTTTAATATCGCGCAAAAATATTATATGTTTTCCATACAAACTTCCACTCCCCTTTCCAGGATGATTTCCGGGATTAAAACTTTCCTACGCACAGATTTAAATATTTCTAGATGAAGCGATTGTATGTACTTCGTATGTCAAAAAACTAAGCTTTTCATTTAGCATTATCGGCACCGGAAAGCCACCGATATCTACAAAATGCCTAATTATGCCATATTGAGTTGTAAAGACTATGTAGAAAAATTTGGCGAAGGCATTGAAAATGTTTTCTTTCATTGGTAAGTAAATACCTTTTTTCTGTTACTTCTTCTTGTCGTTGTATTATGTGTATGTACAAAAAATTATAAATAAATTAGTTTTACAATTATTTGTGAAAAAGTGGCACGCTTGGTTTTCATACAGATGGAGGAACTTGTGTTATCTAGTTAGATTTATGTCTGTGATCCTATGTTCTGCCCAAGGTCTCAAACCACTTCAAACTAAATTTTATCTAGATCGGTTCAGTAGTTTAGGCGTGAAAAGGCAACAGACAAACAGACAGAGTTACTTTCGCATTTATAATATTAGTATGGATTTGTTGACGAAAATTATCCCGAGAGAACATATTCCCGAGATGACAAGTATCCTATGTGCTATTCCTGACTATAATCTATCTCCGTGCCAAATTTCATCCAGATCCGTTCAGCCGTTTGAGCGTGAAGAAGTAACAAACACACACACACTCACAACCTTCGCCTTTATAATACATATTAGTGTGAAAACTAAGCCGCGAGAAATTTTCAATTCAGCATTTTCTTGTTCATGACTGTAACATGCCCGAAAACGCATTCTGGACAGAAGTTATAGTATTTTTTTTATAGAAGGGCAGTAATTTTTGACAAAAACTTCCAGTACATGGCTTCCTTTAATTAATTTAGCCACTTGAGTAACAAGTACCAGCTTAATGTGTTTTTGAGTGAATTCCAAAGTATTTCTTTATTTTATTTTTTTATTACACAATTTCTTTTTCTCCTCTGCACTTCAAAAATTTCCAAAACAATACGTCACTTTTCACAAAAAAAACAGTGCATAATTTTCACAACGAACGAAAGCGCCATTGCAGCATTGCCAAGAATCCATACAATTCCAAATACCAAAAATTTCACGCAGCCCTTATACAGCAAGCGCCACTAAAATAAAACGACGAACAAACAAATAAACAAATGTAATAATGTGCAGGTGTGAATGGGCTTCGGCTGCCGTTGAAACGAGACAAAACATAAGCATTCACACGAGTGCGAGTAAGGCAGGTACAGTTTGACGAAGAGCTACGAAGATTTACGAAGATGCACGAAGTTATAGAGTAGGTTTTTAATTAGTTCTGTAATATTTGTTTTGTTTAATTAAGATTAGGTTGTGTTTAATTTTAATGGTTGCCCTTAAAATTGTTGTGAAAATGTGGGAGTTACTGAAAGATTCTGGTTTGTAAATCTCTTGTTATTTGGTACGTGATAAAAGTAATAAGTATTTACCAATGATAAATAGATAATAAAGTAAGGATAATAATCAACCGATTTAATAGTCTTCCCGAAAATGATGAAAAACAAATACATTCATTTCTTGGGTACCTACTTACATAAACAGAACTTATAAAAATGTTTGGGTTCGGTAGCTCTATTTTCAACAAATATTTTTAATTATTTAAATTAACTTTAAGACTTCGAGACCCACACAAGCGGCTTTTCATGAGTTTGTGAGTTTGTGACGTTGTAAGGGGTAATCTCTGGATCTCCTGAACCGATTTTGAAAATTCTTTCACCAGTAGAAAGCTACATTATTCCTGAGTGTCATATGCTATAAAATATTTTCAAAAAGATTAGAGATCCTTATGAAAATTGCAATAATGTAACCCAAGGTAGCAAAATGTTGCCTATAAAATTCATTCTTTGGCGTGCGCTGAGAAAACTATTGATGATAGATACAAATTAGTAGCTAGGTAGGTAGGGTTGGGTAGGCAGGGTAGGCGGGGCAAGCAGGGAAGGCAGGGTACGCAGTGTAGGCAGGATAGGCAGGGTAGGTAGGTAGGAGCCAGTTGACGGGAGCGAAGCCTCCTGGGGTCAGCTAAGCTAGTATACTATAATATTATAAAGAGGCATAATTTGTATTTTTGTATGTAACGAACAAACTTAAAAACTACTGGACCGATTTAAAAAAATCTTTCACCGTTGGAAAGCTACAATATCCCCGGGTGACATGGGCTACTTTTTATCCCTGTATTCCCACGGGAACGGGAACTACGCGGGTGAAACCGCGAGGCGTCCGCTAGTGTTTTATAAAAATTACGAAAATAAGTTTTAATTTTCCCATCATTGTTCAAATTATCTAAGTACCCCAATAATTTTGCAGTTTTATTAAAAACGGAAAAATATGTATGGTTACAAATTAATCAAGATCTTCTTCGACTGAACTTGAATCTTGGCAATATCAAAGCGAAAATGACATCTTACAATGTAAAATTATAAATGTGAAAGATTGGATGGATGTGTGTGTGGAAGTGTAGATGTATCTACGTTACTCAATCACGCCAGAACGGCTGAACGGATCTGGATAAAATTGGCACAGAAACTGATTATGGTTTGGAATAGCACATGGGGTACTTTTCATCCCAATATATTGTTCCCTTGGGATAAGAAAACACTTTTCACGCGGGCGAAGCCGCTGGCAGAAGCTAATGACTTTATAATAGGAAAAAATTAATACTTAAGATGACTTTTTTCTTTACAATAGATTTAAAGTTTACGTCCATAAAAAAAAAAAAAAAAAAATAATGTTTATTTCATCAACTTATGCAAATTACAATGTTATTTTTGAAGTCACCTTTTAATCCATAATACCGCACCTTATAACCAACACGTCAAAAATAAGTAATATCCTTATTAATACAAACAAAAACTCCTTATTACTTCTCACATAGAGTTTATTATTTAATTATTAAAGAAAATTACCTCTTTTAAAGGCTTTTACGACAATTCTGATCTCATAAATGTTTGTAACTGTTGCAGGAACATTTTATGAGACTTAACCTTAGGACATACCGGCCGAAAAATAAGACTTCGAAGGTACTAAATTTTGGATGATTTTGGGCATGTATTGAGATTTTTTTGTATTTTTTTTTATTAATGTTACGTCCAATTATATCATTATAATATCTATATTCCCGTGGGGATATAAGCAAAGGAGTACATTTACACAGATAATATAATGCTAGCATACAGATGCCTCATCCCATACAAAGAAACCGTGCCGACGTAACTAGCGTTTTTCTTCTGATTATTTTTTAAAAGTGCCACGGATATTGTTAGCAACGACTTGCAAGTAAGAGGGTTTGCTCGGTTCTTAAATCCTTTTTTTACCCGGCTGCAAGGAAAGGAATCTTGTATGTTTGTATGTCTTGTTTGTTTGTATGTATGTAATATTCTTTATTACCTCTTATCTTGCAAACCGCTAGACGGATTTTTACAATTAATACATCATTAGATAGGGCTTGGCCACCCAAGTGTTCTTAGATAAGTGACGTTAAAATATAACAAACATGGCGGATTTTGTGCGCCATATTGGGGGGGACTCAATTTTTTTTTCTTTGAATCCCATCGAATGGGGTATCAAAATGAAGGATTTTTAGTGGTGATTACAAAAATGTATATATTTTTGTAATCACCACTAAAAATACTTATATGTTTAAATGTGATTCGAAAAAAAATATAACTAAAAAGTTGTAAATAAAAAAAGTTAATTTAAAAATCAAACACCCGACTGCTTAAGAAGCGGACTAAAAAGCTGTAAACAAGAAAAAAACATGCTGTGCAGTCCGAGGATACATATACGCAAACTAGCTGACCCTTGATTCTCCGACTGCACAGCATGTTTTTTTCTTGTTTACAGCTTTTTAGTCCGCTTCTTAAGCAGTCGGGTGTTTGATTTTTTAATTATTTAATACAGCGACAATTGGTTTTATAGTTTTTTTTGCACTTTTATACTGTTTCATTGTACCAAAATGTGTAACAAAACAAATATAAAAAATCGAGTGGATGCCTCAGAAATTTAAAACTGCGACATCTATTGGAATCATTTTTTTATGATCCATTCAAATAATCTTAGTAATGTGAATTAAGAAACCAATATTCCTTAATTTTTTGCTTGGGTTAGGAGAGTTAATTACAACAAGAACATACAATTTTTTATGATGGTCTCTAGAAAATCTTAATATTTCATAAAACTCAATAACAAATCAAAGCTTATCACGCCATCTAGTGCAATTTATTTGAACCAAATTTTCTTTCTTCGCGTTGGGTGCCCGTGACATTAAGTACATTCTCATTTCTGTAGCCATGTTTAAGATCCATATAATAGAGGCTAGCATATAGCCAGCAATAGGCCAAAAATCCAGACTCCTAGTTGCTGCTGAAAAATCCCATAACACTTTGCCTTACCCAAGAATTAAACTTTGGATCACCGCCCCAGACCCCGATCCACCGTCTTACGTATCCTGTGGCAGTATAGGCCTGTCATATTAACGGTAGAAAGAACCAATGACCGTGGGACTGTTCTTGAGTGAGGACTGCGAACAGATTGGACGTTCTCGGACAAGATGGAGCTTCTTCTCTTGTCTTATCGCTGAACTCAAACGCGTCAACTATTCTCAAATATTGTCTGATCAATATGTGGCTACCAGCTCTGTCAATCGCCACATTAAGAGCCCGAAATGTGCTGGTGTTTGGGCACGTAGGGCAGGCAAGGAAAGGCTTGGGTTACTATTCGTCCGGATTTATCCGGACATGACCGGACATTTGGCCTCCTGTCCGGCCTTCTGACTTCTCCGGATTTTTCGCTTGGATGGCAAAATTTTGTTTTTCTTACGACTATCCTACGGCTATCCTCTAAGAATATTTTCTTGTTTCATTCTTTTCAGATATTTGTTTTTTTTTATTTTTATATTTGTTTTTGGGCAAAAGGGCACTGATACCGTGTTTAAGATAGGCCTTTTCTACAGCGACCAAGCCGATGTTTACAGGGTGGCTACAGGATAAGGGTAAGCTGATGATGATGACATTTTTTTAACCGGCACCCTGCAGCCCTGCTTGGGGGCAGAGAAATGAGTATTCTCCGTCAAGCTCTTTGAAATTAAGGTCAAGCTATTTAAATTCTCCCCATAGTGTTATACTTCTTTTTATATTGCAGTTTTTAACATTAACAAATCTAGGTTCGTTTATTTTTTTGAATGAGTTTACATTGTATCTGAAGTGTACTACAGGTCGATACAAACTTCATGACAGCTGGGAATATCTCTTTCCCCACTGTTTACCCCCGCTGACACGTGAATGCTCGCGGAGTGTTCTGAGGCGCCGTTAAGTTTGATTCTCCCCGTCTTGTTAATACAATATTCATAACTTTTTAATATGGTACAATTAGCATATTAAAAAGTTATGAATATTCTATTTTAAAGTCGTATGGCTTCGTTATGATCGGCATCATTATGATTTTATGATCGTAAGTGAGAAAACCAGGTCCGAGTTTAAGATAAGGATGTGCTTCTTATCCAGTTTTAAATTAAGTAAGTCAATAAAAAATATTATGTGCAACATTGTTGAGTGATTCTGGAAGAAGGACACAGAAAATTAGTACCTATGGTATGGTATTAGTATGGTAGGCATGTACAGTGAAGGGTCAAAAGTGCAGTCATACTCTCCCAAAACTCAAATGGCTAGTTTTTGTAGAAGAAGTTTAATTATCCACAACTAATTTAATATCTTGTACATAAATTAAAGTATAGATTATTACTACTAACCGCGAAAAGTTGAAATTCTGCTGCCTACAAAAAATTGCCTTTTCTGTTTTGGTAGAGTGTGACTGCACTTTTGACCCTTATAGTACCAAATACAAAACCTACATAAGAAAATTAACGATTCCTTCAGCCCAAATACTATCAATCATCATACTATCAATAAATAAATAAGTAATTATTCAAAATAATTACCAGAAACTAATTGTTTAATTGTAAATGCATTCACAAAATACGGCAGTGTATAACTGCCTTATAAGCCTTCGTAACCGTGTGATGTGTTACAGCGGACACTATTATAAGATTATTAGCATTCGCTGGTCTGTACCAGGCTTTATAGGCTTTTTATTGCAATCTCTTAAAGTGACAATCAGATTGAAACTCGCTTTAATCAAAAGGACGTAACTTTAGAAAGGTTTTATGCAAATTATGGACGTGTGCTTTTCAAAATTAGGTTGGCATTTGATTGGTGGGAGATTGACATGTGTGTAAATGGTTTTTGTCCAAAGCCGAGGGCAAAAGTGTCGTATGAACACTTTGTTTAAAAGATCTTAATTTCAGTTTGTTAGTATCCACATAAAAATGTGTTTTATTTTATTGATATCCTTTTGAGATTGTCAATTTGTTATAACACCTACACGTTAGTGTTTTCTGAGCTAAATTAGGTCCCAAAAATGACGAGGGTCCGGCCTTAAAGAGGTTTGTTCTGAATTCAAATTATTTTTTAATATACCTGCTGGTTAAGAGGCAATGATGAAGTAGAGCAAATACTTTTTTTTTGTGCACTTGCTGGCTGGTAAGGTGATTTTTTTTTATTTCTTTTTTATTCTGTGTTAGAGATGGCATGAAGATATCGTTTTTATTTATTTTGGAGCATCTTTCGTTAGTTAGGTTCGGTAACGTGTAAAAATGTAGCAGCTGCCTTATGTACAAGATAATTATGTAAGAAAACTAATCTTTTTTTTGTTTGACTTCGAGTTTTGTGTGGTATTTAATTAAGAACCTGAGAAAAGTAAAGAAATGGTGAAAACTAAGAAAACGTCGTAGAGATTGACGCATGCCGAAAACCAGAGAAAATTAAAATTAATTTAGTATTTATAAATTAGATAAAAAATCACATCATCTTGAAGGACAAAATATTTTCTTATACTACCATAACCATCGTTGCATTAAATATTTGATAAAAGTGTTATATGGTAATTTTGTTAAAAAAACAAATGAAGTCACAATTCCCCTAAAAGACTCATTCATACGAAACCGAAAACTTGAAAACCGATTAATATTTTAAACTCAAGCAAACAAAATCATAAAAAAAACACAAAATAAAATAATGTGTACCTTTCGCGAAAATTACATCATTAAATACCATATAGTGTTGCCGTTTTAAAAAACAATTCTCGCATAAAAGCAAAAAGACATTATGGTCCTTCATTCCAAATTTAATAAAAACGTGTTCGCAAAGGTTTTAAATAACGAACAATCGTATAATCTCGAAGCGAACCAGAGACAAAACGGTGGTGCATTATAATGCAAAAATTAATTTTCTTGAAGATAAATAATGGTTAGGCTGCATGCTTGTTTGTTTTGGGTTCTGCACACATTTTTGCAGTTCATTTGAATATGGGATTTCATTTAAAGGATAAGCTGGTTGCGGACCAAGAGCTAAGCTTCTTTAGTTTAATTTTGCTTGCATATCTCATGTAATTTTTCAAGCTTGGATACTATGAAAAATTACTTCAGGTATGCATTGCAAGCTGAGCTCCACCCACCCCCCACTTAGCTTAGCTCTGGGTCTGCAACGGTCTTTAATCCAAACCACATTACACTTTCTCACAAAGCATAGCATCTCAAAAGCAGTTGAGTGCCAATATTTTTCAGGTTGCCGCGTTACCAACTTTGCTGATGCAGTCTTAACCAAATTAAAGGAGTCAATCCTGACAGTCTTTGAACCAGGTGGTATTTCTAACAGAACTTTAGCATGGCTGGCTTTGAAACGGCCACTAAAATCCCTGCAAGTGCCTCCCACAGATCTCTCACTGGAAAGGCTGATATGATTGCGTTTAAGAAAACGAATATTTTATAGTATTACCACCAAACCTTGAAGTTGCCGAAATCCTTCAAAAACCCTGAGATGACCTTGAAGGTGTCAAAAACCCTTTGAAAACCCCTTTAAACCCCCACAGACCTCTAACAGCTCAGGCAGGCTCGCAATTTAACTCAGTCGCGCCATGTCACGAGAGGCGCTATATTTATTTAATTCGCCACGGTCCTCTCAGAAAGCTGATGTTTATAAAACGCCTTTCAGAAGAACGTCAAAGCATCTATTGCCAGCTGACCTTGAAGTTCCCTGAAACCCTTTAAAATCTCTAGATAAGACCTTGAAGATGCCAAAAACCCTTAAATAAGACCATGAATATTGCTAAAAACCCTTAAATAAGACCATGAAAATTGCCAAAATCCCTTCAAAACCCCTAGATAAGGCCTTGAAGTTGCCAAAAACCCTTAAACAAAACCTTGAAGTTGTCAAAAACCCGCCACAGATCTCTAACAGCTGAGGCAGGCAGGCTCGCAGTTAAAGTCAGCCGCGCCATGTTTACGAGAAGCGCGATATTTATTTATTTCGACACGCTCCTATGTGTGAGTTGTTTGTTGTATCGAGAAGTGTTGCGGACGAATTTGGCGAACGGTCGGGGTGTACTGTGGTGTTTTAGTGTGGGATTGATTTATCACTTGGTAAAAAAACGATCACAGGTGAATCACATGTGCTCCTTTACAAATCGGTACCTGATGATCAAGATCAGCACAGTCAAGAGTATCATGGCGAAATTAACACATACGAACAAGCTGACTGTGTGAAGAATTAAACAATAGGGGTGTTTCCTGGGTACAAAAATGATAATTTTATTTATTCCGTCAGTGAGATTATCAAATCAATAAAAAATTACAAAGTTAAAGCGCATCAAAGTTTAGGAATGGGGGCTTGTGACGTCACTATGTCAGTATAAACTATACTAGCGGCGTGACGTCACACGATATTTCAACGCACTGTATCGTCGTATTTTTTTTGTTTACGTGGCAATAGAAAAATACGTGTCCAATATGTTTAGGTTATTTAACTGATGGTCTAAATATATATTTTTTGTCAACTACCCTATACTGAAGCTATTATAAAATTCACTGAATATCTATGAAAATATATTATGCAGATCTCACAGGTGTGTAAACAGCACCTTATTGTACTATCAGGCCAGCAATAACAATCCAGGGGAGTGTCTATAAGCTCTTAGAGTAAGGTTATTTTGAGTGTGCGTAAGGGACAGACATATATGACTTGTATACATCTGTCCCTTTCGAAATATGATAGTTTTGACACGTCAGGGCACGGGCACAGGAATGCTGATTTCAGGCCTCACAAATAGCACACTGCGGCTACTTCTAAATTGTCCGTCTGTTATCAGCCTCCTCGCCTCCTGTACTAGATCTAAAAGACACGAAGGCAAAACGAAATCAAAAGTCCTTAAAATATCACCGCACTCTCGGTCCGTCATCCGCAGTACACCTCCATCGTTTCGCAAAACTTTTATTTTTAATCGGCGATCAGATTTCGTTGGCTCGTTCAGTGCGTGTATTTTATTTATATTACATTAAAATTGCTTCCAATAAATATATATTTCCATTCAAATAATAATATTGATTGCGGAACCCTAAAAAAATTAAATGTGTTTTTAAAGCGCCGTTCGCTGGGTTCCGTTCCGTATTTGTTTAAAGTTACAGTATTTGGTTCACACGCGACTTTAAACTTATATTGTTCATGCGTAATAATAAAATGTTTTTTTTGGTTTATTTGGCGATGGTTGGAACAGGAATACAATAATGCCAAATGTCACATTTTGAGTTTATTAACCGTGAACATTAAAAGCTTAGAAGCCGTGATTATTGCTGTACTAAAGTCGATCGAAAAGCGGGCCAAAAAGCTCATCCTCCAGAGCCTAGAACATCGTCGCCGAGCTAGCGTTCGCCCAGCCCGTTTCATCATCGGACTATCAGACGTGCGGCGATACGCCATCGGTACATGGTGGACATCCCACCCATACGCACTAAACGTTTTGAGAATACTTTTATTGTGCGTACAGTAAGGAGTGGAATTCCCTGCTGGAGTCTGTGATTCCCGATAGCTACAATCTAGGGGTCTTTAAGTCAAGAGTGAATGGGTTATTTCTAGGCAAGCGTGCTACACCGTCGACCACATCATCGCTTACTATCAGGTGAGATAGTGGTCAAGCGCGAGCCTATATTAAATTAAAAAAAAACTAGAAGCAAGTGGAGAAACATCATTATAGAGATAGTTTTTAAACCATGATGTGGTCATAACCCCATTCGTGAGAACAATGACAAAAAATCCAAAATGTTGGGATTAGCATGTACTATTATCGAAAGTTCACGAGGGCAATCACTAACTCCTAACCTTTTGAAAACTAGTAGCTCTGATAGAATACCACTTTGTCTAATCTAGAGAAGGATAAAACCATTGCATGTATGATCTTATAGTAGTTGTAATGTTCTTAACGTTCGACAACACTTTATCCTTCAAACAGTTCTTCTACAGCGCCGTAAGACCCCTTATAAAAAGTAACAAAGCGTAGGAAAGACTTAGGTTGTAAATTTCTTCCTCAAGTGCGCACATCCTTCGCAAATAGATTTTTTGAATACCGGCTCTGTATAATAAATTTTACAAAGTTTGTTTGATTTATGGATTATCTAACTTTAACTGTAAAAATATTCTACGGAAACTTCTTCGGATTTATTCTTTCATTTTTTTCTGAAATCGAAAAGTACCTCAGTGGGTGACAGTGACAGTTTGAAGAACAACTCGCAAGACCTACCAATCAAACTAAACATGAACACACACACAAATACATACAATCACACACATACATACACATTTACAAACACTCACACACACAAAACATTCGCACATAATACACACACGCACACAGACAAACATGCACTTAAAAATGAACATTGTTGTAGTATTAAATTACTACTAAATTACTGTAGTACCTATTAGATTTTTTTGTACTACTTTTATCTTAAGCTTTTGTAAGGGACAGGGTTACTTAAGGTTACACTAGTCCAAAAATTCTTCCATACAAACGTAGTCTGGCGATTACTCCACTGTTTGACGATGTACGTTCAAAATAAAATATGATATCAATTTGTCTCATCATTATCTAGTATGGAAACAGAAAAGTAAAAAAATACAATATTTGAAAGTTATGACCGTCGAAAGTTCCATATTTCAACACTAATTTTAACGCATATTTGGGAGGAAATTAATACCATAAAAAGAAGGAAAATTGCAAAACAGCCACCATACAGGGATAGATTGGAAATAATTTTATTTTGAAAATATACATTTAGTAGTTTTTTCATGATATCTAGACTCCCAAAGGTCTGTTTATAAAATTTACCTCTGAAAAAATTCTTACAATCAGTCTAGAACTGCAAGAACAAATACTCTATAAAGTAATAAACAAAAAAAAACAATTCAAAAGAAATGAGTTTCGTAAACAAACACACCATACCATCAGAAACAATATCATACCATATGAAACGACACGACAACGAGACCGCATGAATAAATTGTAGATATTCCATGCATTTTGATGAAACCCTCCCCCTATTTCTATTCATTCTTTAGTTTATTTAAGTCTGGGTGTTTGAAGGGTATTTGTAAGACAAACGAATGCGTCAATACGGGGTAAAAAATGCAGTTCAATAGCTGAAATAGTAAGGTTTACGCTTCATATTGAAATTAACCTTTATAAATAATTAGCATTTGCCCGCGGCTTCGCCCGCGTAAAAAGTATTTAATCATCCCAAGGGAATTAACAAACTACCCTATGTCCTTCTCAGTGTCTCAAACTATCTCCATGCCAGACTTCATCTAAATTGGTTTCGTATATCCAGAGATTACCCCTACAACCTCACAATTACCAAACTTTACCTCTTTATATATAACAAGCTTCTGCCAGCGGCTTCGCCCGCGTGTATTATACATATAAACCTTCCTCTTGAATTACTCTATCTATTAAAAAAACCGCATCAAAATCCGTTGCGTAGTTTTGAAGATCTAAGCATACATAGGGACAGACAACGCAAAGCGACTTTGTTTTATACTATGTAATGATATTTTATATACTAGCGGACGTTCCCGTGGGAATACAGGGATAATAAACATGTAACCCTCCTTCGGCAGTCGGGTAAAAAGTAGCCTATGTCACCCGGGGATAGTGTAGCTTCCCAGATGCCTCATCCCATACAATGAAACCGTGCCACGTAACTAGCGTTTTTCATCTGATTATATACCGATTATTTTTTGTACATCGATCGCGTTCGGTTCCGTTCCACGGCGATAGATAGATCACTATCTAATAATCAATCGATATCGATAGATATATCAAATAATCAGTACAGTACGTCGGGATAGTTTATTTGTATGGGAGGAGACCCCACGCCAACGGTGAAAGAATTTTTGAAATCGTCCTACTGGACTAAACTACTGTTTCGGAGTCTATAAGGAACATACATACATACTTTCTCTTTTATATAGATAGATTAGTATAGATGAAATTCAGTTTATATGGCAATTGTTTTACGCAAACTACCAACAATATACAAACAATTTAAAAAAAAATTGACATAGAACTGAGGAATAGGTAATACCTGTATTTTTAAGGAATTTTCCCATTCGTATCTTCTCCTCCTCGCGTCGGTTTCCCAATGCTGGGGGTTGTGACCACATCATGGTTTCAAAACATTCTCCTTTATTATGTTTCTCCACTTCCTCCTTTCAGCAACATGGACGGTTTCTGAGGCTTTCATTTTCAAGGAAGTGCGGATTTGGTCTTACCAGCGTAAACTTCTTCCTAGGTCGTTTATCCTCGGCTTTGTCAGTGTTAATTACCTTTAGAAGGTTATCACCAGGTTTGCGGGCGATATGGCTATAGAAGTCGAATACCTTGCGGAGGCACACATTCGATAACCTTGGCCTTTTCTAAATTTTGAGCTCCTGCAGTATCGAGATGTTCGTCTTGTGTGCCGTCCACGATATACGCAGCATCTTTCTGCAGTACCACATTTCGTATCTCAATCGTATGTTATCGACAAGTTAAATTTAAAAAATCTTCCGACACATTTTTATTTCATACTACATAATTTATCTAGTAGTAGAAGCGCTTCGATCGGCAATCTATTGAACACGTAATTATGACACGATATCTTGCGAAAACACCCCGATTCAAACAGTAAAACGCGCATAACTTTTGAACGGCTAAACCGATTTTTATCAAACATAACTAAGAACATTCTCGATAAAGTCACCTTTCAAACAAAAACAAACGAAATCAAAATCGGATCATTCGTTTAGGGGCTGTGATGCCACAAACAGATACAGATATACACAAACACACAACAAATTAGAAAATTTTCCGTCGCGGGTTAAAAAAGGACACATCAGCCAAATTGGAACCTACACTTAATCTAGCCCCATATAAAAGCTAGGCAGATGATAATAAAGAAAATTGTTAATCAAGACTAATTAAATGACAAATTATTATTGACACCACTACAGCACCGATGTTAACCCAATTTATAGGTAGCTAGCTGCCCGCACCGGCTTCGCGGTTAATATAGATTTTGTGATTTTCTACTGTTTCATGATTCTGATTGCCTGGTATTTTGATACTCTTTACCATACATGATTCGATCCCGGATACACTTCTTTTCTTTCTTTCTTCTTTCTCCTAGTAGTTTGAGAGTCACTTATGATTCCAGCTTCGGTTTTTTTATTATTTCGGGATTCTGATCTCCTGGTCAATTGTGGAAAATCTAACTGAGCTCCCAGACGGTCTTAGATTAAATAATAATTACCATACAAACTATTATACCATCATTAGGGGTTAAATTAAAAAAAGAAACTATCTTAAATGACACCTACAATATAAAATGAATATTCTCTCAAAATTTCTATCATTAGTGGTTTAGGCTGGGCGTTGATATTTTTTTTTTCCTCGATAGTCTTGCGCTTGACCACTATCTCTCCTGATAGTAAGCGATGACGTGGTCGACGTAGAAGCACGCTTGCCTAGAAAAAACCTATTCACTCTTGACTTAAAGACCCCTAGATTGTAGCTATCGGGAAACACAGACTCCGACAGGTAATTCCACTCCTTATAGCTGTACGCATAATAAAAGTGCCCCAAAACGTTTTGTGCATATATAAGTCGGGACATTGCCTTTTTATATAATAAATAGATAAATAGGTAATTACTAGCTTCTGCCAGCGGCTACGCCCGCGTGAAAAGTGTTGTTATCCCAGGTAAAAGTCCTACGTCCTATCTTACCTACAGAAGTTTATTTGAGTGTCAAATTTCTTCATTCGTTGTGGCATAATTAATTGACAAAGATACAAACATACGGAATTAAATATTAAGTAAGAAGGAGAGGATTGAGGAAAAGGTATACAGGTATTTGACAAAAAAAAACAAATGTATTGGAATCCACACTCTTCTCCAGATATCTAGTTACTTAACTATAAAGGTACGAGTTCTTAGCCGACTGCAGACAGCAACAGCCAATGCCTTCCGCAGCTAGCGACACGTCGCCCGATTGCAGACGACGTGTCGTCCGACCGCAGATCATTAGTGACCATTACTGAGTGAGTGTAGTCAGACATCTTCCCTCATGGAACACTCAGAACCAATAGGAACACGGCGTTGCCGTCTGCTGCTGCCATCTGCAGTCGAGTTCGGAATCATGACTGCAGTGACATGACGCCACGTCATGGTCTCTGCGTTATAACGAACGCGGCGTCACGTCACCTACTGCTGCTGTCTGCAGTCGGCTATGAAGCTCCGAAGTCCTTAAACTAGGAAGATGATGGGTGGTCTTTTCCCCAAAACTCCAGGCTTTTTAAAGGCATCCCCCCGAAAAACAAGTATTGTTAGGTACTAATGATATTAAAGAAAAGTATTCTAGGTCTCAGGTTTTGGTCATCCCTTTCCAAAGACGGATAATTAAATGTCAAATTAAAATTGACACTCATTGGCCACTACAGCAACTCGATAATTAATAATCCAATTTGTAGATGCCGATATTCTTCGATACCAAGACAAATTCTCACAAGTGTACCAATAATAAAACCTTTAAAGGTGCTCGTAACGATCATTTAAAACGCTTTCAAAATAATTAAATTTGTGTCCCGCCATCTTGTAGGCGATTAAATTAATGTATCTTACACTGGGTGCTGGGTGGAACGAACCAGAATGTTAATTGTTTAATGTGAACCAATATCGTGGCTTCCATCCGTTTTATATTATTTTTCCTTACATGGTTTTAGTTGTGCTCTAGCGTTTTTCAACCGCATCTTAGCATTTTTCGCCACTCTAGCGCTTTTCAACGCCAACTTATTGTTTTTCAACTAAACACAAACTTTTTTCAGCGCCATTTTGCGCTTTCCAGAGTCACCCTAGCGTTTTTAGCGCCAGTCTACCGCTTTCCAGTGTCGCCACAGAGTTTTTAAGCGACAACCTATCGTTATTCAGCGAATCCCTAATGGATTTTAACATGACCCTAACGTTTTTCAATGAGAACCTGCCTTTTTAACTACACCAAAGCGTTTTTCAACATACTATTGATTCTTCAGCGTTTCTCTGCATTAAACTGTTTAATCTTGTATTCAGTAGCAAAACTTAAAAAATAGCAGCTATAATACCGTCTTCAATCATCTGGAAAACAGCAATTTTATAACAAATCATCCCTTTAAGTTAAACACAAGATATATCAGCACGGGCCCTTCCAAGATTATATTTATAATGTTCCGTAGCCGCGGGCCAGCAATACCCACCTATTTTAACCCAAGTGATATTTCTTAACCAACACCAGAAATTAACTGAAAATAATATCAAGAACACCTTACCACACTAATAAAATCGAACTCCCAATAGGGCCATAATTATAAAAATTAACATTTTATTGGTCAATTATAATAAATGATTTAGAAAACCTTCGGGCTCACTCCCTCGTTAAAGCAAGCATGATTAAATGGTTTTAAACCAAAATAATCGCCTTTAAAAATAAATATTTGAGTCTTTTTATTTTCGCCACTGTCTCGTTACTGCGCTGAACCCAAGAAGGCCAAGCTTACTAAACTATAGTCATCTCTTTCTAACTCACACCTTCTTGGGTTCATTTGTCGTGTTGTCTCGGTCGCACGTCTCGGCAATTTGCCGACATGTTGTTATGCTGCAATCAATTGCCATGCGCAAACAGACGTCTATGATATATCCAATTAAGTTGAACTCGCGAGTAAGGGTGTAGCTGAGCTTTTTGTATCTTTTTTCTTTTCTTTTTTTAAAAAACGAATTTTATTGGCCGCGTGTGTGCGATGTGTCGAGTTTTATTGTTTCCAGATAATGGAGGTAGCGATTTGTTAATTTTAATTGAGGAGCTGCGTTTTTAATGAGTTTTGGTTAAGGCTCGTGTAAAATACTATCAAACTTCCGATTTGTTATTATATTAATGTTATAATATTATTTTTGGGTACAGATTAAGTTGCCATCAGCATCTTCCTATCTAAGTCTTAAGGTTAATCAATACAAAAAAAACAGTCCCACAAATAAATATAGGACTGAACCAAATGATTATGAAAGGCCATACAAAATATTCTCGAACTGTAAATAAAACCATGACAAGGCTGAAAGATTCTCCAAAAAACATCTTTACCATTTCCATTTTCCCAACAAACTTTTAAAATTCAACCACCCAATTTGTATTTATTGCAAGATATAGAATGTGCCTTCGCACCTCTATGCAGCCGGCGCGTCCGTCAGGTAAACTTAAAGAAATTTACTGAGTATTAAATCTTTGAACAAACAAGTTGTTCTTGCCTACCCACACCAGCTCACACACTCACACACCTGTGGGTTGTACAGTGTGATTATGTTCAACTCACTCACACTTTGGTGAAGAAGTTAAGGCGAAGCTTGACGGCAGTTGGTTTTGTATTTTTGATGGGGATAAAGTGAGAATTGGTGTTGGTAGTATATTCGATCTATCTGTCTATCTTGTTACCAAATGGTTTTGCAGTTTTAGGGAGTATTTAAGAGTGACTTTTAAAGTGGCCTAGGTAATAATGTCCTAGGTTTTGTAGAACTACGAGAGAGAAGAGATAATTTTTTTGTAATTCGCTTTTTGAAACACATAACGGTTAGTATTAAAAGTTTACAGCTTTTGTTAATTTTCTGTGCTCAATTTTAAGTAAGAACCTACTTATTGTTTTTTAGCTTTTGAGAGTCTTTATACTCTTCTTGAGTATAAAAATATTTGAGCTGAGTTCGTAGGCACATACGAGCAACAACCTAGCTAAAATATATTTTTGGTAACAAAATTTTTGTGTCAAGCTCATAAAAAGTCTTATGTGAATTGGAAAATTCAACATCTATTTCATCATCTTGTTTCTCCTTAAATTCCGAACAACAACCACAAAATAAATTGACGTCCAACCTCTCCAGTCTTCCCCTTAACACACAAACTCACACACCCACACGGCCTCACTCGGTATCTCAAGACATATTAGTAAGGGGTGGTTTCTCACCCCATCAGATCAAATGGCCGACACAATTGGTTAATGGGGTGAATGATTTTACAACCCTTTACATGTGTATGTGATTACTGGCCGTGAACGAGTGTAGGTACAGTGGGTGATGGAGTTTATTGAGTCTTGTTAGTAACAAATAGATTGCTGGGTGAGACTTTGGGGGTATCTAAGCATTAAGTATTGTTTTATTTTGTTATTTTTATAGTATGTAGTTTATGTGTCATTGCTTGAATATTAATGGCTAATTTGGGTTTCTAATTTCAGTAAAAAAACATCTATGCCGATAAGTTTGAGATGCTTTATCACACTAAAAGTATAAAAGCAAAAGTTTGTAAGTGTGTGTGTGAGTGTGTTTGTATGTTTGTTACTTCTTTACGCTCAAACGGCTGGACGGAATTTGATGAAATTCGGCACAGAGATAGATTATAATCTGGAATAGCTCATATGATACTTTTTAGCCAGGTATAATTTATGTTTAATCACCAATTATATTGCGGGCGAAGCCGCTGGCAGAAGCTAGTATTTCTATAATTTAGAAGGTCTAATTTTGTACTATTACCTATAGGTACGATTTTGTAGGTTCGGTTAACCTCAAAATGATAGATATACAAATAAAATCTACCTACAATATTTTTTACTACTCAACATTAAGTTAAGCTCGCCTTTGTATACGAGTATGTACTTTATTATTACACTGTATGTAATGTTGTTTTTTGTGTACAATAAAGAATTAATAATTAAATGGTTATGAATGTTTAAAAATGGACTTTGACTAACACTACATTTTGAAGGATCTGCCATCGTTTCACCGTCACTTCGGATTTGATGATCATTAACATTCATCATTTCAGCCGAAAGATGTCCACTGCTGGAAATAGGCCTCCCCCAGGCGTCGCCATATTGACGGATCCCGTGCGTCTCGCATCCAGCGCCTTCCCGCAACTTTAACCAGGTCATCGTTCCACCTAGAAGAAGGCCTGCCAAAGCATTGTCTCCCGGTTCGCGGTCGCCATTCCAGAACTTTTCGGCCCCATTGGCCATCCGTTCTGCGAGCAATGTGCCCTGCCCACTGCAAGTTTGGCAATTCTTCGGGCTATGTCGGTGTAGGTTGGTTCTCCTGCGGATATCCACATTTCTGATGCGCAAGGAAACTCCGAGCATAGCCCTCTCTTGCAATGATGATCATATCTTGCTATTAAACAATAGAAGATCGTTTGAACCCTGAAGGATCTGTGCGTTCCTCTTACCGACGGCCCTCTTATACCAAGACGTTTTCCAGCAACACATAGAGAAACAGTCTGAAATGAAAAAATGTATTTGCAAGAAACGCAGTACTCCAACAGAAATAATTTTTTCAACGGCGGAAACTTTCAAAAGCGCCTGGACTTTTCAGGAAAAGAACAGGAGGTGTGAGATTTTTACCTCTTAAAAGACTAGACTACTATAAAATCATCTCATTTAAAATTAAAATAAACACTTACCTTTAAGCAAGTACCTCAAAGTAACTGATATTCCAATTCTCTACTAATTTCTCCAATAATCACAAAAAATACCGTTTGAATCCCACATCTTTCGACAATTGATCATCGATTAGTTCCTAAATCACTTTATTATACTCCGATCAAAGACCCCAAGGTGCAAGAAAACATGCGCACACGCAGCCCCTAGCGAAACCGACCGAATTAAACTGCATCATTTGCTAAGCAGTTTGTATCAAAAGGATGGACAAGTGATCCTCTTGCCGACGGCCCCATAACACCAAGGGTTTTCCAACATTGGAAAAACAGCTAAAATGTCTCAGCTTGAAAACTAATAGAAAGAATATTTCATAAGGAGCTCTACTTAGATAAAACTCCAATAAAGAAAACAATCAGACAGCCCTATTCTTTCATTTTAAGGAGAAAAATACATACCTTTTTATGCATTTATTAAACTTTGAATAAGTATCTATTAACATCCTGCAGTCATCAAAAACAAAATACCGTTTGAATCCCACATCCAAAACGTTGCACCCTGATTAGTTCCTAAACCACCTTATTAAATTCCGATCAAAGACCCCAAGGTGCAAGAAAACATGCGCATGCACAGCCCCTAGCCGAATCCAACAAATTAAACTGCGTTTAACCTCAACATCTGTCTGTTAAGACAATGCTGTAGGAAATTATGCGTATTAACCAATAAATTAACTTATAATGAAAGTTTTGATGGTACTCTAGTTAACGATTTTCGTATTTATATAAATTGGTGAGGTCTAAACTGTGGTGCGTGTGTCCATTGTATGGTGGTAGCTGGTCACGGAAGGTAATGTCGTACCGTGTGTATCTCTGTATAAAAAGTTGTAAGATAGAGAATTTTGTCCTAATTAAATAACTGAAATAAGTACGCACATTTATTTACAATTATATACTATACCTACCATATCTTCATTAGTCTATAGACATCACGCTATGACCAACAGGAACGGAGCATAAATGAAAAATGTTGCAAAAACGGGCAAATAATCCTTTTAGAGAGCTTCCATTGCGTGCGCTGCGTAAGTGGTTAAAGTTACGCAACATTCATGTATGTATGGTAGGTAGGGTAGGGTAGGTAGGTAGCCAGTTGACGGGAGCGAAGCCGCGTGGAACAGCTAGTATAAAATAACTCTCTCACTTCACTCTACTAACCCACCTATCACCATCATACTGTTATCTTCCTATTCCCACTGTATGTTTATTTTACTGGCTTCCTCCAGAACAATGTTTATTTAATGTAATTCATGTTTATTTTTACCAGGTCGCCCTGCCATCTTCTCCGTGGTCTAATATTAATGGCACCTCCTCTTTCCACAACTTCATCCATCGCTCCCTCTTTACTCTTCGTGGCATTCCATAATTATCGTTTTTAGCTGTCCCCTATCCCTATCTTGCCTGTAATAAAATAGCACGAAAATTTCCCGTATCCCAATGGACACAATCACCCGGCGCTATCCCATTTAGAGGGCAGCACTCGCTGATGGGTTAAGTGGGTGTTTAAATCCCCATTTTTGGGGTAATTTCCCATGAATACGCCCCTTACCTGTCGGGACGCGCTTACCGACTATTAGTCATATATTTTGTAGTTAACTATTAGAAAATTATGGAGTTAAGTGGGTAGGCGGAAAAAATATAGACTAAGAGGTTTTTTATTCCGGGTGGAGAAGTTTTTAATTCTGTTTAAGGATTTGTTAATTAACAAAGATGTGTTTTCCTAAAATATATCTTTGTTACTCCACCATGTCATGGTGTCTCATCCCATACAAAGATACCGTGCCGACGTACTGTACTGATTATACTGATTATTTTTTGTACATCGATCGCTTTCAGTTCCGTTCCACGGATATAGATGGTGATCTATCTATCACCGTGGAACGAACAGAACGCGATCGATTTACAAAAAATAATCGGTATAATCATATGAAAAACGCTAGTTACGTCAGCACGGTTTCTTTGTATGGGATGAGGCATCTGTATGCTAGCATTATATTATCTGTGGCCACGTTATAAATCTGTCTTTATATACTTATATAGTGCGAGCTTTTCGATTACGTTCATGAAAAGGGGTGCCGTTAAAACGACTGCCAAAAAACTTAGGGAAATATTTGCGTGTGAACCATGCTACGATCAACAGTACATTTCTTCATCGTCATCATTTTAACAGAAAGGCATCTATTGTAGGATACAGACCTCCCCCAAGCGTCAACACATCAACTAGTCCTTCTCATTTAACGGATTCCCGTGGCTCTCACCAGATCATCCAAGTCAAGAATCCATTTACCAGCTCAAAAGATGCATCAGCTTTGTGGCGAAAGATTTCGGAAGGACGATGCAGCTCTACCTGTCCTAATGGCTAATTTAGATATTCAGTTCATCTTTTTGCCGAAATGCAGGACGTCTCTTAACAGTTGCTTCAACCAAAATACTTTCTTTAGTCAGTCTTTAGTCTAATAGGGAAATGTCCAGAAATTATACTAGCTTTGTCAGTCTCCACTTGTGCCAAATTAATTCGTTCAGCCATTAAGGCGAGATGGATTTGCACATTCAAACTTGCTGACTTTCAAATATATTTAATAGGAAGTAGTATTAGAAGAAAGATAAAGCACATCTGTTCATACAGTAAGACAATCATTAAATTAATAAGCAGATTACTTTCTATCATCATAAAACAAAAAACATAATAAGCAGACCAGCTAATAATGAGCAAAAATAAAAAAAAAACAATAGCGCATCAATATCTTGCAACCGCCAATTTAATTTTCAAATAAAGAACCATAGAGCCACCAATAACACAGTCTGTGAGAGTGTTGCCACACCGCAATAACAGTGTTGCCAGTTATAATAACGTGCCATAATGTTGCTACATGCGTTCACGATCGCCAATCACACATAATGACGCTTATTTAAAGTTTATTGGTTTATTAAATGGCGTGTGGTAACGTATGATAACTTTATATATCGAAGGCCGAAGAATTACGTTATAATGTGATATTAGCTCTTGCCCGCGACTTCACTTCCGTGGGTTATCACACAGATGCATTGGTCGGGACGAAAAGACGTCTTTCGTCTAGGCGACCACTGAAAATCAGCGCCGTGCTGTGGGTCCCCACGGCGCAGCATTATGCTGAGTGGAAGCCTTCTTGCCACAATCACGACATGCATCTGCCTGGCATCTTTTTTACCCTATTTATTTTCTGTTTTATACAAAATGTAGATAGTAAATGTTATTATAGATTATCTTTCGTCTTTACTAACTTAATTTAAGTACTACTAATACTTCTGTTAATGGTTTAGCATAAGCATGTATTTATATAGTATGTCGTTTTGTGACAATTAAACACTTTTTCTTTCTTTCTTTCTATGACTCTTGGCGATATTGTAGCTTTCTATTACCATATGTCAAACTGACGTATACGTTATTGTTACCTTGTAGTTAGCCTGACAAGCGCTATTGTTACTGTATTGATACTGGCAACTGTCGCAGAGATCAAGCTATCAATTAATTCAAATTATTGAACTCATTACAGAATTCTATTATAATTGGAAAACTATTTAACTCCAGATATTATTGATTGATTTAATCATAGAATTTCTTGAAAGTTCTTCTCCATAGAAATCTAGAACTGCAATCTTTTTATCTTTAATTGCTTTATCTTTCTGACTGGCCGACGTGCCATGGTTTAATTGTATGAAGATATACAAACAATTTCACCTTTTCTGATATTAGTGGATATATAATTATGTGATATTTAAGTAGCACCGAGTTGGTCAATCTTCGCGGTTCTGGCCGTAACAAAAGGCTATAACTGTATGGCCCAGAACATTATGTCCAATTAGAGAAACAGCCTTCATTTCCTTCTGTTTATTGCTTAATTGGAGGATGCAGTAGAAAACTTGGACTGTTCGTTTTTTTTTTTGTATAAAACCTACCCTCTAAAGACTAAACAGTATCTAACTGCCTTACTCTACTGTACAAACTCTTAGCTCTACGTAATAGGTATCTAAGATCAAATAGTACATTATGGTACAAGTGTGTAATGTTGGTGATTACCGCTGAGGCGCCATTGAGACCCGAGCCGTCAGGTGAGGGTCTTAAGAATGATGATGAATGATGAGAAAAATGTAAGCTCATTTCATTATTTAAATCATTTAACCTAAAATATTTATTTAATGAACCAACAAGAATAACAGCGACTTCAGCTTCTTGCATAGATAATGTATTCACTAATTGTAAAGTAAAAGATTCGTTTTTAATTAGTGGCGTTAGGTCAGACCATACTGGTCAACTAGTATCTTTTGAGTCAAATAAAAAAAATAACCTAGCTAAATCAATTCGATTAAGACCACTTACTAAAAATAAATTAATCTCTTTTAATAATAATGTTTTTAGCAACCTTTGTAACGCCAGTTTTGATTCAAACGACCCCAATATAAATTACGGCAAGTTGTTTTCAACAGTTTGCCAAGAATTCAATAAAACGTGTCCTGTAAAAACAGTTAAAGTCAACAATTCCAAATCGAAATTTAGTGAATGGGCCACTGTGGGCATAAGAAAAAGCCGAGATATCTTATATAATTTATATTACGAAAAATCTTTGACTTCCGATCAAGTTTTTCACACTTATGTTAGAAACTATTCCAAAATATTCAAAAGAGTCTGCGCTCAAGCAAAATCTCAAATAATAATTAACAAAATTGGTGCTTCTAATAATAAAATAAAAACTGTGTGGCAATTAATTAATAGAGAAACTGGAAAGATACAACAACGCGATCAGAATGAGTTGTCTTTGAAAATAACTAATCAAACCATTTCTGATAGGCAAGAAGTCGCTGAGACATTAGAAAATTTCTTTACCAACATTCCGTTAGAGGTTACGAAGTCTCTTCCTTCCTCATCTAAATTAGCTGAAGCTCTTCTTAAAGAAAACTTTACTGAAGACATACCAATCTTTAATTTTAAACCAATATGTATTGATACAATTAAAAACGCGTTCAAAAGTCTCAATATAAAGAATACTGAAGACTTGTGGGGGATATCTGTTAGGGTTCTTGGAGATATTATTGACTCAATTGCTCCTGTCCTAACAGGCATATTCAATCAATGTTTGGACAGCGGCACTTTTCCTGACTTAATGAAACACAGTAAAGTAGTACCAATTTTCAAATCAGGCTGTAAGAGTGATCCTTCTAATTATAGACCTATATCCGTGCTTCCAGCATTGAGTAAAATCTATGAAAAAATCATGCTGGAACAGATGTTGTCTCACTTCAATTCAAATGGGATCCTGCATAGTCAACAGTTTGGTTTCACGAAAGGTAGGTCGACAACGGACGCGGGAGTAAAACTCATCAGCCACATCTTGGAGGCTTGGGAGAGGTCCCAGGATGCCATTGGCATCTTCTATGATCTCTCAAAGGCTTTCGACTGCGTCGACCACAACACACTGATCTGTAAATTACATCACTACGGAATTCGTGGAAAATCTGCTGATCTCGTGCTTTCTGTTAAATAGTGAATGCAACCATTTAGTTGCAACATTGTAGTTTAGTTATCTGTGGTCTAAACTTTTGTAACGCTTCTTCTTTTGTAAACGGTTGTACTTGATTCGCGCCAAAATATAGAACTTTTATATTAACGAAGTCTTTCTTTTACTAAAGTAATCACAAAATCCTTCATGGCAGCATAGCGTGGTTGCGCAAATAAGTGGTTACTCGAATTAGTAAAGTGAAAAGCCCGAAAAGTTATTTGCAATAAATTCTACCGGCGAAGTGTCACCCTCAGCGTCTGTGAAAAATGTCTGCAAATACGATGTTTAACATTAAAAAACTCGTTGGACGGGATAATTATGCAAATTGGAAGTTTGCAACAAAGGCGTATTTAGAGCATGAAGATCTCTGGCAGTGCATAGAAGGAGAAAAAGTAGACGGCACGAAAGACATCAAAGCCAAGTCAAAGTTAATTTTGTTAGTGGATGCTATCAATTACGTTCATATTCAGGATGCAAAAACAGCTGTAAGTGTATCTTCTGTGTACGTGTTGTTGGGTGTTATGAGTCATGTAAATAAAACAACTGGTTTCGGTGAGCACTAGTACACAACTGCTATATATAATTATTTATTTGACCATTATAATATTTGCTGTGCATGCGACATGTAATGTGTCGATGCACCACATTATTTCCCCCTTTAAAAACAAATAAACAAATCGAGTACACTTACATAAAAATAATTAAAAAGTTTACATAAAAAATAAGACAAAAGAAGTATTCTTTCTACACAAAATATAGCCATACACGAACAAAAATAAAAACGAACTTAATACTACGCGGTTACACTTTTCTTCTGTTTTCCTTTTTCCCGATTGCTGCTGTCTTAAACGTTTTGTGGTCCCTGTCCTCCGTTTGGGTGCTGACAGCAACGCATGGAGACTGTTGGAATCTGAGCTGGTTGCGTTTGCCTGGCGTCGACGTGCCGTGTCACGTTCTTGTATAACCGCTTCCTACACTTTCTGTACATGCAGTACAGTAGCACTGCAACGGCGATGATGAAAATGCCCCCCATAGAGATTTCCGTCATTGAGATGCTGGATCCCCCTGACCCAGCGGCAGTTTGTGCCACCACGATCTCTTCCTTGGAGCCCCAGCTGCCCATGTTTCCGAATATTGCAATTGTCTTGATCTTGCTTTACCAGCGTGTTGCTGCTGCGGTAGTTTGGTAGTTTGTGCGGACGAAATTATTCTTTTCTTTATTCCGTGTTTTTCTTTCGTTGATCTGGCGGTATTGTAAATCGTACCACCGGATGTATGACGCGGCCTGAGCGTGTTGTGTTTGGTGCGGTCTTATTAATTTCTGCTGGCTCAACATTTTTGTCGTCGTTCACTTCGCTACTGCTACTTTTCTGGTGTTCTAAAGGTTCATTTACCTTTCCGTCCATTAAAATGTATGCTGGTTTTAATCTGTCCACCGTTACTATTGATGTTTTCTTCGGCAATTGAATTTTGAAATGTTTCTCTTGCTTCTCTAACACTTTATATGGGCCTTCGTAGGCTGGGGTCAGTGGTTTCTTCACAGCATCCGTTCTGACGTATACGTATTCGCAGCTTTTCATGTCTGGATGTATGTACGATTTGTGACTGCTGGCCCGTTGGTTGTTGCTAAACGGGCTTAGCTTTGCCATTGTCCTCTGGAGTGTCTGTGCAAAAGTCTCTGGTGATGTTACTTGCGTTTTCGGCTCGATAAACATTCCTGGCAGACGTATGTTAGTTCCGTATAACATCTGTGCTGGGCTTGTATTCTCTTTCAGTCGTAGTGCTGCTCGTAATCCTAGTAGCACTATGGGTAGTTCGCTTGACCAGTTCGTTGTATTTCCGCGCGCGACTAGCGCGGTTTTCATTGATCTATGCCAGCGTTCAACCAAACCATTTGACTGTGGATGATAACTGGTGGTTCTGGTCTTCTTAATACCGAGTGACTTGGTCAGAGTGATAAATAAGTCTGACTCGAACTGTCGTCCCTGGTCCGTTGTTATGGTGTTTGGGCATCCGAATCTCGCTATCCAGGTGCTTATGAGAACTTCCGCTACAACTTTTGCTGTTATCTCTGCTACTGGTACAGCTTCCGGCCATCTCGTTTCTCTGTCGATCATTGTCACGATGTATCTGTTTCCGTTGGATTCTGATAGTGGTCCGACAATGTCTACGTGCACGTGGTCTAATCGTGCTGTGGGTGGAAAAATTCCGATTGGGGCCGAGTTGTGCCTATGTGTCTTGCTTTTCTGGCATGCCTGGCATGTTTTCGCCCAAATGCCGACGTCAGTATTCATGCGGGGCCAGAAATAGTGCTCGGAGATCATTTTCTTCGATAATCTTATTCCGGGATGTGTTATGTTGTGCATGGTGTCGAATACTTGTTTTCGAAGTGATTTCGGCACATACGGTCGTAAACTTGGTTTTGTATTTTCGCAGTGTAGTTGTCTTGTTCCTGATAATGTCGTTGTTTTCCAGTTAAGGTTGCAATTTTTTAACAGCTGAGTGAGTTCAGTGTCATTGCGTTGCATATCTGCTAACTCAGTCCAATCCACAGGTGTGGGGCAATCTATTTGCTCGAGTCGCGATAACGCGTCGGCCACCGGGTTCATGTTACCGGATAGGTGACGTATGTCTGTCGTGAACTGTGCGATGAACTCGAGGTGACGTAGCCGTCTTGGGGCTATCGTTTTACTTGTGCAGGTTTGTTTTGTAGTGAAAGCATGACATAACGGCTTATGATCGGTGTAAACTATCAACTCACTTCCCTCGACATAAGGTTGAAAATGCGTTACTGCCATGTAAATGGCTAGCAATTCCCGATCATACGTGCTGTACTTTGACTGCGTTTCACTCAGTCCCTTTGAGAAAAAGGAGAGTGGCTTCCAGTTTCCGTTTTCATACTGTTGTAAAACGGCGCCCACGCACGTTTGAGATGCGTCTGTCATTAGTGATAACGGGCAATGCGTTGTTGGTGAAGACAATGTAACGGCGTCGCTTAGACTTGCTTTACATTGATCGAATGCTTCTAATGCCTCTGGAGTCCATTGTATTTCGGTTTTGTCATTTTTCTTCGATCCAATGAGGTATTTGTTTAACCGAGCTTGGTGTTTGGCTGCTTGTGGTATATTGTTCCGGTAGAAGTTGATCATGCCTAAAAATCTTCGCAAATCTTGTACGGTTTTTGGTATAGGGTATTTGGTTATTGCTTCGACCTTGTCTGGTAATGGTTTGATACCATCTTTTGTGATCTGATATCCGAGGAACTCTACTTGCTGTTTGCCCAGTTTGCATTTGGCTTGATTTATTGCGATGCCATGTTCGTCTAACCGTTTGAACGTTTCTTGTAAATGTCGACGGTGTTCGCTGGTTGAAGATGACGCCACTAGTATATCGTCTATATATACGAATACGAAGTCAAGTCCTGCTAAGACTGTGTTTAGGAATCTGACAAAGGTTTGCCCTGCGTTTCGTAGTCCAAACGGCATTCTTGGAAATTCGAATAGACCGAACGGGGTTATTACTGCAGTCTTTTCTACGTCTTGTACTGGAATCTGATTGTAAGCCCTTTTTAAATCGATCGTTGAATAAATACTGGTTCCTGGTAGTAGGTATGTGAAATCTAGTAGTCTCGGAATTGGGTATCTGTCCGGTACCGTGATCGCGTTCAATCTCCTGTAGTCACCACATAGTCGCAACTCGCCGTTTTTCTTCGATGTCACGTGCAAAGGACTTGCCCACGGACTCTTGGAAGGCCTGCATAACCCTGTCTCTAGCATGTGTTCTATCTCCTTCTTCACTCTTAGGTATTTGTCCGCTGGCAAAGGTCTTGACTTGGAGTAAACAGGATGTCCATTGGTGATGATTTGGTGAACGACGTCGTGCTTCGGTCGTGACTCTGAATCGAGAGGTTTCAAAATGTTCGGGAAATCTGCTAAAATGTCTGCGTAGTCTTCGGTTAATTTTACGGTCCGAAGTGTAGGCGTGCTTGACTTCATTAACTTTGCGTTACTCTGAAGTCCAGTTGTACCATCAATCAAACGTTTATTCCGAACATCCACCAAAATGTTGTTTCTTTCTAGAAAATCGGCTCCAAGTATTGGTTGCGTAATGTCAGCTACGATGAAAGTCCAACGGTACGGGCGTCTCATATTCAGATTCAACGTCAGCGTTTTGTCGCCGTATGTTTTTATTTGTGTACCGTTTGCAGCGTATATTTTATATGTGTCGTCAGCTTTTAAACGATTCCCTCTTCTAGGTATGGCTGAAATGTTAGCGCCTGTATCTACCAAAAAACGATACCCACTTTTTCGGTCGGTAACGCATAGGCGGTTTGACGGTATGATAGCGCTGACGACCGCCTCTGTCAACGCTGAATTTAGTTTTCCGACGGTTTCTTCCAATTGCATGGATTTTCACAGTTCCGAGCTCGATTCCTGTACCGATGATGATACCTACATAACCAGTTGGGACTGTCGGGTGTAATCCTCGTCCTGGAGTGTGATCTTGTGCGCGACTGGCTTCGGTTGCGCCTGTAACTACGGTGTCTACCATTATTTGCATTGGATTTCAAGGCTGCTATTTCTATGGTTAGCTTCTTCATTTGGTTGACCATCTCAACCATAAGCTGTGTTTGTCCGCTTGATATTTCCGACACTTCGCCTGATCGTCCTTCCAATATCTTGTCTGCTATGGCGGCGAGGTTGTCAAGTTTCTGATCTTGACTGACCGTTAACACTGCTCGAACGTGATCGGGGAGTCTTGATATCCACAAACCATGGAGGGTTTTTTCGGCCACCTGACTCTTACGTGCCAATTCCCTCATTCGTCTCAACAGTTGCGACGGTTTTTGGTCGCCTAATTCCACTTCACTGACCAGCTTTTGAAATTGCCGCTCCTCCGATTCTTCGTACACGGCTAGGAGTCTTTCTTTAATAGCACCATATTTATTAGTGGCGGGGGGTGACATTATTATGTCGGCCACTTGACTTACTGCGTCTTTGTGGAGCTTGGACAGTACGACTCCGTATTTTACTTCGTCACCCTGTTTTTGGGGAGCCATCATTGTCTCAAACTGCGCGAACCACACCCTGGGCATCTCTATCCAAAAATCCGGGATCTTCGAGGATATTCCTAATGCTGCGACTTCGGCCTGACTGCTGTCCGTCGCTCCGCATGCTGGTAACACACCACAATTTCCACTTGTGCTCATGTCTTCGGTAACTATATGCCTCTTGAAAACCAAAACCAGTGAGATCCGCTTGTGGAAGGCTGGTAAGGTTGTGCAGTGCAGTTACCACGACACGAGGAAATCACTTTAAATCGCGGCGCGTGTTAATTCAAATCGGGGTCACCAGATGTAAGTGTATCTTCTGTGTACGTGTTGTTGGGTGTTATGAGTCATGTAAATAAAACAACTGGTTTCGGTGAGCACTAGTACACAACTGCTATATATAATTATTTATTTGACCATTATAATATTTGCTGTGCATGCGACATGTAATGTGTCGATGCACCACACAGCTAAAGAAGTCTGGTTGAATCTGGAACGAGCATTTGACGACAATGGTTTGACACGAAAAGTGGCTTTGTTGAAAGATCTCATCACTACAACACTGGAGTCCTCTAAGAATGTTGAGGATTATGTTAATAAAATTATGACATCAGCACATAAATTACGCAACATAGGATTTAGCGTCGATGACGAATGGCTAGGCACTCTGATGCTGGCGGGTTTGCCGGACCTATACAAACCCATGATTATGGCTATATAGAGTTCAGGGGTAAAAATCAGTGCAGATAATATTAAAACTAAACTACTACAAGAAGTTCAGAGTTCCGATACTACTGCTTTTTACTCAATCAAGAAGAAAACTTATGAAAAGCAGAACAACATGAAACCCAAAGGCCCAAAGTGTTTCAATTGTAACAAGTATGGCCACTTTGGTAAAAATTGTCGGACACAGAAGAAAACTTCAAGTAAAAGTGAAGATAAAGGCTATGTAGCAGCATTTACAGCTTCTTCTGTAACCAATGAAAGTGATAAATGGTATGTGGACTCCGGAGCTTCAATGCACATGACTAACCGTTGTGATTGGATGTATGATGTCAAAAGTCCACCAGTTTCAACCATCACTGTTGCTAACAATACCTCGCTACCTGTGAAAGGAATAGGAAAAATTAATCTAGTATTGCATGGTAATAATGAGAACAGAATTCAGGTAAGAGATGTCTTATATATACCTGAACTTGCTGGAAACTTACTTTCTGTTAGTGCGATGGTCAGCAAAGGTTACAAAGTAAACTTTAATAAAAACAATTGTGAAATATTTACCAGTGATGGAGTGTTTATATGTTCTGCATTATTAGAAAACAACTTGTACACACTTAATATTTACAGAGAAATAAATGCTAACCTTAGTATTTCTGATATTTCAAATGATGTTGTCCTGTGGCACCGACGCATGGGACACTTAAACTTTCCAGATGTGAACAGATTACCAGAATGTACAGAAAGAATGAGCTTGCCGGACACAGTGAGACTACCAGTGACTTGTACCATCTGCCTAGAAGGAAAACAGACGAGACTGCCCTTCAACCATGAGGAATCCAGAGCGACAGAATTACTCGAGGTGATTCATTCTGATTTATGTGGTCCGATGGAGACGCTTTCCCTTGGAGGTATGAGATATTTCATTACTTTTGTGGATGATTACTCCAGATCAGTCTTTATATATTTCCTTAAAGACAAGCTCAGCATCCTAAGTGCATTTAAAGATTTTCACAAGAAAGCAGAAAATGAATGTAATAAGAAAATAAAAATTATTCGTACAGATAATGGATTAGAATATTGTAACAGAGATTTTGAGTGCTACTTAAGTCAGTATGGCATAAAACATCAAACAAGCACACCATACACACCACAACAAAACGGTCTTGCTGAAAGGATGAATCGTACTCTTGTGGAGAGGGCTAAGTGTATGTTGCTAGATGCAAAGTTACCTAAACCATTCTGGGCTGAGGCGACTGCTACTGCGGCTTACATCATCAACCGCTCGCCTACCACCTCTATAATGAAAAGGACTCCATACGAATTGTGGACAGGTAAGCTGCCTGATTTATCCAATATGAAAATCTTTGGTTCCGAAGTCATGATGCAAGTTCCCAAAGAGAAGCGAAAGAAATGGGACCCGAAATCACAAAGAATGATCTTTGTTGGTTATTGTGATAACACAAAAGGATATCGTCTTGCTGAACCTAAAACAAATAGAATCATGAAAAGTAGAGATGTTGAATTTTTGGAAAATGTTAAAATGAATAATAATATATACCTACCTTCTGAACTTACTGATGTGTCACAATCAGCGATGCCACCAGCAGCAGCAGCACCTGAAACTCAAACAGAAGAACAATTAACAGAGTTTACAAACACAGATATTAGTAAGACCTCTGACGAATATGAAACTGATACAGACAATGATGAAGAATACATACCACAAAAATCAACAAAAGACATACCTCATAGCACCGTCACCTTACGGCCAAGGAACAAGCTCGGAAAGATTGATTACAGTCCTAAACCCAGTTATTTTTGTCCTGTTAAAAACCTGAGAGATCCAGATTCAGTAAAGGAAGCCCTGTCCTCTGATCATGCTGAAAATTGGAAAATTGCAATGGATGAAGAATTCCAATCATTGTTAAGTAATAATACTTGGATACTTACCGACTTACCTCCTGGAAAGAAAGCTCTTCCTTGCAAATGGATTTTTAAAACCAAAACTGATAATACTGGGGCTGTAAATAGACATAAAGCTAGACTGGTCATAAAGGGTTATGCTCAGAAAAGAGGAGTTGA
Organism: Orthosia cruda; assembly: GCA_964057195.1. NCBI lineage: Eukaryota > Metazoa > Arthropoda > Insecta > Lepidoptera > Noctuidae > Orthosia > Orthosia cruda. Next base: position 3,504,438 of record OZ059827.1, read on the forward strand.
TTATGACGAAATATACTCACCAGTAGTAAGATATACATCTGTAAGATACCTCATTGCATTGGCTGCAAAATACAACTTGGATATAGACCAAATGGATGCCATAACAGCATTTTTGCAGGGAGACTTGGAGAACGAAATTTATATGATGCAGCCGGAGTCATATGAAGTGGGCACAAAAGTATGCTTGTTACAAAAATCCATTTATGGTTTGAAGCAGGCCAGCAGGCAGTGGAATTTAAAGTTGGATAGTGTATTACAGAAAATTGGCCTTACTAGATCTAAAATAGATCCCTGTATTTATTATTACATAAAACAACACACTATGTTATTTGTAGCTGTATGGGTTGATGATCTTATTATTTTTACTAACAGTAATGATTTGAAGTCTGATACAAAAGAAAAATTGAAAAAAGAATTCCATATGAAAGATCTTGGAGAAGCAAAACAATTTATAGGAATAAATATCAATAGAAGTCGTAAGGAAGGAAATATAATGCTTGATCAAAGAAACTATGTAATGGAAATATTGGATCGATTTGGGATGTCAGAATCAAAACCGGTGAAAACACCAATAGAAGTAAATGCCAAATTTGAGGCCCATCACTCTGACCATGTTGAAAACATACCTTATAGACAAGCGATTGGATGTTTATTGTATCTAGCACAAGCCACTAGACCAGACATTGGATTTGCAGTCAACAAGCTCAGCCGATATGTCAGTAATCCTGGTCAGCAGCATTGTCTTGGTGTCAAAAGAATAATGAGATATCTCCAGGGCACCAAAGATTTACAGTTGACATTTTCCAAAGATGTGTCAAATGAGATAAGAGGCTATTGTGATTCGGACTGGGCCAGCAGTCCAGAGGACCGAAGGTCCTGTACTGGTTATATTTTTCTTTTTCAGAACGGCGCGATTGTTTGGAACTCCTGTAAGCAATCTACTGTGGCTCTGTCCACAGCTGAGGCAGAGTATATGGCTATGGCCGCTGCTACACAAGAAGCACTTTGGCTCCGCCAGCTCCAGCTAGAACTAGGCCTCCAAGAAGACAGTCCCCTCCCTATTTATTGTGATAATCAAAGTGCGATACGTTTAGCTTTAACTGATTGTTATAAACCTAGAACAAAACATATAGACATCCGCAATCATTTTTTGAGAGACAATGTTAATTCTAAATTTATAAATTTTGTGTATTGTAAGGGTTGTGAAATGGTCGCAGACATTTTAACAAAAGGTACTGCACTAGAGAAACATTTGTATTGTTTGAAGAAAATGGGTTTGCATTCTAGAGGGGGTGTTAAATAGTGAATGCAACCATTTAGTTGCAACATTGTAGTTTAGTTATCTGTGGTCTAAACTTTTGTAACGCTTCTTCTTTTGTAAACGGTTGTACTTGATTCGCGCCAAAATATAGAACTTTTATATTAACGAAGTCTTTCTTTTACTAAAGTAATCACAAAATCCTTCACTTTCCTATTTATCAAACAGACAGCAAAAAGTAAATGTTAATGGGGCGACGTCCTCCGGGTCTCTAGTCAAGATGGGCGTGCCCCAAGGTTCAATTCTCGGCCCTTTCCTTTTTCTTGTTTACATTAATGATCTCCCTTTTATGATGGCCAAATTATCGGATATAATTCTATTTGCTGATGATACTTCGCTAATTTTTAAAATAGATAGGCAAGATACGGATGTTTTAAATGTCAACGAAAGTCTAATTGTTCTCTCAAAATGGTTCGCAGCTAACAATCTTTTACTGAATGCGAAAAAAACAAAATGTCTAAAGTTCTCTTTACCAAATGTACCACAACATGACCTAAACTTAAATCTTGACGGCAAAAATCTTGAAGTTATAACGGAAACTGTATTCTTGGGGATTACTATCGATTCAAAATTGCAGTGGGGCGCGCACATTAGAACTCTTTCGGGTAGGTTAAGTTCGGCTGCATATGCAGTAAGGAAAATAAGGCAGCTAACCGATGTAGCTACAGCTAGGTTAGTATACTATGCTTATTTCCACAGTATTATGTCTTATGGCATTCTGCTGTGGGGATCAGCAGCAGACGTTGACTCAATTTTCATCCTACAAAAGAGGGCAATCCGCGCAATCTATAAAATGGGTCCTCGCGAGTCCCTCAGAGAAAAATTTAAAGAGATCGATATACTGGCTCTACCTTCACTTTATATTTTGGAATGTATTTTGTATGTCCGTAAAAATCGGGGGCTGTTCAAAACTAGAAGCGACTTCCATAATTTAAATACACGCAGTAAGCACGAAATTGTAATACCCAAATTCAGATTAACGAAAACTAGCAAGTCTTTTCTTATAAACATTATACGCTTTTATAACAAGTTGCCAAAGTCAGTTATAGAACTGACCGATGGAAGGTTCAAAAACTACATCAAACGTATCCTTATTAAAAAAGCATATTATAAAATCAAGGACTACGTTGAAGATAAAAACATTTGGCCTTAGCTCCTTCTGCGCATGCAGCTTCCCTGGTAACTTGTAAACGGCACAAATATGTGGATGTCTCTAACTATTCTCAATCTCATTTTTCTTTCCCTCTTTTAATTAGACTTTTTACAATGGTTTTCAAACATCTTTATAGCCCTTTGCTAAGAATAGTTACAGCACTGATAACAAAATTTGTGCCACATGTTAAATTTATTCTTGTTATACTTATTTTTATTTACAATGTATAGATTCTTTTACCGATTGTTTTGTGAATGTGTGAACATTGTAGGCCTTCTAGATGCTAGTTAACATTTGTTAACTTTTTTATAAAATATATAGTTAATCCTTTTATTTTATTTTTTTAGTTTCTTACGACTTATTGTCATAAGTCAGGCCTACGTTGTCCCCCCATGTCTAAGTACTAATGCTGTAACATGGAAATATTGTAAAACCAAACCATTTTTAAAAGAGTAACCATGGAGTTTCTTGCCGGTTCTTCTCCATAGGAAACGACCAACCCGAACCGTGCACCTTTTGTCGACGTTTTATAAGTGCCCATGTAGGCCTATGTGAAATAAAAATATTGATTTTGATTTTTGATTTTGAAGAGAGCCGAGGACGGTAATCATCAATACACACCTGTATCATACGACGTTATTCAACACACTTGTGAAGAAAATTGTGAAAACGAGTTGTGAATTTTTTTTCGCAATGGCGGACAAAATTAATTAACAATGGCGATCGGCCATAGACTAAAAAGAAAGAATTTTTTTTTTGGTTTTTCGCGTATTGCGTTTTAGCCCCGTACAAAATGGGGCATTTCAAGTTTTCTTTATTACAGACAAAAACAAAAATAATATTTGAGTGAAAGTTTTATTTATTAAACACGTACAAGTTGAAATTATCTATTTAAATACGAAGTTGCATGAAATGTGGTGCATTTGTACTATTGAGCACGATCTTTTTTGTATCGAAACTTTTTTAAGAACAAAGCAACTCAAACAATAAATTTAAAAAAAAACTATTTAACTCACTTGTGAATAATAGTAATGCAAAAGTCACAGTTTAATAACGGGTGTCATTATGTGCCTAATTGCGGTGAAATTAGAGACACTTTATGAGCAAGTGTGTTGAAAAGATATTTTTTGGGAATTCAATTCTGATTTTTTATTGTTAATAGATATGTGTCGTGTCCCATGGCAGGGCTACGGCCACCCTTCCTTCTTTCCAGACTTCACTGTCTTTAACAATCTGAGCCTAATAAGGTAGCAGTCTCGCTATCTCCTTCCAGGTCTACCACATTGCCGATTCCTGAGGTTTGTAACCCAATCTAAGGTTACTTTCGTCCAATTGATGTTACTCAACCTTAAGGTTGCCCTAGTCGACGGCACGAACTATTTTCTGCTCGGGTTAAAATGCATGCTATCTCATCCGATAACACGTGCGAAAGAGATAGGTGCTGTGATGAGCAGTAAGAAGCTAGTTCGCGTATGAATACACACTTTTGCAAATTTGTAGCGAAATGGATGATGATTTAGGACGAAAATGAGCGAGCAGAATCTTATAAACAGACCTTTGGGAATATGGATATCATAAAAAACTATTAAATGTATATGTTAAAAGTTAAATTATTTGCATTGTTGAACTACTAATCTATCCCTGTATGCTGACTGTTTTGCAATTTTCCTTCTTCTAATGGTATTTATTTGCGCCCAAAGATGCGTTAAAATTAGTGTTGAAATAAACAACTGAACTGAGTGTTGAAACTTTCGACGCTCATAACTTTCAAATATATTTTTTTACTTTTTTGTTTCCATACGGGGCTAGATAACGATGAGATAAATTTATATCAAGTTTTATTTTGAACTTACACCGTCAAACAGTGGAATTATCGCCAGACTACGTTTGTATGGAAGAATGATCGACTAGGGCAACCTTAATAGTAATTTAAGTGTGAGTGTAGTGTTCATCCAAATTAAAGTCTAATTCATGTAGATTTAGAGAATAAACGTTGTTGCCTGTGCACAACGTCACCATTGCTACAAATAGTGAAATAACTACCTTTCTACGCATTTCTCTTACGCACCAAAATGGCTGCGTATTCCAAGCATTTTGAATCTCGAGCTCTGATTGGTCAGCTCAAAATGACATCACACATTGATCGACTGCTCATCTAGATAACCTAATCAAATTATATTAGAACAAGTCCGAAACCAACTTATATTTACAGTCCTGCATTTGAAAATTCGAATCTATTGCTGTAGAAATGTTGAAGGGTGGTAATTTTTGCAGTTGTAAAGTTAAGTTTGTCTATTGGCTGGTTAGTATCGCTTAATCTTGGGACGCTGACAGCGGATAAGTGTTAAGGCGAACAGTTAATTTAGCTTTAGGAATATCTGTTTCTGTTAATCTGTTGGTTATTGACTTATTGTTGACTTGTGCGGTTTATTTAGTTTAGAGATAGCTGTAAGTTCCTAGTTATAAATGGATTATTATTATTCTAGTAGTCATTTATTTATACTACGTCAGAGGCATTTGCCTCATGAAGTTATTCCATTGTGTATATTCAGCCTTTGCTATTGTTGTAATGGTGCTCTGGGAATTCATCAATAAATAGTTTGAAAATCATAGAGACAATTAATACAATGACTAAACCTAGAGCGTGAAAACAAGAAGAAAAATCAGAAAAAAAGGGTATGATCTAAAAAAAATTAAGACCTCGTATGGCCCTTAAAAAATGTTCCACATTGATGTTCAATGACCATAATTAATTAAAGCGCGGTCACTCCTGACACATGTCAAACATGTCGCCGACCATCGACAAAATTATGACAGCCGCTGTCAAAATCATTTTCAACTCTAACTCCAGTGTTCTAAGATTAAAAAAATGTTTTTCGAATTGGTAGTTTTATTTTGGTAGATTTTTCTGTGATGTGTGCCGCAACATAATGATTTTAATGTTATTAATTAGTGTATTAGAGTGTTTTGATTGCTCAAACTGGTATGATTGAAAGGTACACATTAGTTATCCGTTGTCGCTACAGAATTTGGTGCAGGTCGTATATTAATAATAATCCATTGTTGTTTTATTTTTACAGAGGAAAGGAACTGGATTGTTGCAAAAGAAATCGGTGCAGTAATAATATGGTATTTTGAAAATTTGGAACATAAAACGGAAAATGAAATTGGAGACAGAAACAATATTAGTAATTTCTAAAAACACGATTGATAACTTTAATAAAGTTATTATGAACTAAACGTATCATCTCCCCTGCATTTCTTGAAGGGTAAGCAAAGTTGTAATTAAGATTTATAGAAATCCCATATTGCTACAGATATACCCATAGCATGGGAGGCGAGGCTATCGCCATCATCATCATTATCATTTCAGCCGAAAGACATTCACAGCTGGACGTAGTCCTCCCCCAGGCGTCGCCACATTGACCGATCCCGTGCGTTTTGCATCCAGCGCATTCCCCCAACCTCGGACGAATACATTACAGATGGAAAAAGGCACTACCAATCGAAAATACATTCGTGTCATTATCACCTAAAAACAACTGAAAAAGCAAAGAACCATTGATTAATTAATTTAAAGTTAAAAATAGATCAAGAAACATCAAGAGCCTAGAAATATAAATAGTTACTAACTTCGTAGATACTACAAACACTGTAAATACTAACGTATCCTAACAAGTTACAACTAAAGCAATAAGAAAAAAAAATTGTACCTATCTAACAATTGTTAAGCCCAACCTTTTTTGTTGAACAAAGTTACCCTAGCCAACTGATCAGATCAGATCAGAGAACAGTAATGATACGGAGGTGCCTCGCTAGTACACAATAATAGTGCTGGGCATTGTTGGACGTTTGTATTAATATAAGTCACAGGTCATCAGCACGCTCTGGGGTACACCGTTAGGGAGTGGCGCAAGGGATAAGCAGGCAGCGATTTGAATTGGTCGACTAAAAAATTCTTAATTTTTTTACAGTTATAGTTTGTTATATCTTGGTGAGAGAAAACAAATACAAATTTTTAAACTAACTCAAAAATATAGTAGACATTCTGAGGTGGTTTAATTAAATATGTAGCATACTTTTATTTTAAGATCACTGCTGATTTTATATGTCTCTTCTGAGCTGCAACTTGGAAGTTGGGAGCTAAATTAACAAGATGTTTCAATTAGACTTTGTCAATGATATTATATATCAAATACCGTCCAACACAGACTGATGTTCAGCATGGATGACCAAATACAAGCTGAAATTTTTTTTTACAAAATAATCAAACCGACTTCCAAAATAAAACACTACAAAGCGAAAAATAACTTTCTTTTCCGAAGTCGGTGTCTTGGGTTTCTAAAGTTTTTTATTTATCACTTTTTAGTTTTGGTAAGTAGTTGGATACCTCCAAATACCATGAAAATCTCATGACGATTCCAATAAGCCCAAACACGACTAGGATCCATTGTTTTATTTCGGAGTTCCAGTACCTACCTTCCGGCTTCATCATCAGATCAGTTCGATGTTACCATTTTCATCAGTACTATTTATTTATAAGTATTTGCTTCATCATAGTCGGTAAGCTATTCGATATTAGCATTAATGAGTTCCAGTGGCCAACTGTGGTCTTCTTTATCAGTTCCATTTCACTAAATGACACTTTCTGAGTGTAAATGATTGCATTGTTGATAAAAATACCAAAATTGCTACCTATATGTATGCCTATAATGTTTGAGGAGTTCCCTCGATTTCTCTGAGATGGCATCATCAGATCCTGGTTACCTTATCATGGTACCGCCCTTGATGCCCGCAGGCTGCACCAGGTCGCCAAAGGTCCAGCTTTGGGAGGCCTCCCAATACACAGAGGTAACAAGTAAAATGTTTTTAAATTATTAATTCAAATACTTAAGTATTTTTGCCCGCAAATTCTTGTAACTTGTACCGCACCCAAGATACAAAGATAACTCTATAACAAGTTGACGTGGAGATCTCATCATTTGTAACAATACTGACAGATAACTTAATATACCCGCCTTCGTAGTGACTTACTAATTAATATCTCAGCTCAAACTGTTTGTTTAACGCCTCGTTATATTAAATAATAAGTGTGCGTTGGAATTGCATGAACTAATTCCTCCTAGCCCGTTCCATCATCGGACTACAAGACGTACGGCCATGCTTCATCGGTACATGGTGGACATCCCACCCATACGCACCAAACATTTTGGGAATACTTTTATTATGCGTAGGTACAGCAAAGGAGTGCAATTCCCTGCCGTAGTCTGCATTTCTGATAGCTACAACCTGGGAATCTTGAAGTCAAGGGTGAATAGGTTTCTTCTAGGCAAGCGTGCTTCATCGTCAACCACATCATTGCTTATCATCAGGTGAGATAGTGGTCAAGCGCAAGTCTATCTACACCAATATTATAAAGAGGAAAGATTTTTTGTTTGTTTGTTTGTACCGAATAGGCTCCGAAACTACTGGACCGATTAAAACAATTATTTCACCTATGGAAAGCTACATTATTCCCGAGTAACATAGGCTATAGTTTTGACGAGAGCAAAGCCGCGGGGATCAGCTAGTCAATAATAAACAAAGTCCAGTCTGTTAATAGTAGGTCTTTGACAGTCGTTACTATGATGAACTTACTTCATAAACATCTTCATTGCTGAAGTTCGTGCCCATCTTGGAAAGCTTGGCGAAGTCAGTGACGAGCTGCTTCCAAACCATTATGGCTTCAGCTTTCAGGGCAGTGGTCACTGTGAGTCCCGTAATCACTCTGATCTGGTCAGACCAGCGAGTAGGTGAACGTACGCGTGGTCTTTTCCATCCACTTTTTCCACTACAACAATTTTTTTCTGAAGTTTGTGGCCGTCTTGGAAAGCTTTGTCGGTGTCACTGACGAGCTGCTTCCAAGCCACTCTGTCTTCGGCTCTTCTCAGGGCAGTGGTCACCGTCAATCCTGTAATTGCCCTGTACAGGTAAACGTCCGCGTGGTCTTTGTCAATCCACTGTTCCCTCTTTAGCCAGTTTTACGTTCGGTTTATATTATGTATGACGACGGATGGTTCAGTGAAACTATCAATAAAATAAAAATATTGTAAAATTCTAGATGTAAGTTTCGTCTGTTTTTTTTTATCGAACAATCAATCGTTTTTGTCATAGTGTTTCTTCATCATCATCATCGACCTTTTTAATGTTCCCACTGCTGGGACACAGACCTCCTCTCTGTGAGAGGGAATGGGCCGTAATCCACCACGCGGGCCTAGTGCGGGTTAGTGGATGACACATGTCTTCGAATGTTCGGTTCTAGTAGATGCCGGTTTCCTCACGATGTTTTCCTTCATCGTTTTGGGAGCAGTGGTGATGAAACAATTTACACAAAGTAAAGCGCCTTCCTGGGTTCGAACCCACGACCTACAACTTGTTAGTCGCGGCGGTTACCACTGGGGCCACCACTGCTCTCAGAACTTGCTCATTGTACCACAACTAAAAAGTGTACAAAAAAATACAACCAACTTTCAAATAAAAACACTACAAAGTGAAAATTAACTTCATTTTCTGAATTCGGTGTCAAAAAACGTAGAAACAAGAACAGGAACACCGACTTACGAAATTGAAGTTATGTTTCCCTTTGTAGCGTTTTTATTTTGGAAGTCGGGTTTTATTTATCTATACTAATATTATAAAGCTGAAGAGTTTGTTTGTTTGTTTGTTTGTTTGTTTGTTTGTTTGAACGCGCTAATCTCAGGAACTACTGGTTGGAATTGAATATAATATATAAATTAGGTTTTAAATATGAATGTCGCCAAATTCTCCATCAAATGAGTTGTTCAAATTATCCTTTCCGTTAATACTGTTCTTTCCTTCCAAATTAGACTTACTATACAGACTTATTTAACTGTTTATTTAAAAAAGCTCCTTTTCTACTTTGTTAAGTAATCAATATAAAGATGAATAGCAGTGACAATAATTAAAAACACTTACAGTTACGGTAAAGAGTTGAGTTTCCTGACAAGTATCCTTTAGAAACAGTTAAAAGACTCAAATATGACTCAAGGGCTTAAAAAGGGCTTAACTACTTGGTCCGTTTTAATCAGTATTAAGTAATTTTCAACTCCAAAGTCAACTGGCAAAAGCCGCAGATTTGCAAATCCTGTTAAAATACGTATTTTAAAAGATAAAAAGGTTTTAATCCTCTTTCAGCTCTTTTGTCATCGTGTTTAGACATTTGCCGACAAAACCTTATATTTGGCTTGTAAAGTCAAATATGTCCTTTTCTATCACAATTAAATTCTTACATTGTATCATCATTATCATCACCCTTTTTAATGTTCCTACTGCTGAGACACAGGCCTCATCTCTGTGAGAGGGAATGGGCCGTAATCCACCACACGGGCCCAGTGCGGGTTGGTGGATGTCACATCATGTATTCGAATGTTTGTTTCTAGGACATGCCGGTTTTCGCACGATGTTTTCCTTCACCGTTTTGAGAGCAGTGGTGGTGAATTAATTTACACAAAGTAAAGCTCCTGCCTGGATTTGAACCAACAACTAATAAGTCGCGGCCGATATCACTAGGCCACCACTGCACACATTGTATGCAATTGCAATAATATTTTTTTATTTCTCTAAAATAAAAAATCTAAATCCAGGCTATATTAGGCTTTATTTTAGTTCAGTATATTTTTAGGTTTAGTTAGAGATTAGTTTTTGGTTAAAGTGTATGTTTGTAGTCTTAGTTAATTAAGTATTTTTACACTGTATATACTCGTATCTATATTTAAAAAAAACCAGGCTTAGATGTAGAGTGTGTATTACTGTTATAGATTTTCACAAACTGACGCTTCATTGTATTAAAAAAAAAACTTTTTTTTTATAATAGCCACATGTATCGTCGTCATATAGGTCGAGACAGCTTATACCTAGTAGGTGTAAGAGGGGTCGTGAAGGTACAATATTAGCTCCTCTGTAAGCATCCATCAGCAAACTATTAGCAAGGATATAGACGTGTCATAGTCATTGCAACATTGAATCAATTATTTCTCAGTCTTCCCCGACGTCCGTATATCGCAAGACTGGAGCCCTGACACAGCTGGACGGGGTCACAGCACACCGAGGAAAAGATGGCAGGACGCCTTGGATGACTTATTCGAGGAATAGCGAGCTGAAGCACAACACCGAGAGAAATGGCAGGAATGGCGGTAGGCCTTCACTCAGGACTGGGACAATTCAGCCTAACAAATTAATATTCAAAAATCATTAAACGCAAGTTTTTAAGAAGCGAAGTAAAAAGACGAAAATAGAATTTTTTTAACAATTAACTAATTATTTTTAACAATTATAGTCAATTAGAAAGATAAAAATCCTGCTGTGCTGTCCAAGGATACATATTCGCGAGCTGGCTGACCAAAACCAGATGTATCCTCCGACTGCACAGCATGATTTTCTTCTCGTTTAGTCTTTGTTTTTCGAATTAGGTACATTTAAACATATAAGTGTTATACATTTTTGAAATCACCTCTTAAAACACTTTATTTTGATACCCCACGCGATGGGGAAGAAAAATAAATTGGGTCCACGCAATATGGCGCCCAAAAGCCGCTATTTTCTATTTTCCCATTTTAATGTAGCCAGTGACACTCGCAAGGTTAAGACGAATCGATTGATGTAAGAATCATCAAAATCGGCCAAATCTTTTGGTCTCTAGAATGCCACACAGGAACAAACATACATACATAGATTGATAAACATATTACCCTCCTTCGGCAGTCGGGTAAATAAAAAACCCTAGGGACTAGTATTGTCTCAGCAAAAAAAAAATATTTTTTACTCCCCTTGTCCTATACATTACCTAAACTGTGCGGTTAACTCATCAGTCATTTCATTAGTAAATTTAAAAAAAAATAATGTCCAGTTAATTTCAGACCGACGAAAAGTTAGTCTACTTAATCATTTAAAATCTGCCGCCAAAGGCAGCGAACAGAGGAAAACTATACAAAAATCTTATCTTAAGTTTGTTTGTAAAATCTTTTAATACCCTTATAATGTGCCACCCGCATCGTTTCGTGGAAAATTGGCTTACATCATCCGGGACTCAAACCCACTTTACCTGCTAAGTAATCCTTTTAACTATTTGACTTTTCGCGCATCAGTGGTCACCGGGCTTTGGTGGAATATAAGAAAATAAATTGCCTTATTTTTTTGGTTGATTCCACTTTAATTTACCTTTTATGTGTGTGAGAACCAAGTTAAGCAAAGATGTGAAAGATAACCTAACCACAATTTTGAAGTTTTTTACACCTTCGGCAGTATAAATGGCATTATTGTGGTTGCTTTATTATCTGACTCATATTTTAATATCACCCATTTCAGCCTTATCTTACATACCTTACCTTATATGTAAAAAACTCAACCGCTTATCGGAAGACGCAGCGTTGGTGTTCCCTCTAGGTGGAGCGACGACCTGGTCAAGTCAAGGCTGCGGGAGTCCGGTGGATGCGAAACGCACAGGACCGCTTAGTTTGGCGACGCTTGGGGGAGGCCTATGTCCAGCAGTGGACGTCTTTCGGCTGAAATGATGATAAAACTCAAGTATATCTTATAGTACATTATGGTACAAGTGTGTAATGTTGGTGATTACCGCTGGAGGCGCCATTGAGACCCGAGCCGTTAGGTGAGGGTCTTAAGAGAGCCGAGGACGGTAATTATCAATACACACGTGTATCATACGACGTTTTTCAACACACTTGTGAAGAAAATAATACAAAAAAATCATTTCCAACAGTAAAAACGAGTTGTGAATTTTTTTTCGCAATGAAATAATGTCGCAAAATTAATCAGTTTTCCTATGCGCGCGCATCTAACAATGGCGATCGGCCACAGACTAAAAATAATGAGTTATAATTTTTTTGGCTTTTCGCGGATAGCGATTTAGCCACGTACAAAATGGGGAATTTCAAGTTTTCTTTATTACAGACAAAAACAAAAGTTATATTTAAGTGAAAGTTTTATTTATTAAACACGTAGAAGTTGAAATTATCTATTTAAATACGAAGTTGCATGAAATGTGTTGCATTTGTACTATTGAGCAATAAATTAAAAAAAACTCTTTATCTCACTTGTAAATAATAGAATAATAGCAATGAAAAAGTCACAGTTTGATAACAGGTGTCATTATGTGCCTAATTGCGGTGAAATTAGAGCCACTTTATGAGCAAGTGTGTTGAAAAATTTAATATACAACAACAGTAATTGCATTGGAAACCTACTCATACTTTGAAGTTTAGGACTGGCATTCAAACCGTGAAGCCATTTTATTTAGTTTTTAGGGATCCGTACGCAAAGGATAAAAACCGGCCAAGTGCGAGTCGGACTCGCGCACGAAGGGTTCCGTACCATTATCACAAAAAACGGAAAAAAAAATTAGTTTGTTGTATGGGAGCCCTACTCAAATATTTATTTTATTCTGTTTTTAGTATTTGTTGTTATAGCGGCAACAGAAATAAACCATCTGTGAAAATTTCTCGTTTTTAGGGTTCCGTACCCAAAGGGTAAAAACAGGACCCTATTACTGAGACTCCACGGTCCGTCTGTCTGTCTGTCACCAGGCTGTATCTCGTGAACCGTGATAGCTAGACAGCTGAAATTTTCACAAATGATGTATTTCTGTTTGCGCATAACAACAAAAAATAAATATTTAAGTGGGGCTCCCATACAACAAATTTGTTTTTTAGCCGTTATTGCGATAATGGTACGGAACCCTTAGTGCGCGAGTCGGTTCGCACTTGTTTTTTATAATGGACGTCTCTCAGTTCAATCAGAGTGATTGGCTACTGCTTAACCGGGTGATCCTTTGGAGACTAAACTAGAGCCTCCAGCCAGGCAAGCCATGATGCCGCAATCCTTTCCATGTTTATTCGGTGTTACTTACCTACATGACATTTTTCTCAGCCGTCTGCACATACTATGTACTACGGCTACCCTCTTTCATCTTTTCGTAGTTTTTGATGGAGCATTGAAGTTGTCTAGCTTTTTGCTAGATATAGTAATGATTCTGTTTGTTCCAGTATTATCCATGCTAGTAATTTCTTAGCTTTGTGCATGAGCACTTATCAAGCCGTTTTATTATGAACAGATTTTATCGCTTTTCGGTCTATTGGCTAAGATCAAGGTGTCGTATCTGGAGTAGTGTCTTCACCATCTACAAGTCTTGTCAAAGACTTAAAATTCGTTGCAATTCAAATCACTTTTTGAAATAATACTGACACGTGATGGATACAGTGGTGGCTCAGTGCTTACGGCCCCGACTTAAAAGTTATAGGGCGTACGACCGAACCCAAGATAGGCGCTTTACTTTGTATAATTTATTTCATCACTGCTGCTCTCAAAATGGTGAAGTAAACCATCGTGAGGAAACCGGCATGTCCTAGAAACAAAAATTTAGCCCTTCGTTTCAGAGTTAGATTATTATTATTACGAATTCGTATCTAGGTTTGCTCAGGGCTACCCTTGATTTATCAAAGTCAGCCTGAATCCTAACATATCTGTGTGTTCAGGTTTCCCTATGAGAAGTGATACGTGATCAACAACACGAAGCCAGTGCGCGATGATGAATATAACGTGTATTGGGTCTCAAGCTTTGGGTCTAGGTTCGTCAAACCTTTTAAAAGGCCCCCTTTTTACGACACCCCACACGATGCATCACAAGAGCTACTAAATGCCACTTTTGTTTTCACTAAACATACATTTTGAAATCAGATTAAAATCTGTACAAACACCAATAAAAACATGACTCCCGTGTAGGTAACTTATATTGAACCTCCTTGGATAAGACCTCACACTTTTCCTCAACAGACCATCGACAAACTCCTCACGGACGATTTCGCCATAAAATCCAATCAGATAACTCCACATAAAATGTCATACCACAAACAAAAGTTCAAAGAGATAATAAAAAGTATTTACCGAAAATTTCCGACATATCGATAGATGATTACGGATTTGTGTCACGTCCCTACTCTGCATTCATCGCGCGGTGCTAGTGTTGTCATCATATCGACGCGTGACGTCATTTCTATATGTGTGGTCGTTTGCCAATTTCTTTATGTTGCTAGTTTCGAGGATATTTAAATGAGAAGGATTTCCCCTGCTTGACCTTTATTTTGTTTGAAGAGTCGTCGAATTAGATATGGTTAACATCAATTTGTAGTCAGACTATTGTATAAACTGCTGAAACAAAACGATTACTTTGTTTGTTTAGTTGTTAAATTAAAATAGTTAACAGCCATTTCTAAGCAGAGTTGCTGTAAACTGCTACTTCAAGAATAAATTCTAAAGGCATACTTCGTACGGCTTATCTTGTACCTAATTCTACTATACCTACTGTAATTAACGTGAAAGTTTGTGAGGATGGATGGATGTTTATTACTCTTCACGCAAAAACTACAGAACGGATTCTGATGAAACTTTACAGGAATATAGCTTAAGAATAAAACTAAATATTTTATAAAGATATTGGGAGAAGTATCTTCTAACACCACGCGGGTGGAGTCGCGGGCAGCAGCTAGTTCTACATTTGTAGACATTTTTAACTGACTACTATCAAAAAAGAGGAGATTCGGAGGTGTACCATATTTTTTTTTTGGTTTTTATTCGGGCATAACTCTATCTTAAATATACACGCATTTTCAAAATATTTGTTTTGTTCTTAAGAAGTTTATTCCGAAATGGTGCTTTTTAAATTTGGTAAAGATCTGATGAAGAACTTCGGAGATATACAACAGAACTCTTCAATAAATGACGGCAAATCTCCCGGAATTGCTGCATTCGCCTGTCTGCTTATTGTTTACACCATTTCATAACATACCATCACGCCAGTATGCTCTAAACGGGTATGTAGATGTGTACAGTTCACCCTGGTACACTCTAATTCCACCGGTTATGTTCAAGTAACATGTTATTTGGGTAATCTATTCTGGCATCACTGTCGGCATTATATGTACCACGAAAAGTAAAAAAAAAACTAAACAAACAAAAAAATACAATCGACTTCCAAATACACATTGTATACGACTTTGAAATAAAAACACTACAAAGTGAAAAATAACTTCAATTTCGGCAGGCGGTGTCAAAAAACGAAAACAGAAACACCGACTTCCGAAATTGAAGTTATTTTTCACTTTGTAGTGCTTTTACTTGGAAGTCAATTGTATTTTTTTGTAAAAAAGTTTTAAACAACAATAAGAAAGGTGTGAAGAAAGACGAAGGAAGAACGAAGTGTCGGCGAGATGGGTAAATAAACGTTGTTCCCCTCACGAGTAGAATCTGGATGAGACTGACACAAGAGCCTGAAGATTGACACTAGTAAAGAAAGAACTACCTATTTGCATAGCAGTTGGCGAAGTCAGACTGTGGATGAAGATGATAAAGAGGACAGGTTCACAACACATATCATCAAATTTTAATATAACATTAAATTAGAAATCGTGCAGAAAAAGTTTCTACGCACAATGAACTATAGATGTTATCATTCGAGAATAAACACAGTTATTACAGCGATATAATATTTTGAGTTTAGAGTCTCGGCGCTTAGTTTTGGTGGCCATGATGCTGTACGGTTTGTGTAACAATAGATGCGATTGTATTGAAATCACAAATAAATTACGCTATACAGGGTACGTGCCCCGGTTGTTTCATGTGGATTCATGTATAGGACCAACGCCGGGGCACGGGTGCCTCTTCGTCAACTTGTGGAAACCCCACACACACTTCATGGACATATATATCTTCTCCCTTTCTAGTAAAATATTTAAATATATCTGGCTATAAATACTTTATCTCCATAATCGAAAATAAATTACCGCGATGAACACTTCCGTTTCCTATTTGTTCATATATTAATCCGTGGACAATTATGTGGATTATATGTTTGCCAATTTATTATTGTACTCATAGTTGTATTTAATCTTTCACATATAACTGTTATTTTGTCCCTAATAAATAAATAAATATCACGCCCATCCTACCCGAAGGGATAAGCAGACGAAGGGTTAATTAGGTGCAAGTATGTTTGCAATATTTGTAACTATGTGAGAACCATGTTCCTATTTATCAAATGAATGATTTTACCTGTTGGTGCTTGTAATACTTTATACCTTTACGTAGTACAGTAGTGTTAGTCTGGGTGCATCGTCCTCACGTTTAAGAATGAATGTATGTATGTAAATATCGTAAAACAGTTTCTTTTTAACAATTTGCTTTTTCGAATGGACCTTAGACTTAATTATTATTACTTTTAATTTATTTTTTTACGTTCAAAAGTGCCGCTTAATGGCCTTATTGAAATAAAGAATTTTGAATTTGACTATAGTACAAATGTAGTATGTAGTAGTACAGTGGGTGTAAACGCAGGTTCCTTACTTTGTAATTTTTATGTTTATAATTAACTGAAAAACGCTCCATTAAAGTAAACAATTTAACTACAGACATTTCTGCTAAATCTCTGCACTTTAACTACCTCTCAGATTATAAATAAACCAGACATGAATAACGCATTATAATTCTAAGACGTGAACCCGTGACCTTTCAGTAGTTAGTGAGCACTTTACCCGCTGATCTATAGCCGTTTAGGTGCTGCCATTTAGTTAAACACGTACACATAGTTAGTATTTGAGTCAATCATCATTATTTAGAAACTTTTCCTAAGACGGTATGTCGGGGTCATCCTGTAGGCTTCATATCTGCATTTATGCTACTTTAAAATGTAATCTAACCTAGAGATGATGTCCCATCTTTGACCTTTCGTGTGTTTAAGACACTGATCCACGCGAGACACAATGGCTTTTCTATTGTTTTGGTAATTACGGACAAACAACCGGTTGACTCTCCCATTTCCACACAATTCTGTTTTCTACTAGTGCGAGCCAGTCCTTTTGGCAGGCGATTAGCTCCCACCGTCTTTGCGTTACATAATTTTTTTAATTTTCTTACAACAGGCATCGCTTCTTGCTTTAGGCGGTGTACCATCGACAATTTAGTCTCTCTCTCTGTTAAAAGATCTAACAACTGGCCGAGGTGGTCCGAAGAAGCGGCGTATTTTATTTTGATTACCCTTGTCGATAGATTGACAGAACTAGATGGAGACGCACCAACTTTTAATTGCTTTCTGTCTAATGTGGTGACATAACATTAGATTTTGGACTCAGATATAGTAACAGGAATCCATCGCATATCATGTATGGTCTTGAGACAGAATAGCCGATACTGTATGCACTGTGAAGACTTGAATCAAGACTATCTTTGAGCCAGACTAACGTTCTATGAAAGCAACAAAACAAGAATCAAAATGTACTAAAGACATTTTTTTATCTGTTCTGACCATGATAGACACGCATCTGTTGCAAATTGCAGGTAGAACGTCAACCATGGGCGTATCAGGCAGATGGGGCAGCCTGCCCCATCCTACAGACTCGTACTTAACTAAAAATTTACTTTTCAAGAGATACAACTATCAGATGAGTTTAAAAAAAATCGGGCTCGCTCTTTCGTTTAACATTCACTCTTGCTTTTCTGCATACAGGTTTGAAGGACCCTGGTCGGATTAGGCGAAAGTCTTAGTCTCCCTCTGAAGTTTAGTATTTATTGTTTATTACTTTTGCCCTACCCCAAATGCTGGTTACGCCCGTAGTATCATCAATTAGTTTTCTAGGATACACAGTCGATTCTGCAGTTTGTACGTACCAAGAAGTAACAACCCATGACGAGTTACAAAAGTGATTCAATGTTTTGCCGACTGCCTTTAGTTTTCAGATTTCAAATGTGATAGTTAGATATAAACCTCTACATAACATCTCGGCATTCTTCAATAGCAGGTTCATTTGTCATGCTAATTCGAAAATTTGCAGGTACAGTCGCTGACACATCCCAAACCTCCTAAATAAAAAGAGGAAATAAAAAAGAAAACCACCAACTAAATGAGTAAAAACATATATTTTATATATCACTCGTTGATTTTAAATTACTACACTTTCGTATTGAGTTAGAACGAAACATTACTGGGGTACAGTCGCGAAGAGAAGTTACTCGATATACACACAAATACACTTAAACTGTATTTGTTTACGTCTAAACACACATATGTACAGTTTTACTATGTTTTCATTTAAATAAAGAAAATGTACAACTAGCCTATAGAGAGTTAAAGTTAGTTAAATATTTACAAACAGTTTCAGTGGCATTAACCAGGAGAAGGAACATTTTATTTTATTTTAGGGACATTTACAATACTAAAGGTTGGGCGCAAATGGATAAACTTTGAACTATCGTTTGTTTGCTAGGCAATACATTTTTGTCTAACAGTTGATTTTTTCAACGCCATATATTCTATCCGAAGAATAAAATTGATGTCAGAAAGGAACTGAATTGAAAACTATTAAAAGGATGACTAAGAAAACAATAACCTCTAAAATAGGGTTGACTTTTAAGTTAATTTTCAACCTAAGTTTGACGTTTAGCTCTCTAACTCATCATCTACCTTCATTTGAGTCACATCTGAATCAATCAATTGCCCATTTGAATCAAAAGACGCAAAATATTGTCTAGCAAACAAAAAAAAACAAAAGTGGAAACTATTAAAAGCCTTGTAAGTAGAGAAAAATATTTTGAACACATTTTTAAAAGTCCCATCGTCAAAAAAACAGGTCAAGAATTATTTGTTAAAAGGAGAATTTTAACAAGCAATTCTTCGGCCAACAATATAAGTTAGCCTTTTATGCAAGGGTTTACAAGAATAAGTTTCACTGTAAAGAAAACCGTTTCTCTTGAACAAAGCCTTTAAAAAAGTGAGTAGACCACGAAAAGCCTTTTTGTTCTACAAATTGTTTTTGCCAGCAGCCCCATATGCGTCCAACCTTACACATAAGTTCCTTATTAAGTACAAAGAAATAAATAGTTTTTTATTTACAATTTTCTGTATCTTTTAAATTTTTCTTACAATACATAAATAAATCGGTCAATTTTCTCGTCTCACCATCTGTCAACATGTGAATGATTGGGAACGTATGAATGGGGAATGCTTGAAGCGATCCCATTCACTGGTCTTTCAGGTTGAAAAGGAAGTTTAACGGGTATTGTTGCAAGCAGGCGGTGCCGAGGGCGCGCACGAGTTTGCTTTAAATATTATAACATTTCTGAAGCCTATTGGGTAGGCGTTTACAATGTTTTTAGGGAACTCTCAAAAAATTACGACGTCAAAAACTGCTTTTCAGATATTTTGTGATACCTGTCTATAGCCCCCGATTTTAAAAAGCGTATTGTGTATTCATCTGTTCTGAAATTGCACGTCAAGTCGTTTCATTGGCTGTTGTTATTTTTGTCAACCAATGAAAGCAGTTTCTGATAGCGTGTTACTTGGATTGATCTTTTCAACCATAGAAAACCCAATGTGTCTCGGATGCACGTAAACACATGAAATGCTAAATAGGTATAGTTCAGAAGTTCAGATAACTAATAAAATGTGTTAATTTTCATACCAAAATTTGATAATAGCATAAAAATTTCAATTTACTTTTTTACTTGACTGTACGTTGCACAGAACTATTGTTGCGTTTGAGCCAACAAACAAGCAAATCAAGCTTTTGATTACAAGAATCATTTCACTAACAAACGACTACTTTTTGACCAGTGCTTTCAAAATAAAAATAGGGTTTATAGTAGGTACATAATCTTTACACTACTTTGACGTGTGTCAATTTGACGTTTCACTGTCAAAATAATTTCATTTTCATCACGTTTGTCCAGCAAGATGTTTGTTTTCAATTGCATCCTATTCTTATTTTGAACCATTAGCAGTTGTTAAGTAGTACACGCATTAAAAAAAACATCGCTATTCCACGAGTACAATTTATACAATCTTCATGTCTTCACAAGTGGTCATAAAGTTAAGTAGGTATAATTTTCTTTAAAAAAAAACATGTTTGCCTTCGTTCAGTAGTTTCCAGTTTCTATTAACCTATGTAAAATCCAATTATATTGACAGCCACGTATATTTTTCAAGAAAAAATAAATGGTTTTTGTTTGCAAAGTCATTTAAATTTTAAATATTGACAACTAAAGTAGCATCTTTAAAATTCGAGTGTAAACAATAAATTGATTACCGGTGTTCTTCATTTTCAACAATAAACATCAAAACGCATTTCAACGTCAAAAAATAAAACAATAGAAGTATTTTATTGTTAAATATCTATATTGACGACAAGATATTATTTAAATTATTTTTTGGAAATCTTAATAAATATTGTATTTTTATCATCTCAGCACAAAACGCTGTGTTTGACATTCTGACGTCAAATTACTAATTGCAGTCATCTGCCTGACATGAACAGACGTCACAGGATCAAATAACCGAACGTCAATATGTAGAATTATTATAATACTGCACAAAGTTGTTAGATATTTTTATTCACATAACACATTATTACTCTAAAGGAACTGGCTTAATAAATCTACTATATTTGAGCGAATCGTTAACCATATAGTATGTAATATGTTTTACTTCCATGTGTATTGCTACTCAATTTTGAGCTATAAGTACGAAGGACCAATTTCAACAAACCAGTCAAAAGTTTCCTGAAATAACATAAATAATAAACATTTAAAATTTTAACTTATAATAAGTACATCGATCTGACAAGTATGTATTTTGACTAAGTAAGCGAATAACACCAAGATTTTTTTGTTGAAATCGGTCCGTTTTTACAACATTCATGTCAAAAAAAATGAGCATCACTCAAAATTCTTATGTGGAACTCAATTCAAACATCGAATAGCCTTATCTCAACATCCAATGACTCCTATAAACCTTATAATGTCACATAATCAGCGAGTTAAAAGCAATCAATGCAAATGTAATTAAAAACGAACTTTTACGAAAGAATACATCGTAAAATATCGACATGCCCGCTAATCGCAAACACTTAATGAATAAAATCGATAATTAAAATCGACTAAGAGTTAATTGAGCTGAAAATGGAATCTAGATTTCAAATTACGAATGGCGTGGAGCCAAACGCTTTGGTTCTGTGCCTGTGTTTTTGTTTTGCTTCTTTTTTTTAATCGCGCGTTTGAACGGAATAGTGTGGTAGTTAGCGCATTCCGATATTCGATTTTTATTTTTATTCGACTATAGAATTCGGTTAATCTTTTTATTGAGATTATTTAAAACTCGGATCTTTAATAGAGTTGTTGATGAAACATTTAGTCGTTTATCTTTGAAGCAACACAAGAAACGATCATACAGAACTAGTTGCAAGTTCCAAAATCAATTTTCTCACGACGATAAAGTCTCGCAATTAAAAAATATATTGCCTCTGTGTGTTTTCGAAACTACATTTTGTAACAACATGGCATAACCATACGGGTACCGAACTAAAACAAAATAGTTTGTTTTTAAAATCGATTCACTCGGTAAATCGATTCGGCGAGAACTCGATACTCGTAATCGTAAATCACGTGAACAAAAGACGGAAAGGAAAATACAAATTAGCCTTATAATCGCTCGTTTAAACTCGGGTTTTAAGGCCACAGCCTAGTGGAAGAACAAAGTAAACAATGCACTGGGAACTGAACTGGGATAGTTTGAATTAAAAACATTTTTAGATATACTTTTGAAATTAGAATTCAAGATTCAAATTTTGAATAATCAAATTCCATTGCAACCAGTATATTTTTAGGGCATTTTTATTACAAATGGTTACTTAAAAATCAACTTAGAGAAAACATCGCTAAAGTCGATAGTTGATATAGTGGCGTTGGAGGAATAAAATATGGAACATTACTGCCAATTGCTCCCGCCAGATGGCGCTTGACGGAGTGGAGTAAAAATAACAACATTGCGAGTTTGCGACTACTACTGTTTGTGGTTCCCGAACTTTATTTACTGTTTTTTAAGAATAATTAGCGTTCAAAAACCAAAAACCTAATAATATTGCTAGCTGTTGCTCAAGAATGCATCAGTTTGGACTGCTGTCCACCATTATAATGTGACCGTGTGCAAGACGGTTCCACTGCGAAGTAATTATGCGAGTCATATAAAATCAACCTGGAAATATTGTTTTGAATATTAATTGGATGTACATTTATCTCATTACATAGTAAAATAACTTAATATCTGCAAGTTACACTAGACTTTCATTCATCATTCATCCGTATTTTTTTCCTTTTACTGATGCACCGCGCTCTCGAAGCCGGGTTTTTAGCTGCAGTGTGGTCTAATTTCCTGATTTCTTAGTTAGCTCCACTTTTCTTTCACTATTAGTTTTATATTTTGTATGCATAAACTGTGAACTTTTGTCGCTCGACTTTAACAGTTTGATTTGTTTACTCTGATTTCTGTGGCGCCATCTGAACTCAACTTTGCGGATAGTTCTCTATTCGCAGACCCAAATACCACACTTCTCGGACAAACCATAGTTTTTCCAAACCATGCTTCTTTTGGCACTCAAGTTTAATTAAGCGAAGTCTTAGTTGCTAATCTATTAATTGACCGTTAAGATTTTAGCATTCAACTATAATCCGCCATAAAATGGCCGCTGGCTGTTGATTAGAGTGAATTCATTTTTATTTTCGGAATCACGGCATCGGATCCCAAACATCCTCTCCATAATAAAAACTGGTCTTCCAAATTGATAATGGCCATAAAAATACAGGCTCACAAACTTATAAAAAGAATGTGACACATTAAAACAATAGTCTGGACACGTCGTTAGTCAAACTAAGCAGTTAAGCAACGTGTCAAAGAAATCATCAACAGCAAAAAGATCTCTATCGTTAAATTCCTAACGCGTAGACAAATAGTCGTCGAGAACAATCGTCAACGACTCGAAAACAATTTGGTTACGTCGCGAGCAATTACGAAACGCGATTCGAGAACGCGATAGTTTTCGAACGCATCTCTTAATAATAGGGCCCTGAACGCACCCATAATCGCCTTCATCTCTATATTACACCAATCTCTTTCTAACACGAGTAACTTGCATATCGTTATCCTTGTCCAGCGTTGACAGCGCTCGTTGAGAAACCACAGACCCTGCCTATCAACGTTTCAAATCTAAAATGTCTAATTATACCCACATCACTGGATGAACATCAAAAAAGAGCCATTTTTAATTAATTTAAACCCCAAAAACTATTATAATACGGCCAATTTTGTTATCTAATAAGCCGTGACGCTAACAAGACGCGGGAAGCCATTTTGAAACCGTTTTATAAAGTTGATTTAATGATATGGCTGGTTTAATGTCTTTAGAATTGATATAAATTATTGCAAACACCAACTAACGCCCACTTTTTGAAGATTGATCATGTTGACTGTTGATAAATGAGGTTTAGTAATCAAATAAATTTTAATTAAACTTGCGAATTTGATTGCGACATGCTAAATGCCTAAATTAATTATTGAAATTAAGATAATTGATGACAAATTCTTGGACTTGGGCTGTAAAACATTGCCTATTCCAATCACGATGAATTATAATCATAAATCGAATCATTCCACGCAATTCAAACGTAACGTTCTTTACCGCGCTTTTCAAATGTATGTCATTGTTTGTCGAAACAAGGCTATATTAGACCCCACCTCATCCTCGCCAGTGCTAGAATCTCTTAAAATCATAAATAAATAAAAATATACTCTAACATCTAGATTACATTAATATTTACACGTTTTATCACTGAGTCCACTGTCTCTACGTTTCATTCTCACTTTCACTGAGTTCGTCCATGTCCATATCGATGAGTTCCTCATCATCATCTTCGTAAGAGTTGTTATGTTGGCTGCCATCGTCTGGCTTCATGTTTGAGGAACCTGACTTGCCTCCAGTCTTTGCTTCTTCTTCTTGCTGCATTCGTTTGTGTTTCGTTCTTCTGTTTTGAAACCAAACTTTAACCTGTTGACAAAGAAATGATGGGTTAGTATGTGGTTTTAAGAACACCGTTACCTATATCAAAGGATTCTGTAAAAATCATTTTGGGTTGGTCAAATCTAAGTGGAATCTGGATGAAAAATTCGCAATATTCTAATTGTATACGAATGTAAAATTGATTGGTCTTTATTCTATATAACTGCATAGTTAAATAAAAA
This sequence comes from Orthosia cruda, assembly GCA_964057195.1. Lineage (NCBI taxonomy): Eukaryota > Metazoa > Arthropoda > Insecta > Lepidoptera > Noctuidae > Orthosia > Orthosia cruda. Next base: position 3,529,035 of record OZ059827.1, read on the forward strand.
AGCAACAAAAAAACAGAATAGAAAACACAAATCATAACACAATTTCATGGTCGACGAACAGCAATAAAGGATTAAAGGAACTAGCCAATAAAAAACTATTCAATGCGACCCCTCCAATCATATATCACTAGCTATTGAAAGAAAAATCCGTTGTCGAATTTTTCTGCGCACCAACAACAGATTTCCCTCCCAAAAAACGTCGGCAGCCATTTTGCAAGACAATTTGTCACGTGGTTAATGGCTTGCGAAATGTATTCACGTTCTACCCAGCCAGTACGCTTTTGAGATATTGTAAATAATGCATGGAGTCTGTATATCTGTTATTCTGCCAAAAATGGAGATAAGGCTGTACATTACGCTTATTTAGGTTAGGAATTGGATTATATTTTGAATTGTCTGCAATGTGGTTTATTATAGCGAATGAGTCATACAATAAAGGGTAATTGCAGATAATAATTTTAACTTGGCAATTGTTCTGGAAGGAATACAAGGTCCTTATGCCAATTTAAGTGCATTGCTTTTGGCTAAACCGTTTTGTAAATCGTGGCAAAATTGGCTGAATCTGTCAAATCAATCAAACGAAGTCAAATAATAGGAAAGAGTTTTGGTATTTTTTGAGTTACAAATAATTTAGTATGCAGAAACGATGGCTGTATTTATTTGAGCAAAATCGTCAATAATTATGTCAATATTCCACAATAAAGATTTCCTACCGGATTCAAAAAGCGAAAAGATTCCTTAGAAAATTTTCCACAGCATAAGATTACCTAGAATTAGGTAGGAACATATACGATTATATTTTTATAGTCGAAAGCAATAAGTTATCAGGATTTCCATTAAAAATTGAATGCGACGGTAAAAACAGTCAATCGTCATGTTAGCTACAACGGATTGGCGTGAAATTGATGCAATCGCAAGGTTTATAGCTCCTTACAATTCCGTACATGTTATAAATCACATTTTAGTTTATAACTGATAAAAATGTACAATGGAATAAGCCATTAACTTTGATTTTCTATCAAACATTTTAGTTTTATAGTGTTTCCTATAATTGCGCTCTATAATTTCATTACTTTCAGGCAATGACTCTTATCTGCATTTTTTACTTTTTGGTATAGGAGAATGAAGAAATTGGCAATATAAAAGCTTTTTACCTACAAGTCTACCTACTGACATACTTCCGAACTACAAAGGCACATATAAATTAAAGCTAAATTAATCTTAAAACATTTTTCAGCAAGATATTTGTCATTCACGAGGTCCTTTCTGGAGCCTCATGTTTTTATTTACATATTCATCAAGGATAATCTTTGGAAAACATCCTCTCCCTTCAATAACGAAAGAAATACGAACACAAAAAATTAAATGAACACTTTAACATCGCAACTTTGCAAGAAGCCGAACCCAATATAGTTGAGAGAAGGTACCTATAGGCAGATTGACTTAAAAACTTCGCAAGAAACAACAAAAAGATTTAGAAAACAACACTAACTGGTTCGGATCACCAACTTTTCTACTCAATATCCCAGATTCCAACCAGAGCCGTGAGAGAAAAATGATAAATACTAAAACTCCACGGCTTAATGGCGAGATCCCCCTCAATTATAACGTCACATACTGCGACAGACACGCTACATTACCTTGTATATATCGACATCAAATATCAATCAACTTAGTTCCGATGCCACCCTTTTGTGAAAAGTAATGGTGCGTGGAAGAGGGGAGTATCTCTGTAGTATGTATCATGATGTTGTTTATTTTAGAAAGACTATCGTAGATGGTATAGGCCGTGATAGGGTGAAAAGAACAAATTTGTAAATATCTAGCCAAACTATTCTCATACGCACAATGTTGGGAATACTTTAATTGTGCGTACAGCTAAAGAGTGGAAGTCCCTGCCGGAGTCTGTGTTTCCTGATAGTTGTAGGTCTTTAAGTGTAGAGAGAGCTCCATTATCGACCATCATCGCTTACCATCAGTTGAAATAGTGGCCCAACAAGAGCCTACCAATTACAAAACAAAAAATCTTTATGACCTCATATATGTATTATTTCGGGATTAGTTTGAAGCAACACACACACAATATAACCGAGCCACTTAGACCAAAATACAAAATAAGCCTTAAGTCATCCTGGCGTCAATTGGATTGGTAACGGATTCAAAAGATCACTTTAAAGCCCACACAAGAAACCACTAAACGGCGCATAATATTATCAAGGTTGTCAAACCAAAACAATACCAATCAATTACGATAATTCTATGCCGAATTAATATCTATTCCCGTACAAATTGATCACGAAACTGGATCTATGAAATAAGCTTTAATGGAGCTTAGTCTTATAAACAAAGTGTGGGTATATATTCCAAAAGAATGCGCACACCAGAGCCAAATTATTTTTAACCTTATTCTATTTTTCTTGTTTGGGGTCAAAGCAGTTTTTTCAGTAACTAATAGGTATACAAGTTGTCAGGTTTTGATAAACATTTTGATGCTAGTATGCGTGCCATCATAATTTTCATGGAGCAATAGTCCATCTGAAGTATGTTTAGCCCTGATTCAATATTGTCTTTACATTCTAAAGACTGATTCAGGTCTGTCCACAACTTTAGTGTTTCACATATGAATCCAAATGACCGGTTACTGTTTACAACTACAGCTGTTCCGTCCTACGTAATGTTTACGACACGATAGTTATGTCTTTAGCAAACGGGACATCATTTAGGATCTTTATTTGCCTTTCGAGACAGTTGAAAGCTTTCGTTAGGTTTGAGTTATGAAGGTTTTGCGTAACTTCTCAATGGTAATATGAGTAGTGGCTATTAAAATATGATATTCCTATTTAGATTGTGTTCACACGAGATAAAATGGAAAAGAAATCATAATACACTAGGAGTTCCACAAGGCTCTATATTTGGACCAAAAGTATTTGGAAGTCTTCTTATTTTATTATAGAAATTATGTAAAAAGTTTATGTTGGTAACATCCTCTCCACAAAAACATACCACCAAGGTACAAAAAGAACACTTTAGCTCCTCTTACCTTTTGAATTTTATGTGAATTTTAACGACCCTCCACTGTTCTTACAATAGCTTTTTAACCTGTGTTTAGTCGCTGTAAATCAAAGTTTACTTAATAACAAATCGGATATTATTGCTTCTTTTGTGTTAATGCTAAAGTTACATGAAGATTTTACTACGAACGTCTTAAACATGATAATTATAGTAGTAACTAAGGCTTTGGAATACGGTGTTGTGTGTTTAACTACGTACAACGTTACCCAATTTGTGGAACCTACTCTTTAAGGTTATTTCCTTCTTTTAATATGCCTTTGGTGAGGCACACACTATGTTTATCGCCCATGTTAAGAGCCTCACTTGACTGCAAAATTATCGGTAATTTCTTAACACTGACATGAGTAAAAGAAACTGAAGATCAATATATAGGTAAGTATATTTTGCTCTCTAATAAAACTTTAGCTGTAGCAGAGACTACATTGCTCCAAACAGGAAGACTTTGGTTCTTTTCACCATGAAAAACTAAGTCATACTCTTGTTCTTTGGCATCTGTTTTAAGACCTTTAATATGCCAAACAGTAAGTTTATCTCAACAGATCATATTTTCATCTTTAGCGGTTTTCCTTTTTATTTTTACTCTCACATTTAAAACTTTATCAATTTACTTTATTACTCCATCAATATCATCTAACACTTCCTTGCCATCCAGAACATCATACATACATTTTATTACAATTACATAATTCAAAAACCGTATCAGGATTCTCCATTCAACCCTCGGAGCCGGCGGTCCCATAGGCCCATTTGCTGGTTACGGGTTATTCGCCGCTCGCATCCATCATACGGTCTTTTGTACCCCGGGGGATGTGAGTCGGTACTATGTAATTTTGTATCATTTTGCTTTGATGTTTGTAGGGTTAAGGATTTTAAGTTTTTTTTGTGTTTGTTTTCAGCTTCAGATATTTCCTTATTTGACTTGTGTTACCGAAAAGCAGTCTAGTTCATAATGTTATTGTTGTTCGTTGACTTATGTTTTCACTGATATCAGATGAGAAGCTTTTCAGTTTTTATGAGGTTTTGTTTATGATTATTTTGGCAAATGGTTAAACATCTTCTCGGTTTATTTAGGTAAGTATCTTAAAGTAACCTAAGTCGGATCCGAAAACATAATATTTTCTACTGTTCTTTCTATTTAGTCCCAAGTTCTGACTTGAAAGTTCAAAACTTCTAAAGAATTCACAAGAGTGTTTCAAAATCCTATGCCTATCTACCACCATACAATTAATTCTAAAACACACTCATTTGCCATTATACCCAACACATATACGAGCATTAAAACTCAAAAAAAATTGGCAACGAGACGAACCATCTAACAATTATCACTTTCTGATGCAAATTTAATGTACTACCACTCCGTGCAACAACAACAATAAACTTTAATTTGCTTTACACGACACATCTGCCCATACGCTCCAAACTACCGTAAAATGAACCCTCATAAAACTCTATTATACCAACAAAAGAGCTCTAACAACACTGGTCGTTAAATAAAAGTCATAAGTCTCCGCAAACAATCGTTATAATAGGAAAAGGGATCCGTACAATGATACCCGTACTAAATAAATAGGGGTGTCATTCAACGTGGCCCGAAATGCGATTAAGTGCTTATGTACCCGATTATGGCGTTCCCCTACGGATTAGAGACAGAGACAGACTTATACAAGCTTCCGCCCGCTAGAAAGAGATAGAAACAACTAGGGGAGATACGCAATTAAGAATGCCGCGCGAATTTGAACGAAAATTTAAACGGATCGCCGTATTACTTTATTGTAGCTCCATTAGCTGGAAAGGGACAGATATAGTTTAGAAAGGGACATTAGAGTGACAAATTGGGGTTGTTAGATATTTGTAGGGTTGGTGAGCTTTAATTGGATGTTAATAAAGTGATTCAGTTAGGAATAAGTGAGTGGAATGTTTTTTTCGGTGGCAACGCATTTTATTATGGCGGCCCTTGAAACTTTTGGGACCGAAAGGGTAGAAAAACAAAAGAGACATAAAATATCATTCATTTTGCACATTAACTATCCTGTCCGACCTTGTTATTGTACCACGAATGAAAATATGTTTGTTTCTAATTTTCTACATTGCCATGCGTCAGTTTTCCCCCCAGGAACGCAAAAATAACTGTTAACTGTCAATATCACCTAGGGCTTCTGTTTTTGTGCTCACCAGTTGGCGCCACGGGCGAGTAAGGTCCTTATATATATATTACTGTTAAACGTTGCTATTACGCGCACGGAAGCAAAGTTTGAATTTCTAACATTTCTAATACCGTAGAAGAGCGATCAAATATAAAATCAAGAATGCTGCAGTTTCGCGCAAAAAATGGAGAATATAATTTTCCGAAACATAAAACTCCAGTGGTTGGTAAAACCCGAACCTATCTTGATCTGCCATATTTGGAAAATATTCACAACAATAAAATGTAGTAATAGCCTAGCGCTAAAAGCCAAAAACGAACTGAAATTTGACATTTTGAAGACCTCACTTTACACCAGCGCCCCTAGCGGTAAATTCAAACGCGATAGCTCACTGACTTACCCTATCAAAAATCATGGCGTCCTGTGCAAAAGAGACAACATTAGTCAAATTACCAGTTATTATTAGTGTGTGAACTGGTTTTTGGCCAGTACCGTTGATTGATGGTCGAATTTCTTTATTGCTTGGGCGCCATTTTGGTTATTTGTGCTAACCATATCGAATTAGCGAGCTTGTATTTGAATGTGTAGTTATTGAGAGACGATATTCATGTATGATTTTATTACGGTTCCTTTTAAGTTTTGAATTAGTTTGAAGTCGAAAATATGATTTTAATAAAGGCTTTCTCTACGAAATATGTTGTAGGCTAGTATTATTAAGACCAATTAATGTTTATTTTTTCTAAAAGCAACACTACAATCGACGGGCCCAAGCCTTCATTTTGTATTATGTCTATCAGATCAGTTGTCGATTTTCGGCTGCGATGGAAACGAACAGCTATAAATTGTAGGTCCTGCCAACCTATAGGTAAGCATATAAGTACAAACGATATCAAAGCAAGCGAGACATCCACTAACATCAACAGACACAATCAAAACCTCCACGAGCAAGGTGCTCAAAGATAACTTTAATTAAAACCAAAGACGAAAGCTCATCACCAAGGCGTCCACAGCAGACAAATAGGCCAGTCAAGAAAAACAAACATGAAGTTTAGAATTAACCCATCAGCCATCAATTCACGTTCACAAACAGCCAGGCTGAACGCGAATTTCCCTTGCCTAAGTGATGGCATTGTGCGATAAAATAAAACGCAAGAGTCGATTATCGAGTACCGGCCGGATGTGGAAAAGCGCCCGCTTACGTCGCGTCCGGTCGCCATTAGTGAAGCACTGAATTGTTTTCTGTAATGTTTGCTGGAAATTGGCGGTAACTAAGATTTAATTTCGAATGTTGTTGGAAGATAGATATGGATTTAGTTTTCACGAACAAATGCAACGAAAATACACCCCGTATTGCGTATTCTAGAAACTGGCCTGTAAACTATTTGTGATCAATGTATTTTGGCTGAGAATAACCGTTATTTTCTCATTTTTTGCGGTAAATTAGTGCCTATCAAAGAATAAGAGAAATAACTTTTTTTCTGCCTTTGCGAAACAGGAATTCAACCATTAGAAGAGCCACTCCATTTATAAACAATCAATATCAATTTGTTTTTTCTTCTCCTCTTAACGAACACCATGTGCAAATTAAATTAAATCATTTCCTACGCGAATTCTTAACAAATAAATCTATCGAGCCATTATGTAAATCTAACAATAACGATTTATGACTGCAGTTACATTAATTTAATAAACACGAAACAAAGTTCAGTGACTCCAATCAAACCAAAGACAATATAGAAGTTGGCCATGTTCAAGAGAATGGACTGAGCAATACTGTCATACAATTGACAACTATGTAGAAAGAGACACAGCGATTGTGCGGGCAATACTTGAGTATGTTGTGTTGGTTATAGTGACGAAGACCCACACTACATGATTGTGACGTGACGTGGCCCAATCAAAATTCTAGAAAAATACAGCTACTTTTCCATCCAATAGCTTTATGCCAGTCACAATTTTTAGCTTATATTTACTTTATGTCTAGATAGGAAACGCTCAATCCATTCTCAAAATCTATATTAAGAATTATTATCTGTGTCTATGTTAAAATTCCGCTGCAATTACATTACTGGCCACCGGACATAAGAAACTTCGGCGGGACCGGAACGTTCGGTAATAAAACCGTACACGGTTCGAACGCGTGTCGATTTCCGACATTAAAGTCGTAAGTGGAAAACGGGACGGGACATACCGTTTTAATGGTGGATGATTTATCGTTTATATTTGTTTATGGTATGTATGATGGTAATGGGGAAGTACCTATGTATGTACTTACTTATGTATGTGTGTAAGTTACCTATTTATGTATAAATATATATATTATATGCCATGCGGCATATCAAAATATCAAGATTTGTCAATTCTTGTTCCAAAACGTTTTGGCAAGAGCTTAATGAATCCTTATTTGTTATTCAGCATGAATTTTGCAGGGGCTTTTTTACAAATCAAGCAATTTAATTGACGCTAAACTACAATATAGGTTTATACACGTCCTAAGTCCTTATTTAAAGGTAGCGCCCTACCATTTAACATCAACATATATGTAATTATAGCCCTACAAGGCAAGACCTCTTCTCAAACAGACAACCGCCATTGTCCTACCAAAAAAAACCTAACTCAATTAGCAGTTGCAGTTACGCATTTTCTTTTTTCATAAAAAGAACCGTGTCACTTCAAAAGCGTCCCCTAACTCGCACCCCCCACAGGGGACCGTGTTAACTCCGCCGTAGGACTCCGTAGGGCTACGCCCCCAATATCACGCATGCGCAGTAACACAATAAATATTTGCCGCCTTTTTTATTTGCTCAATTGAGACGTAATCGAATTTCGAAGCGTTATTTTTGTTCTGCGAATAGATAGGAGTTTTTATGTTGATTCGGTACTGAATAAACAGTAGGTGGGAGAATATTGGAGGGAATATAAAGCGGTTTAGTAAATTGAATTTTTATTCTGAATGGTAAGAAGGAGAAAAGAGATTTTGGATGTGTAAGTGGTATGTAGGTACTTACATCACGAGTTTTCAGAAAATAGTGCGTTTGTTTGTCGTATTCAGTTCGTTTTTCAGTTTTAATGTTACTGTATTTCCAAAACTGTCTAACTACTTACTTAAATTAAACAAAAAAAACGTGTTTTTAAAACCACTTTATTCATTTATTTATTATCTCACTGCCAATATTTTGCAACGAAGGTGTGAAATTAAGAGCACACCTGTATGTATCAAATATTACGTCAAAACTAAATATTATGCAGCTGTTTCACTTAAATTGCTCGATATTTTAAAACAAATCACCAATCAATGACAAAATATTATGATATTAGTTTCACAACAATAATAAATAATCCGGAACCGAGTGAGCAATCGAAAACGAAAATTAAACTTAATAAAATAAAAACATCAATAAAATCCACGCGCGTAATGGAGAACGCAAATTTAAACTTCAAAAATCGAACACGTTAACAACGCAACGCCGCCATAAGTGAGAAAATTATGACTAATTAAAAAAAATATAAACCAACATAACGAGCAAAGGTATAAAAAAAAATCAACCAAGAAGCATTTCCCTCAAAAATTACGTTTTCAGTTCCAATAATCGAATTAAGTATGGTAAACATTTTATCTTAATAGTCGACTATATACGAACATACGAACAGGCCAGCTGCGTGTAATTTAGTTAATAATATAAAATTACTTGTATCGAGAATAACCTGTCCTGGCTGTACGTCATCGTGGCTTGACTTGAAAAAAAAACATATTGGATAAATCTCGATAGTTGTCTGTTTACACTTCTTTGTGTTGCCATTTTGGTTCATTGATTTCTGCTAAATACTTTTAATGTGTCAAAAAAAAAGCTAGAAATAGTGGGACCATGTTGTTGGGTTATAAACTGATAGAACCGAAGCCTTTAGTACAGTAGTGATTTTCTAACAGGCTTACATTTTGTCTATTTGTTTGTTATTTTATTTTTACAAAGGTGCCAATACGTAAATCGTTCCTGCAACTTTTAGGATTTGAACGTAGCGAATGACAGAGCTGATCGAGTTTCTCCATACTGGTCGGACAAAATCTGAATGGTTGAGATGATTGTTTGAATTAGTCGACACGAAAGAAGAAGAATTAGAACCAATTCACAGAAACATAAACAATAAAAAATTCGGTAGAAACTACCAAGTTTCTACCTCGTTCAAATACCACACTATGCCTTTTTAATTGACAAACAGAAAAAAAGAAACATAACTGCGGTGTTCAAGTACTACATCCGATATTAATCGAGCTGCAATCCGTATAATAATCGACACATAGAAGATTTACGGCTTATATGTACTTTAAATTGAATTTATGGTTTTAACAAGTATTACAAAAGAAGAAAATATACCTAAGTAAGAAGAGTAAGTGAATTTGTAGTATACAATTTGCATGCTATTTTATTACTTATGTATTTCATCAATTAATGAGAGTTTAAATATCTTTAATAACCGTTTTTAGTAAAAAAAATATTAGTGTCCCTAAACATACTTTATAGTTGTCAAAAACAGTAGATTGATTAAGTTATATCAGATTTTCAGGAGCAGAAGCACTATTTTTAGAGAATTAGATCACATATCTCTACAGTGCATACTTATCTATAGGAAGCTTCCCTGATTCAGGTAATTACAAAATCCCTGTTTCAGATAATAGACAGATTCTATAAGGTTCATTAAACGCTTTGTTCCTAAATAAAGATAAACTCACTAAATAAAGACCTAATCATAATAAAGACATGTTCCAAATAATTGAATCGGAAGGCGTTTTAGGCGGCATTGTCTATGGTCTCTTAACTTTCACCAGAAACCATAACTAACGGTCTAACGAACATAAACAAGCAGCTGCTATTAATTAAACCACACCTAATTACAAATAATTTTCATTTAACATGTAAATTCTTCAATTGAACTCAATATTTAAACATAACCGTAAAAACATGGTGCTCATCATCTAAGTACCATAAATTAGATCGGCTTTCAAGCCTCATTACTCTATAATTCTCTATGGTAATGTGTAGTTGTGACGGGAGATAATGATTGCTACTTTGATGTTGATGGAAAGACTTTTTTTTAGGATTCCGTAAGTTGGAAATGTGTTAATGAAGTGAATTATTATTTTTGCAGCGATGTAAGTCTGGATGCCTTTCCTATTTTGGGTTGTTGTAGACTTTGATGGTGAAAGGCTGATTAACATAACCTTTTGCGTCTGATGGAACTATTTCTAGTTTAAACGATAGGCTAGAAAAATATTTTGACAGCCCTCTTTCGAGTACATTAACACATTGGATTTTTCAAAACAGACACAGGGTATCCTTCCGAAAACTACAAAAAAATCTACTGAAATTGCAGTTTCGGAGCCAGCGACTACCTACCTATTATTTTTTTTTAGAAATACCCGTTACATTTTCAGTCTGAGGGGCAATTCCCTTACTTTTAAGAAATTCTCATAAGTAGGTTAGTACCTATCTCAGTCTGAATCTGTCAAACACCTCTAATTTCTTTACAACATTTTGTTTGAAGGTCACAAATATGAGATTGCGACCTAATTTGAACGTTCTTTTAGTACAGGAATTGACCTTTTGATCTTAGATGATAATTTAAAACAAAATCGATGAAATGAAACCCACAATTGAAAGTACAGAACCACTGCACCCATCTATGAATCGCTCCACTTTTTTTGTTTCATCACCAGTGTTGCATGATGCGATTAGCTGCGGCGCTAATTTCCTACTGGCTGCCTTAATCAACTGTGTAGCCATGTTCATGTCTTTTTTCTACCAAATTGGTAGTTTCTAACATTTATCGAGTTAAAAAGAAGTATGTTTTTTATAATAATTTGTTGTTTATATTTGTGTTGTCTTCACAATACGCCTTTAATTTCAAAGGAGAGCAGAAGTATTGTAATTTCATCGACATTCTATGGACTAGTGTTCGAATGGTAATATAACAGATAGGTTCTGGTTACTTCACTGTGTAAGAATATGCATCTTGCCTGTAGTGAGTTATAGGCTGATATAGTGAATCTGCTTTTAGAATAAATAGAAATTTAGTATTGACATAGTGTTCAATAAATCACTGATATTTCGAATCTTTTCCAGTATCGAAATCTAGGTAGGTTAATCTAGGTAGGTTTCTACTTGAAAGTTTAGTGTCTTTGGTTCATATCAACCGTTCTTTAATTGACAGACGATGCTAACTTTATACCATTCGTCTATTGATTGCAATGACTGCAGAACCATTTTGCATTTTTTCTCATAACCTTTTAAATGTAAATACAGTTTTCAACAGCAGGCCCGACCCAGAAAATACTTGATTTATTTCAACCAGAGCTGAAATAACAGCAATCGCTGATTTTGCTTTAACCTTAATACGGGCTGGATCAAGGTAACACCCATCGCTAATTTGATAGAACAATGATAATATTTTGACCTTTTCACCTCCAAAAGTCCCAATGAATACACAATCAAAGTAAAAGAGGATTAAGCGAAATAATGACCGACATTATCGTAACAATGAAATCGCGATAAGAGTATATCAAGCGTTGCGTCTAATTGTTCGAAACTGAGCGAAAAAATCGCATTAATTACTGGATCATTAGGCGTTGGCTTGCGTGTGAGCCGGTACCGTCAACAGCTGCAATAGCTGCTAGATAAGTAAGGTTTTTTCTTGTAAGAGAATATTTCTTTATGTCGTGTTTGTTTTATGGGTAATTTGTTTATCTTGCTGGGTAATGATACTGATTTGATAAGGTTTCCAGTTGAACGTGGTTTCAGTTTGTGCGTCTAATAGAAAAGTTTCAGGGTTTGAACAGCCCAAGCGCATTTATCTTAGGAACATTAGGTGTTAGGTTATTATGTTTCTTCGTTACTTAACCAAATACTTGCTTCATAATGTCTTGCTTTGCCTTCCTGTGGTTGTGTCTCGTCCTGTCTTCAGTCTTTTACTTAGGATCATTTTCTCTGTACTGGTATTAGTATTTTTTAGCGACAAAATCGGACAAACCCTGTAAAACTATAGGACTTTTTAAATTTGTCTCTAAGATTGGCCACATAATCGTCTATCCCTTCGGTATTGCAGGAGTCAATCCAAGGCTACTTTCCTTCAAAAATATTCACGAAAAAACTTAACACAGACAGTTGTTTTGCTAATCATTGATTGATTATTTTGCTATCCGTCCGGCAAGTTACCAATCGCCGGGTGTGGTCAGCTACTAATACTAATAGCCCGGCCTAGTTTCTAAACACATTTGCGATGTTTTTCATACTAATTAAGTCAGTACTATGTTAGCTGTAATTGTTTGATTTATTGCAAGTTTTCAGCTGTTTTATGTCAGTCGATAGAACGTGAAAATTTATTGTTTCTGAAGTGACGCCGGTTTTTTTATTTTTTGAGAGGATAATTTTCTTATGCTAGATAAACGAATGAGTGACTTTTAGCTACATACTGCCGCACTCAGAAAAAAAATAAGGTTACGTAAGACGCTCTTTAGTATATGTACAAGCACGTTCGACAATTTTATGCTGACGCCCGCGATCCATGTACTTACTTTTATTCATTATTACATGGGCATTACCGCAATAACTTTAGTTCAACAAAGCTGCTTGGTGAATACACATGTCGATAAGATTATACATAAGAATTCCCAATACACATCGCACCTCAGCGGCTGGACTCTACATCTTTTTGGTCCTTCGAGCCGGATATGAACCAGCGACCTATGAAATGCCAAAAAATCAATACTATGGATCGCCTTATGTAATCGATAACGGCTCTGAGTGCAGCAGATAGTATCAATATTGCTTGCTCACGCTTAGCAAATATATCCACAATCGAAATTTTAAGGCAACTACATAGGTACTGTTATACCTAGAGTGAGGCAATATAAACGACAGGCATATATTTGCGAATTACATTGGATCGATACCTATGAAATTACTCATATACAATTCCTGTTCTTGAAATTTTTTTGAATCTCATTCTTTTACCGTAACACTTCAAAAGTATATTCAGCCACAACATATTTACATAGTTCAACTAATAATTGAAATTGATTCAAATACTCTTTGTTTTGTAAGACTTTCCATGCCCTTCGCCTACCATATATCAAATGCCAATTCATGAATCCATTGATGGACGTGAGAATGTGGTTAAAATGCGTTTTATTGGCATTTAAACCATGTGAATTGAAGCATGCCTAATGGCTACACTGCACGGTCAAAAAGACAAGATACTGCTAGTTTGTGAAGCATTATACTAACTAAGTTACATGATTTTCACAGACATTATGAAGAATATAACGTATGTGAAGATTTTTTTTAAAGATAGGCCGCACTTATCCACTATTTCACCGGATGGTAAGCGATGATGTAGTGAAACACGCTTGCCTAGAAGTAACCTATGCACTCTTGAATTACATTTTGTAGGTGAGGCATCAACATTTTCAGCATTTACAGAACACTGAAAGTAGACGAATGCTTGCGTGACGGTTGACAGATGAGAATGGCAGAAAAAAACGTGTTACGCCGTACCCAAGTAACAAAGGACAAGGGCAGAAAGATGCTAATGATGATGATGATGACGCTGGTAAAATCTGCGCAAAAAAAGAGCGTTCTCGTTCTAGTAATGCTTAGGTTAGGCTCAAGGTAGGTTATAGGACAAAGTCAAGCTTTTTCAATGATTATGTGTATACCTATATATATATTTGTTATTCATAGGTTTGCGCTTGAGCACTATTTCACCTGATAGTAAGCGATGATGTGGTCGACGATGTACCACGCATGCCTAGAACCTATTCACTCTTGACCTAAAGCCTCTCAGGTTGTAGCTATCAGGAAATACAGACCCCGGCAGGGAATTCCACTCCTTTGCTGTACGCATATGGCCTGGCAAATGCATGTGGGTAAAAACTTTCTCCCTTGCAATATTTAGTTAACCCAACATTAATCAAAATAACTTGTAATATTGCTTGTAATTTTTACTTTTTACCGTTTACGGCTGAGTTACCAGCCTCATCAAATACATTTTCTACCAAACTTCAGTTCGTATCTCATAATCATATTAGCGAATATACTCGTAAAATATATTATATAATATTGTTTTAAACTTTCTTTTAATCGCGTGTTAATTAATTATAAAAGTTACAACAGGTGACGCAAAAAGTACACCGTAAAGCATTTTATTAATTGTGTTGCTAGAGCAAAATAATGATATCAATTTCGCAGTTTTTATGAGTCTTCGTGAAAATAAAGAATATTTAATGTCGCTTGTTGGTTTATTAATATATTTTTATTTTAAAGCCACGACTAATAAATCGTGTTGTGTATTTTGCAGAACTTTTGTTTTTAATTAGGTTTTTTTTTGTATTTGGAACTGGAATCTGACGGTTACGTAAAGTTCATTACAAAATCTATTCATTTTTTCTTCTAATAAAGTGTTACCAGCTAATTAACTGGCCAGATACACTTTTTCTCCATCTGTGAATAGCTAAAACACACATAAGATCAAAATACCAGCCTGGCATTTCAAACTTATCATCTCATTTAATCTGAAATGTGTACACTACCCTTTTAAAGACTATAATTACGATATTTCAATATCATTAACGGTAGTAATTAATCATGAAAATAATTATTGTTTAAGTTTGAAAGATAGGGACCTTCATCATGATAATAGTAAGTAAATAGAAGATACTTCACGTTTCCATACCTTGAAGCCATAGCCAAGTTAATAATACGGTTGAAAAGGTGATAGATTATGCAGTCATAAATGCTACAAAGTTTCAAACCGTATCTGTCTGTATGTTGGATCCATTGACTTTTTAAATAAGGACGGGAAGGGCGCGCGTTTTTCTGACTCCACAATTTGGTCATACTGTCTTTAGCTGGTATATTATATAACTCTACAGGAACGAACGTGTGCATGTTTCTTTCTTGGTGAACGCGTATTTGCAAACGTTCGAATGCCGTATCTTAACTATTTAAAACTATGTACCCACATATCTCAAAAACAAAATGTTCTTCGTACGATCCAGAAGTGAATTATGTCACCCCCGATAAAACAATCATAAATATATTTTATTACTATCTCATGATATCTAATTAATACTTCAATTATTTTATTATTTACATTAACATAAGATAGTGAATAAATTTTCGCAAATTATTTTATTGCTTTATTTTTTAAATATAATTATGAAGCTAGATGTCAAGTCAAATTGACAACTATCTCTGACGCTGCGGCTTTTGACCTTAGAGATATTAATTATAATACATTAAACAACATCGAGATGTTTTTTAACAAATGGGAACGTTAATTACATTATTTTTGTTGTTACAATATCCAGTATCTATTGGAGGTTAGGTATGTCGCAAGTTATGGCCTTTTTTTCATACAAATATGATAAAAGTTCTGACTCTGAAATGTCCAGTCAACAACTACTTCAACATCCAGTTACTGTGGTATCAAAAGAAAAACAAAAGGACAAAGTGTGTTTAGAAAAAAGATTTTCAAGGCACCTAAAGTATTTCATACGAAAATGAAACGATAAACAGTTGTGGTGGTAGTGATAACGGCCATTGTAACCTAAATCTCTATACCTAAGCACTTATAGTCATTTTCCGACCACTAATCCTTGACAATTCCCCAAAACGCCACGACCAAAATAAGACTCAAGGTGCGTATTTTGACATTTGAGTGCCATCATGACTGCAGTGTAGCTACGAGAAAGAAGGAGTTACACATGCCCTAGGGCACCTTCCCTTTCAGGACTGAAATGGGTCTTGACCCATCTCACACACAGTGCCAGTGTGGAGGATATGCAACACGTCCTTTCCTGCCCAGCAAGCACAACCCCCTGCACGTTCCACGACTTGAACGAGGCCAACGACACAGTCCAAATTTTTGCCAAGTTTTTTTTTTAATTATTATTTTTGATAGGCGCTTGACCACTATCTCACCTGATGGTAAGCGATGATGTGATCGACAATGTAGCACGCTTGCCTAGAAGTAACCTATTCACTCTTGACTTAAAGACTCTCAGGTTGTAGCTATCAGGAAATACAGACTCTGGCAGACTCCTTAACTGTACGCATAATAAAAGTATTCCCAAAAGGTTTAGTGCATATGGGTGGGATGTCCACCATGTACTATCATGCACTTCCATCGCACACTCCCCGAAATTAAATGAAGTTGTCATTGCGCAAGAATAGGCAACAAACTAACCTGTGTCTCCGTGAGACTTAAAGCTTGCGCCAGCTGTTTTCTCTCCGCTCCTACCACGTAATGATTCTTCTCAAACGCGTGTTCTAATTTCAAAAGTTGTGATGGTGAGAACGCTGTTCTGATTCGCTTCGGCTTGCGGAACGGCTGTAGAAGGAACCCGGGGATGTCTGGACCTGAGGACAAAGGTAAAAATAGTTAGCATGGAGTTTTTTGTACGTTCCTCTCCATAGAGATCTACACTTTGGACCTTTGGACTGAACAACGGAGCACCTCTCATGATAAAAGAAAAACTCGCAGATGAAGCAGATGCGAATACTGAATCTGACTCTGTCAACAAACCTAATTATTCCATTGAATGCCACGTGACTTCTCTCGTGATCGTGAGCATCATCTTTCTGACTGACCGGCTTCTTGGCAATTCAAAAGCAAATAAAATGGTTGAATGTGAAAATGATTGATTTTGGGTTTGATACAGAAAGGTGGAGTTTAATTGCAATTTTATTTCACTGACAGTCAATGTCAAAAACGAAGGAAAATTAGAGCCGGTTACTATTGACACTGAGATTTGAATGCACACGAAGGTACTCATTAAAAATACGAGAATTGCCTTTCTGAAGGTGAGCACTGGTTTATTTTTGCAGTAATTATCTTTCAAAGTCAAAGCAAAATCTACTACTCAAACTAAGACATATAATTTCCAAGTTTTCAAAAGTAAATTACTTTTGAAATTGTCACATAATTAAGTAACAAGTAGATACAAGAGTATGTAGACAAAAAATAACTAAAAAACTTGTTCTAATTGCAGAGCCATTGATAGTAAACGTAAATGCAATGCAGTTATAAAAATATATGTTTGACTTTACGAGTATACAAATTATAGCTGCACGGTCATACTTAAATGAAAGTGTTGACAAGCAACCGATTTACTTTTCTAGAACATATGCAAATAACACGGAAAGGGACTACAATTGCAGATTTATTAAATGCCAGTTAATCTTGACACGTGGCAGAATACGGAACTAAAATCTAAAACATATCGAACTTGACAGCTCAATGACATTTGACTTCACAAACACCGCTGCCAAGAGGTTTCAAGAAGTATTGGACACGGTAATCGTTTCTAAATAAGCGTAAATAATCTTTGACAACTTCGATTGATACAACATATCTTATATGGGTGCACAGACATGACAAGAACAGTAATAAAATTGTCATTATACACACTTATTGAATGTTAAATGTAAAATTCTTTACATTAATGCATAATTCATAAGTTTATAGAACGTACAATGACTGTAGTCAGTGCTGAGATTTTAAAATGCAAGTCAATTATTTTTTTCAATTAGAAATTCGACAAAAAACGATACTGTATTTATATGTTTTTAACGATTGTGTTGGTCACACTATTTAACCATAAACAATGACATTTCCTCAAATCCTGGCCGCTCACAAAACAATATATTCGAAAAAAGAACCAAGTACGAAAATTCCACGCGCACTATCCTTGTAGTGGCGTACAGACTATTAAAATTAAATTAAACAAAGATTACCACTAAACGACCGCTGCCCGGGGAGGATAATCCATCATCCACTTATGTTATTTCTACGTACTAAGAAATATGAAGTAATGAAACACCACAAATTATACAGCCGAGTGTTTCTGCTTTTATAAATGCTATTTAGTTCTGTGTTGAAATTTGACGTTTGTTAGATTTACACAATAGTACTTTAGCGTTTGTAAAATGGCTATTATTATACGTTTTGCGGGTTATGGATCGTAATCAGCAGGATGCTAATGTAATTCGCATATTTAAACGTTAATGTATGTAGACGTACTGAGAATGGATTCACTTCATCCATTCACATTGTGGTGACAAATAGGTGCTTGATTGAGTTGTTTATTGTGTGAATGATTCATGATAAGTAATACTCGTTGCCCTCTTTTTATGCAAATTAGTGGTAAGAATATATTAATAAGATAATTACAGCCTGTAAGTCCGTGTATTAAATTAAATTTACACAAAAGCTCGTTTTATGTTCCATGACTTACGTATCATGCTCTAAATATTTCTCTGGCTTTCCCACTCCCATAATGGTTCTATTCAAAGCCCCACTACCGGTTTTGAAACTTCTGTACCCAAAGCAATTATATAATTATAATTAAAAACTGACACGCCCACTCCAAACAATTACTTGTAGATTACTGGTCCAATTTAGGCCTCATATCAAAATAACAGCCATGCTAAAGGCCTCGGCCAACTTGGAACTTTAATAGGCCATTAGTTATGAGGAATAATATTACCCGTGGGTGGCTGCATACGCGTTCCGCACGCAGTGGCCTTGTGGCGACGTCCTGACATTTGCTAATGACATTATAATTGCACACATAACCATTTTCCGCAGACCTATCTATACCCATCCGCAGTTCCACACGAACAATCCCGCAATGTGCCTTTTTATAATGGTCGTGCGTTTATAGTGTAATATTTAAGGTACGATATCAATTACATGCAACGTCATTGTTGGTCGAGACATTAAAATTGAGATGTTATCGTTTATTTTTATTTATTATTCGCCGGTGAGTTTTAATGAGGAGATTACTTTGTGAGCGAGATACAACTGTCATAATCCAAGGTATTTTCACTTTACATTGTCGCGCTTACAATACTATTAATGTCAATGATAAATATGTTACCTTCAATACATGCCTGTTATTAAAGTTAAAGTAACTGTAAGCGTATGAAAAAGGGTTTAATTTCTACACAAATTTCAATTTTGACAACTCTCTTGCGTAAGATGGCTTTCTGTGATAATCGTCGCTGTGACAGAATGAGTTACTACATATTTTTATTTACGTGTTATTTACTTTAAACTTTATGAAACGTTTAAGTGCTCGCCTTTAATTAGCTGTCAGTTTGTAACCTCCAGTTAAAGTTGTTAACGAATTCTTCAAGTAAAATTGACGAACAACAAACAAAGAACGGTAGACTGAGAGGAAAATTCAATACAAAAAACAAAAGGGTTGCATGGTTTTCCAATACGAATAGAATTAAACTACGCAACAGGGATATGGGCAAACCAATATTTGCATGAGAAAATGCATTTTCGGCGTTGCGATAAGTGAAGGTGAGAAACAGATAGCATTTCACAATGATTGACACTAGGCAGTAACCTTTACGCTGTGACAAAGTTATTGCATAATGTATCGTCTCTAATCGATGACATAATTTGGGGAGCCAACCAATCATGGTTAATTGACGGGTGTGTAATTCCCTTAAGAATTGACAAATGTCAATTTGCTTTCGGCATTCAAAGTTATATTTTGTTTATGGTGAGTTGATGGTGCTGTCAGTGTGTCAATAGGTGGTCTAGCAGAAAATATTAAATGTTTTTAATGAGGTTTTATAAGCCCCTATTATTCCATTATAAATACATGACCTAATATGTTTATCAAACTCTTTCTCAGACATTTTTACTACCGGCGCCGCAAGATTAAAATATGAAACATTGTACATTTCAAACTGATAACTATTTGCAAAAAGCCATAAGAAAATGTTAATGCCAATATATTAAGTATCTGTCCGTTCTTAGTAAACTTCCGATAATAAAGACATCATCACGCCATAACCCTTTCCATAATTACGTGAACTAAGACATTGCTAAACTCATTAAGCCCATATAAGTAAAAATACCAACAATAAACAGCTTATATAAAGTATATAATTGCTGAATAACGACTATTTAATTACTTGGTACGTTTATGTCAAAGCAAATGTGCGTTTTGCGTGATAACCGTGTGGTTTCGCACAAGTGCGGTAATTTATTTCTAAAATGTGTTTTCACACTAGTCTTTACGTTACGACTACTTGTGACTTATTAGTTGCTATTAGGAGCGATCTGATAAAGTGCCCTATATAACGTTGGCAAAGGAATTGTAGTCAACATGCAACGATAACAAATGCTGGCTGTCGTTGTTGTCAGTTGTAAAACGATTTTAACTTGAATTAGGAACACGCTGCTTTTTTTCTGCACTAGTGTACGGCACAAAATATATTTTTTGGGTGAATTAGTTTCAAGGAAAATCAATAAAGAATGGAAAAATAATTAAAGATCAACACTATTGCTTAAGTAATTGAAATCACAAACATCCTTATCGACGAGATAACCCGAGGAGGTGTCACAGAACACATAAACTTTTTGTTTTACGACCACGAAACAGATAACTTTATATTGACGTTCATAAACCTAAAAGCTACAGATAAGTTCATTAAAACTATATCACAGTCTACGATAAACAGATTTACCCAAAAATAAATATTACCAAAGCCGTCGTTGTAAGGTCACTTCGTGCTGAACTCTTTTAATGAATGATCTTTTCGATAGCAAACACAATTAAACAGAAATTATGAATTGAAAATGCACGTCATCAATTAAAATAAGCCTCGAGATAGAGTTTATTATACTATTTATATTAAAAGATGATGGACCGTGACATCGGAAACGATTTCAAAAACTACTGTATGATATTTCATTTCATTCTCACTCTTTTAATTAAACATCAACTTTTTAATGTGGCGACGGCCGAAAAAAGTTGATAAGCTTTAAAAATTATCGCCCAAAACAAATAAAACAAACTTCTAATAAGATTCCCATTATCTCTAGCAGGCAACAGCAATAATTCAAGTTAATTAATCATAGTTTTCGTTGCTCTCCGAAGCCGTCGACATTGTAAATCATTTGTCTAACTACCGATCGCATCACTAACAAAATGGCTGCCCACTCAATGTTACCAACATAACAATCATTATAAATCGTTGCTTTTTAACGTCAGTTAATCGTCGCAGTCGCCCGACAACAAAGTAAGCTCAAATTACAGCCAATTATAAGCTATTCAATCCTTTTAGTGGAAATATGGTTTGAAAAAAAACACGTGGTTTAACAATATGCGGTAATTAAGAAAAAAAGCGCGCGTAACGAAAGATGTGACGGGCAGTGCTACCAACATGTTTAACGAGGCAGATAGTGATGTGCAAGTATCGATAAGTAGGACGATTGATAATGACATGCAAATAAGCATCTAATTAGCGATTTAAACGAAGCGTCTACATGACGAACTTACGCGACCAGTAGTTCAAACAAGTATTTTTATATGCATCATAATTATAAATAGGCACGTATATCTATGTGATTATCTGCGTCAGTTAATATGTCTATTAATCTTGTTATTGGCATAGAAAGTTTGAGTATAATTGCGTTAAGCATAATATATTTTTTGTTTAATCTTAACTTTCTACCTCATGAGAAAAAAATAAAATAAAGATACTATAGCTAATTTGATACAACATAATTTCTGTTTATATTCAAGCCAATTTAATCAGTTTGCAATGAAACCAAATTGAACCAAATAAAAGTTCTAAATAAAAAATAAACTAATCGACTAAAGAGCAACACTATAGAATAATCAAATTTCGAACAACAATGGCGTCACTTGATAATCGGGAGCCGTTTCCCGCTCACTCTCAACTCACATAAAACCTTCTTTGTCAAAACGCTTATTAGTTTTGTATGAAAAAAAGTGGTTATAATTTTATTTTTATTATTTCCCCCTTTTTTGTGACGATTTTGACGGGTTCTGCGCGTTAAGCCCGTTTAATTAAAATCGAGTTCATTACAATGTCGTCGGGTTCATAAAAATAACATTGGGTCGCAGATAAAAATGGGGATGATAAAGCGACTGATCCGTGGAGTTTATTATGAATATTTACAGTACGGAAGGAGGGACAAATTATCATGGCGGCCCTTTGTTGACTTAAATAATGGTGTGAAATTGAGTAGGGTAGTTGTAGATTACTTGGGAATGGTAGGGGCTACTGTTTTCATTGTAAGTAATCTATTTAATTGAGTACATAGATACAAATGGTATTTAATATCATGAAGAGTGTTTGTTCGTTGAAAGACCTAGCTCTCTTGTTTGTGAATATAAAAAAGTAACCTTTGTCATACGTCCAGTTCTAATATAAAAAAGTGTTAGTCATTAAAACAAATATGAAATCCATGAACATTACTTAGGACAGGCTTCTGAATTCAATACCCAATATTGGCTCACTGCTCATCGCCCGAGTAAAATGACAAAGGACTTAAAAATATGGGACTTCATAACTTGCGATATGTGAGTGTACTGCTCACCTTTATTTAACCCTTCGAAGACGATGCGTGAAGTTATGTTATGATGAAAATGCTAATAATTTCAACCCTGAAAAAAAAACGAAATAGATTTTTGTAATAAAAGAACACCCGCGCTCTTTAAAAACGAACTGTCAAACCATAGATAAAAAAATTCAACACACACTGACAGCATCAAAATATTAAAAAAAGATACGCGCCCAAAAAAAAAAAACAAAATTCTTCCACACAAATCCGGGACAGATCGTAAACGAGACGAGAAACTATAAATTCATGTCGTTATCTTCATAATTATGTTATCACTATATTTTAATTGCAACTAATGGGTCGATAGCTACAATGTATTCGGGCTATAGGCTATCGCGGACACAGTAATGAAAAGGAGCACGATCGGGTCAAACGGCCATGATATTGTTTCAAAATAGTTTTATTACTATGTACTTGTTTTAACTGTCTAGTTGGAGTCGTAACTAACACTATAATTATTCTATTTTGTCAGTCTTAATGTCCTTCGCGGAACACAGGCTTAGCCAATGTCCGCGCGTCCTTAGCGTGTGTTGTCACAGAACTGAGTGCAGGAAAGAAATCATGAAAGCATGGTTGTTTCTTGGTTGATTTCTCTTAATAGCTAACAAAATACTTTAGTTTAGCTGTGACTGAATTACAGATCCCAAGATATTTCAAGGCATCTAAGAACTGTTTTTATTGCTGCCAAGAGTCCGGCAGATCTTTGTCTTTATCCTACCTACTCCTATTAATTTTCTTTCTTTTTTGCTAGCCACTTTAAGTTTGTTTGCACTGTGTTTCACCTCATAACCTGCCCTCTGAACGTCAAAACATGCAGCCTTAGTGACTTCTGCGTTGCCATCGATGATGCTGTGAATGGGGTGAAGTTTTGGAGACGACGAAGAAGAAGATTATTACTGAACACGGTAAGTACAGATGTAGTTGTTCAAAATCGTTGTTAAAAGCCGGTAAACATTCCGTGTTTTTCTATAATAGTTAGAGCTATATTGAATACTATAGACAAGACGACAAAAGATCAAGATGTTGTGTTCAGTTTATACCTAAATAATTTTCTCTAATTGATTTCTAGAAATCGATAGGTAATTGGGTAATATATAACAATAATAATTATAACTTAATACTAAATGCGGTAGAAGTAAACAGTTGGTCTGCCCATTATTTATCAAAAATCATTAGGTTTGTCCTCCGAAGTTAAAATGATTGTATATCGATATATCGCTGAAGTTGTCTTAGGGCTGTGGGCTGATTATTCAATAGTCACATAAATTATATACACCGGTTTAAAGTTATTTATCTTTTGAAAATTGGCCTTCTACGAAAATAATTATAAACGTTTCTTTAAAAAAATATACATGTCCGGTTTTAGTCCCAACAGGGCGCCAACAAGGTTCCTTTACATTTTTTTTTCTAGATTTTAAATTCTTTACCACTCCCACGACTTAGATTACTACTTTTCTAATATGAACTACTGCATAATTGTCATTATATATTTATTGTTTCTATTAACCAGTCCGGAAATAAATCTTAATGGCGCCCTATTGGGACTAACAATGTTCAAGTTAAAAATAAACTTTTTCATTTCACGAAAGAAACCTAAAAAGTAGACTAAAACCAAGCAAGAAGCAACAACAACTAATTACGAACGATACGTTGTAATTAAATCATAAAATTTTAATTGACTTCATTTGATATGAGTTATAAAACATATTAATTGTATATATCTGCGACGGCTTATATGCGCGGCTATGTATTTACATATATTATAATTATGATTTATGTTGAAACATGGATGTTAGATCTAGATGATATAGTTTCACTGTGAAATCTCTTGTAAGCGGAATTAACTTATATATTTTTATTTTAAAGACCAACTTATATTTTTTTTTTGCGTATGACTTCATTTGCAAAAAAATAAAGCTCCTAACTACTTCTACTAAATGGCGTAAAGTAAAATAATAATATGGTTATGTAATTTACCGAATCTAGGCAAAACAGGCTACATTATTACATTTTCATCCCAGTATTGTGGATAATAAAAATAAAACAGGTACACACAACAAATAACACAAACATTATTGGCAGAAATTAAAACAGTTCGAAACAAATAGGACTTACCAAAAGGTTTATCACCGTACTAAACGGTAATAACAAAGTTTTAAATAGATGTTATTAGGTAACCAGAAAAATAAACTATTTAACAATAGAACTTCAAAACCTACAAAGAGACAAAAAAAAGCCGACGATGTAACTAAACTAACGGACGAAATAACGGCACTTCCCTTAATTAACCAAGTTAACTCAACGGTAAAATTAAAATAAGTAAAGAAGCTTAAAAGGATAATCTGACTTCAACAAGACAATAGAAATAAACAAACTTATTAAAACTCTTTGTATGTCAAACAATTCGGGATTTAAAAAAAGTTTGCGGTCGCTTTCAATGGGTCATAATGGCAACCAGACTTTAAACGTGGTCTTTAAAAAAGATGCCATACAAACAATTTAAACAACTAGGTACGTTGATATATTTATTTATAGATTAATTTTTTACCTAGATCCATTTTTATAGATAAACAACACAAATCTTGACATTATCTTGTCATGATTTGACTCAATCTTAACTTTGACCTGTCAAATCTTCAATAAAGTTTTAAAAGAAGATCACAGTCTTTAAAATGATTGCAATCAAATTGACAGATTGGCATATTATTCTGAAAAATTGTTCCGAATGATCTCTGTCATTAGTAAAAGTTTCATTGAAAATCGTTGCGTATTGAACGCAAAAATAAACTAAAATAATTCTTTAATCATCTAATTCTAACAAAAAAGTTTCAAAAAAAGAACCTCACGAAAGGCCAACCAACAAAAACATACAGCTTTATTTTCTCGCCAAACGTATTAATCTGTAACTTTCTTTTTACAACCAAAAGACAACGATCTCAACGTACTCAGATAACGGGCTTTTTATCATAATGGCTCCGTGTTCCGATAAGCTACTACTTTTTTTAAACATTTTAATTCTGTCAACGACGTACAGTTTTACACGCGACGACCCGGGCAAATCGATAAACTTTTTAGTGTCTGAAAAAACAGTTCTTGCTGTCAAAAAATACAGTGGTCGTTTCATTCTTGCTTACGTATTGTGAACAGAAGAAAATAATCTTATGCTCATAATGCTTTTCGTTAACAAGCAGCTATACCTTGATGATTTATTGATCACGAAGCGCATTAGTAATGATAGGTTGCTGCCCCATCGCATACATCCAGTGGAACCTGCAATTTAGCTTTACAACCGTACATACATTCGAAAACAAACGTAAAAGAATACGTATATTAACGAGTATAATACAAATACACCCAATTAGTATCGAGATTTATTTCTAAACAGCTTCTGCCAGCGGCTACATCCGCGTGAAAGGCAGAAAAACTGGTCAAGTGCGTGTCGGGCTTCGCTCATATAAGGTTCCGTACCAAGATGCAGAATTAAGTTGGTTGTATGAGAAAAAATTGTGAATAAAAAAAAACGTTTTGCTCAATATATTGGTATTTGTTAGTAAAATATACGTAATAATAAACATTATCACCAAATTTGAATTTCATTTACCAATGGAAAGTAAGAAAATTATATGGAACAAAATTTTGTAAAAAAACGGACTTTGGTGGCTTCTCATTATTTTGCTTTCGAATATTTGTGAACAAAAAACACAGTATTTATCTACTCAATGAGCTCTACACTCGATGGTGTAGGTCAATTTTTTTTTTCGCTCCCCCATCTTTTTTGCATGGGGCCTCAAAAAAAAAAAAAAATTTTTTTTTGATAATTTGTATGGCTTTGGGTCAACATGATACATATACTGTGAAAATTTGAAGAATGTAGTTCCAAACGTTTGGCTGTAAGACCCGTGTGACAGACGACGGACAGACGGACAGAAAGACGGACACGAGAGTGACAGCAGTAGGTCTCCGTTTGGACCCTTCGGGTACGGAACCCTAAAAAGTACCCGTTGTCCTTCTCCAAGGTTCAATGTATCTTCTTACTAAAATTCATCAAAATTCATTCAGCGGTTTAGGTGTGAAAACGTAAAAGACACGGACGGACGGAGCTTCTTTTGTTTTCTTTCGCCCGCGTAGTATTAGTACTTCTCCCAATATCTGTATAAAATAAAACCTATGTTTTATTCTGATTTATAAGCTATATTTCTATAGTTTCATCAAAATTTGTTCAGTAGTTTTTGCGTAAAAGAGTAACAAACATCAATCCATCCATCCATCCTTACAAACTTTCACGTTTATAATAGTAATATAGGATGAATTAATCGAATAAACACATTACTAGTAGATAGGTGTGTAAGCAGGAAATGAAAATCGGTTGAATAATTGAAACTGTATGTAATTCGTTTAAAAACTTATGCAACCTCAATGAGAGATAATTAAGAGCAATGCTTCCCTTAATAAATAAGTGACTAATGGGCGTTTTATAACATTTCATAACGAATGGCCGGAATAAAACCGCGGCGCCATTTTGAAATTTTAAATCTGGAACTCGATAGCAAATAGACTCTCATTATGGAAATACAAATCAGCGATAGTTAACTTTTGAGTATAATAAGTACCATTTTCAAATTTTGCAAAAAAAAACATTGTGAAAAAAACGAAGTTTAACGTTATTTTCAAAAATAAAATTTAATTTAATTTTTATTTTAGTTTAATTTTTGGATCCGTTTTCGGGATAAAAAAAATTGCCTTTGTTACTCCGGATTAATGTAGCTTTCCATAGATGAAAGATTTTTTAAATCGGTAAAGTAGTTTTTGGCGTATCCATTACCAACTAACTTACAAACAATCAAATCTTTCCTCTTTATACTCGTAATATTAGTGTAGATATCTGGTTTTTAATTGTCAATTTGCCGCCGGAAATTCAAATCAGCTCCAAATTCAACAGTAAAATCGTATTATTGAATAATTTGAATCGTAAAACTAAATCGATCGTTGAAAACGCAATTAACTAATGATAGGATGTGTGTTATGTTGTCAATGTTTGATGATGAAACAGAAAAAACAGAGATCCTAAAAAAGTTTTGATGACCATTCCCTACGGCATTTCGGGATACATATAGCAAAAATAATAAAAAGAAAGCTTGTACCTTTTGCGCCAAGCATGACGCATAGGTTATGCATCCCATAAATTAATTTGGAAAAAGTAACAAAAAAAATGCAAAGGAAAAAGAAACATATTAAAGCAAAGAGACCAAATCAAAGTGACACTTGACCGCTTATACTCAATTAGGCGCTAAAAGAGTTCAAGCCAAAAACCGTAAAGACAGATTCAATACTTTATGAACTGAAAATAAGATACGGATTGTCATGCAAAAGCAGAATAAAACAAACAACAATAAAAGCGAATCCTGCAATTTGAATAAGGAAGGATTCCGCAATGTTGTTTTGTTTCAACGCTTTCGATTGTGCTACAAGCTATTGCCAGATGCACGTCAGGAAAAACCAACGAAGAATATTGGCATAACACCAGGAAATCGAAACAAGAAAGGCCTATACGTGACATGACCTCAATAGAAGATATTGCCTGTTCTGTTTATATAGATATTGTACTAAATTAAAATGGTATATAATGACATATTATATATCTCCTCAAAATTATGAAAAACGATGGGATGAAAAAAGGAATTGAAGGAAGATTCGCAATGCCATCTTCTTGTCACTATCCTAATTTTTGTGAACGGCTCAGTGCGTTTTCACCCTCCAAGCATTCGCCGTCGCCGTCGTTTAAGTATTTACTCCCTTTTCAAGATGTCGCATAATATCATCCAGATAGGAAATTCCTATAGAATAGAATATCTTTATTTTGGACACAAAAAATCCATAGAGTGTTAGTAACATAGAAAAACTTATTACCTAGTGTTAGTAACATAGAAAAAACTTATTACCTAGTGTTAGTAACATAGAAAATCTTATTACCTAGTGTTAGTAACAATCAACCGCCGCACAAACTGCTGCACAATCGGAGAGCCGAAGCTCTCAGCTACAGTTTTCAGGATGCCGTTCCGACTGTCCCTCACTCTCCTCAGTAGCGACGCTGTTTTTTTACGTATAACATCAAAAAATCCTATGAAATCCTATGTTTCATCAAATTCGAAAACTGACCTTTTTGTTGAAAAAGTTGTGACTGGAGCACATCTCTTTGTATGCAAGTTTTTTTGTGGTCGTGTTGTAAAGTTTTTTCAAAGCCATGACCCAGCTTTGGATAACAAAAAATAATAATGAAGCTTTTCTCATGGAGTCGTGATAATAAATTATGAGATAATTGGCCAAATATTTGTGAGAATATGCTTTTTTTGTATTAAGTTTAATAGCTCTTTTACCGTAAGTGCCAATATAAAAACTTTGATGATTAATCAAATGATAACACATTCATAGATTCTGTTTAGGACCATAACATTAGTAATACGGGTGTTACAAGTATTTATCTTTGTAATTTTGTTTGTGGGAATTTCCCGAACAATATTCTTGCTCATATATAGCGCAATGAAATCATTGCCCTATGGTTTATTGTTGGTCGTATCTTCTAAACAAGGTCAGATTTACGCTCAAATTTACGAAAACGGAACCAGCTTCTTGAATAAAAAGCGCTGATGATTAAGCGATCAGCGAAGGTGATTATCTTTACTCAATTATAAAAGCTGAATTGTGCTTCTTTGGATTTGAAATTGTGTTTCGAAACCGAATGATGATAAATGCCCATTTAATGGACCTAATTTGCAGAAAAGTATGTCAGAAGTTTAAGCCAAGGACAAGATTTTGAAAGAAAGTTTTTTTTTTTTTTCAGGTTTCCATCTTACGGACGGCTAACAATTTTTCTGGGACAAAAACAGTAAGTGGTAATTACAGAAGTGAAAAAGCCCGCAGCCGAATGAAATACTAAAATTGATATACCAGCTGAGTTAGCTGATAACACATTTTGTTCCTACGATCCTACCACACAGAAAAAAACAGAGGCTAAATCATTCGGACTTACCTCCAGGAAACCTGTGTGGGAATATCCTGCCGTGCCTGTTGATGAGCCAGGGGTACAGCGTGTAGGACTCCCGAGGGACAGGAGGCGCGGGGTGCGGGGGCGGGTGCGGTGGCAGTGGACCTCCAAAACCCTGCTGCTGATGCGCCAGCGCCGCGGCCAGAGCAGCTCCTTGGAAGTGCGCCAGGAACTGATGGTGGTGACTCTGCGCGTCCAAATACGGCATCCTCTTCATTTCAGGCGAAGGGAACATCGCCGGCAACGCACTAGGCCTCAACAAAGGTCTCGGTGAAGGACTCCTCGGAGACGCGACCGGCGAAGGGGAGCCAGGACTCGCCAGCGGCGGCGACGCATGCTTCGGCCGTTCCGAACCACCCACTATACTGTCTATACTAAATCCTATCTTCGGCTTCGATGGGACCGCCACCACAGGGGTCGGTGCGAGAGGCATCATGCTTTTACACACAACGGGTCCGTCACAAAAAATAATAATACACCAAATCAGAAGCACATGTCACACAGAACACAATCCATCGTGAGGCGAGCGCGCGATACGAACGCCAAGGCGGCGCGCGGCCGAATGAGCCCTCTGCGCTCACGAGACGCCCGGCGACATGGAAAAAAAATAACGAACATGGACTCCTCACCTCCTATTGGACGGTATTTACCAAGGGGTGGTGACTGATCACCGAGCTGCACTCTTTATTTGAATGTCTGCTGCGCGATTGGCCAGCAGGCGTGTGGAGGTGTTATTTGAATTTGGAACGCTTTCCCAGTGGGCGGTTTGAGTTAAGAGCTTGTGATTTAGCCGGCCGTATGGCGTATTACACCAGATTTGTGGCGCGAAACGCGTAGAGTGGTGCTTTCGAATTTAGTTGGTTATGATTCAATTAAGGCGTCGATTGGGTGGGTAATCGCGGTCGCCTTGCTCGTTTTGGGCTAGTCGGTCGGCGCTGCGCTCGTCCGCTCCGCTCGCCTCCGCTCGGTGTAATACTTTTTAATTAAGTCCGATGCTTTATTAGCTTAATGTCGCGAGATAAACGTGCATTTTTCAACGATTCCCGCCAATAATTGATTCTTACAAAATGGCGGACATTTATAGTCGCGTTCGGTTTAATTATTTTTATCGTTAATAAAATAATTTGTTGCAGCGGCCGTACGATTGTTTTCTTATGTAGTTGAATTAAATTTTAATGAAACCCGATAAAGTTTGAATTTCACGGATATTTTCCACCATTACAAACTAAACAGTGTTTGGTAAATAGTTGATTTTTTAATTAAAATTGTTATGCTTGATAGTCTGTGGTGCGTTGTTTGTGATTGATTTTTGTTTATAAAATACAGATTGCTTACTTTATGATACCTATTCATTATGAAACATTGAAATAGGTAGTTAAAATATGGGTAGAAATCTACAATTATAATTAATTCAGTTATTTATTTTATGCACTTACAGTCACAGGTTGCGGTTCGCTTTTCTTTTTTATATAATGTAAGTAAATAGATACGGATTAGGTTGGTAGCTTTGGTAATTAATCATCTAAGTGTAGGAATTCTAGTTTTACCTACCTACATACCTAATTGTTTTTAAAGGGGAAGCCTAAATTATTTTGAAATCGATTAAAACAAATTTAAATCGTTGTCAAAAATTGCAAACAATATAAATATTTTTAGTTTAATCGAGGTTGTAGTTGTTGAGTTTAGGTTGCGTTTCCAAAGACCAAATTTACCTTAACTAGGTACCTACTTAAATAGCTAGGTACATTCTAAGACTAAATATAATTGGGCGTCCTAGCAGAAAGGGTTCACTTCTCGGCATTTAGTTTCCGATACATAGGTATGGAGTTTTATAAAGTTTATACAAACACAAATACCTACCTACAGTTTCAAAATCAAAGGTCTGATAAAAAATGTGCCAGATTTTGATTTGTTTTTTAATCCTTATTATCATTGACTATTCTAGATACCGAATCTTGTCTTAAAACTCAATACCCCACTAATGGACCCTTTCTACTTGAACGCCCACATTTATTGTGTCCTAGTCTAAACTGAAAAACGCGGTTAAAAAAAGTATTTACCGAACAAGTTTTGCAACTATAAATTAAAGAAAATTTTAGTTATTAGCAAAAAGAACTTTAATAAAATAATACAAAGGTAATTAGCAAAAAGCTAAACTCTGTTTTGTTGCTAGTAAGACATAGTTCGCAAGTCCTAATATTTTCTTAACCAGTAACCAACCCTTTGGTACTGGTAAGTTGACTAAAAGTTTTATTTCAGTGTTAATATTCGGTTTTTTTCTTTACAAGTAATCTGACGACGGGTTATCCCACCGGCAAAAATTATGCACTTCTATAAACACTTTTAGTGTCAGAGGAGGTACCGTATTTCACCGTCGACCACATCATCGCTTATCATCAGATAAAACAGTGATCAAACGCGTCCAATCTACCTAAAATATTTATCCCGCGACTTTTGAGGCAAAAGGTTATGAACAATTTAATTTGCAGCTGTAGCAGCAGCTTTCTGGAGTTGAATTCATATCGCTATCGCAGTCTTGTTTCTTGCTATATTTATGAAGTATCAAAGTTTTACAATGGTACAAAATGCGCGCCATTTGTTCTTTTTTTCAACAAATCGATTTTATTTAGCCGATTTTTAATTTCAGCCAGTATCTTTTTGATCTAATGCATACATTTTATATTCAACTTAATGGGAGACATTAAACCTCTATGGTACATTTATATCCAAATAAAAATAAAAAACAGTGCAATGATGAGATTTCATATAACATTTCTGCACTGTTCTGGTTCTAAGCAAACAAGACGTCCTTTGTGATCGGATTTGTAGTGATTAATGATAACATTACTACATAGTTGAAAGAAAATTCAATTATAGTGTCTGTTTGTAATATCAAAATAATAACTTTTTAGTATATGCATTTAAGACCGCGACCGAAGAGGTTCTTTGGAGGAGGAATTCATCCTCACGCATGCACGATATTTTTTATTTTCAATCAATATTTTAATTATAATCTATTTAAGGAATATTCATACTGAAATTTAAATCTAATTTATACATTTGACTTATTATCTATTGCAATCAATAATTGAAATTGGAATTTAATTTGAACATTTTTTATTTCTCTAGCAATAAATACTTACATCAAAAATTGGAATGAAAAGATAAGAAAGCTTTAAACTATGACATTGAAACAAAATAAAAATTACTATAACACTTTTTAAACTATTACCATGTAAAACATACTTATGTAAACGTTATAATGATATTATAATTCAATGCATGAAATAAAAGTTTATTTTTATTTTTATTTATTTGCATAGTACCTACCTAAATATACCGTACCGTACATATAAATAACCTATACAATACAAAACTTAAAACAAAAATAAACACATTTGTCTCTATCTGTTTGTCTTTCTGTTTCTGCCGGATAATCTCCGAAACTGCTGAACCGATTTTCACGGGCCTTTAACTGGAAGATAGCTAATGCTATAAAGAGTAACTAAGCCTAAAACAATACTTAGGTATAGACATTATACGCAAAGAAACAGTGAAACGCAGAGATAAAAGAGAGCAGTGGTATTGGTAGCGACTTACAAGTTGTAGGTCTAGAGTTCGAACCCAGACAGGCGCTTTACTTTGTGTAAAATATTTCATCATCACTGCTCTCAAAAACGGTGAAGGAAAACATCATGAAGAAATGTCCTAGAACCAAAAATTCAAAGACATGTGACATTCACCAACCCGCACTGGGCCCGCGTGGTGGATCCCCCATCCCCCGGTCACAGAGAGGACGCCTGTGTCCCAGCAGTGGGAACATTAATAGGCTGATGATGATGATGACGAAAGAAACTCTATCAGAGTTCTCTAACTGTTATAAAAAGCTCTATGACATCAGTAACTCAGAATTTTCCATCTCTACATATGTCTCTATCACGGAACAGATATGTAATACATACTTAGTACTTAGGTTATTAGATATAAGTACCGACCTAATGATAGAAAATTGCTTTGGGTATATAGGAAGGATAATAAATAACATAATATTTATGTAAATGCGGCGGCAAACGGTTTAAGCTAAAAATGAAGCAATTTTATTGATTAGGCACTAATAAGCTGCTGTTATATGTAAATATTCTATACAGTAAAGTATGTAAGTATTAACTACCTGCCTTATTTGTAAACTAGGGTTTTAGTACCTGTACTGTTATTTAATCTGTGCTTTAGGTAGGAAGATACCTAAGTCTACTAAACTATTTGTAAAGTAGCTTTCATCGCGTTTAATGTTTATTATTGACTAGCTGTCCCACCCGGCTTCGCTGCCGTCAACTGGCTACCTACCTACCCTACCTACCTACCCTATCTACCCTATATACATGATTGTTGCGTAACTTAAACCGTTTACGCAGCGCACGCGACGGAAGCTCTCAGAAAGGAATAATTTAGCCCGTTTTTGCAACATTTTTCATTTATGCTCCGCTCCTATTGGTCGTAGCGTGATGGTATATAGCCTATAACTTTCCTCGATAAATGGACTATCCAACACAAATAGAAATTTTCAATTCCAACCAGTAGTTCCTGAGATTAGCGCGTTCAAACAAACAAACTCTTCAGTTTTATAATATTAGTATAGATTATATTTTGTAGAGCTTTTCATTTTGATGAATGGGATTTTGCGATAGGCAGGTATCTAATAATAATATAATAATCATTTATTAACACACACAAGTTACAACAAAGAAACAATTTACAAAAAATAAACAACACAACAATCACAATACAATTTACAATATTTTTGTAATGTTTGTATGTCGTTTTGTTGCAATTAAATACTTTTTCTTTCGTTCTTTCTTTACAAAATAAACCTAAATAGATACTTATTTTCTATCACAAACATATTAAAATTAAAAAGAATCAACTATTAAAAAAACTTTTCAAAAATATAAACCGACTTCAAAGCAAAACACTACTTGAAGTCGGTTTATTCTTACCGAAATTTTGGTTTAGGTACATGATCACAAAAAAAATAATAAAAAGTAACATATGTGAATAAAAAATAATAAATAAAATCGTTTATTCAGGAAAAACAATCAGGAATATAGTGCAATGCCAACAATTAATCCTGCTCCCTTTTTTTTGAAGTCGGTAAAAGTCGGTAAATCTTATATTTTAAGTTTAGTATTGCTGCAGTATTGCTACTGGGATTTGTTAGATAAGGCTAAGTAGTAAGAATTACTTTAAACAGAAAACTCCTAATAAATATGAAAAACAAATACCAACACTTTCCTGGATAGAATTTAAAAGATGTATAAAATTACTAATATTACGATCACTTCACAATTAAGAAGTACTTAGATTGGGCGCACAGTTGGCTCAGTAGTTGACCGATTGACTGCTGCGCTGCGTGTCGCGGGTTCGATTCCCGCACGGAACAAATATTTGTATGAACTACGGGCAGTTGTTCCGGCTCTGGGTGTTTATGTATGTGAGTTTACATGTTTCTAAATGCACTCAAGATACAGGCGAAATTCCTAGAAAGTTGAGGTTACTTTTTAGGGTTCCGTACCCAAAGGATAAAAACGGGACCCTGTTACTCAGACTCCGCGGTCCGTCTGTCTGTCTGTTACCAGGCTGTATCTCATATGAACCGTGATAGCTAGACAGTTGAAATTGTTACAGATGATGTATTTCTGTTGCCGCTCTAACAACAAATACTAAAAACAGAATAAAATAAATATTTAAGTGGGGCTCCCATAAAATAATCGTGATTTTTTTGCCGTTTTTTGCGAGAATGGTAAGCAACCATTCGAGCGTGAGTCCGACTCGCACTTGGCCGGTTTTTTTAGTTGTTCTTATTTAGTTTTGAACATAGATGTTTTGAAAAACTTTACTTTAGCGTGAAAACATGACCAACTTCAAAGGACTCGTTCTTAACACAAAGACCAAATTCAGACCCCGGCCTTCAGCCTTTTATATAAGTACTTTTTTGTTTTCGGGGGCAAACATTTAAAAGGCTCCTGGACTTTTGAGGAAAAGATCAGGGTGATGGATTTTTACCTAATTAAACACCACTGTGGAACACTATCATCACATGAATGTGGTCGGTAGGTACTGTGTTGGCTGTTGAAAATTCATTCAATCAATCACAGCAGATAACGCATGCTTGACAATTTGGCACATTAATTCTGCGATTATTTAGAGGTGAGAAACTCGGCCTTAGTGCAACGGCTGATATTATATAGGTACGTATTACCTACGTATGTCTACACGTAACTACATAATTACTACAATGTAAATACAACTTTTGCAGTATCTAGGTAGATATATATTAGAGAAAACCCCTGTCAAAAGTTAATAAGAATCCACAGTAATTTTCAATTAAAATTATCTATTGATAGTTTTGAAAATAGCTTTTGTGCAATAAACTCATAGCCATAAGGAAATCGCTTTCAAAATCAATCTGTAACAGATATGCAGTAACCATACTTTGATTTCATCAATATCAGCCTTATAATGTTCCCACTGCTGGGACACCAGCCCTCTCTGTGAGAGGGAATGGGCCGTAATCCACCACGCGGCCCAGTGCGGGTTTGTGGATATCAGATGTCTACGAATCTTTAGTTCTAGGACATGCCGGTTTCCTCACGATGTTTTCCTTCACCGTTTTAAGAGCAGAGGTGATGAAATAATTCACATAAGTTGAAGCGCCTGCCTGGGTTCATTCTACCGGACCACCACTGCACTTCAAGTAGTTTGATTTATAAATATCTAACTAGTACCTGTATGGTTCACACCACAGATCATAGAAACAAAAGTTTCTAACCTAACAAAACAAATTCTTTTGTTTCTATGATCTGTGGTTCGCACTAAGCGTTTTGGGAATATATTCACTGTGCGTAGGTACAGCTAAGGAGTCCATTCCCTGTCAGAGTCTATGTTTCCTGATAGCTACAACCTGGAAGTCTTTAAATCAAGAGTGAATTGATTACTTCTAGGCGAGCGTGCTTCACCGTCGACCACGTCATGGCTTACTATCAATTGAGATAATGGTCAAGTGCGAGCCTTTCATCAGACAATCATCATTACATTTATTAAATCTGTAGAAAAGTCGGTTACCAACGGAACCCAATTCTAGCATTTTTGTAGTTTTTGTGTCTCTTTGTCTGTTTAATTGTGCACGCATCAAGTAAAATGTTACGCAACTAATGTAGATAATTTCTATACATACAAATTTTGCTTAACTTTAAGTATTACTATATTTGAAGGTTCATAATTTTATTCTTATTGAAACATATATATACAATTGAATATTCTAAAAAAATAAAATACCTATATACAAATACAAAGGGGAGACGGAAAAAAGTTTAAGCTTACTTAGTTAGATAAATTTAAAGTGTCCAAGAAGTAAAATATCACAAACACACGCAATTCACATACTCGAACAGTTGAACTTCATATTCGATAGATGGCGTTGTGAATTTGACGTCATTTTCTCAATGGCGGTGTTTAGATTCTCCGCGGAAGAATGACCCTAGAAAAAAAATTTTTGTTAGGTATGCAGGTAGGTAAGTAAGTAAGGTAGAGTAGGTAGTTGACGAGGGCAAAGCCGCGGGCACAGCTAGTCATTAATAAAAAATAAACTTTGAACCGGATAACCCAAATAACGCAAGTGTGAAGGCAGTGTTATTTGTTTAAAGAAAGTTAAAAACAAAAGGTTGGCAGGAAGTCTTCAATTACCTACCGAAAGAAGGTGAGTAATGGACAATTTGGGATGATTGCCGTAATCACCAATTCACCATGCTCGGTGATCGGAGATTGTGGGGTGATGCAAACAGGTCAAAGGTTACAAAGATGTAGGTAGATGGATAGCTAAGATGTCTATACTTCATAAAAGATAGCTTGATCTCTGCGACAGATGTCAGTATCAATACAGTTACAATAGCGCTTGACAGGCTAACAATAAAACCGGCCAAGTGCGAGTCGGACTCGCGCACGATGGGTTCCGTACCATTATCGCATAAAACGGCAAAAAATCACGTTTGTTGTATGGGAGCCCCACTTAAATATTTATTTTATTCTGTTTTTAGTATTTGTTGTTATAGCGGCAACAGAAATACATCATCTGTGAAAAATTTCAACTGTCTAGCTATCACGGTTCATGAGATACAGCCTGGTGACAGACAGACAGACAGACGGACCGCGGAGTCTCAGTAATAGGGTCCCGTTTTTACCCTTTGGGTACGGAACCCTAAAAATAACGTATACGCGGTCGTAGCAGAGATCAAGCTATCTTTTATGAAGTGTGTTTATTAGTGTGTTTTTAGTAGTTTTTGAGTTTATCCATTACAAACAATCAAATCTTTCGTCTTTATAATATTGTTATAATTATATTTATGTATATTATATTGTGTACATGTAGATTATATAATAAATAATAATAATATCTCCTTCATTTGATAGCTTTCTTATTTTGTAAATGTTTAAATATTCAATTATTATTTTTACTTTTATAATATAGATGCCTACCGGTATCGGAAACAAGGTCCAAACTACCGGCACCGGCCAGGGCCCCAAAGGGCACCTCCGAACATACGAGCCATGTCCAGAAGTACTGCTTTCTTAATCAAGCGCTTGACCCAGCCGCCTAACGAGAGCCTTCTAAGGTGTTGGTCGAGGCTCGTGGCTTTTAAGCCATTGGCTGACAAGAATATCGGTACAATAATCGCTGAGTCCACATCCCACATGTCGACAACCTGGCAAGCCAAGTCAAGATACTTGATTTGCTTATCTTTCTCGGCTTTCACGAGGTTCCCGTCATGCGGGACGGTTATGTCAACAATCATTGCACGCCTCTCGATTCGGTCCACCACCAGACAGGCTTATTGGCTACAATAATTATGTCAGTGATGATGGACCGATCCCAGTACAGTGCAGTACATACAGTTATATGATATTCCCATTTTATTTTATATGAATATTATAGGTACCGTAAAAAATGCCATCTTTGCCCACTTTTTTCGAATAATTACAATTTTAATACGATTTTTCTATGGAGACGTAAGTATTTTACTTCATCAGTTACAACTGTAAGATCATGTGCATTTTTTAGTATAGCTAAATATACTATTATTCAACATTTAATTCAATATTTATTCGATTTTGTTGGTGGGCAAAGTTATCTGGACCTTTAGCCAACTTTAATCACATTGATTTTTATGCAAATATGGCCTTTATGCAGATGACATAAAAACCAGTACAAGAATTTTGGTAAAGTTAGCGTTTACTTTAGGAATGTAAACGGTATTATGAAACATTTCTTGCTAATATGACTGGGCAATGTTATCCTGTTTGCACTAAAACTTTACCCGCAAAAAGTGGCAACAACACATCTAACTCGACGAGTTCCAACAAGTTACTAAGCGAATTTAACAACAACGATAGTCAGTGTTGCCATACATATAACCTATTTTCTACCACAGACAATCAATGTTTCCAATTTATTAAGATATGTTTGCACATCAAGGAATGCATAAATTATTTTTGGGCAAAGTTTCCCGTGGGGGCAATTTTGGCATATTTTACGGTATATAATATTGTATACAATAGGTATTTAATGTAGATAACAGCATCATGCTAAATATTGGTATTATGGTCTTTCGGTACGTATACCAGGTAAAGTATTTACTTAGTATTTACTTTTTGGCTTCAGTAAACTGAATCGGCATCGCAATTGATATTCTATTATGTTAACAGTTGCGGCAGTTAGTTACATTATCTGTTCACCGTGTCAGTAAGGTTGGCTGGTTCTAACTACTTCCAACTGTTGACTTCTTACGTCATATGGTCTCCTGGTACCGGTATACCCATTAGAAAAAAACAGTTTTTTTTTTAATTGTGCTTATCTAATTACACTAATATTATAAACGCGATAGTTTGTGAGTGTGTGTTTGTTACTTCTTCACGCTCAAACGGCTGAACGGATCTCGATTAAATTTGGCACTAAGATAGATTATAGTCAGGAATAGCACATATGATACTTTTTATCGCGTGAATATGTTTCCTTGGGATAATTTTCGACATTCATGCGGGCGAAGCCGCTGGCAGAAGCTACTAGGAATCTAAAATCAAAATGACCTAAGTCTTGTTAGTTTGGAACCTCAGCTTTAAATAAGAACTAAGCATGTGGCCTAAGAAGGTATACGATATAGGCATTAGACCAATATCCTATTGATAAACCTGTAGATTCCATTCCCGGGTCAGGTGCTTCCTATCAGGAAATTCTCCCTGAAAATTATACTAGGTGAACATAGATACTACCAAGATAAAAAGTCGAAATAATTATAATAATATGTTCTAACACAGTCCATGTTCTACCTATGTTCCCAATTTCATCCAAATCTGCCGTGATTGATGAACAAAAACCTAAACATACAGATTTACACTTAGAAGTGATGAAATGATGGCAATTCTGCCTATCCCTTGCAGAAAAACAAGCGTGATAACATCATCAGATACCTACAACAAACATTCCCATAGCCCTGCGCAAATAATCGCGCGGTTAGAGCCCATTACGGCGCCATCTTGGATTCAGCACAGATAAAATCAAATCTTCCATAACACCATAACACCTTGGGATTGAACACAAGTGGTATTCAGATATTCAAATGTGATCACGACTCTGGCCGCTCCCTTGGAGCAAGGCGTGATAATAGACTGATTCAATAGTCTTTGGTAATTGTATGAGGTTGTGTTTGCTGTAAGGAGCTTGTAATTTGATAGATTAAGTTGGGTGCTAAAAATAATGTAAGTAGTCTTTGTAAGTGCCTGGTCGATTTTAGTAACACTACTAGCTTCTGGCAGCGGCTTTGCCCGCGTAAATGTCGAAAATTATCCCAAGGGAAAATATTCCCGGGATAAAAATCCTATGTGCAATTCCAGACGATAATCTATCTCTGTGCCAAATTTCATCCAGATCCGTCGAGCCATTTGAGCTTGAAGAAGTAACACACACACACAGACACACTCATAAACTTTCGCCTTTATAATATTAGTGTAATTTTCTTTTACGTAGTAGGTCTCGCATTTAGCATATTCCCGTAAACTTGACCAGGACATCGGCCCTCATCGTTCTGTGAAGCCGTGGCGGTCCAGAAGGAGGCCGTCGAGCGGGATCATGAGAGGGCCGATACCGCTCGAATAACCAGGCTATTTAAAACAATTTTTTTATAAATAGCAAATACACACAGCGATAATTTTTAATTGGGACTATCCCACCGCACTATTCCCAAACCACTGCAACTTCTGAAAGCCAGAATCAACAGTGGCGACCACCAGAAAAGCGCCGAGGCAATGAAGCTCGACGAAGTCCCGGAGAATGAATTTAACTGTCTTGGATCCCGCAACGAAATTAATCAGAAAAGAAAATGGAGGAGTAAGAAAAATACAAATTTCCACTTCCCTCCATATCAAGCAGGAGACAGAACAAACAAGACCAATAGGCACAAAGGGTCGTTTACAACTGGGATAAGCCCAGTTGCCTAGCACCACGGATAAAAATTAGCATTAATATTAATGGGTCCTAACATTGTGAGCTGTTTGTTATATTTGATTTCAATAATAGGTATGGCAAAAGCGCTTGAACGCACGTAAATTTGTTCTAGTTTCCACAAGGTTTCCACACAGCGATAATGTAGTTTTTATCAGTGAAAGACCTTAGAAGACTTTTTACAAATATTTAAACAAACAATTTTACAACAAACATGACCATTATATCTATTTTTTATATTACTTTATATTATCTATTTTACATATTTTTCAATTTATAAGTTAAGCACACATTTGCACTTTATGACATTATTTTAAGTATCTATTTTATTTACCCACGTCCGTGTGTCACTAGCGGGGTGCCAACTGAAAATCAGCGCTTGGTGTCAGACGCCCAGCAAATGCTGAGTTGGTAACCCTTTCGGTATGGGCACGCCCGGCGCAATTCTTTACTGTTCTTCTCTGTTACTTTGTGATTTTTGCTGTCGTGTTGTGTCTATGTCGAATAAATGTTTTCTATTCTATTATTTTATTCTATACCACTCTATTCCCTGAATGGTTAGGTCTATTGGATGTGTCAGCAATAGGTATAGTCCTCGCCAAACTTCTTAACCGTCCTGAAGTTGGCTACAATGGCTGCGCAGTAGTAAATATCATACAAAAAAAGCACCAATCCGTGCCTTGCGCATTGGAAAGCCAACTTCAGGGCAGCCAAGAACTTTGGGTTACACCCATATTTCGGCAGTTTTGTTATATAGGGAGCAAGCTATCAACGCCCGGTTGTTAATTAATAATTAAAGACTCGGATAGTCGGCACTGCTACAATAAAACGCCCGATGGAAAATTTCAATTACACCTTCCTTAACAGAGGCCGGCTGTAGTCGGTTTTGGTCAATGCCTAATTAGAGGAATAATATTTTTTTTCGTTATTTTCCGTACTGTGAAATCATAAACCAAAAAAATAAATCTTCGGTAA
Organism: Orthosia cruda; assembly: GCA_964057195.1. Lineage (NCBI taxonomy): Eukaryota > Metazoa > Arthropoda > Insecta > Lepidoptera > Noctuidae > Orthosia > Orthosia cruda. Next base: position 3,571,267 of record OZ059827.1, read on the forward strand.
CTTGCCTACTTGGCTATGTTTGATCTGTGATCCTCATTGCTGTGTTTTAAAGGAAAAGACATTTTTCTTACTGCCAATATTCAGGTGACAAGTAGTTGATGGATGTGGGCTGCATTCCTCTATTTACAAATAAATAACAAACTCCAATATTAAGCTACTCCTATCTTTTGGCAATTGTTATCTGTGGTTCATTGTAGTGCTAATTGAAAGGTTCTCGTAGATAGGCGCTTCGGGACAATACGATAACGCGTTTTCATATAAATTGTTCTAGGGCAACAACTCGATTCGAAAAGACAATTACTAAAGAGAAAGAATAATATTTAAGTTAGTGATGTTTCTAGAGGTCAGCAGATGTCAGAGTCGCATCCGGTCTTACCGGAAACTGATTCAAAGTACCTACCGTGGACTGTGGTAACAACGAACAAGTTGAAATCACAGTGAAGTGGAATGGTGGATTGTTTTATCCAACATTTTTACTAGATTAGTTGCTGAAAGTTGAAATAAAACTAACTTTATCGTTTTAGGTCAGTAGGTTTACGATTTAAAAACTTTTATTGAGCAAATAAATCTGTAATGTTCATTGAAGTCTAATAATTTCGCAACTGTAGGCTACAGTACCTTATTAAGTCCTGGTGGGCAGAAATAATTTTAAACAATATTAAAAGAAGCATAGCTATGTCACTTACAGTTTGAAAGGCGGGTGAAATTATAAAGAGTTTATCTCTAACTTTGGTGAAAAAATGGTTATCCCCTTGATAACTATTCTAGATGTCTATAGTAGCTAGCAGCTACTGGCAGGTAGATCGCCACAATATGTCACAATTTGTGTCAAAAAAAAAACGATTCAAAAATGGAACCTAGGACCCGAATCTCAAAAAATGCTCGAGTAATAAACAAAATTACAAATGTCCTTTAAAAAAAAGTAATTAGGTCATGTGGAAATTAAGTACTTGTAAAATTTGCCCTATTTTAGAGCTAAAAGTAACAAAATGTGAAGTGTTCATTCTGTGACTCTTCTTGAAATATCTGAATTTCATACATTTCAAGAACAAAGAGCTTGAGACGCTTGACCATTGTCTCGCCTGATGGCAAGTGATGATGTGGTCGACGGTGAAGCACGCTTGCCTAGAAGTGACAAACTGTTTTACAGTTTGGCAGATTTTTTGTATGTTATAATGTAAACAGATTTTCAAAAAACAAAAAAAAAAAATGTAACCTATTCACTTTTGACTTAAAGACAATCAGCTTACCTTTGCTTATCTTTCTTAAACTAATGGGGTGGCAGAACTTTTTAGTGGCCTTTTTCAGTTTCAGGAAGTACCATGATTTGATTAACATTTTTGACCCTCGCAAAGGCGCCAAGCAACATGAAACTTAAGTTATAATAACTGCTTACCTCCTAAGTGACCTACAGCGGCGTAATGGACGGTAAGCAGCGAAGCTCGGTTAAAAGCGTACGCGCATAAATGCAGTGTAGTGTTGCGCTTCAGTGGCTGCCGATTGTCGATGCAGTAGGGATGGGGGAGGGTGGATATCGATGTTTGCGAATTAAAAAAACTTGTTTTTTTACGATTTTTTAAATATTTTTGTCATAGTGGTAATATGGTTAATAAATAAGAAATATGTCGTAAGGAAAGATTTGAGTATGAATGTGGATAGAGAGGAGAAGAAGACCGGGAAATGAAGGATGGATAATTGTATGAAAGATTGAAGGTACATACATCTAGGGATGATTACAAAAACCAAGTGCGAGTCGGACTCGCGCACCGAAGGTTCCGTACAAACAGCAATTTTATTTTTTTTTACTTTTCTAAGTACATTTTAAACTTGTAAAGCTTACTTAGCTGTGATAGTTTTCCTTTTAATTACGCTATTTATACTACTGCCGTGAATTTTTTCACATATCCAAAAGCATTTAGCTGGCAGGGGGGAAGGCACACTTGACTTTAACAAAAATTAGTAATTTGAAGCTTAATTTTACGCAAGCGGATCGGAAAATGGTTTTCACCGACCCGTAATATTTTTGAATGGTCTATCCAACGACACCGCAGACCATGAGATAGACGCGAAAAATAAAACATTTCCACTTTACCTGTACAGAAGGTATCCTAAAAATATTTTTTGATGATTTTATTTTACCACTTTGTTGGCATGATTAATTTGTATATCCATGCCAAATTATAGCTTTCTAATACTAAGAGTCTCTGAGCTAACCTGGGGATGGACGGACAGATGGACCTGGTGAAACTATAAGGATTCCTTGTTGACTACGGAACCCTAATGGTAAACCTAAGATGACTTGTTGCTCCCCTCAACTGGCTACCTACCTACCTACCCTGCCCACCCTGCCTACCCTACCTACCCTACAATTTTCATAATCGGTTCAGTAGATCGGTCTACTGGGGATCTTCTAGCGTATGCCATTCACATATGGAGTGAGGCCATTGAGAGGCACGGGGAAGCGCTTGCCGTCTCCCTCGACATCTCGAAGGCTTTCGATAGGGTCTGGCACGAAAGCCTTATTGGTAAGCTTCCTTCATTCGGTCTGCCCGGTGGTCTGTGTGATTGGATTGCAGACTTCCTGAGGGATCGGTCCATTCGAGTGGTTATCGATGGCTGCTCGTCGGACCAATTGGATATTAATGCCGGCGTCCCTCAGGGGTCGGTACTCTCGGCAACATTGTTCTTGTTGCACATCAACGATCTGCTAAAACCCGGCACCTTTGGGTATGCAGACGACAGCACTGTTGCTGAGAGATACTTGTCCAACGCACGTGCTACCGGGCCACTGATCCGGTCTCTCCGTGAGGCCATGGTGGAGCGTTTAAACTTGTCCTTGCAGGCAGTCTCCGATTGGGGTGAAGCCAATCTGGTCAAGTTTAATGCTGCTAAAACCCAGGCGTGTCTTTTTTCCGCTAAAAAGAGCCAATTTCACCCGGCTCCAACTTTCCGTGATGTAACCGTGCCAATAACGGACCATCTTGACCTTCTTGGCGTTACGCTGACATCAACTCTCAATTTTGGGCCATACATTGAGGCAAAGGCTCAGCTGGCTGCCAAAAAGTTGGGGATCCTTGCGAAGGTGCGAAAGTACTTCACGCCGGAACAGCTGCTCAACTTGTATCAAGCGCAAGTTCGATCGAGCATGGAGTACTGTTCTCATCTCTGGGACGGATCTGCCAAATATCAGCTAGATGCACTAGAGTCGATCGAAAAGCGGGCCAAGAGACTCATCGGCGATGAAGCACTGGTCAAATCAAAGCTCCAGAGCCTTGAACATCGTCGCCGAGTTGCCAGCTTGTCGGTATTTTATCGGTTACATTTCGGGGAGTGTGCGATGGAATTGCATGATTTAATTCCGCCCAGCCCGTTCCATCATCGGACAACCAGACGCACGGTGATGCGTCATCGGTACATGGTGGACATCCCACCCATACGCACAAAACGTTTTGGGGACACTTTTATTATGCGTACAGCTAAGGAGTGGAATTCCCTGCCGGAGTCTGTGTTTCCCGATAGCTACAATCTAGGGGTCTTTAAGTCAAGAGTGAATAGGTTTTTTCTAGGCAAGCGTGCTTCACCGTCGACCACATCATCGCTTTCCATCAGGTGAGATAGTGGTCAAGCGCGAGCCTATTGATAATAAAAAAAAAAAAAAAAAAAAAAAAGTAGATCCAGAGATTACCCCTTACAACGTTACAACGTCAAAAACTCAAACTTTACCTCTTCATAATATTAGTATAGAAAATACTTTGACACGTCTCCATGTTCTCCATCTCCGTCTTTGGTCGCCGGCCGGACCTTTCAATTCGTAAGAATCCTATAACTAACAATTTTATTCAGACGGCATAAACTCTCCTAAATTAATCATTTTGATAATAACAGTACACAATAGTAGTAACACATCAGTACAATCGCAAACATACCTAGTAGTAAATTAAGCAATTATCATCTTATATTTTTATTTATACTTAATTCTACAATAAGACAATCACAAGCACCACATCAATTATAATATCATCACAATTATTCACTCCCAATCTTACGGAAGTTGAATCCATCGACGTTTTTTATCGACACAACAGTCGCATCACTAATAGCATCAATCATAAATACGTGGTTGGTAAACAATGGGCGCGGGTGGGCGCGTTCGACGCGGGAGGCCGACACTTTAGCGACACTTGGGGACTATATCGATACTTGCACAACACTATTTTAATTAATTGGTTTCCGTTACCAAAATAGTTTGTCTGGACTTGTAGTTGGCCGGACGGGAAATAGGTAGTGGCGATTGTTTGATGATTTTCAGGATGTTTTAAGGTCAAAATACGCATAACTAGCAAAATGTAGCTTGAGGGGTACGAGATACAAATGTGCCAAATCCTTCGGGGATTTTAAAGGTAAGGTTAGTATTTTGTGTATGTATAAGGTGAAGCCCACAGACATAAATATAACTAGATGACGCGATTGTATGTGCTCCGCGTGTCAAAAAAAAACGAGCAATGATCGTACTTCGAGCTGTTTCATTTAGCATTATCCGAATCTCTTCAAAGTTAGAGTGAACAGGCTTCTTCTGGATAAGCTCACTCCATCGTCGACTCTGTCTCTGTCACCGATGTCCTAGACTAGAGTCAAGAGCAAACCCATCATAAATAAAAAAATAAAAGAAATATATCGGCACCAGACATCCACCGAAATCTAGAAAAATGCATAATTATGCCATATTGAGCTGTAAAAACTGTACAGGCAAAAGTTGGCCGAGGCAATGGAAATATTGTCTTTCATTGGTAAAATTTGTTCGTGAAAAAGTCGTTTGTTTTTCATACAGATGGAGGGACTTGCGTTATCTAGTTAGTTAGATTTATGTCTGTGGTCAAATCCCAAAATAAAGGTCTATCCACACATACCACGGCCGTGCCAGGGACGTGGACGGACCGTGCACCGTCAGGGTCTCAAAAAAATATCGTTGTGTACATTTTATATGAACTCGTGCACACACGTCCGTGCACGGGCTAGTGACGAAGCTTCAATGATTGGGCCCGGCCCTGATATGTGTGGATATACCTTTACACGTTGGACCATCATTTTATAAAAACTACCTATTTTTATTCAAAAAAAACATAACAGAGGCCTTAGTGCGAGTTTTTACTCACGCTCACTCGTGATAACGTAAACGATCTCTTATGTCAAGATGAATACAAAAAAACGTGGTTTCTCCTTACCGTCACCAGACGGCGCTTACCCAGTTTCAATACAAAATGATGTTTCTGGTCTATATTTTCTGCGTGAAAATATGCATCATATTGCGTAGATATTGTTAAGGTATAAACTGAAGCTTGAAATATTCTTGCCCGGAAGGAAGAATAATAATTATGTTTTTTTAGCTAATATTAAAGATACAAGAAGAGTTAAATAAAGCTACAAACATTTTGGACCTACTAAACAGAAGTAAGTAAATACAAATATCTATGTATCATCGAATCTCAATCTACAACAAACTCTAACGAAATCTAATTTGATTGACCTCGTTTTAAAGTACAGTAATTCAACTTGAAAATGCACCAACAAGCCTGAGAACAGGAGTTATAAAGGTACGCTCACACCGAGAGGCGACGAGAAGCGACACTGCGCGTACTTTTGGAGATACAATGTAAAACTATTTACTTTTTTTTATTTCAGTGATACTGTCCTAATTTATTCGAATACTCTGTTCTTCTAGTACCTATCTGTATCAAACAAAATTATGATCTTACAAGTAAAATTTACAAATCCCCGACATATTTTTATTGCTTATTACATAATTTATCTAGTAGTAGACACGCTTCGATCAACAATCTACTGAACATTTGTAATGATGGCATATAACATTATCTTGCGAGAGCAGTCCGATTCAAACAGTAAAACGCCAATAACTTTTGAACGACTAAACCGATTTTCATCAAACATAGCTAAGAACACTTTTGATAAAGTCACCTTTCAAGCAAAAAAAAACGAAATCAAAGTCGGTTCATCGATTTAGGAGAAAAATACACAAACACACATCAAACTTGTAACAGTTTCCGTCGGAGTTAAAAATTAACTTTTCATTATATTTGTTCCATGTGTCTGCCAAATAAACATGTTTTATTTCTTCCTTCTTGTTTTACCCTTTTGTGTAGAAACTAAAGTTCTGTATTTTATCGATGAACAGTTAAAACGTAAAACACAAACCGAATGAAAACTATAACTTGATGTTACCTTAATTTGTCAATGGCGCGTTGAGTAAATTCCAGACCATGACATGCTAAGACAGACCCCAGAGGTCTAATAGCGTGACAGAAATTTGAATTAAAAAAAAAACACTTTTTCTTTTTTTCATTCATTTTTATTTTGTTTGAATCGATTGTTTACAAAGTCCTTGCACCATCGCATCGCATATCGCTGTGAACTAGCCCTAATTTATTTTGTCTGTACCTAGACAGATAATTTAGTCAAGATAGCGTAAAATCCACAGTTTTATCTAAATAGCCGTGAATAAAAGGGCGCAGACAACATTAACCTTTTGAAGGGCCAGCGTTGTTATTCGAGTGTAATTAGATAATATCTAAACACGCCATCTGTTAAGATACCTACTTTGTAGGCTAAAAGTGCTGGGCGAGGCAGTGACAAAATTTGACAGTAGCCAATTTATTTTTGAAAAACTGAAACTTTTTCTTGAAGTCTTCATTTAATGGCCAGTGACAGAAAAAATACTTAAGGTTGCACTCGTCGATCATTCTTCCATACAAACGTAGTCTGGCGATTACTCCACTGTTTGTCGATGTACGTTCAAAATAAAAAATAAATATGAATTATTCACATCATTATCTAGCCCTGTATGGAAACAAAAAAGTTAAAAAAATTATTTGTAAGTTATGAGCATCGAAAGTTCCATATTTAAACACTAATTTTAACGCATCTTTGGGCGGAAACAAATACCATAAGAATAAGGAAAATTGCAAAGCAGCCACCATACAGGGATAGGTTAGTAGTTCAACAATGCAAATAATTTTATTTTCAAAATATACATTTAGTCGTTTTTTCATGATATCCATATCCCCAAAGGTCTGTTTATAAAATTTCACCCACTCGTTTTCGTCCTAAATCATCATCCATTTCGCTACAATTTGCAAAAGTGTGTATTCGTACGCGAACTAGCTTCTTACTGCTCATCACAGCATCTATCTCTTTCGCACGTGTTGTCGGATGAGATAGCATGCATTTGAACCCCGCGCTCAAAATAGTTCGTGCCGTCCACTAGGGCAACCTTATATATATATGAAGTATCAAAGTTGAGAAATTGAACTCTACGTTAACATGAGAACTTTAGATTGAATTAACTAGGTAGAGTTCTAACTTTAAATTTTCAATTCATAAACCGGGGGTAAACTATAATGATTATAGTCAGGGCCGGATCTAGGGACGGGTGAGCTGGGCAAATGCCCAAAGCGGCATAAATGAGGGGCGGCCTAACTGTACTAACACCCCTTTTCATTTCATCAGAAAACCTAACTTATTAGTGGTTTGGTGCCAAAATTTTAAGCTCGCTTGCTGTCGAATGTTATTGGTTCTTGTTATACCGTTAAATAACTTAACATTCATAATGTTGCAAAAAATCTTAGGTTAAATTTCGAGCTCACTTCGATTTCACTTCTCTCGAAGTAGTCAAATAAGCGGGTTTATCCGATACGACGCGCGACGGTTAAAAAACGCATTTTCAAAAGATAATATTATGTAATATTTTTTTTTGTTTTTTTTTTTTTTTAATGAGGTAAATGTTTTAAAGGGCGCCAAGGGCGGCAAATATTGTCTATGCCCGGAGCGACGAAATTGCTAGATCGGGCCCTTATTATAGTTGTACAACTGTGCATTACTGTTAAATTGTGGGTTTCCTATCAAGTAGGTACCTACACCTCTGCCAACTCTTCGGCGACTACAGGTGTTATGGTACGTTATACAGATTAAGCTACCAAGGTTATGGCCTATATATCTCTAACTTCTTATTTATCTTTCTTCGAGGTAGCCAATTTGAAAACAGAATTCATTAGGACCAACGAGTACGAACCAACATTCCAGTGTTACCAGCTAATCAGTTTACGTAAAATGTGTAAGTAATTGCAGGAAGAATGGCAACTCTATATTAGTACTGTTTAAAAAATAATACTTAACTGCTAAACGAATGCCAGAACGCAATAAAACGGTTAACAAATTGTCCGTCTGTTTGTTGTGTGGGAACTTATGTTTGTTAATTTTGAATTATGATTATTTTGAAGACGAGACGGGGTAATGAGTTTGCATCCTTGCTTAGTAAAATTAAAGCTTTTGCGTAAGTCAAGTTAAATGATACCTATGTGAATGACGTTGACTATGAAAGAGTTACTAGAATTTGCATTCCTATGCAGTCCGAATCGAATCCAGTCTTATTCCTTTTTACCCGACTGCCGAAGGAGGGTAATGTTTTTATCACTGTATGTATGTATGTTTGTTCCTATGTAGCGTTCTACAGACCAAGCGCGTTGACCGATTTTGAAAATTCTTACGTCAATTGATTCGTCTTAACCTTGTGAGTGTCACTGGCTACATCAAAATTGGGAAATAGAAAATAGCGGTTTTTGGGCGCCATATTATGGGAGCCCAATTTTTTTTCCAAAACCATCGTGTAAAACCAAAATAAAGAGTTTTAAGAGGTGATTTCAAAAATATATAACACTCATAATGTATAAATGTAACTAATAAGAAAAAAAAATAACAAAACGTTATTAATAAAAAGTTAATAAAAAATCAAAACACCCGACTTTTAAGAAGAAAATCATTCTGTGTTATCGGAGGATACATAATCGCGTTTTCTTCTTGTTTACGTCTTTTTGTTCGCTTCTTAACAGACGGGTTTTGGATTTACGCATTTTTTTTTAAATAACCAATGATATTCAAATAAACAGATATGTTATGAGCGCGCGCATTTTGAAGACTCGAATAGGTCACAATTGTGACCTTTAATCTTTAGTTTATGTCACGCATGGCGAAGAGCGATAGGCTTTGTTGAAACAAAAACAAAATAAAATAAATGCCATCGCGTGTATTTGTAATTTATTTATTTATTGATTAAAATAAATATGTTTTAATGTTAGATGAATGAAAAGTGTGTATGTGTGCTGCCGCTATGTGCGGCACACTTTTTTCAATTGTTTTGTGAGTGTATAACGTATCTGTTTATTTGAATATCATTGAAAATAACTAACTAAATTAAAACTCGTTAAAAATATACCTACAGTAAAAAATACAGAAATGAAGGGATTCTCAGTTAGGTACTGAGTTACAATAAGTAGGTATTTCCTAAAGCTACATCTATTCTATCCTAGCCCTTTTTTCAGTTAAGCTGTGTGATATCAAGGAAGGAAGATAGGATCCAGGTTCAATAAAAGTATTTGACAGAGGAAAAATAAAAATAAATAGTAAGTATCTTTAACATTGTCAGACTGCAAAATCAAGCATAGAATCCTGGCTATTAACAAACAAGTGATTAATTCAAAACTCTAACAAAAAAAAAACAAAATATTAAATAGTGTTGCGCCCACAAACATCGACATCGACATTTAAACATCGAACGCACGAACAACATCGGCCATTTTGTAAAACATGCCATTTACGATCGAGCGGTGCGCTCAACAAATGCGTTCGAGATTAATTTAATAATTCGTAATTGCTGTTTTTACTTCCGTTCTCAATTTAATGAGAAAATGTTTTGATTTTATTTTATTGCTGTTTAACGTACTGTAAGGTTTTGTGTAATAGTGTTTTATGTAGCGCCCGGTGTGGTCGCTTGTGTAATCGTTGTGCTGCGTAGTTTATTTAGGTACCTTAGTACTTATAGGTGCTTGTAGGTACCGAGTAGCAAGTTAAGGTGGTGTAGGACTACGTAGGACTTCTCTAATAAATTATTATTTGCACAAAAAAATATATTAGAAAGCATTTACTTGGTGTCTGCCAGTAGATACCTATACAATCCGTTTGGCCCTATGCAAATAAAAATCCACGGTAAATGTTTTCTGTCGTGTTTTAATTGTTGATTGAGTAAATAAAGGCAAATGTATTATGTTACCACATAATACCAAATTTTAGTCGAAAAATATACAATATTGGCCAGAAATTTACTGGCAGACACCGGTGTCAGCCACGGCCTATGTGAAACGCTTTTCGTAATTTTATATCGGGGAGCCGCGTGGGTCACTCTGTCGGTCACCCTCCGCGCTCTATTATTTTAGTTTTGATAGAAGACTACTGTTTATTCTGTTTTGTGATTTTAAATCTTTCCTAGATCTCTGTACTGTGATTTTATTGAAAATTAAGATTTAATTCGATTTTTATAATAAGTACACATATTTTTGCTATCTCAATTGTTTTATTTATCTCTTAGCAATAAAGTCTCGGAAAAGTAAAATTGCAGATTAAAAATTATGTTATGTTTTATACCTACATCACGAGAAAAATTATGTTGGGTCTGACAGGTCATCAAAATTTTACACATCACAAATATTATTTATTTGTGCTAAGTAAAACACCTTATTCTACAGGGCCGCGCGGGTCATACTCAATAGTTTTTGTTCAATTTAGTGACTGTCGGCACAATGTAAGTCATGTGTCCAAACTATTTGTCGGACACATGATAGCGTTCAACGTGTGAAACATTCCGTAATTAACATGTTTGTTATCTTAAATGGTAGATACCTAAATGGTAAATCGTTTCTTCTCGTACTAACACAGTTTGTCAACGAGATAGGGGGTTGGACAAACAGACACGGCGCCGCACGTAGGTCATATTATAAGGTCAATGATGTATTAAGGCGAACAAGCTTGTCGAAGTTCAAAATGTTCTGAATTATGACAGATTATTACGGATAGAGTTCGGATGTAGTGCGTAAGCTTCCCTACAAGAAGTAATACGGCTACTTCGGAACCGAAATTTCACGAACACGGACGTGTATTGTCGTAACGTACCTAAGAACAGAATTTAAATAAAAACCGGCCAAGTGCGAGTCGGATTGCGCACGAAGGGTTCCGCACCATTACCGCAAAAAACGGCAAAAAACGTTTGTTGTATGGGAGCCCCACTTAAATGTTTATTTTATTCGGTTTTTAGTATTTGCTGTTATAGCGGCAACAGAAATACATCATATGTGAAAATTTCAACTGTCTAGCTATCACGGTTCATGAGATACAGCCTGGTGACAGACAGACAGACAGACGGATCGCGAAGTCTCAGTAATTGGGTCCCGTTTTTACTCTTTGTGTACGGAACCCTAAAAAGCAAAACAGAAGATGACTAGAAATATATGTACGGCAGTTACACCACAAAAACTACCCATATTGGCTGCAACTGTAATTTTCCTATTCAATTCGGCCCCTTGTAGAACTTATGAAAATAAACTGCGTAGAAGCCGTACTTAGGTACAATAATCTGTGTATTATTATGTATTTACCTACCTATATAATAATACCTACATATTTTAATATCAAAGTCAAACCCGTCTCCATAATAATCATAATAAAACAATTTTACTTCAACGCACGTTTCCCATATACCACTGTACCTAACATGATACTTACTCAATAAATAACTTAAGTATCTAATTTAAATGTAAAATAAGTACATAACAAGCAGGATTCACTCAGTATTGGCGCCAAATGCCACTTGGCAATGTGCCAAAATATGCCATAACATAAATGAAATAGCCAGTGCCAATAAGTGAGCACAATAGATGCATTTTTTTGTATAAAATGTTGGTATTTTTTTACATATCATTACGGATAGTACTTTACTTACCTTTAGGTACAAGTACCTAAATTACCGTCTCAATAATGCAATAGTTATCTAAATTTTATTGATCGCCTTTGTGTAAGTTGGCACCTAAAGTTATGATTGTTTTAAACTTGAGTTGTATTGATTAGGAATACTCACTAGTATTTTAGTATTTTATTGCTAGATATTTCGATGATAGAAACGCTCACGACACAAAATGGTAGAAATTCTTATAACAAATGCTAAATTTATTAAAAGAGATAGCAAAACTGCAAACAACAAGCAGCGGCATAGCAGCGACGTAGCAGCGGCGTAGCAGTGACGTAGCAGCGGCGTAGCAGTGGCGTAGCAGTGGCGTAGCAGCGGCGTAGAAGTGGCGTAGCAGCGGTGAAGCAACGGCGTAGCGCGTAGCAACAGCGCAGTAGGCACAGCGTAGCAACATTTAAGGCACGGGCGGTGGACGTAGCGGTGACGAAATAACGGTGTAGTAATGTCAGCAGAGCAACAAGCTATGATATTATAAAAATAAAGTAAAAATCCAAATTTTAGAATGTTGTAAATATTTTTTTTCAGGAATTCTATCATCTATTGTGATAAGATGACATACATAGTTAAGTGTAGGTAGATAACCTTGATAAAGACTAAGTTTTTCGAACTCTAAGTATCTACATAAAGTAGAAAACAAACCATAGATACAAAATTTTAATTAAACATCCACTTAGGTATTGATTAAGTGAGCAGGCACGTAAAATATTATTTCAATTACCTTGTCAGCAGGTGAAGACATTGCTCCATTCATTAAAATAAGTACTAGGCATTAAGTCCTTCGTGCATCCGAACTCCTTACATGACAGATGTCAAAATGGCGCGTCACAAATTGGCGGGAATCGATTTTCATTACGTTTTTTCGTAATTATCGAATTAGATCGACATTAACGGACATTCGATGATATAGTGACGGTAAATTGACAATAATTTGTGTACATTTTATGGTGAAATGCAATAAAAATGTGGATAAAAAGTTAATTTTAATTCTTGTTTATTTATGAGTCTGATAACATGGTGTTTCACTGTCTTGAGTGTACGGAATATCAAGTAGGTTTTCATACAAAGGTTTTATATCATGGCGACACGCACATTATTTTTACTTCTTCACTTCAAAGTATCCTACACCGCGAATAAGTTGAAATGTCAGGCCCTGCGTGCCATGATTGGTTTTTACTTAGCAAGGAAACGATACAGAGCATTGGTGTACCAGTAGATATTGTCGCGTCTTACAAGTTGTACATAAGTCGCAGGTTCGAACCCAGAAAGGAAATTTTATTTGTGTAATGATTTCATCAACACTGCTCCTAAAACGGTGAAGGACGCTTCCGCACTATTCCCAAACCACTGCACCTCCTGAAAGCCAGAATCAACAGTGGCGACCACCAGAAAAACGCCGAGGCAATGAAGCTCGACGAAAACCCGGAGAGTGAATTTAAATGTCTTGGATCCCGCAACGAAATTAATCAGAAAAGAAAAAGGAGGCGTAAGAAACTATTGTGAATTTTCATTAGCCAATCGCACTGACCTCATTTGTGGCTCATCGATTATATCGTTCCAGGAACCGGCTGTTAGAATTGCACCGCATGAATAAGAAAGCTGAGCGCTTTTCGCAGCATAATCCAACTTTCAAAAACATAATCTCATTTGATTCACAGCCATGAATCAGCCATAATTACAACTCCACCTACCTACCCAGTAAAGATCATAAGCGTCGTGGTAATATTACATTTATTTAATTAATGCAAAACATTTAACTCCCGCGATTTGTTCGCCATACTATATTCTTCATATACCTTCGGCCATAAATTCAAATCGCAAAAGTTTATTACTTTTAACTACCCTAGAACAAATTAGATAGCATAGAGAATCAACACGATCCAATACACATAAAATCACCAATAAGAAATTATCAGACATGTCATTATTTAATATCTTGGCGGGCATTTAAAAAGTGTTGATTTCATTTTTTTATCGCTTTCGAACACGTTCGGAAACGCAAACCAAACAATAACATGAATACACTCATTAAAAACGCCCGTACCTCTAGGCTGAATATAAATAAAGCATTCAAAATCCCCTGTTCTCTGCCGTTAATTACTCCGGCCAGTTCGAAACAGTCAATTATTATTTGAAATATAAACATAGAAACGCCACGGTACCAGTTCTAACTACTTATTCTTAATTACTTTTAACTAAGACGTAACTCACTCGTTGAAAGTAGGTATTTAGTGGACTTATCTTTAACTAGAGACGTTGATGTATTGCTGGGTGAAACGGAGCGTATTTGTATTTTTTTTAATCGTCGCCCGCAGGCCATGGGCAAGGCTCATTCGACGCGAGGGAAGTTTTACCGTAATTTTGGGAATATTTAAATAACCATTCTAGAGTTCCTACCTATTAGTTATGGACCTATAACTATCCCTGAAAAAAATATTGTTATAACTACATATAGAGTACACCATTTACTAGATAAGTGTTCCTGGACGCGAGCTATAGGCTAAAATAGCTTCAATGTTGTTTCTAAGAATACAGAGACTATCCACTTCAAATTTTATTTCACTAATTATTTTTGATGATCACTTGGACTCAATTATTGTGTTGACATATTGTTTCTCAGATATTTATGCTTGATTCATGATCAACGATCAGGAAAGAAGCTATAGGGAAATTTAGAGGCGTACACTGATCTTCAAAACTGTAATGAGCAAGATGCCGAGAATATGGCAGGACAGTAAGATCTATAGCAGCCCCAAGAAGAGACTCGTGGGAAATCTGGTATTCTCGATATTTCTGTACGGCTCCGAATCCTGAGCAATTCGCACTATGGATCGAAACAGGTTTGCGGGCTTTGAAATGTGGTGTTGGAGAAGAATGTTGCGCACACCGTGGACAGCAAAGCGCACCAATAAGTCCATTCTCAACCAGCTAAATATCAGATACAGACTATCCACAATATGATACCAGCGAGTCCTGAGTTACTTTGGCCATATCGCTCAGAGTCAGACAGACAACCTCGAAAAACTAGTTGTGGTGGGAAAGGTGGATGGTAAGACACGCTGGCCAGACCAGATAAGGGCGATCACAGGACTCACGGTAACCACTGCACTAAGAAGAGCCGAAGACAGAGTGGCTTGGAATCAGCTCGTCAGTGACTCTGTCAAAGCATTCCAAGACGGGCACGCCCTTTAGAAAAGAAGATAACGAATATTAAAAAGAAATTGTTTTTCAGGTAATCTACAACAAAAACACAGCCCATAAAAGATTAAATGTGCAAACGATGCGAATAACATAAATAAATAATAAAACCTTGTTTAATTGACAGTAATTACTCCGTGGAAAGCACAATAAAACAGCAACAAATATTTTACGATTTTTATTGTAATACGAAAACACAATTTTTGTTTTTATTCGTTAATTTGGGGGAGCTTAAGTTTTTGTGGCTGGCAACTCGAGCGTGGCCGTTCGAGCGAACCATGTAATTAGGTGGTTATAAAAACTTTAGGTAATTAATTGTGTTGCTTTGTGCTGTTAGTGTGCGTTAAATTGATATTTATTGTTGACATTTCGTGCCGTGAGCGGCGCTCGTATTTAATTGTTGTTAATTCGTACACACGAGGCAAAATGGCCGTCTCTCTCTGTCGGTATGTATCGCAATTAAAAATTCTACAAAAGATACCGAATTCCTATCACAGTTTGTGCAAATAATAATGAATTTGTATAATTATATTTTTCTTGTAATGAGAAAAGTTTCAACAATTACTAAAATATGTATCATGAAGGGGTTATATATTTGTCAATATTTATATTTATGATCCGTTGCATTAAGTAAGTTGTTATCGTGTCAATTACAAATAAATCAACTACGGAAGCGATAATACTTTTTTATAACAATAATTTCAACGATTTCTACAAACTATGATTAGTTATTATGTAAGGCAAAGCATTCATCCTTTGTATGCCGAAAACGTGTCTCCACGCGAAACACAATAGCTTTTTAATTGTCGATATAAGGCATTCAACGTACATAAAGTACGTTTGGAAACAAAAATGTCTGGGTCACTTAATTTGTGTTGAGTTTATCATATTCTTCTTTAAGAAAAGATAAATCTAGCCGGCCCCTAATCTTAATTAAACCAACAAAAAAAACATCGATAAAATAAACGAACAGTTGCTCGTCCCGCCCTACCAATAACAGCGCGGGAAAACAGACCGCCATCTTTTAAATGGTACCTCACTGACCTAAAATATAAAATTATGGTTAGGAAAGCATTTAATTACCCGTAAACGCGATCGAAACCAAGTTTAGACGTTGTTATTAAGCTAAATATGTTTGAATAGCTAATTATCGACACGAAATGGCCTCTACGCACGCCATTTTGTACCCACTAAATTAATGGTGGCCACTGTACACAATATGGCCGTGATTAGCTATTGTTTCCATTTTTAAATATGGTGGGGGTACATTATTCTTCTTAATGTTGCGCTAATCGTTATTATGGATCACTTATTGTTTTAATAGTTTGGGTACAAGGATGATGGTTGGTATAGTCTATAGTACCATGTGTATATAGACTATAGTACCATTGTTTTCTAACTCATTTAGTTTTATACCCACCTAATCGATGCACGATTGGTAGGTAGGACCTTACCATTTTTGGAAAACATAATTAATTTTTTCTTTGAATTATCAGCTGTTAGGTGATGTTTAAGGGAAAGATGTTGTCTTTGTCTAGTTTTATCAGAGGCAGACATCTTTTGAGTCATGCGATGGTAAACTTGAAAGACGTTATCGGGAAATCACTGGACGGTTTTAGTTTTTAACCGGTAATTACTGAGGACTGCGAAATGAACTGATAGTATTTATCTACCTGCCTGATTTCCTTTTCTAGCCAAGGCAAAAACACCTCATTCCCCACTACAGGACAAAGCTTCTGGAAAGCGGGCCAGCAATATAGTCCGGACCGGAGCAGAGGAAGGCACACGCGCACCTGCAACTGCCGACGCAACTATGCGAGAGAACACCAGGATGATTTTACTCAGTAAGTGTACACTCTCGCGCGAGAGCCCGAAGAAACGCTGTACATTGAGTTTTTAAACAAAATACTTCATGATTGAACTCAATACTGAGAGCAATGCACATCATCCTCGCGGGCTCTCGAGCGAGAGTGTGCAGCCGGCTTATGAGTCAGACAGAGCCCTCCACCCACCTCAGTACGGAGGTCATCCATGAGATTTCAACCTCGACAAAAGGCCACACAAATTTTGAGAAGTCTTTCTTAAACAAATCGCAAACACCAACCAATTAAGTTTAGTAGATACTTACCTTAATAAGAAGTTTGGATTTGGAGTACTTTACCTTGACCCCATACGTATGCAAAATATACCAAAATTTTCAAACTGTTTTCGCTCGGTCTTGCTTTATATTTATGTAAGATCTTACATTCCCTTATTCAGCAAACTTATCTACATAAATGAAAAAGTAGTAGGTACATAGTATTTCGGTGTGATAATTGGTCCATAAAAACACAGAGACAAGGACTAGGAAATAAAGACTAGGTGATAAAACATTCGAGCACCGGTCGTTGACATTTTCGCTTTGCTACGGAAATATAATCTAAAGAAAATCTTACCTGAATACTGAAGTTAAACAGGGTTTCATCCCGTCTCCCACAAAGTGCACCACACCAAAATTAGAGGTCTGCACTCAAATCTCACTCCAGTCCACTATCATCTGGAGGTTGAGAAACCGGCGCTGATTTTACGCCTGTATCTACCGTTCGCACAGCGGAGATCAGGAGACAATCAGGTTCACATAGTACCTCATTGAGGTGGCTGATGCGGCACAGCAGCGGTACCCGTCCGCCAAATTAGTTTTGCTTGGTGATTTTAATGCCCACCACCAGGAGTGGCTCTTATTCCCATACCATTGCGCTGCTCATGCTGGATGGGAGATGCGGAAGCTTTCGCTAGCGCTAAACCTCACACAGCTGGTCCAGGGGCCAACGAGGGTGCCGGATATTGATTCGCACACGGCCAATTGCTTGGAAAGGGCCAAACCGATACTCTGTGTCGACCACTTCAACTTTGGATAGTGCCGACCACTGTCTGGTGAGGTGAAGTCTGTGTCCGTCTACTCCCCGCCCGATCCAAGCCCAATAGGCAAAGGGATTATCAGACGTAACGACCGACCTTGGTTTGGCACCGATTGTAATCGACGCCCTTAAACATGAGGCGTACGGCATGGGTCGACGCTCGAACGCGCTAGTGACGTGGGCCAAGGCCTTTGGGAATGCAGACGTCAGCACTGTTCCTGAGAGGTACTTGTCCAACACACAAGGTACTGGGCTTCAGATCCGGTCTCTTCGTGAGGCTATGGTGGAGCGCTTGAATCTAACCTTGAAGGCAGTCTCCGAATGGGACGTTGCCAATCTATTCAGGTTCAATACTGCTAAAACCTAGGCGTGTCTTTTTCCGCTAAAAAGAGCCAATTCCACTCGGTTCGATCCTTCCGAGGTGTAACTTATTTTTGTCACCCTGGCCTCCAACAATCTTACTTTGCCTCGTCAATAACGGTAGGGCATACATAAAAAGTTACTCCATGTTTTTCACATCAACATGGAATTTCAATTTTCTGCGATAACCGATATCAGAACATGTTTGCGAATCTGATAAATTCTGTGTTCGCTCCATGCGAACAACTAAAATTAGAACTATCTAATCTTTAACAATGACTACCTTTGTTATAAGCAAACATTAAGAGATTTCTGTAATTTTCAGTATAACAATATTAAAATGTTTTTACAAAATTCTTAAAGGATAAATTTCTAGAACCAAAATATTTTCATGATTATAAAGAAAAGAGAACTTCTCTATCTACCCTACATACTAAAGTAAAACCTGTAGCAACTATTATTTTAATCTCTATTTATTGGTTGTTATTAATTATCTTCGTGAACGCCAACGTAGCGTCAACTGAACTGTGACGTTTCCATGACGATGCTGCGTCACTGTCAATGTCAAAGTTGTCAGCTTGTCATCTTCTAATGATAACAAAACGGATCGTTCACGAAATTAACGATTTATTAATTAAATTATCATGTCTACGTGAAAATAATGTGCTTAAATAATATACCTGTAAATATTTGACAATAAGCATAAATGAGTCGAAGGATTAATGTAATGGGTTACAGATTAACAGCTTCGAAATGCCTCGGTCTTTGTTTGGTATTAACTTTTGTAATGGGCTGTTATTTAGCAGCTTTACCTATTCGATACGGTAAGTTTTATACATAAATATAAAGTATACTACATGTAGCTTATAATGAAAATGATTTTTAACTGAAAATTGCAATAATTTCCACAGAAAAAGAGGCCTTACCTAACCCTGTACGACAACGAATAACATCGAAGGAACTGCCGAAAAAGCGTCTTGCAGTGCTCGTGCCTTTCCGAGACCGCTTCGAGGAGCTTCTAGAATTCGTCCCACATATGTACAGTTTCTTAAATCGCCAGAAAATACCATTTCACATATTCATAGTACAGCAGAAGGACAATAATCGTTTCAATAGGGCTTCGTTGATAAATGTTGGTTTTAAATACTCGCAGAAAGACTATGATTATATTGCGATGCATGACGTCGACTTGCTGCCTATGAATAACAAATTGAAGTATGATTATCCCGCTGTGGGACCTGTCCACATATCAACGCCACAAACCCACCCAAAGTACCACTATGAAACCTTTATAGGAGGTATTTTGTTAGTGAAGAGAGAACATTATGAATTAGTAAATGGTATGTCTAATAACTATTGGGGTTGGGGCCTGGAAGATGATGAATTTTATGTGAGATTAAAAGATGCAAAGTTAACTGTGATGAAACCAAGCAATATTACTACTGGGATAGATAATACTTTTAAGTGAGTACCATACTTATTCTATAATTAAAATGTTTTTATAATTACACTCGAGTTTTGTATAACATCTGTGTTTAACGTTACTGTATTTAATTTATTTACTAAGAATTCATGTTTACTTTGAAGTTGCTAATGCAACTATTATACAGATTTTATATTTTTTATCACTTTGAACATGGTGTATATCAGTTAGGCAGCTTCATCTGGGTAGATAGGAAGCTGACCAAAAATAATTAGGAATAGTCTAGGCATATTGTCATTAAATACATATGTCTGAATGCCAATGTATTTTGACAGCAGTGGTGGCCCTTTGGTAACGGCCACAACTTACAAGTTGTAGGTTGTGGTTTAGAACCCAGGCAGGTACTTTGTGTAAATCAATTCATCAACTGCTTTTAAAACTGTGAAGGAAAACATAGTGAGGAAACTGGCATGTCCTAGAACCAAAAATTCAAAGACAAGAGAGGAGGCCTGTGTGCCAGCAGTAGGCACAATAAAAGGCTGATGATGATGTTCATGATGATGAAATATGTAATACATACAGGGTGTCCCAGAAATCGACGTCAAGCCGTAAATGGTTGATAGACCAAGTTATAACAGTTCTCAGAAAAATACGAAAAAAAATCTATCTCATGTTTTTAAAAATTTATGGTCACTTTAAAAATTTACTAAAAAAAACAATCCCTGTAATGGTTCTTTAACTCCAATTGCTACAAATCCCATAATTTATCTAATTTTTTTATTATTATGTAATCTTGAATAATGCTTGTGTAGATTTTTGCCTAAAATTCAAAGCCAACTCCTCCTACAACTTTTTCAAAACCAAATTATTCAAATTTACTATTTCGCCCAACTTTAACTGACTGTACTGAAAAAAAAATGTACTACGCTAGTTTGGCAAGTAACATGAAAAATTGGCGCATTTAATAAGGATTCAAAAATGGTGTAACACTTGCTAGATTACGTTTTCAATAATTGGTCAAGTTTTTTTTTGTAAATAGTCTCAGTTTTTACACAAAATGTCCATACTTCCTTAAAATGACTTTAGCTTACCTAAAGCTTTGCTAAACTCCGTTTCTAGTTCGATAGAGACGGAGAGAGTCATTTTACGAAGTGTGAGCGAGACAGAGAGTGACGCCACCTTTATCAGTGACACAACCTTTATCATGAAACGGAGACACAATTTACCGATGAGTGCGAATGAGACAGCAGTAGTTATTGTTCTGTTTTGTAAGCGCAGACGCACACACAATTACAAATCAGTACGTTACGCTGCTTTGTTTACTGCGCATCTCCGTATTCGTTCATGTTGATTCCGTACTTACCACTTTTTGCGTTGTTTTCTGGACTTAATTGCTTGTGATTTGGACTGTTTAATTCCTCTTTCTGACGACCTGTGCTTTACTCTGGACTGTTGCTGATCCTGTGATTGTGTAGTACTACCATGGCTGTGTACACTGCATTGGAATATGCGAACATGCACCTCGTTTATGGGGAATGCAGATGCAATGCCAATGCAGCCGCTAGACTTTATCGTGAGAGGTACCCGAACAATCGTCACCCAGATCATCGAGTTTTTATTAATGTGCACCGTTCACTATCAGAGGGACGATTCCCTAACCAAGTACATGGTGAAGGAAGACATCGTAATCCGTACGAAGACGTCGTACTACAAGCAGTCCAAGAAGACCCAAGTGCTTCTGTACGTGGAATCGAAACAAGCACAGGTGTATCTAAGAGTACCGCCCACCGAATCTTAAAAAAGAACGAGTTCCACCCGTATCATGTACAGCGAGTACAATCATTACTACCACGGGATTACGCTCCCAGAGTTGCGTTTTGCCAAAGGATGCTAGAAAGGCACAGAGAAGACCCTCGATTCTTAGAGAAGATTTTATGGACCGATGAGTCAACATTTAAAAAAGATGGCTACATGAATTTGCACGAGTGGCATGTAGAAAATCCAAATTTGATGAGGCAAGATAAGTCACAGTATCGATTTAAAGTAAACATGTGGACCGGGATACTAAATGGCAAAATAATTGGACCTTTTGAGCTGCCAGAGATTTTGAATGGCGCAGTTTATTTGGATTTTCTTCAAAATACTTTACCAGATTTATTAGAAGACGTGCCACTGAACGTTTACAGGGAAATGTGGTTCCAGCAAGATGGCTGCCCAGCGCATTATGCCCGTTTAGTAAGAGAACATCTTGATGAAGAATACCCGCTCAGGTGGATAGGGCGCGGTGGGACAATCTTGTGGCCACCCCGTTCGCCTGATTTAAATCCCCTAGATTTTTTTTACTGGGGAGCGGTAAAAGAGAAATTGTACTCAAAAACAATAGAGAATTTAGCCGAGCTGCGGGAAAGAATAACGGAAGCCGTTGTCTTTGTAAATAGGGGAAGATTTGCCCGGAAAATAACCAGATCTTTTTTAAGAAGATGTCGTGCTTGCATTGCCGTCGAAGGAAGGCAGTTTGAACATTTATTGTAATAAAAAAAAAAAAATCTGATAATTTGTTTTTTTTTTCTAAGATGAGAAAACTGGTCCTGACTTAAAGTAAAAAGGTTGAATCACTATCATAACTTTGCTCTTAAATTACGTAAAATTTCGATTTCTTATCTCGCTCACACTTCGTAAAATGACTCTCTCCGTCTCTATCGAATTAGAA
Source organism: Orthosia cruda (assembly GCA_964057195.1). NCBI lineage: Eukaryota > Metazoa > Arthropoda > Insecta > Lepidoptera > Noctuidae > Orthosia > Orthosia cruda. The sequence goes on from OZ059827.1 coordinate 3,593,715, forward strand.
ACGGAGTTTAGCAAAGCTTTAGGTAAGCTAAAGTCATTTTAAGGAAGTATGGACATTTTGGGTAAAAACCGATACTATTTACAAAAAAAAATTTGACCAATTATTGAAAACGTAATCTAGCAAGTGTTACACCATTTTTGAATCCTTATTAAATGCGCCAATTTTTCATGTTACTTGCCAAACTAGCGTAGTACATTTTTTTTTCAGTACAGTCAGTTAAAGTTGGGCGAAACAGTAAATTTGAATAATTTGGTTTTGAAAAAGTTTAATTTTCTTCTAAGTAGGAGGAGTTGGCTTTAAATTTTAGGCAAAAATCTACACAAGCATTATTCAAGATTACATAATAATAAAAAAAATTGATAAATTATGGGATTTGTAGCAATTGGAGTTAAAGAACCATTACAGGGATTGATTTTTTTAGTAAATTTTTAAAGTGAACATAATTTTTTAAAAACATGAGATAGATTTTTTTTCGTATTTTTCTGAGAACTGTTATAACTTGGTCTATCACCCATTTACGGCTTGACGTCGATTTCTGGGACACCCTGTATGTGTATGTAACTTAAGTGGCAGTGGGCAGGGCACATTGCTCGCAGAACGGATGGCCGATGCGGCCGAAAAGTTCTGGAATGGCGACCGCGAACCGGAAGACGAAACGTTGGAAGGCCTCCCACTAGGTGGACTGATGACCTGGTTAAGGTTGCGGGAAGGCGCTGGATGCGAGACGCACGGGATCGGTCAATGTGGCGACGCCTGGAGCAGGCCTATGTCCAGCAGTGGACATCTTTCGGCTGAAATGATGATGATGATTATCTAGGCTGTCTTTGTCTTAATCTTTTGATCCTCTACAAACACCCATGATTATCTTTGCCCAATTTTTATGCAACCTTCCTATAACCACCTCACCATTTTATTCCAGACATATCCACGATAAAACCTACCGTAAGCGTGACATGCGGAAATGCTTCAACCAACGCGAGATAACCCGTCGCCGCGACCGGCAAACAGGCCTTCACGACGTGCAGTACAACCTCCTCAATACACACACAGTAGCGGTGGATGGGTTAAATGTCACTGTTTTGAATGTGGAACTTCTTTGTGATAAGAATCGGACTCCTTGGTGTCAGTGTCCGGAACCTGTGAAGCCTGCTGCTAAGAAAAATCAGGGTGTACCTATACCGGTGTGATTGGTTGAAATCATCGACTGAGAGTGAACTGAGCTATCCTCTCACAAAATTGACCACTCTGTGGAAAGAGACAAAGCGACAGTGCATTAAAAATTCGTATCTTTTCTGCCAGTCGAATTGACAAAGGTAACAGCAAGCCTTTGAAGTGGCCCAAATACTTTTAGAAAACAAAGGTTTCCTCATAGCCTTAAAAAGAGGACTACTACTGGCTGCAAAATCGCTTTATCTCTTTTATACTTTGCTGCATATATTCACTGCACACCTGGATAGGGAAAGCTCAGTCCATTTCTTAGTTGATGGTTAAAATAATGCTATTAGTTCTGGCTAACGTGACCACACGTCCTCTTTTGAATTGGAATATCCCTGTTTTTGCTATTCCATCCCGGTATGCCTGAGAAAAGCTTCGGGATGCGTATGTGTCCCGTTGTCAGTTACAGAAGTGTCAACACTGAATGTAGGCACGTAAATTTGCAGAGTTCAGTAGCGTCGAACTATCAGTACATACCTACTACGTGATGATCGAAAAATTCGCTAAGCAACCTTTAAATTAAGAACGCAAATTTTTTGTTTCGACACACCTTAGGCGCAGGCCACATAGAAATGGCGTTGGGCGCGGACATGGGACGGGCGGCTTCCTATTTCATTAAAATTTCATACAAAATGCAATTTAGGACACACAGTAAGTCGTTGCTTGGACGTGGGTATGACTCGCCATTTCGGCGGCCGCGCCTGATTAAATTGGGCTTTATTTCTATTTTCCATGCATTTTGTATGAAATTTGAATGGAATAGGAAGCCGCCCGTGCCATTTCCGCGCCCGACGCCATTTCTATATGGCCTGCGCCTAAGCATATCAAGTTAGATAGTGGTCAATGCATCAATAAAAAAATCAATTTATTTTGGTGAAACCCGAACAAAAGAAAAAGTGTAAAAGGTTACGATAGAGTCACCATAATTTTGATGATTTCCTATAAAAAATGGTCACATAAGTTGTAGCTCACCTGGTTACTTTTTTATTAAAAAAATTACTTTGTTGCCAATATAGAATTGCCATTTAGTATAAATGTGTTGTCTATTGTAATCATTTTATTTTTTATTTTATAAAAGGCTCAAGACTTTTGAAGAGTCAGATATTATTACATTATAGTACATTACTAATTTGTTTGGCTTGTCATCTATTTGTGACTGTTGTTAATCCAAGTTATTTTGAGTTTAGTTATTTTTTACACTTATTGTGAAAATTATGTTTTGGTTGTGTTGAAAGTATTTGGATGGGACATTAGAAATTGTAATATATAATTCAATTATTTGTTGTATCAGAATGGATTTAATTGCTGTATTATATAAAATTAATATCAATATGTTTAATGAAATTTATTTTTGATTGTTTACTATATTTTATAATTTTAAGATGCAATATTCAATTTAGGTTAGCTAGCAAGTCTCACCAAAAGGCAGATAGATAGTCTGATAAAGCCATTGGATGCGAGATGAATCAGAATTATTGGTTGATGTGGTGAAGCTTTGGGGAGGCCTATGTCCAACTGTTCACCAGTGCAAGTCTTTCGGCTAAAATGACGCTGATGACTTAACAGTTTCCCTATCCAATGAATCATATATGATTCATTATATTGTTTTACTAATTTGACAGTGAACCTTTTAATATAGATAAACCTATCATACTCTGTTCCTAGTCTAGTATTATTAATATTCATTATTTCATAGTAATTTTAGTTTAAATAAGATTTAATTTAGTTTTTAATTTAATGGTTGTTTTATTGGCAGTATACATTTATTTTATATCGTGAGTACATTTAAATAGTTTAAGAGGTCTTTTTTAGATAGGTACAGTAGTCCGCAATCTTTTTGGCCAGGCTAACGTAGGCTTTCTGATGCGCATAGCAAGGCTCGCTGCTGACTTTAACCCCTGACGAAAAAAGTGGAGTGTTATAAATTTGACTTGTGTACCTGTGTATCCGTCTGTAGCATCATAGCTACTAAACGGATGAATCGATTTCCTTTTTTTTTTTTGTTTGAAAGTAGATTTTGTCGGGAGTGTTCTTAGCTGTTGAAGAAAATCAAAATATCTGCCGTTCAAAAGTTATGGGCGTTTTACTATTTGAATCGGTATTTTCGCAAGATCTCGTGTCATAATTACGTTTTCGATAGATTGTTGATCGAAGCTCATCTACTACTAGGTACATTATGTAGCATGCAATACAAATGAATCAGGATTTTTATAATTTTGTATTTAGTATGGGGTTTACTACAGCACAGCCATTGTAGCCAACTTCAGACTAACCAAGATTGAGGATTACTGTACACTGGTACCATGTTTCCAACAGCCCTGTATATTATTTTTGTAATTATTATAAAAAATGGAAGAGAAAATAACGTCTACATATATTATAATGTAAGTATATAAATAAAACAAAATATATAAATAAATAATCCACTTTATTTTGATGCAAGTAAGCGTTATACAATCATTGGTAATGTTTCCGAAGCGTTCACTATATCAGTTAAGTTTTCTGTGAAAGTACACTTGACAACAAGGCGGCGACCTTAATCTGTTGATTTTAACTGATTAGATCTTTAACTGGACAGATGTTTAGTTACCATGCGGTAGACTTAACTGGTATCTATGTAAAATACCGCAGTTGAGATAAGTCTACAGCTGAAAGTGAAGTTAATCTGATTTTCTTTTTATCAAAGGTTGATAAAGATCTGTAGTATTTTTGATACCAAATACTTTTACGTTTCCTTACTATATGAAAGATAAGCAAATATTTTGTACCTTCCTCTTTCTTGAAGTGGATTCAAAAAGAGAAATTTGCTTATATTCCAAGTACCAGAATTTCTGTTTTCACAAATTCTATACTCCATTTGAAAATACATTAGAAATTTTTACAACCTGTTTGTACAGTCCGTTCAACCGATTTTGAGTTCTATCCCGTAAGTATAAGGATGGCATAAAAAGCATAAACCTGTTACCAAATACTGTTTAATGCAGCTGCCATTTGTCATATTACTAACGCAAATAGAAGTCAAAATCGGTTGAACGGGCTGTGAAATGGGATTATTTAAATGTCTAATGTTATCTCAAATGGAGTTTAGGCAATGCGTAAATAAATGCCTAAATATTATTGCCCTGTTCGAATTTCAACTCTTGGCGCTGAGCCGAAAGGTGAAATTCCAACAGCGCACTTATACTAGGGTGTTTTTTTAAACAGTTTTTCATTAATAGTGAAAACGGGTATAAATATCAGAAGAAATTATAATATCTTGAGTTAACTAGGACCCACTTGCACGAAAAACTTAACTCAGCGTTAGTTGCTGACACGAGGTTAAATTTACAGTTTGTCATACGATATTGTCAATTCAACCTCGTGTTAGGTATTACTCTTACTTACGTTTTTCCTTAGTAAAAAGTCGCCACCTTGTATCACTAAGAAATATCAACAATATATCACTAAGAAAAACACTCTATTGTACATAGTTTTTTATATTAAGTTATTATTAATACATGGTTGTATGAAGGTAGTACTATTTTTAAATTGGATACGCAATTAATTTTATTATATTGCGCCGCCCGCCAATTGATTGCGTAATACAGAATCTATTGCAATACCTTCACCAGTGGTGTCTCATCCCATACAAAGAAACGGTCCTGACGTACTGTACTGATTATTCTGATTATTTGATTTATCTATCGATATCGATTGATTTTTAGATGGTGATCTATCTATCGCCGTGGAACGGCACCGAACGCGATCTATTAAAAAATAATCGGTATAATCAGATGAAAACGCTAGTTACGTGGCACGGTTTATTTGTATGGGATGTGGCATCTGTATGCTAGTATTATATTATCTGTGCCTTTACTAACTTAATTATTATTATATTATACGATATCGAACATAATCATTATGAATTTTTCAAACATTATGTTAGGCATTTCTTTAAAATCCGTCGAGTTGTAATAGAAAGTGTGTTACGCAATTATAGTGCAGTTCGTTTTATAAAACACTATTGACTTTTACAAAAAAACTAATTTACTATTAAATTAAGTTACAAACTAAACAAACTTTAAAAAATCAAGCATACATATTGACTTCACTATCATTCTAGTGATAAGTTTCGATGTTAAAGATATTAAGAATTTATATTTATCGACAGCATTTTATTTTTCTTTTATTTATCATTAAAATCTGTGAGTATTTAAACCATTCTGTCTACAAACGTTTCAATTTCACACGTACTTTTTAACCGACTGCGACGTCCAGAAGGGGTGATATTTACTAATATCTTATCTCTGCTATACAGTATTCGCAGACCAATGCGAATTCCTTGCATTAGATACAGTCGTGAATATTGTATGAGATTGACACGTTTAGTCAAAGTGATAATAAGTGACTGCAGCTAAAACATACTAACACAAAGCTCAGTTAAGCGATAACATAATAAGTACATTGTTAAATACAACGAGAATAACCCTCAGTTTCCCACCATAAAATTATCGGAGAATTAATGTGACAAATTGTCAAGCACGCGTTATCTGCTGTGATTGGTTGAATGAATTTTCAACAGCCAATCACAGAAGATAACGCGTGTTTGACAATTTGTCACATTAATTCTGCGATAATTTTAAGGTGGGAAACTGAGGGAAAGACTGTAACTCTAAAGGAATAAAACTAATTTGAGAATGTAAGGTATTTTGCAAAGATGCTGTAGAAAGTTGTTCTTTTGCCAACTAGAGTTCAATAATCTACGAGAAGACTTAATTCTTTGAGTTAAATAACTCAAGAAAATAAACAACTTTTACTATGGGCTCACAAACTCTAAAATATCAAAAAAGCAATTGTGTACCTATTTTATATTCGCGATCTTCTTTTGTCGCCAATTTGGTCTCATAATAAAAGTAATAAAAAAAAAAACCCAATGAATTAAAAATCATTAGAAAGCACGTTTTTTATTTAATTTGAGTAATTCGGGATTACTCAAAATTAAATAAAAAAACGTACCTACTTGCTCAGAAACGTAATTTTTCAGAAAAGGCAGAGGTTGCAAAGTTATGGTCTTAAAAAATCAGTATTCAGTATTACCAGTAGTCAGTATTCTGGAAGCGATTCTTCAGCTATTCCAGAACCCTAAAAGAATCGTTTTAATGTAAAACATCTAAAGTTATTCAAAGCAAAGCTAATTGGAAATAGGTTTTAAGTTTCAAGTGATTTTAATATTTTATACCCATTTTATTTCTATAGCATCGAATATGGAATTATTGTGTAATATCTAGAACTCACGAACCTTAAAGCTAAACATTAAAAAGCCAAGGAACATAGCAATTAAGTATTCTGTTGTGACAGTCCTAGCCAGTCGTTGGTACATGACAAGTAAATGATTTCACTTCGAGGTTGCAACCCAACCAAACCTAAATAAAATTATTCATAGTTTTTTTTTTGTATTCTTCGCAACAAACCCTTTCATTTGATACCCACATCATGACTGCACAAAAAATTACTAGCCCGCCATCTTGGGCCGTCCGCCATATTGGATTTATAATGACGTTACTTAACTAACCTAACCTAACCTAACCATGCATTGACATCCAAACTAAACGTGTATGCAAAGTTTCATCTTAATCGGTTGAGGATAACTGCTTTAAAATTCAGTTGCAAGATTTGAAATTAAATAAAAGCTTGTAATAGTACATTGTGATACAAGGGTGGAAAGGAGGTTATTGTAAACGAGCTGTCATTAACAAGCCCGAGCCGAAGGCGAGGGTTTTTAATGACACGAGTTTGCAATAAACTACACACCCGTGTATCACACGACGTTTTTCAATACAGTTGTGGGAAATAGTAAAAACAAATCAAAGAATTAGATTACATTATTCAGAAAAATATGGAAATGAAAATGGCGCGTTTTTGCAACTGGTCAAAATTTTTTAACAATGAAAACAGCCTATACAGCCTATTTTTGACAAATGTTGATGTGAAAATAATTAAATTAAATATATTAAACAACCATTTAATAGAGTTTTGAGAATTCAATGCAAAACCTCATTCATTTTTCCTCGTATAAAATCTATCCAATTTTATTCTATGTATGAAAACTCCTTGCTTCTAAACTTTTTTAAATTGACTTTAAAACTAAACTGCAAAACTAATGATCGAGCTCGTAAACAAAAGTCACGACCGCGTAACAGAAAGATGCCTATGCAAAAGATTTAATTTTCGAATCATAATTATAGCCTCTGAAAGTGCGCCATGTTTAACAACTGTATTGAAAAAACTATTTATTTTGTTGAAATAATTGACATTATGGAACAACAAATCAAGCAACAATATGTATCTATTGTTTTAAAGGAGGTTGTTTAAAAATCCCTCATTTAACTAAACAAAGTGGGACACACTTCAGAATTTGACCCAAATTCGACACAGTTTTAAAGTAAAACACTTCAGAATTTGACCCAAATTCGACACAGTTTTAAAACTATGAAAGTAGATTTTCGCATTGTCATAAAACTGTATCTTGATTCGTCCGTTCCGTCCATTTATCCACAGAAACAAATGCAGAAATCGGCTGTTAACCAGTTCCCACCATTATGGCCTTGGTAATAAGATTGAAAATTCGTAAAATATCCTGTTAACTTTAGTGGTTGGTTGTGTAAATATTTGTTCACATTCACATATCATCCAACACTGGCTAGGCAACATATTGAACTAATCAGATCCTTAAAATTAAGTACACATTTTATATGCATAACTAAAATATATATAAAAATCAAATCACAATAGCCAACTAATAATAATAATGCTTTTATTATAGATATAAAATTGAAAACAGGATCTATAATTATTAAATTAGAATAACTTTAATTTATAATTTGTCAATCAAAGCAATAAACTATCATATTTTGTACATAAAACTGTTTGTAACCTTTTTGTAATAAACGTAAATAATTTATTAGAATTTTTATTTTGAAATCAAGAAATCACTAGCCGGAAACCTAACATATTTTATTTGGAAAATTACCAACTTGGAAAGACATAAAATAAAATTAAGACAAAGGCCTATAAGGCTCCATGCTTTAAATAGCAAGGAGAAGTTACAATCCTTATACGATTAAAATGGGATATGTCCTTAGACTCTAGACCAGGGGTCACCAATGACTTTATATGGGTCAGTTTTTTAAAATCCCGCCGCCCCCTGTCTTGCAATCATCACGTGCAATCATTCCTTTGTTAAAATTGAAATAATAATCTTAAATAGTTATGTAAATATAGATACAATATCAATGATGATTTTGATGAGATGATTCGTCCGTTATCAAACCTATGTCAGTAAAGACAAAGCGCGGGATAAATGATTAAAATACGTACTCAATAGGGACGTTTCCTGGAAAAAAAAAAGATAAAAATGATAATTATATTTAGTCCGTCAGTGAGATTATCCAATAATATTGGATACGTATTTTTTGCTTTACCATATCAATAAAAATGTACAAAGTTAAAGAGCATCAAAGTTCAGGAGTGGGGGCTTGTGACGTCACTAAGGCAGTAAAAAATGTACTAACGGCGTGACGTCACACGACATTTCAACGCATTATATCGTCGTCACTTTATGTTTACGTGTCAAAAGAAAAATACGTGTCCAATATTTATTATATATTGTACTGTTTACCTTAGGTCCACACAAAATCGGTCGGCGTCGGTGTTTGGTGACCCCTGCTTTAGAGGATTTTTAACGACATTTATCATCGAAACCGTTGTCATAGCGAGTTCTCACATGACCAATCCCTAACATTTTGTAATTTCTAACAATCGACATCGTTCATGAATGACTTTGTCTGGAGCCTCTTATAGAATGATGCATCGACGAATCAGCAAAACGATTACGAGAATGTCGTTTGACTATTTTCAAATTACTTTGACAAGGTCTCATCCCATTCTAAACGCTTACAGATTGTATTAACAAGCATGAGTTCTCATCACACTAAACTAATAGCTTTTAAGCACATCTTTTCTGCAACACAAAATCAGAGGACCAATTCTGGTAATTAAAATCGTTCACAATAAGTTGCAATAATTATCATCTCGGTGACAATCAATATCAAAAACTTGTCAAAATGTAAAGGTGATTTTGACAGTTTGCGAATGCGAAAGTGCCTTAAGAACACTTTAGAAAATTACTCTCCAGTGGGTAGTATGAAAACTTAACTATAAGAGAGTGTGGAGTTTTAATGATTAAAACTCCACTCATACAAAATGCTGCTACTTAAATAATAAAGGGAAGTACACAATAAGCCTAAGACATGCTAAGGCTAGATTCATTGATGTCTAGTTTATAGGAAAAAACGATTGTGCAGCTCTGTTTAAAAGCATAACTATATTTTTATCAACATCATCATTTGATTTCCAAATTGAATCTCTAAAATTTCTAATAATCCATTTCAACTTTCATATATTAGTTTGCTCATATATGAGAAAAGTGAACATGTTCAAATATAGACTTTAGAAGCTACCAAATAGAATTCACTTTTAAGTGATTTCTCGCTCATACGGAAACGTGGTTATCTGATTGCCAAATATGGACTTTAGGAGCTAATGGGTACAGTTCATTTTCAATTTTTTTTTGTTCCTACGAAAATGTCAAATTTGTGATTGCCAAATATGGTCTTTAAGGAGTCAAAACAGACCTCAAATTCATTTTTTTTTGCATGTGATTTTCTGATTGCCAAATATGGACTTTAGTATGTACGAAATAGAGTTGAAAATAGCAGAGTTGCATAGTCGTTGTATAGCATAACAATTGACCTAATCAGGCAGAATAAGGCTGATATTCACTATGTAAGTATCGAAGCGCAAGTACGGTCAGACACAAAGCTAGGCTGGTTCTGAACCGCGGCGTTGGCTGGTTGAAATTTTGTGGCAAACCTGTTTTAGATGTATAAAGACTCCTTACAAAAAACCCTCCACCTTAAATCCTCGACAAAATTTGAAAAATATAGACGACAAAACAAAAAAAAATATATATAGGTAAATAGATTGTGTGCCTTGTCTCATTCTTGTACATAAAATAGTCTCTGGTATAGCTTAACACTTTTCACGGTGAGTAGGTAAAATGTTCCTGTAGCCATTCTTAAAATCGATTCACAAGCGTCTTTAAAAATAACAGGATTTGTAAATATCTGTTCAAAACAAAGATAATTAGAATGTCATTCCACAGAAAATTTGCTATCTTATTGCTGTCTACATCAAGTCGAAATAAATTCGAATAAAATAATCAAAATGGGGGCAAAATACAAACACCTCATGCAGGTTTTCCACAAAAGCTTCAAACAAGCCGTTAAGTATGTGTCCACTAGTTGATATTATAACACTTTTATAACAAAACAACATTATTTCATAGGAACCCAAAAATACTTTAAGTTTTGCGTTTTCACGCAAATATTGAGCACGTATAAAACAAATACGTCAATTGTATATATCCTCCAAAAATATTTTACTTTGCCACAACTTTTATCACATTCCATTTCACTTCAATGATATCTCTTTTAAAAATACATAATAAACTTCAATTTTAACTTACAAAAAATTATTTGGCTGACAACATTATTTAAAAAAGTTTAAGTTATACGAAACGTCAAATTTTGGATTTCGAAACGTCAAACTAGTGGACACGATAGGCACTACAAAGATCAAACTAAAACTAGATAGGGTATGCGCGCTTCGCCTTTCCCCCGCTACGAACTCGCTACGTCCCCGCTACGAACTCGCTACGGTCACGTTACGTAGTCGTCTCGTCGGCGCGCGCGCAACATGTCAGCTACAACGCGCAGCCGCCTCCCTACGCACACAACACCCATTGTTAGGAGAAAAATAAAAAGGGGTATCAAAAAAGGTAGACCTAGAAATTAAGAGACTTTTTCTTGGCAGCCAGTCTGAATAAAAATTATAAACTTATTAACGATTAAAACCGTTAAATATTAACATACGTTACGTTAACGTTGTATGTTACATAACGTTTACATATATATTTTATGAGCAACATCAGGTGAGATTGAGGTAAAGAGCAAGTTCATCAGGAATAAAAAAAGAACAAGCTGTTTGACTTGAGATTATTGTCGTCTCATTTCTAGGTCCATTGGAGCAAGACAAGTTACAAAAAAAAACATACTGAATAGTACTTCTCTATGGAAAAGGGGACAATAAATGAACAACGTTTACTTGGACACATAAAAAGATCTATGAGAAGCAACATCAATACATCATGCTTAAAATAAAAGTATTAATAATTTTATTACTTTAAAGCAGTGATGGGCAAAGTACGGCCCGCGGGCCAGCTCCGGCCCGCAAAAGCATTTAATACGGCCCGCCGACGGTACTTCGACATGAGTAGTGTATGGCCCGCGATAATTATATTTTGACGGCCCAGACTCCAGAGGTATAAAGTAGATTCTACTTAGTAGAATAATAGACGCAGGTAAAGGTAAAGAAGCCAGGTAGATTAGCCGCGTAGTTCATGATTGTATTTCGGGTTGCGGGGCGAATAAATTATAATTGCAATTTTTTACATTTGTGCAAGTGTGTAAAGCTGTAATGTTTTTATATGGTTAACAGTTTAAAATACAAAATGCTTTTTTCCTATAATTCTGGCCCTCCTCTGAAATTTCTTAAACTTTCTGGCTCCCCCATTAAGAAAGTTTGCCCACCACTGCTTTAAAGCAATCCAGCGCTGAACAAAATAAACTAATTTAAAACTTATTATATTTTTATATTCTTTAAGCTTATAATTAAAATTATGTTATAAATAAATAAATTATTAATAAATTGCTATACTGCAAGCAAATCCGTAGTTTAACTTCGTATAGAGACAAAACACCATGTATAATGTCAATAGAAACTAAAAAATAATACTGCTATAATTATTTCGATAAATATTATCAATTCTTCTAGAAATTCATGAGCATATTTAAATATTACCTAAACTACGTTTAACATACTATTTTTAAACATTTATTTAATACTGTTAATAACATTTATAATGATATTTTTATAATAAAGTCAAGAGACAAAACGAGTTAACAATATTTTATTTTCATGCTTATTTATAAAATAAAATCATATAATAATATAATTTATTTCATGTAATATAAAATTAAATATATAGGAACGATAACAAATTGGCACTATTGAAAAATACTACGATTAAACTAGAATTAAACAAATCAGTTTTTAATATTTATATACAAATCTATTTTTATGCCATACAGTGACATTGAAGCAGGCGTCTCATCTAATGCTAAGTGTTCACCGTGTTTTCAAAGAGGATAAATTTTACAACGAATTTATAGGATATCTTAGTCATTAGATTTGGCTTAGGAAAGTATTAAAGCAGTAAAAAAGTTAATTGCACATGTTAAGGGGCAGTTATGAGGCCACAGTATTATTAGTTTGAGGAACCATTTAAATATATTGAAAAAAAAAATTTATAAAAAACATCGAAACCTCAATTTTAATCATTTGTGCTGTAATGTAAAATGTGCATTTTTAATACCTACTTATTAAAATTTATATTAATTTAAAAATGTATTATTTATTTTTATAACATCTTAAATACCTTCTTTTTAATTTTCCTTTTAATATGAAATTATATTATATTTGTTTTTAATTTTTTTAATCGTATTGTATTTTATTTTACTACCTAATATTATAACATTACGAACATTCGTGACATGCATATTGTATAATAAAACTTATGTTTATAACTCTCTCTTTTAAAGTATATCTTATATAATAATACCGTAGTATATGTATAATTATATAGAAACATGGTTATTTAATTAACAACACTTACGGATGCCTCACAATCCACCAACGTATCTCTCTCATTACCAAACGAGTTCTAAATTAAGTACAAGCTCAAAACTTGCATCCAGTTATAGTATTTTGAACTTTATTTTACTGCAGTTTTAAGTTCACAATGAAATAACTGGCTCGAGGGTTTAATCTTGAACTACAATTAAAACTTGCTTTGTATTAAAAAAGATACAATTTAGTCTAGTGACTATGAATGCGACTTGCGATTAGTTACTAGTAATTTTCTAGATTGAAACATCTCTTAATAAAAGTATATAATATTATAAAAAAGAGTATTTGATTACAAATACAAGTATTTACAGATGATTATATTTTGATGTAAAGAACATTATAGTTTTAGTATAAATTCCATTGTTTAATATATGAAATAGCTTATCAAAAAAGTTTATTCTAAGAGAAAGATTGGAGAGGGCATGAAACTATAAGTTTGTCAAAATGCTGTAACTAGTTCTTTTAATTTCTACTTTGCTAAGGTCGGCTTACATTAGAACCGGCCCTTCGATTTGAAACAGTTCGAGAACATACTACTCAATATTTGTCATTGTACAATAATCAACCAGGGATCTAATATTATACTAGATAAATTTGTAATACGGATATTCATGGGTAGAAAAATGATAATTCGATTTAGTCCATCAGTGAGATTATCAAATAATATTGGACACTTTTTCTTGCTTTACCAAATCAATAACAATTGACAAAGATAAAGCGCATTAAAGTTCAGGAGTGGGGGCTTGTGACGTCACTATGTCAGTATAAAATGTACCAACGGCGTGACGTCACACAATATTTCAATTCAACGCATTATATCATCGTCACTTTATGTTTACGTGTCAAAAGTGTGCAATATTTTTATTAATCTACCTGACGTACAAAAAACTTATTTTTAGTTAAAATCCCTATTCCAGTGTGATGTCAAATTCTATTCATGCATGACAACCAGTCAAAAAATTACGAAATTTAAAAATGTTTCGTTAGTGAAATGTTCAATGTATATTTAAATATTAAAGTCAGTCGGTAAGTTATGAACCCGGCTTAAATGCAAATTGACAAATAAATTCATAGTTTGGAAGACATTTTCTAGAATATTCTTTTCCAATTGAAAAAAAAAAAACTGTTTTTTTAAACAAGCTTTTTAGCTTACCGTGCATTGTCATCCAAACCAAAAGTGTATGCACAATTTTATCTTAATTGTTTCAGGTTATAGTCCCCGGCATGTAACATGGCAAGGATTTGGCGTATTAGGGATAAGTTCGCGCATAGTGCGTGAATTGACCAACCACCATATAGAGAGAACGGAACGTGGACGCGTCAGTCGATCCTTGTGTCAACTGACCAACCAATCCCGCGCTCGGAACAGTGCTAAACGTCCCCCGCGTCCCGCTTGGTACCCAAAGAGACCTACAAAACGACTTTTGTGTGCGCATCTAACGAGTCTTGCCAAGTTACGTGCTGACTACTATAATTGCTCTAAAATTCAGTTGCAAAATTTGACCCGAACATACATACATTGCAAGTTAATACAAAGCTTGTAAAAAACGTTTCCCAATGACATTTCCCTCTTCATAAATTTTGCTTTCTTTTTTATTTTTATGTTTTATTTAAGTATGAAGTTATAGAAATTAACAATGCCACGTAAATTGACTGCATCAGGTATCTGATGAATTCCATTATTTGGCGAATAGATTTAGAGAAGTAATGAACTAATAAAGATGAGATTCTACTGAAACGTATTGGGGGATTGTCTTCATGTAGAACTGGGCGCCAGCACTTTTTGAACGTCAAGTTCAAAATAATAATATTGTTACAAGATAGAGCAACGCCATCTAGTGACAAGAGGAAGAAGTAGTAGTAACTAGTAGCGCCATCTGGTATCGAATAGCGGAACTAAAGCTCGAGTCGAATGGAATTTTCAAGAATGTTCGAGCCGAACATTCTGGAAGTTCGCTTTCGGAACATTGAGTTCGAAAGTCGATTGTTCTGGAAGATTCTCTATTTATCTAGAACAGTTTGGAACGTTCTAGAAACATCTTCCTTGCTATATAAAGAGCGGTCGGGTTCGTCCTGAGTCAGTTTTGATTTGAAAGCGACACAGTGCGATCGGAAAAGTAAAATAGTGCTAAGTAATAGAATTGTTAAAGAAGTGTTTTTTCTTTTTTTAATAAAGTGTGATTAATTGAAGTCAGTTTCAATAATTTATCCCTGAACCCCAGCTCGTAACAATAAATCAAACTTTACTCTCCAGTAGAATCTCACCCAAAGCAATCTATAATCCAAAATTTTTAAACTATAGCCTCCGTATCACTAATAACATGTATCCCATGCTTCGTCAGAATCAACCTAACAATATCATTACAGCTCCTTGTCTTAAAGTTCCTCCCCGAACTATCCTTAATCTTAATACTCTTCACCTTATCACATAACTTACTGACTTCCGACTTACTCTTCTTCATTTCCTCCGGCTTCAACTTCCGAATAGTCGACGAACAACGTTTCTTCGAAGTCTCGACTTCGACTTTCTCCACATTACCTTCACTTACCCGTCTTTTGTAGAGGTCAAAGTCGGATTCTTTGCTTAGGTAACTATCGAGAGAACAATAAGTTGTGTCTAAATTTACCTTGTCGATTTTGTGCTCATTAGCATCGCTGATGATCTTCACTGCTTTTCCTGGGACGTATGTCGAAGGTACCTTGTCGAGATACGCCATTTTCGGTTTGAGAGGCCCACATATCGGGCTTACAGAGTCAGTATGGGAGTTGGGCATAAGGAAGTTTGTCTTCCTTGGACGCTTGACAGTTATAGTCTCGTCGATGATAGAAGGTTTGTCTCTGATTGATATCAGTATGTTTTTGAAGCTGGTTTCTTCAGGAGAAGCCATGATTACGTCTTGTGGTGATCGCTTGTCGTAGCTAGCGATTAAATCGTTAAGGATATTATACTCACTGCTCCGGGTAGCGTGAAAAGAGTTTTTGTGTGTTAGTATTTGTGTTATAGACATAAAATGTTCCTTAATGATAAGATTTTAAGGTTGGTAATTGCTTGAAGGATCTTAAAAAATAAAATAGTAGCTGCATGAATTTTCTAATATAATGATTTAGCCGTAAATGTTCGTAATAGAATCTGTTGTTTCATGATTGTATAAATATTTAATTTTAGTCATTCTATATTTTCTTTTCTAATCAACTTAAAAAGAAACAAGGAAACAACCATGTTTAATCTTTTATTTATTTCCACAAATTATGTGTAATAAAAACAATTACTTTTATAAAATTAAAAACCTACTAAATAAAAAGTGAATATAAAATATTTACAATAACTAATCTTAAATATTTGGCTTTGAAATCATCCATGTTATAATAATATTTAGTATAACAAATAATACAAAAAAATAAATAATATCTATAGGACTAAAAATAAACATTACATTAGAAAAACATTTTCAAGAAACATTAAAAAGTGGACAAATTGTGGTGTAAACTAATTCGGTTTTCGAATAGAATAAAATCCAAAAAATATAATTAAACAATAACAGTCAATAAACGAAACTATTAAAATGTCATTAAACAATAATATTGAAATAACAAAAGTATATTAAAATATCATAAAACAATAATAATGAGAAAACAAAAGTATATTAAAATATCATAAAACATCAATATTTATTTAGAACTGATATTTAGATTCAATGAAATCATTCTGAAAGAGGTAGAAATTGCTCAAATATTCCCTATACAATAAAATTGTTCGATTATTCCTAGAGGCAATAAGATAGCTTGGCTAAACCCCGGGCAAAACAATTGCTCAGCCTTTTCTCGGAAAGTTGCCAAACCATTTCTCAGGCAATTTTTGATTTTGTAATAAAATTGCCCGGCCACTCTCAGTAACAAAAGATACTTATGCAATACAACGATAATTTTATTCAACCATTGACAGTCAATAAAAAAAAATTGTCTGGCCATTCACCATGCAAAAATTGCTTAGGCAGTCCCCAATAAAAATGCCCAGTCTTTTCCCAGGCAATAAAAATTGTCCGGCTATCCCCCACGTGATATAAAGGTATCTACTCACGTGATACAATGTGGAGCTCCATACAGCCTGTGTTGTCGGACATACGCGAGAACCGCATCGTCTGTGAGGTACTTAGCGCTCTCCCCGCGTCGTACCAGTCGCCTGATCTGAGTTGAGCTTACTTCGTTCGCTATGTAGTTTGTTACTAGGATTACGTTATTCTGAAAATAAGATGATAAAAGGTTTTAGTAACTTTTAGCTAGGTTTTGACGTAATAAAATTATTCAATGAAAAACTTTTTTTAAAACAAGCCTTTTTTCTTATCCTTCTCAGCAAACCCTTTCATTTGATATCCATCATGGCAGTGCACAAAAAATAACTAGTCCGCCATCTCGGGCCATCCGCCATATTATATTTAGAATAACGTTACTTAGCTAACCATGAATTGTCATTCAAACTTAACGTGTATGCAAAATTTCATCTTAATCGGTGGAGGATAACTGCTTTAAAATTCAGTTGCAAGATTTGACTCGAACACACACACACACACAAACACATACATACATTGCAAGTTATATAAAAGCTTGTAAAAAGGACCATCTCTCTAGCCTTTTCGCAATGATTTTGGGATAGGCTTCCAGCCACCGGATAGATGAAATATCAGTTTTTTAAAACAGAGACCCCACAACCCTGCAAATGAGTAACGCAATACAGCTTTTTAAGTATGGTGTTGTCAGACTGTCGGGTTCCTAACTATCCGTAACGACAGTAAAAATCTACAATCGACAGCCTTGAAAGCACCAATCTACTTTACCAACCACCAAGAAGTAGTATGCTGTGTTCCATTCGAGGCGCGTAAGGGTTTTTTTTAATAGCCGATACTGTACCACTGCAAAGGCCTCCCCACGTTCTTCCAGAAACTCTTCTCCCAGCCTTCTCTAACTAGCTTTCGCAGTACAAGTTCTGATCGTCTCGCCACTCCTTTCTGAGCCAGCTTCGATAGCACTTGCCAACTGGAACCCATTGTGTGGAGACTTTCATCCTGCGGTCAACGTGTATACGGCTACCGAGGTACACCCTGTCGTATTTAAGCCTAGCACCCTTATTCCCTACCACTAATATGCCTGTTTTGGAACACAGCGTGATGTTCTAATTTATGTGACTGCAGTGGACCTTTAACATAAGTAAATATAGGTTATGATACTTTACCCTGTGTTTGTAGAGCATGTCCGACTCGTATATGAACCGTCCGGGGTCGCAGCCTGCGCGGGTCACCACGGTCAGCCCGCGACGACCCATAATATTCTTAAGCTACAAGGTTATAATACTTTACCCTATGTTTGTAGAGCATGTCCGACTCGTATATGAACCGTCCGGGGTCGCAGCCTGCGCGGGTCACCACGGTCAGCCCACGACGACCCATAATATTCTTAAGCTACAAGGTTATAATACTTTACCCTATGTTTGTAGAGCATGTCCGACTCGTATATGAACCATCCGGGGTCGCAGCCTGCGCGGGTCACCACGGTCAGCCCGCGACGACCCATAATATTCTTAAGCTACAAGGTTATAATACTTTACCCTATGTTTGTAGAGCATGTCCGACTCGTATATGAACCGTCCGGGGTCGCAGCCTGCGCGGGTCACCACGGTCAGCCCGCGACGACCCATAATATTCTTAAGCTACAAGGTTATAATACTTTACCCTATGTTTGTAGAGCATGTCCGACTCGTATATGAACCGTCCGGGGTCGCAGCCTGCGCGGGTCACCACGGTCAGCCCGCGACGACCCATAATATTCTTAAGCTACAAGGTTATAATACTTTACCCTATGTTTGTAGAGCATGTCCGACTCGTATATGAACCGTCCGGGGTCGCAGCCTGCGCGGGTCACCACGGTCAGCCCGCGACGACCCATAATATTCTTAAGCTACAAGGTTATAATACTTTACCCTATGTTTGTAGAGCATGTCCGACTCGTATATGAACCGTCCGGGGTCGCAGCCTGCGCGGGTCACCACGGTCAGCCCGCGACGACCCATAATATTCTTAAGCTACAAGGTTATAATACTTTACCCTATGTTTGTAGAGCATGTCCGACTCGTATATGAACCGTCCGGGGTCGCAGCCTGCGCGGGTCACCACGGTCAGCCCGCGACGACCCATAATATTCTTAAGCTACAAGGTTATAATACTTTACCCTATGTTTGTAGAGCATGTCCGACTCGTATATGAACCGTCCGGGGTCGCAGCCTGCGCGGGTCACCACGGTCAGCCCGCGACGACCCATAATATTCTTAAGCTACAAGGTTATAATACTTTACCCTATGTTTGTAGAGCATGTCCGACTCGTATATGAACCGTCCGGGGTCGCAGCCTGCGCGGGTCACCACGGTCAGCCCACGACGACCCATAATATTCTTAAGCTACAAGGTTATAATACTTTACCCTATGTTTGTAGAGCATGTCCGACTCGTATATGAACCATCCGGGGTCGCAGCCTGCGCGGGTCACCACGGTCAGCCCGCGACGACCCATAATATTCTTAAGCTACAAGGTTATAATACTTTACCCTATGTCTGTAGAGCATGTCCGACTCGTATATGAACCGTCCGGGGTCGCAGCCTGCGCGGGTCACCACGGTCAGCCCGCGACGACCCATAATATTCTTAAGCTACAAGGTTATAATACTTTACCCTATGTTTGTAGAGCATGTCCGACTCGTATATGAACCGTCCGGGGTCGCAGCCTGCGCAGGTCACCACGGTCAGCCCGCGACGACCCATAATATTCTTAAGCTACAAGGTTATAATACTTTACCCTATATTTGTAGAGCATGTCCGACTCGTATATGAACCGTCCGGGGTCGCAGCCTGCGCGGGTCACCACGGTCAGCCCGCGACGACCCATAATATTCTTAAGCTACAAGGTTATAATACTTTACCCTATGTTTGTAGAGCATGTCCGACTCGTATATGAACCGTCCGGGGTCGCAGCCTGCGCGGGTCACCACGGTCTGCCCACGACGACCCATAATATTCTTAAGCTACAAGCTTATAATACTTTACCCTATGTTTGTAGAGCATGTCCGACTCGTATATGAACCATCCGGGGTCGCAGCCTGCGCGGGTCACCACGGTCAGCCTGCGACGACCCATAATATACTTAAGCTACAAGGTTATAATACTTTACCCTATGTTTGTAGAGCATGTCCGACTCGTATATGAACCGTCCGGGGTCGCAGCCTGCGCGGGTCACCACGGTCAGCCCGCGACGACCCATAATATTCTTAAGCTACAAGGTTATAATACTTTACCCTATGTCTGTAGAGCATGTCCGACTCGTATATGAACCGTCCGGGGTCGCAGCCTGCGCGGGTCACCACGGTCAGCCCGCGACGACCCATAATATTCTTAAGCTACAAGGTTATAATACTTTACCCTATGTTTGTAGAGCATGTCCGACTCGTATATGAACCGTCCGGGGTCGCAGCCTGCGCAGGTCACCACGGTCAGCCCGCGACGACCCATAATATTCTTAAGCTACAAGGTTATAATACTTTACCCTATGTTTGTAGAGCATGTCCGACTCGTATATGAACCGTCCGGGGTCGCAGCCTGCGCGGGTCACCACGGTCAGCCCGCGACGACCCATAATATTCTTAAGCTACAAGGTTATAATACTTTACCCTATGTTTGTAGAGCATGTCCGACTCGTATATGAACCGTCCGGGGTCGCAGCCTGCGCGGGTCACCACGGTCAGCCCACGACGACCCATAATATTCTTAAGCTACAAGCTTATAATACTTTACCCTATGTTTGTAGAGCATGTCCGACTCGTATATGAACCATCCGGGGTCGCAGCCTGCGCGGGTCACCACGGTCAGCCCGCGACGACCCATAATATACTTAAGCTACAAGGTTATAATACTTTACCCTATGTTTGTAGAGCATGTCCGACTCGTATATGAACCATCCGGGGTCGCAGCCTGCGCGGGTCACCACGGTCAGCCCGCGACGACCCATAATATACTTAAGCTACAAGGTTATAATACTTTACCCTATGTTTGTAGAGCATGTCCGACTCGTATATGAACCGTCCGGGGTCGCAGCCTGCGCGGGTCACCACGGTCAGCCCGCGACGACCCATAATATTCTTAAGCTACAAGGTTATAATACTTTACCCTATGTTTGTAGAGCATGTCCGACTCGTATATGAACCGTCCGGGGTCGCAGCCTGCGCGGGTCACCACGGTCAGCCCGCGACGACCCATAATATTCTTAAGCTACAAGGTTATAATACTTTACCCTATGTTTGTAGAGCATGTCCGACTCGTATATGAACCGTCCGGGGTCGCAGCCTGCGCAGGTCACCACGGTCAGCCCGCGACGACCCATAATATTCTTAAGCTACAAGGTTATAATACTTTACCCTATGTTTGTAGAGCATGTCCGACTCGTATATGAACCGTCCGGGGTCGCAGCCTGCGCGGGTCACCACGGTCAGCCCGCGACGACCCATAATATTCTTAAGCTACAAGGTTATAATACTTTACCCTATGTTTGTAGAGCATGTCCGACTCGTATATGAACCGTCCGGGGTCGCAGCCTGCGCGGGTCACCACGGTCAGCCCACGACGACCCATAATATTCTTAAGCTACAAGGTTATAATACTTTACCCTATGTTTGTAGAGCATGTCCGACTCGTATATGAACCATCCGGGGTCGCAGCCTGCGCGGGTCACCACGGTCAGCCCGCGACGACCCATAATATACTTAAGCTACAAGGTTATAATACTTTACCCTATGTTTGTAGAGCATGTCCGACTCGTATATGAACCGTCCGGGGTCGCAGCCTGCGCGGGTCACCACGGTCAGCCCGCGACGACCCATAATATTCTTAAGCTACAAGGTTATAATACTTTACCCTATGTTTGTAGAGCATGTCCGACTCGTATATGAACCGTCCGGGGTCGCAGCCTGCGCGGGTCACCACGGTCAGCCCGCGACGACCCATAATATTCTTAAGCTACAAGGTTATAATACTTTACCCTATGTTTGTAGAGCATGTCCGACTCGTGTATGAACCGTCCGGGGTCGCAGCCTGCGCGGGTCACCACGGTCAGCCCGCGACGACCCATAATATTCTTAAGCTACAAGGTTATAATACTTTACCCTATGTTTGTAGAGCATGTCCGACTCGTATATGAACCGTCCGGGGTCGCAGCCTGCGCGGGTCACCACGATCAGCCCGTGACGACCTACTATATTCTCCAACTGGAAATAAATGGCATTATGTTAATCAAAACACAAAAGCTAATGAAAGAAATTGATTGATTTGTGTCAATTATCTATCTATCTATAATTCTATATATATATATATCTCCGTGCCTTAAATAGCACATTAAATCTTTGGTCCCGGCTGTGATTTAAAGAAGATTTAGAAGAAAAAAAATCCATTACAGGGCATTGGCCCCCTTTTTCTACTAAACTCGATCCTGAACGACACAAAAACAAAGATAAGCCATACTCACATCCTCATCCGACCACAACCCCGGCGTAGCGAAGGACTCCAACAGATCAGCTCCACACAGCAGCTTCACAGTGACGCCATCTTGCACGTTCCCGTTTAGCTTCTCCATCAGATTGTCCGGCTCATCCAGACTGTTCAAGTTGATTATATCGTCCGGCAGCCAAGATGGCGGGTCGGGGTCGTTCTGATCTGTTAGGTAGTTGTTTATTGTGTCCTGGGGATAAAAATACGGTAGTTTTGTTAATACAGCTTCTGCCAGTGGCTTCGACTGCGTCGGATGTTATGTCAAAGGAATGCACTTCCGACAAAAATATCTCATGCCCTTGTATATGATCAAACCTCTATAATAAAATTTATCAGAATCGGGTAAGCGCCGTCAAAACGTAACAAACGTCAAAACACAGTTACCTTCGCACTTGAAATATTAGCTATAGTGTGAATGGGTAGGCTGATGGTAACCGATGTTGTGGCCATCGATGGAGTTAGGGAGAGCAGCAAACGCTATACCGACACTCCTCCTCCCCTGCGGCCCCACCGCGTCCGCCATCGTTGGCGACACCGTCCAGGCCGCGGTAGGGAGAGCGGCGCACCGCAATACCGGCACTCCTCTCCCGCCGCGGCCTCCATCCCTCAGCCGCGATATCGTATGGGTATGTAAGACCCCATACGACAACGCGGTCCGCTTCAGTTGCGATGTCGCCCAGGCGGCACCGCAACCTACTTGTTGGCCGCTACATCATCGGCTTATCGGCAAAAGCCCTGACGAGCGGCCTTTCCTCGGGTACCTCTTCGCTTCCGAAGAGCCTAAGTTTAATATGGAATTAGCACCAGTTTAAGATTTAAAGATTTTCAGAAAAGTATGCATTGGTATTGTATAATATGAATCTAAAATTGTAGTGTGCAAGGTCTAAAATACTACAAGGAAAAGAACCGAACCCTTATAGGATTACTTTTTTGTCCGACTGTCTGTCAAAACTATTTATCTCGGGAACGCGTGAATGTATCGAGTTGAAACAAGTCAAGGCTCCTGAGCCTCTTTCGCCTCGACTATGCGGGAACCCACCGGAGAAGGGGGCAGGCACTTATGCCTAGAAGTATTATTCATTCTTGACTTGACAGGGTTTGCCCATGGGAACCATTAATTTATCCGAGTTTATTTAAAATCTAATAAACCCCCGACTCATAAACCTTTAAAAAGTAAACAAGTAAAATTTTAAAAACCCCCGACACATTTTTAATTCATATCTTTTAAACTACATAATTTCTCTAGTAGTAGACACGCTTCGATCGACAGTCTATCGAACACGTACTTATGACTATGACACATCGACCACATAGACACTAGACGCCTAATGATTGATCTAATACATCAAAACAATTCTGTCAACTAGCTGAGGTATGAGGAACAGGACGACTGCGCCCTGATTGGTCCTTTACCAAGGTCATATGTCTCATTAAGGATGGGACAGGTTTAAATAAAACCAGACAGGTATCGATATTTTTAGATAAATAATATTTGTACTTATTTTTTTTTATTAATATTACCTTTTTATTATTAATTATACGGCGTTTTAACATTTTAGTAATAACATAAAATGTTAAAACTAAAAAAATATCAAAAATCTAAAGGTAACATACTTTTTTCGGTTGTTGGTTCTTAAATATAGTAATATTAAATCTTAGTAAAAAAACGTAATAAAAAAATCGTTTCACAATTAACAAACTATTCAATTTAATGTCTTTATTTGTAAGGTTTCTAGTTCTATCGATAACAGATTTGGTCATAGGATATGTTGCATCACTAGTTGTGTTTACGAAATTATAGAGGAGAAGAGATAGCGAAAAAAATACTTTAAAAAGAAAGAGACGCAAACAAGCGGTGGCCGTTTTCACCTACAAACGTGACGTATTATGAACTCCGATAAATAATATCAGAAAATAAATCTAATAATGTTTATATTAACTTATCAATGAAATGTTATGCCATTTTCCGGAAACTTGAAGTCTGGCTGTTGTTACCATACCAACGGATTGTACAAGAGGCCATTATAATATTTATTTCATCAATTTTTTATTGACTGACGCGGAAGTGTTTACGGCTCACAGAAGTGGTCGGTACTAATTCGAAATTGTCGAATGGCGACCTGTATTACCTGTATATGATCTTTTTAGTCATATGTGTTGACAGACATCGCTCGCCTGTTATGAGGCGTCTAAGGGCTGTGTGGTCGCTGCTATGACACGATACTTTGCAAAATACCCCGATTCAAACAGTAAAACGCTCATATCCGATTTTCATCAAACATAGCTAAGAACACTCACAATAAAGTCACCTTTCAAACAAAAAAAACTAAATCGAAATCGGTGCATCCGTTTAGCACCTATGATGCCACAAACATATACACACATACACATGTACACACGTAAAACTTATAACACCCCTGTTTTTCCGTCGGGGGTTAAAAAGTAGCTTCAGCCACTCAGCGATAAGATAATTAAGTTTTCTATCGAAAGAATTTTCGTAATCGGAACAATCCTATAAGGGATTATCTTTTACAAATAAACAAACAATTTTATCTCTTTATAATTTTTTTTTAGATATAACGTGAGTCATTGAAGAAATTTTACACCATTCATTCTTAAAAATACTTATTGTTGGCAAGTCACACCTCTGAAACTGCGTGATAAGTTTATGATTTAGACGTTTAGGGCCGATTTCACCAATAAAACTAATTGCTATTAGTTCAACTAAACTCAGTTTATGCACATACATCTATCGGTTGAGACCGCTGAGAAACTACCAATCAGAACGCTGTATTTGCATAAACTGAGTTTAGTTGAATTAATCTCGATTAGTTTCATTGGTCAAATCGGCCCTTAGTTAACGCTGAAAATAGTCGAGCTTGCCCGAATACACCTACATGAATAAGCCTACAAATGACATAGGATTCACGGTTCTGGCGTTCTTGTCTTTTTTCTTAGGTTGATAAGGTCGATGATGGATCACGCTTGTCTAGAAGTAACTCAGGTACACTCGTTAGACCTAGATTTTAACTATCCCCCGATTACACAAACATGGCCTACCAAGCATAAGACATTCGTGAGTTTTCCAAAGATTGGCAGCATTTATTATTTTTTTTTTTTAAATAATAGCTTTCAGTCATCAAGATTTTTAACCCCCGACGGAAAAAGAGGGGTGTTATAAGTTTGAGGTGTGTTGCTGTGTATCTGTGTATCTGTGTATCTGTGTATCTGTGTGTCTGTGTATCTGTGTATCTGTGTATCTGTGTATCTGTGTATCTGTGTGTCTGTCTGTGGCATCATAGCGCCTCAACGGATGAACCGATTTTGATTTAGTTTTTTTTGTTGGAAAGGTGATTGTATCGAGAGTGTTCTTAGCTATGTTTAAAAAAAAACGGTTCGGCCGTTCAAAAGTTATGGGCGTTTTACTATTTGAATCGGGATGTTTTCGCAAGATAAATGTGTCGGGGGTTTTTTAAATTTATAAATTTTACTTGTTTTTATGAGTGTTTCTCATTATTTTGTGCGTCACCATGACGCGACTATTGATAAAATGGAACAAAAATCGAAATCGCGAGTCTAACAATAATATAAAAAAACAGTAATGGCAGTTTGATATTATCTTACTAATATTATAAACTAGCTGTCCCATGCGTCTTCGCTCCCGTTAACTGGCTACCTACCCTACCCTACCTACCCTACATATATGAATGTTGCGTAATTTTTTGCACGCCGCACTGCGTAAGCGGTGACGGGAGCTCTCAAAAAGGAATATTTTTGCAAGTTTATGCAACATTTTTCATTTATGCTCCGCTCCTATAGGTCGTAGCGTGATGTTATATAGCCTATAACCTTCCTCGATAAATGGACTATCCAACACAAACATAATTTTTCAATTCCAACCAGCAGTTCCTGAGATTAGCGCGTTCAAACAAACAAACAAACTATTCAGCTTTATAATATTAGTATAGATGCAAAAGTTTGGATGGATGGATGTTTGTTTGTTACTCAATCACGCCAGAACGGCTAAACGGATCTGGATGAAATTTGGCATAGAGATAGTTTATAGTCTGGAATAGCACATACGCTACTATTCATCCCGGTATATTATTCTCTTGGGATAAGAAAACACTCTAAACGCGGGCGAAGCTGCTGGTAGAAGCTAGTGTTAATATAATTCATCATTATCAAGGTCCGCAGTACTCATAACCTTCTTGCGCGTATGACTAGATGTATGAACGTAAATAAAGCTGCAGGATCTAAAGGAAAAGGAAAGATGGAGATGACAGAAGATTCTGGCTATCTTACAGACATAAATCTAACTAGATAACGCAAGTCTTTCTGTGGTTAGTGTTTCTATGCATTCTTCACAGCTCAACATGGCATAAAAAGGCATTTTTCTACATTTCGATGGATTGCCGGTGCCGATAATGCTAAATGAAAAGCTCACGTAACTTTACTCCGTTTTTTGGCACGTGAAGAACATACAATCGTGTCATCTAGTTAGATTTATAGGATTCCGTACCCAAAGGGTAAAAACGGGACCCTATTGCTAAGATTCCGCGGTTCGTCTGTCTGTCATCAGGCTGTATCTCATGAACCGTGATAGCTAGTCAGTTAAATTTTCACAGATGATATATTTCTGTTGCCACTATAATAGCAAATACTAAAAACAGAATAAAATAAATATTTAAGTGGGGCTCCAATACAACAAACGTGATATTTTTGCCGTTTTTTTGCGATAATGGTGCGGAACCCTTTGTGCGCGAGTCCGACTCGCACTTGGCCGGTTTTAATTAGATTTATGTCTGTGGTCTACCCCCATAGGAAACAGGATAATAATAATGTTGATTATGGACTAAGGTTCTATAAGGCATTTATGGCGTTACAAAATTTAATTATATTGTCACGTTACTGATTATCTTATCAATTTATGACCAAAAGATTGATATGTAATGTTTACTATGGTGACTATGAATAAGCATTTTTTTTAATAATTAATCATACACTAAGAACAGTCATTCAAGGTTTATCAATAACAATGACAAATCTGTTGATGTCATTGTTTAGTCATAAAAACCCTAAAACTAAAAGTTTGAAGTGTCTTTTAAGAAAAGAATTTTCATTTAAAAATATTCCAAATTACAAAGATTCAAAATGCATTTGTAAAATCTGTGAAATAGTATATTTCATGATTCTTGTCAACGTTAGCCTTGGATTGGATATGCTTGCTCAAAAACACCTTTATTTCTCATTACAAAAAACTTAACCAGACTAGTTTTGCAGCAAGGTGGTAGCAATTCTGACTTTTTAGAATGCACTGGACGAGCACTCAACCTCCCAAGTGTCTCCATTCGTAAAGACTATTTTAATCTTTAGTAAAGGCTATCAAATACACCTTCAACAAACTCAACAAACTCTCAAGACTCTTGCTTCCTCATTCAATACTGTCAACCCGCATCATCCCACTGCTGGGGAAAGGAACCTGACATCCAGCTTCAACTTTTTACTAAATTTGATTGTGTAAAACTTGCTCAAAGAAGATATTTGATGGTATTACCTGATGATGCTGAAGTGTTAGCCTGGTCCTTGTCCAACCAGACTGCTGTGTCTCCCACTCCGATATCTTGACCCATGATGATGACCTCAAGGCTAACTTCAACATTGCTATCCTGGAATCAACATTAATTCTTTCAAGATTTTACAATCTTATAACTGAAACAGGTGATTTTAGTTTGCTAGTATGTAGACTATGTAGGAGTATTTACTTATCTTCAAAATCTAAAATGTTGTGTTTTCTACTTTGTTGATGTATACAAATAAAATAATACTGGGCCAAGCATTGTCCCCTGGAGCACACCAGTGTTGTACCATTGAACTAACTGTCTGCCATTGTGTAAAAACAATGAAAGAAAGAAAACCCCTCAGTGTCTACTTAGTTCCATTCTCATCAGTGATGGTTTAGTTTAGACTACCTAAAGATGTTCAATATTATGAAATTCAGAAATTTTTAACTGTTTTTATTAAGCAGTATGGTTATAACACACACTCAGTTATGCATAGCCAACAATGTCTGCAGTGACCGACCACCCCACAGTGCACCTACCATCTAATAAAACTTGAATTATGACCGCTTGAAGAGGTTATTTAATAAACAGACAGACTAGGACATCGGAACATATGTCATGAATATAAAGAGGGAAATCTCGTTGGAGAAACCACTCTGCACCACAATCATCATCATCATCATTTCAGCCGAAAGACGTCCACTGCTAGACATAGGCCTGCACCACAATATATTGCAACAAATCTGCTCATAGTCCTGGGACTGATTGCAGAGGAAAAGAGAAAAAATAACACACACACACAGACAACTGTTTTGTAAAATTATAGATTACAATATATTTGTAATAAATTGCCAATTAATGATTGCTAAAACTATTAGAAGTGTGATCTGACATGCATGTGCCTTCCTGCTACAGGCTCATTGTAAGGTCCAGACACTTTAAGTGTTCTTCATATTATAACACTCATTCTGAGCACATGTGTATTTAATTTAATAGATATATTTTATAACTAGTCTTGCACATTCATATTTGACTACTTTATTATGTCATTATGTCTGTTTATCAGCACCTTGAACTGTCTGCTATGATAACAATAATTGTCTTATTATCAGTGTCAACTAATATTTTAGTTCCCATAACTAAGATATCACAGTTCACTGTTGTTATGATGTAACATGGTTTTAATGATCTAACTTTTCTTCCTATAACCGATAAAATATTGTGTCACAAAAAAACCACCCTGGTGTACCATCTCACACCTACGCTGGAGATCGCGGGCACGTATGATACTTCCGCAATCACCGGCTAGTGCCGGCTCTGCATCGGGTTGGACGGGGGAGTGAGGTGTTTGACTATGCTCGCGACGTCTAAGAGGGACGCGCGTGGACCAGTACGCGCCGCCACCTCGGGTCCTAATGTGTGGGGGGCAACTAACATCCCCGAATATGTTGCCCCTGGACCCATTTAGGATGGCTGCAAGAGGGCGTTTTCCACCCTCCGCCGACGCCCGGCGCGTCTCCTGGGGATCGGGTGGGTGGATAAAATCTCCCTCTCCCTTTCTGCAGCCTCCTTCTGCGAGACAACTGTTTCACAGATGGATACCACTGTGTCCCAGGGCTCCTCGCTGCTGACCATAGACTCGAATACGGCCGGCAGCGACAGGTCATTGCCTGCTTCAGAGATGAGGACCAGGCCTCACCCCAAGCGCCACACTCTGGCAGCGTGTGCCGCACCATGTCCTTCCGGTAGTCTATGCAGTGGTGACACTAGGCTTCCGGCTCCCTGTTTATGCGACACAGGTACTGCCCGAAGCAACCATACCCCGAGAGCGCCTGCTTCACCCGAACCGACAGGGGGACATGCCTCCTCCCGAGCCAGCACTCGAGGCCTGGCCGGACCGCCTTGATGGTGCCAGTGATGCCAGTTCATATTAAGACACAGACATTCATAGTATTCAACTTTCAATATTTTTATACCAAGTATACATATCATATTGTGTAACATATTCTCATTCAATTTTACCAATTAGTATCCTGTGTTTTTAGGTATTACAAACAAGGAAAAATGAAGGAATATGTTATTGGGATTTCACAAAGACAAATAGTTATAAAGAAGTTAAGGATAAACTAAATTTAGAAAGTTCAATAAAATACAGATGCACCTAATTTAAAATAAATCTTGCCAGTTAGAATCTTATTAGAAAAAAGAAGATTCCGACGAATTGAGAACCTCATCCTTTTTTTTAACACATTAGTAGACATTACTTGCATTTGACTGTATTTATATTATATTAGGGTCTAGAAAATTTTACCTGTGGTGAGCTGGTACCAAGTCTTTCTTTCCATAAGCATCATGCACAGGACACACCAAACCTCCAACCACATTGCCAAGGTTCAGGGTGTGGATGTAATCTTTCGCAATTTCTATAAAAGTAATCAAATATTAATAAAACTCTGTTATAAAACCTTGAGCAAGTAAATAGAGTCATATTTCACAAATTTATATATTTCTGTCAAACAAAACAGCCAGTTCGATTGAGTAACAACTATTCTAAATGCCAAAGGTCAATAGTTCAAGTTCAGTGCAATGAAATTAATGAAAAATGCAATATAATTGCGCATTTCACGTTCGATTTCCGATAACTTACCGAACATGCGAAGATGCATGTACGTCGGCGGGCTAAAACTCCCACAAGCCATAATAACAATCTTTCCCTTAGACATTTTCCGGCTTTTTTATTCAACACAGTTTATTTATTCCACACTTTTATTTAGCAATTTTTATCACATCACAACAAAATCAAATTCGCACGTCTGCGTCCTTTCATTGATTCAACTTCAGAATGCAACAAAATTGGAAATTCTGCTATTTTGACGACGCACTATTTATTTTAATGACATTTTTTCCTGATAGGATAACGTCACATTTTAAACCGTCATTTTACGCAGAAATTACCTTAATTGACAGTGACGTAAATTAAAAACAAAAA
The DNA here is from genome assembly GCA_964057195.1 of Orthosia cruda. Taxonomy (NCBI): domain Eukaryota; kingdom Metazoa; phylum Arthropoda; class Insecta; order Lepidoptera; family Noctuidae; genus Orthosia; species Orthosia cruda. The sequence continues at coordinate 3,624,907 of OZ059827.1, forward strand.
AATATGTTCACTTGTACACGACCGATTTATTTCAGAAATGCTTAGAACATATCATATTAAAAATGTGGTCTTAAAATATGTGCGATGACTGTTATATAATTATCAATTTCATTCAAAATTTTGGGTCATCTGTAGGCGTGTAACAAAACGCATATAACGCGATTGATTTAAAAATTCATGAATTTCAGGTAAAACATGCTGAAAAATAGGTCAACTTAAAATACCGCGTAGCTTTCACTTGACATTTTGTCCTTTACGATTGCGGACCGGTTAATGTCAGAGTAAACTCGACTCGAGTGTATTTATTTATTTACTAGAGTTCGTAAATAATAAATTATGAATAATAGTTTATGCTAGAGACGCTCCGCTGCAACATAAACAAACAAGAGTTGACAAAGTTTACAGTTCTTATCATAACCTCACTGATAATCAGCTGGGTAAACTTTGCAAGTGGTAATTTTCCAAGAAAATGAGATTAACATTGCGTTTACTTTCTTCTGTGGTGCAAAAAACGCCGTTTTATATTACTACACCGATATTTTATGTGAATGCGGGTAAGTGAAAAATTTTAGTCATAATATTTTCATTATTTTATCACAGAATGGCAGAATGTTTGAAGAATAACTTTTCCTAGATCAGGCACAAGGTCAAGGATTTATTAGAAACAGGAAATGAAAGTAAACCAGCAGTCAATAGTTCAACTTTCAATACCTTCAACCTACACAAAAAATATTATGTTTTACATTTACTTATAAGATGTATAAGTTAAATCTGTAGCAAAAACAAAATTTCTATGTTACAGCACCGCATTTGGGTCACCTCTACACAGCGGTAGTAGCGGACGCAATACAGAGATTTGAGAAGCTTACCAATCCCGACTGTCATGTCATATTTAGTACAGGTAAGTTATTACGTTACCTATACGTGTTCATGGGTAAATAATAACAGCTATAGGCATCAATATTTAAGGTTAAGTAACGGTTGCCGAGGTTTGTTTGTCAGTCTATTATTACATACCAAGACTCTTTCATGGCTGAGAAAGCATATTAAGCTGGAATATCTGACATCAGTCTTGCCAAGCGGTATCTTGTTACCCAGTTACTTTGTTGTGGAGGTCTGAAAGGCCCTTGATCCTTGGATCTATTTAAAAATAATGGTATTCAGCTGAATCTTGTTATAATGAAAGTCGACCCCAACATGGTAGACAAAAGGCTGGGCAGATTGAAGTTATTAACAGGTTGTCTGCCGGACAGTAGACACAATAGAAAATGCATTGTTTGAAGTCACCGGTGACTGGTGCGGCTGTGAAGGTTTTAAGTCACCTTTAAATATACAGGCACTGGCTATAATAATATTGTTTAGTACTAGAAAACACTTGAATCTTAACTGCCACTTTGGTAAGCATAAGGTTGTGGATTTGATTCTCGGGCTAGGCAGTCTTATTGCGGTTTTCAATCTGGCATATGATGAGTTTTAACTTCATCATCTGCCTAGCCTTTTCCCAACTTTGTTGGGGTCGACCTCCAGTCTAACTGGATTTAACTGAATACCAGTGTACTGACTATCTGACCTCCACAACCCAGTAACTGGGTAACACAATACCCCTTGGCCCATAACGACTGGCAAAGATCTTTAAATAACAGCCGGGACCAACGGCTTGTTGCCGTGCAGCTGTTATTATTTAGCCACGAGCTGTCACATGTCTTCGAATTTTTGGTTCTAGGACATGCCGGTTTCCTCACGATGTTTTCCTTCACCGTTTTGATAGCAGTGGTGATGAAATAATTTATACAAAGTAAAGCGCCTGCCTGGATTCGAACCCACGACCTACAACTTGTAAGACGCGGCCGTTACCACTGGGCCATCTACCACTGCTCTGGATGTGTTTTAACTTATGAACCTAAAAATTATATCTTCTCTTAAAAATCTCATTTATCTAAAGTTTATTAGTATCTCATTAAAATTTCATAATAAAACCATGATTAAATGATAAACAGTAAACATTGCAATGTAAATAGATTGTTATCAGTTCCTATTTCACTTCACGTGTCAATTAGTATGAGTTTTGTGTATTTGGGGCAAAACAACATCTTTGCTTCATGCTTTAGATTAACTAATGTTTATTTTCATGTCTGTCTTCTCTCTATTAGAAGTACTCCTTGCCATGTGGTGCGACAGTAAATATTGCTGAACCCAGGTAGGCCCTATTCTTTGTGTAAATTATTTTTCATCACCGCTGCTCTCAAAAAGGTGATGGAAACCAGGAAGAAGGAAGGAAGTTCTAAAACCATAATTTTAATGACTTGTGACCGGGGGAGTGACCATAAGCTCTTAGAGTAAGATTACATTGAGTGTGCGTAAGGGACAGATGTATACAAGTCATGTACATCTGTCCCTTACGCACACTCAATGTAACCTTACTCTAAGAGCTCGTGGTCACCCCCCTGGACTGGGCCCGCATCATTATCTCAGCCGAAAGACGTCCCCAGCTGGACGTAGGTCTCCCCCAAGTGTCGCCACCTCAATCGGTCCCGTGCGTCTCGCATGCAGCGAATTTCCGCAGCCTTAACGAACGAGATTGTAGTGACCGGTTCTATGGGGCAATTCACAGGCTCGTTCACGCACTAAATGACCACACTCCAACACGTCTACTCTGGCCAGCGGCTCTCGTAATACTGACGCGGTGCGCACGAGATTGTGTATGTCTGTGTGGGGGAAAGTGGGGATGGCAAAGTGAAAGTGCGAGTGAGATAGATACACTACATCCCTTCCTCATTAATGATTTTATTAAGAATATATTTAATATTAATTCATTTTGTATAATGTATTTTTGGTATGCTTAATGTAATCATAATTATATTGTTTGTTCTTCACGTGACAGATTCTTGTCTTTTTTTCACGCTCTCAATATCCCTACATCCTGCTATTTTTCTTCAATTTAATGAGAGAAAATAAAGCTATCACCAAAATCTCTGAAAACTGTAATTTTACAGTGTACTTTTATAATTATTTTGTTAGTACGTGGACATTAGTATGTGTGAGTGAGTATTTATGAGTACTTGTTTGTGATTTTAGTTTTTTACGTATTTTGTTACATTTTCTAGATTGTCACTGGGAAATAAAAAAAAAGTGTGAGTTGATGTATGTTAATGGAAATCACAATTCCTCAAATTTAATGGCAGCGGCCCACCAATTTAATGGCACCAACCACCCACCAATTTAATGGCAGCAAACCCACCTATTTAATGGTAGCAACCCACCAATTTAATGGCAGCAACCACCCACCAATTTAATGGCAGCAAAACCCACCAATTTAATGGTAGCAAACCCACCAATTTAATGGCAGCAAAACCCACCAATTTAATGGTAGCAAACCCACCAATTTAATGGTAGCAAACCCACCAATTTAATGGCAGCAAACCCACCAATTTAATGGCAGCAAAACCCACCAATTTAATGGTAGCAAACCCACCAATTTAATGGTAGCAAACCCACCAATTTAATGGCAGCAAAACCCACCAATTCAATGGTAGCAAACCCACCAATTTAATGATAGCAAGACCCACCAATTTAATGGTAGCAAAACCCGCCAATCTAATGGCAGAACAACCAACCAATTAAATGGCAGCGTCTTTTTACTCCAACTATTACTATAAGCATAATCAGCCTATAATGCTCCATTCGCCGGAAACCGAACCTCCCCTCTGCGACAAGGACAAGGCCTCAATCCATCACATGAGCTAAGCGTTGCCCGGCAGACGTCACACGTCCCCGAATTACCAGCTCCAGGACATACGGTTTCCTCACCATAAGTATTTTTTTTATAACTGAGTACTATTTCGTGACATTGGAAATCTGACAATCCACTACACCAATCGAGTGTGGTCACCTACGAAACTGTTTATGTAGGTACCTTTATAGTTTTACAAAAACAGTTCAGTGTTAACGTTAACATTGCATATCTTCACAGCTAAATAACTTAAAGGCTATCGATGTCGCACTTGTTAAAACTGACATTTCGATAGTTGTCTGGTCCCCGAGGTATCTTTTTACAACAGCAGTGCACTTGGTAGTTTTAATTGATTTGCGCCCATATGGCTATTCTGATCCAGCGCGCTCTCCAAGCTGTATTTTTATATTCATTCCACATGAAATAGGCACGATTTCAGAACATGACCCGCCTTGAATCTAACTAAATTGACATAACTCGCCTAGGATCTAGTCATACCTTATGGCATCAGCCACCTTGGATCCAGCCTCCTAAACTGGCATCACCCGCCAACCAGCCAACCATATGCCATACAGGCATTAAGTCCGCCTTTGCACCCCTGTGCATGAAGTCCAAATAAATAAATACGTTCTTTTTTTCGCTTCAAATACGCTTAGCCGTCAGGCAAATCTTAGTTTGACCATAAACTAACTTTTTTGTCCGTTTGACGTTAATGAAGAACTCATACTCAAACTATATATTTGTACATACTTTTGTGTAAAGAAAAGTAAAGAGATCGCCATTGCTCATCGTATCTACTCTAATACATTCAGGCGTCCCGCTTTAAATACCCAGAAAACTGTAAGTGTAAATTCTGTGTTGTATTATTGTATAGTGGCGTGAATCTCAGTGTCACGACACCTCTATTTAAATTTTCAGTTGAAAATAATTTATTTTACAATGACACAATATAATTATGTGTACAATCAACAAGATTGAAACCTGACCCACCATATTCTAATTATTCTACGGGTATTCTAACCCAATTAGGTCTAATCTTGCTTAAATATATTTTTCTCAGCAACAACATCGATTTAATAAGACAGTCATATACTAATATATTATAGAGTGAAAGTCAGTGACTATTAGTTTACCAATCTCGCTGTCATTGCAATGATATTAGCAGATTGAATATTTACTCAACATCTTGATATTAACATTTTCTTTGAATTCAGAATAAACTCATAAATAGTAGTACTCTAAATAGTTCGTATTTTGTATTTATTTTATCAAATTCTATTCTGCGCTTCTTTATATAATTAAACAATGCGTGACGACAGTTAATTCCAATATCTGCTATAACACAATATTTTTTTTTCTTTTAATAATCTTACTGCAATGAACAAAATGGTCATAGTAGTTGCGCGACCAGATGCCTGTACTAACTCAGTTTTTTATAATTTTGAAACATCTTATATCCACCATAAGATGACTGGTATATAGTAAGAAAACTCTAATGTTTTGAAGTTTACAAACGGATGGGTCAAGAATCAAACAGCCTAACTGTATATATTGGGTATTGTTACGTACGTAGTACAAGAGAAAAGAGTAGTGTAAAAGAGGGTAGATGTATCTACCCTCTTTTACAAACTCTCTCCACCACTCAAAAGTTTGGTAGTAGAAAACCGAATCCAGAGCTTAACTCGTCTTTGTACAAATATTTATTTTATTTGGTATGTCCTGTGTACAAAAATAATTAAGAATGTCCCAAATGCAATGGTGTAAATCTGTTTTCACGACCATTACACTCTCAAAAATGTACATACCCGATAGGGTCAGCAGATCAAACCCTTTTGTAGAATGGTAGGAAACTGTCATTTCAGACAGATCGGAAACCTTACTAATATTATAAATGCGAAAGTACGGACGGACGGCTTCATGTCCGGCACCCAACCATGCTAGAACTGCCGAACGGATCCGGCTGAAATTCGGCACAAAGACAGATCACAGTCCGGAACAGCCTATAGGCCACTTACCCTGGTGTAATGTCCACTAGGAATAAATTTCGACCTGCGCGGTTGTGAAGCCGCTGGAAGAAGCTAGCTCATAAATATTTTTTCGTGCCCAGAAAGTAATAAGTTTAGTATATTGTTCCAAAACGTACTGTATATGCTTCGTAGGCAATGAATAAACAACGAGGTCTTGAAAAGATTATTTCAGAGTTAACACGAATTTGTTAACTAACTAATAGTGTAATTTAACTAACTTTATCCATTTATAAATCAATCATTCCTTTTCTTTTTACGTTTAATTTGCCCTAAAACTACGTAACTGAAACCCGTATTTTATATAGCACTGTCTTTTCATGAGTCACCGCTGTTTACATCAGGAATTTGGACTCATATGCATGGCTTATGTAACCAAAAGATGACTGCTTGGCCTTAGGATGTTGCAAATATTTACGTGCCCATTACGAGCTTTTTAGAATCTGCGTGGCTTGACGTGATTCAATTTAAACTTGAGACCTTCCTTTAAGTAGTTACGGCTACAAATGTGGATATTTAATTTTATATTGTATTGGTTATTAAGATGTACACAATAAAAGCCACCTTTGGTGATATTATAGGTTACTGTTCATTGTCATTAACATTTTAATAGGTAGACGATTCAATTTTAACCTGTTTATTTTAAGGGTTAGGCTCGATAAACAATGAATAATAAATACGTAGGCATTTAGGTATATACGAGGTGCATTCAATAAGTACCTAGCCTCATCGCCAGAGGGCGCTGTAGTTTCAAAAGAGTTTTACCACAGTGTAGCACATTCTTTTTTCAAATTTTCATTCCAATCCCTTCATTTGTTTTAATTTGACAACTTATGGAAGCGAACGTGTCGATCGGTTTTACAAAAATGGAAAAAGAGCAATATCGTTCGGTGATTCGATTCCTATTTTTGGAAGGGAAAACGCGCATCGAAATCAAAGAGCGCTTGGATGCTGTGTACGGTGACTCTTCTCCATCGATGGCCACCGTCAAGAATTGGTTCAACGAGTTTGCACGTGGCCGTACGTCGGTTTTTGATGAACCACGTCCAGGTGCACCGAAAACAGCTGCTACGGAGGAAAACATTAAAAAAATCCATGATTTCGTATTGGCAGATCGCCGATTGAAGGTTCGGAAGCTAGCTGAGACTGTAGGCATTTCAGAAGGAACAGTGCATCATATTCTTCACGAGGAACTCGGCATGAGAAAGCTGTCGGCGCGATGGGTGCCGCGTTTACTCACACCAGAAAACAAGCGCAACCGTGAGACCACATCGGAGACGTGTTTGGCGCTGTTTAAGCGGAATCCAGCGGAGTTTTTGCGTCGTTTTGTGACCGTCGATGAAACCTGGATCCACTGGTACACACCAGAGACCAAGGAGCAATCAAAACAATGGATCCAGACCGGGGAACGTGCTCCAAAGAAGGCGAAAACTGTAAAATCGGCCGGAAAAGTTATGGCCACCGTTTTCTGGGATTCACAAGGTGTGATCTACATCGATTACCTCGAGAAGGGTAAAACAATTACAGGGCTTTACTATGCCGATTTATTGGGCCGATTCGACGCCGAATTAAAGAAAAAACGACCCCATCTGGCGAAGAAAAAAGTGCTGTTTCACCACGACAACGCACCGGTTCACACGTCTGCCGCTGCCATGGCCAAATTGGTCGAATTACGCTACGAATTGCTGCCCCATCCACCGTATTCTCCAGATTTGGCCCCTTGTGACTTCTTTCTGTTTCCTAATCTGAAAAAATCACTCGCCGTGAATAGATATGGATCGAATGAGGAGGTCATCGCCGCCACGGAGGCCTATTTTGCAGAGTTTGACAAAAAATATTTTTCCGACGGGTTAAAAAAGTTGGAGCATCGCTGGGCTAAGTGTATCGAACTAAAAGGAGACTATGTTGAAAAATAAATTGCCACTTTTCCAAAATTTTCGTTTACTTTTTGTAGGCTAAGTATTTATTGAATGACCCTCGTATGTTCCTACAATGTACATATTCACATAAACAGTCAGTGCGTGTATACCTATGTTTTAAGTTCTTTCATTAGGATTTCTACATAGGCGTGGTTGTAACTGCAAACTTCACTAGAGCGACTATATAATCTTTGGGTTTACTGCTTGATTTCGAATGTCATGTGCCCCATGACTAATTCTCCTAAGTCATCAAATCAAACTTCCGAATTACCGAAATTCCATAGCATCGATGTACCACAATTTCGAATAGTGTCCAAATGTGTCCGAATGGAAACGAAATCACAATATGTCGCCATAAAACTTAAGTAGTCAAGCAAAACGTATTTCCCGATCTATGGAAACCCCTATTTGAATTATTAACGGTGATCAGAGAATGATTCCATTAAATAGGGTGGACTCGATTGTCTGTGTAAATATTACAAAGATATCCGCGTTGCAGCCGCAGTAGTTAGGTTCAAAATAACAATGCATCGATTTTATTATTTTAATCAGATGTTATGATTTGAAATCGTAAAGTAAATTTTGTTATTTACCTACCCACCAATATAATTTACAATCGTTTTAGAATAGTTAGTTTGATGTTTCTTTAACGACACAGTTTTTTGTTATTAGACACAACTTAGTCATGGCCCTTGGCTCTTTGATTAGAATAACACGAATTTCTTTACCTTCGTAATACTAAATGTCCTTTATTATTAAAATCTGCTATGGTTATTTACTCAATACTTAGGCAGAATTTATTTTCCGCTACATAGTTATGTTTAAGCAGTCGTATGATGTTAACACAACAAATAGGTATTTACTATGTAATTTTTTTTAATTTTTACACTTAGGACCTGCTTAAATGTCTTATTTTCATAACGGAATGTGGGTGCCTAACGATAACAAATAACCGTGTGTCATGTCATGCGTTATCTACTTACCCCAATCCTTCTTCTTTTTATTTACACCAATGTTTTTCTTACTTTATCCTCGTCGCCATTTGTAGTGACCGGTTCTATGGGGCAATTCACAGGCTCGTTCACGCACTAAATGACCACACTTCAACACGTCTACTCTGGCCAGCGGCTCTCGTAATACTGACGCGGTGCGCACGAGATTGTGTATGTCTGTGTGGGGGAAAGTGGGGATGGCAAAGTGAACGTGCGAGTGAGATAGATACACTACAGAGATCATCGCTCTTGATGGTCTTTCAATTGTCTTTTGGTACGCGGTCGCCACTCCAGAACGTTCCGACCCCATCAACTAATTGCGGATCTCTATATTTCTGATTCGATCACGCAAGGAAACTCCGAGCATAGCCATCTCCATTGCCTTTTCGTGGGCTTATTCCAAATGTTTACTCATGCTCGATCCGTCGATCGTGTTAACGTAAACTATCTCTTATGTCAACTAAACTACAAATATACAAAAAAAAAACAGGTCAAGTTCGAGACGAACTCGTGCGCCAAGGGTTCCGTACCTACCCATTATACAGCCATAATAAAATTGGTATCATTTTTATTGGTGGCTAAGTTTTAAAGATATGGGCAAAATTTGATTTTCGCGAAATCTTGTAAGTAGTTACCAAAATTTACCTTAATTGTTTTTTTTTTTGTAATTTTTCCTTTTTTTTGAGCTAGAAAACCTTATTGTTTGTCAAATTTCGTGATTCTAGGTCAAAGGGAACTACGATATAAGTTTTCGACCCAAAACCTATAGACTACTTCCGGTTGACCTAGAATTGTAAATTTTGGTTAAAAGCAAGATCTTACAGCACAAGTAGAGGGTAAATTCCGAAAAATAAAAAATGTTGATAATTAAGGTAAATTTTGGTACTTACAAGTTTTCGCGAAAATCTAAATTTGCATATATATTTTTATCGTGTTGACTCAGGACCTTGATTTTCATACACCTAATAGGGTCTATATACCTTAGTATATGGTATAAATTTCAGCTTGCTAGGACACACGGACAGACGGAAAAGAAAGTGATCTTATAAGGGTTCCGTTTTTACCTTTTGAGTTACGGAATCCTAAAAACTAGATGTCTCCTTACTGTCACCAGACGGCGCTTAATATCCAGTTTCAATAGAAACTGACGTTTACGTTAACGCGATCCAGCGTGAGTAAAAACTAAACCCTCTGATGAAGCCCAATGTGAGCCGTGTGAGCGACCACGTTTCAGTTCCGTATGTCATCACTGGCAAGACACACTGGTCATAGAATTTCGTCTTGAGACACTGCAGTAAAGCCAAGCTGTTGTGTTTTGGTCAAGAAGGTACCACACAACTTGCCGAACGCTGCCCTGCCGAGTCAGATTCGATGGTTGACCTATTTCTCGAAGTTAGACCAACCTAACTGGTCCGTTTCGCCCTGGTCCCGCATGGTAGATTACAGTACTGCCCAGTCCCTATCAAACAGAGAAGCTAATAACCACTGGCACTGGTCAAATCAGCTTATCAGTTTTTTATCGGTTATATTTCGGGGAGTGTGCGATGTAATTGCACGATCTAATTCCACCTAACCCGTTTCATCATCGGACTAACAGACATACGGCGATGCGCAATCGGTACATGGTGGACATCCCACCCATACGCACAAGACGTTTTGGAAACACTTTTATTATGCGTACAGCTAAGGAGTGGAATTCCCTGCCGGAGTCTATGTTTCCCGATAGCTACAATCTAGGAGCCTTTAAGTCAAAGAGTGAATAGGTTATTTATAGGCAAGCGTGTCCCACCGTCGACCACATCATCGCTTACCATCAGGTGAGATAGTGGTCAAGCGCGAGCCTATACAATATAAAAAAATAAAATAACATCCCTGTATGATGAACTTTCCAGGTACAGACGAACACGGCACCAAGATCCAGCAAGCGGCGGCTCAAGCTAAGCTCTCTCTACCAGAGTACTGCACCAGCATATCCAATGAGTACAAAGATCTGTTTAAGGAGTTCAATGTTGGTTACACGGATTTTATACGGACGACGGAGGAGAGGCATAAGATCGCTGTCAGGCATTTCTGGGTGAGATCTTCTTTTATTGATATTTATGCAAATGTGAACTTTGAGAACAGCGTAAGTAAGTTGATTTCAAAATGGCAATAGTCCTGACAAAATTAGGTCATCGCGGCCAGTGCCAGTACAGAAAAACTATCGATTCAGGAGATATTATTGTACACAAGGGTCTGTCAAACAACGATGTACTCTCTGTTAGTAACTAAAAAGGGTAAAATAAATATAATATCAATTGTAATATTGCAACCTATTGCTAGTAGTTTTATATTTCAAATATAATATATATATTCTCGCTAATGATCGCAATTATAGCTGTCTTTCTCATAGGCCTTTAAAAAGGCTCAGGCAAGTCAGATTCATCATCATAATCCATACTGTTCTTATCTTTGTCAGCCGGAATTATTGTCTATATCATAATAATTATTGTTACGAGCTGGGGTTCAGGGATAAATTATTTAAACAGCAGTAATAAGCAATTAATTTAAATCAATCTCACTTTTTACTGAAACACGTCTTAAACAACTTTATTACTTCGCACTATTTTCGCTTTATATCGCTTCTCAATCGAAACTGACTCACGACGAACCCGGCCGCTCTTTATATAGCACTGAAGATGTTTCTGGAACGTTCCATACTGTTCTAGATACTTCGGGAACTTGCCAGGACATTCGACGAGAAACTGTCAGAAAGTTCGGCTTGAACATTCTGGAAAGTTCGATTTGATACGAGCTTTCGAGGAGATTAGCTGCGCTATTCAATACTAGATACTACTAGTTCTTCCTCTCGCCAATAGATGGCGTTGCCCTGTCTTGTAACAATATTTTATTAGGTGTTAAAATATTATTAACGTTTAATTTTCAGAATAAGTTAGTGAAAAAGGATTACGTATACAAGTCTAAGTACAGTGGCTGGTACAGCGTCAACGATGAGGCGTTTGTTCCCGAGACGCATGTGAAGGATGAACTCAGGGATGGAGAGAACGTAAGTATACATACTTTATATATTTCAGCAGAGATATCCACTATGTGAAGCGCTGACAGATCCGCACTTTTCTGGTGGACGCCACTGTTGATTCTGGCTTTCAGGAGTTGCAATGGGAAATAGTGCGCTGGGAATTCCGTCGCACACTCCCCGAAATGTAACCGATAAAACCCGACAGGCTGGCAACTCAGCGCCAATTTTTTTATTCTTTGAAAACGAATATCGCTGTTACAAAGTTATTTTGCCTGAACGGAGTCTCGTTATGATCATTTTTGCTGAAGGCCGTCCCCTGCTAGACATAGGCCACCCCTATTTTGCCTGAAATGAGTCTCGGTATGATCATTTTTGCTGAAGGCCGTCCCTTCCTAGACATAGGCCTCCCCCAAGTGTTACATTGACTGGTCCCACCTATGCTTCTTGGCCCTAGCGGTCTCCTGTGGCCTTAACTAGGTCATCAATCCAAGGTGTTACATGTTTCTTTTTTAATATTGCAGGTCAAAGTATCAATAGAGTCCGGCCACAAGGTGGAGTGGACGGAAGAAACTAACTACATGTTCAGGCTGAGCGCTTTCAAATCACATCTACAGGAATGGTTGAAAAATGGTAGCTATAGATCTTTATTATATCTATTTATTGAATCACACAAAAAATAGTCATTAATTATTCATACATACAAGTAGATTTCACTATTATCACGGGCACCCAACGCGAAGAAAGAAAATTTGGTTCAAATAAATTGCACTAGATGGCGTGATAAGCTTCGATTTGTTATTGAGTTTGGTGAAGTATTAAGATTTTCTAGAGCCGATCATAAAAAATGAATGTTTAACTCTGCTAAGCACAAAATAAGGTTCCGTTCCACGGCTATAGATGGTGTTAGCAGCGACATGCAAGTAAAAGGGTTTTCTCGGTTCGTTACTATTTTTCTTCTTTAAATACAGAGATGATTTGTTCTATAGTATTTTTTGCACGCTTTTACTGCATTGTACCAAGATGTGTTACAATACAAATCAAAAAATCAATTTGAAATGATCCGTTCAAATAATCTTTGAATTGAGTTAAGAATTTTGTGCTTAGGAGAGTTGCTTAAACAAGAAATTTCTTCTATGGTTCTTCTCCATAGGAAACGACCAACCCGAACCATGCACCTTTTGTCGACGTTTTGTAAGTGCCCATGTAGGCATAGGCATAGTGAAATAAAAAAATAATAATTTGATTTATCAATTCTAGAAAATTTTAATGTGTGGTAACACAATTTGATAACAAATCGATGCATATCGCGCCATATAGTGACATTTATTTGAACCATATTTGTTATCACTGGGACCCCGTGACAAAACAGAAATGGCAATATAATAGTCTACTTATATTTCACTAGTTTAGAAATTAGTAAAACTTGCTTAGCTCTCGATGGGACTGCTCCCTTAGTACCAAAAGACGACATTAACAAGCAAAAAAGGCAAAATATTTTCTCATCAAAATTACTCCAATTACGTATTCAGTTAGATTTTTAATTGTTTAAAAAAAAGATACATAAAATAGTTCTTTTTCCTGTACCGTAGGTGCGTTTACAAACATTTAGACTCACACACACAAACAGCCAGCCCCGTATCAGACAGACAGATATTTGTTCCGGGTGGATTCGAATCCGCGACATGCAGCACGGCAGCCAATCGCCCAGCCACTGCGACTACCGTTCCGTATTTCGATTCATAGGATCCTTATCCAATCGTTTGGGTACGGAACCCAAAACATTCCTTGTAAAACCTTTGGTCGATGGGCCCGAAAATTTCTGGAGTAGCAACCGAGTACAGGGAGACTCAGCGTTGGAAGTCCTCACTCTAGGTGGAGCGATGAGTTGGTTAAGGCTGCAGGTATCCGGTGGATGCGAGACACACAGGCCCGATCAGTGTGGTGACACTTGGGGGAGGCCTATGTCCAGCAGTGGACATATTCGACTCACATGATGTTAATAAAAACATTTGTTTTCAGACGGCGTGATAACTCCATCCAAGTTTCAGAAGCAACTGCAAGAGATGTTGGAGGATAATGCGTACTTGCCCGATATATCGGTCAGTCGGCCGTCCAACAGAGTTCATTGGGCGATACGGGTACGTCATGCTATCAGATATTGATTAGATACAGGGCTTTTTATCCGCTAGAACGAACACAAAAGATCAAAAGTGAACGAAGTACGGAAGTAGTATTAAAAAGCAGTCTAAAGTTGTTTCCTGGAGTATCCTTAAAAGTTACTTATATAATAATAGTTTATGCAACTGTTGCATAATAAGGGGTATTAAAACATGAGTGTGTGTTTATAACCGAGCCGTAGGCGAGGTTTTTAATAGTATTACACGAATGTTATGTACAGTTGCATACACTATTTTATCTACACTCATACATTGGGATTGAACCTACTAAATAAAAGAAAAAGTCAAAAGAGTTAGAAAAAATCAGTTCAGCAAAACGTATGAATGGCGCCAAAACCCAGCACATTAACCGCGCATGCGCTAAAGCTGGCGTTGCCTCAGACAAGTAAAAATTGGAATCAAAACTTTTTATAAATAGGTACTACAAAAATGGCGCGCCCAGCATAAACATTCCATTACAAAAAATTATTGATAGAAACTCCTTGGTGATATTAACTTCTTGGATTTGCCCTGTATCGTAATAGACACTGACCTCTATCATACTTTGTACACTGGACTTCATACTATCGATGAAAAAATGAAGACATTTGATTATCGCCATTTTGGCGCTGATAGCAACGTGAATTAACGTGAGAGTCGCATGGAACTAATATTAGAGATGGGACACAGCTTTCGGTAAAATACTTTTATGGGTTTTATCGATCGTGAGAATAATTTAATACGTAAGAGAAAAAAATACCAGTTATTTTTATTATGATTAATTTTTAAGTAATAGAATAATTGCTGTAAACTAAAAATATTTTCAGTCAGATTGCAAGCTATAAACTAGTGGATAGCGTGCTAGTAAAGTTATAGCGCATTACTGTCAGATCAGTGAGATTTAAATATGGGGTTAGGATAAAAACTTATCCTAAAAACTATCACATTTGTGCAAGTATCTCCTCGCTCAAGTACACTAGTTGTACGCCCATCGGATTCGTGAATGGAACATCATTCATATAATAATAATAATAAATGAGATGGATAATCATTTACAACGGACGTATTTCTCGCTCTCATCGCTGTGATCCTGTCTGTGTAGTGTTAAGTTGCAAATAGGAGTGGTATCGCATTCCAGCAAGGTGAAGACTTTAACTCTGTTTCAGATGCAGATAATAAATTATTTGACTTCAAAACATTTGTTAATATAATTATAACTATCATGATATTATTCCAGAATTAATTCCAGGCTCAGGAACGTGGTGATTGGTACAAGAGAGAGGCCTGTGCTCAGCAGTGGGCGAAGTCGGGCTGTGGATGATCATGATGATGATTCCAGAATTTAGTATTACACATCGCTTTTGAACATATTATTACTGATTATTAGGCATACATATACCTAACATTCATCACCAATACCAATATGTGATATTTAGTTCCAACCACAGATTACCTCCCAATAGATTCCGCATATAAGACAACTTACGCGCACAACACATCAGCCTACAGGCTGATATAACTCAGCGCACGGTATGATCTCTTTAGTATCGACCAGACATTAGAGCTGTAGGGACGCAAGCGATTTCTAGTTTTAATTCTGTTTAAAAAATAGTTATCAACGGTTTGCCTTAAAAAAATGACGAAATGTGCAGTAAAATGGTGTGGAAAATCAACCAGCCCTTCAAGTTCATAAAAAGATGGGATAACATTCCACCAGTAGGCAAAGTAATAAATATTGACTAATCTAAGAAAGGTCAAGTTATAATGGTTAACAAATCAAAATTGCACACTTTACAGTAGCGCTCGTTGATGTCTTTTGTGAAAGTCCCTTTCACTATTATGGAATTATTATATTGCTATATTTTTCCCACAGAAGTAAAAATGTTGAGAACAATACGTTTTTCGCTTATCGAAAAGTATCGATTATCGATGTTAAATTAGGTATATAGGAGAATAAAATAATTTTGTTAAAATTGATTATTTAAAAATTAACAAATTAGTTTATTTTTACTTTGAACTAATTGTGCTCTACTCATAACCAGAGCTCAGAGTGGCCCTGTTTACATAGGATTACTATTAAATTAAATCACTTTAGGCCAAAATCTAAATCTTTTCTCGATCGATGGTTTTTCTTTATCATTATTAAAGTAATTATAAAATCGTCAGTTAAGAAATTTTACATAAAATACCATTCTGTTTGACAAATATCGATATTATATCGATATTATATCGATATTTTATCGACATTTAATGCGCATGTCCCGTCACTACGACAGGTACCGTGACCTTGAATAGCCAATCACGGCGCACTTGTGACTCCCCGCGCAACCCGTGCCTTCCGACAAATTTGGTGAACTCGGAATCAAACAAAACAGTAGGCATGCGGTATCTATTGGGAGGTAATCTGTGGTTCCAACATACTACGAGAAGTCAATACAGTAAATGAGTGATACGCCTTGCCAAGACTACTATTTTGATATTAGTGTAATTTAAAAATATCACTAATACTGATATATTAGTTACAATATTATAATATTTCCAGTCAAATATATTAGTATTACCTAATTTTTAGAAATATCGGTAGTATCCTATCTCTAAATGTGTCAATTTTAGTTTCTGATACGCTCGAGCGGGGCGCTTTGAATCAGCACAAAAATCAACTGTCATTTCATATAGTATGTTTAGTCCAGCGTACTTGTATAATAGAGGTCAGTGGTAATAGACAAATAATTGTTTTAAAATGATAATGATAAATGATTTATTTCTGTAAGTTGGTTTGTACTAACACTTTTACATGCCGAGTATATTTTTTTAAAACTAGATGAGGTCGGCGTTTCCTATCTGACTATTCTGAGAAGAAGCAGCATAGCATTATTTTGTAAGATTTTATTTTAAAATTTCGGTATTGTGTTTATAAAGTATGTCAATATAAACTCGTTTTGAAGTTTATAATTCGAATATTACGATATGAGAGTAGATAAAATTGATAAATAAATTAGCATATGAGATTAGGCTTCCCTTTTTTTATTTGTTTTGGTTTGGGTAATCAGCAAATTTATACATTATATTACACCGGCATTGTCAAAAAAATACAATGAATAACAAACAATCAAACATACAATTGCATAAAATACAACACAAGAAGTAAAAGCAAATTCCAACTAACAACTGCATGTGCACGGACTAATTATGGCAAAAAAAACAGTATTAGTGGAGTGAGCACAGCTGTTCAATGATTTACCGGAAGATATAAAGAGGTGTGATATGAGTAAACAAAAAAAACATTTATGTACCCTTTAACGTCGCCGTCGCCATCGTCCCAGAGGCAAATATTATATTATTATTTAGATTAAGTAACTTTGTATCTCATTATAAGTGAACTGTTATTTATAAGTTCTTATGGGAAATAAATATCTTTAAACCTAAATCGTCCAAAGAAATGAGTTCTCCCGCTCTGGGTGAGGCGTGAGCCTATGGGCGTGTCAGACATCGGGCCGGGCGGGGACCTAGCGGGGAGGTGGGCGGCGTCGCAGTACTCGATCGCGCTTAGTTAGAGCACTCGAACGCCGAAAGCTGACGAGTCCGTCTAAATTTTACTTACGTAAACATACATACAATACTTCGCGTGATTCTTTTGGCGGGCTACAGTTACCTCCAGCAGATTTTGATGACTGCTGTGAAGAACTAGAAAACCATTTTACTAATGAATTTCCTTTCCTTTGAATTTCATAGAAATAATTTAACGTATTAAGTAAAGTAGAATTTAAATCATGTCCATGCTTAATGCATGCATGTGCATGTTTCCCTCAAACATTTATGATAAGATTGTTTTCAACACACTTGCTCATAAAGTGGCTCTAATTTCACCGCAATTAGGCACATAATGACACCTGTTATCAAACTGTGACTTTTTCATTACTATTATTCACAAGTGAGATAAAGAGTTTATTTTTTTTATCTATTGGTTGAGTTGCGTTGTTCTTAAAAAAGTTTCGATACAAAAAAGATCGTGCTAAATAGTACAAATGCAACACATTTCATTCAACTTCGTACTTAAATAGATAATCTCAACTTGTACGTGTTTAACCTTTTGAGCGCCACGGTCGTCTATAGAAGACAACCGTTTCCGTGCCCCCCACGCCACGTCTTTATTAGAAGACAATAAATAATCTTATCGTTTATTACATTAAAATACATGAACAAATGCTTTGTGCGTATTGCTACTATTGCCTAAAACCCTAAACCTAATGTTTTATTTCAATAGTGGTCTTTGTTTATATAAAAAACAGAAAAATAATACCAGCCAAAATTTTTGCTGTGTCCTAGGCGCCGTAGTCTTTATAGGAAGACACCTAGTGCTGTGGTCACTTGATTAATTTTCTAAAGTGTCGATATACACAAAAGTTTGAAAAACACTTTTATTTCGAATCAAAATGTTGAGTTTTGAAATAAATGCGGTCCTTATGGAGAATGTACGTAATTTTGCTAGCCCTTATACATATATTTACTTAAATCTTTTAATACACACAAAGCCGGACTTTGGTTAATACTGATATCGATATTAAAAGATCCCGTCACTACGAAACTAATAGATATCGGTGCCTCGTGCGCCATGGACATCAATAGAAGACAACCTGTGACGTCATAGACGTAAGTGCATCAAGGTCAGTTTGAGATAGTGCAGCGCTGTTATGGATCGTTATCGATAAAAAAAAATTGTGAAGCTAATGAATTACGTTCTGAAGAACTTTTAAAAATCGTACAAGGTGTGGATTAGGAAGCTGAATCCGATAAATACGAGAGTACATCAGACGAAGATTTTGAGTGTAGTGTACATTACTTAACGGTAAGAAAAATTAAATAAAATATTTTCGTTTAATAACCTCATTAGATTTGCGTAAGTAGGTACCTACATTCGAAATTAGTGTGATATCTCAGAATACAGAACATACCAAAAATTGCGTTCTTACTTTGAATGCGATACGCCGAATCCAGAAACAAAGTGCGTAACGTGGTCAAGAAAAATCGTTAATAATAATATTAATGTGTGTTTAGCATAAACACAAACATCGATACACGAAAAAAAAAGACAATTGAACATACACATCCCTATAACAATTGATTTTTTACGTGCTCCGGGCGCCACGGTCTTGATAAGAAGACTACTGGATGACGCCAAAAGGCAATAGGGATGTAGCCAACTTCTTATGGCTAAATTGAGTTATGTATTTGTTTGGTCATTATCTATAGTGTATTCTGCTTTTTCTTATCACAACTATTGTTAATAAAACAAGGTATCGAAATTTGTCATTATTTTATTTATTGTTATATCGAAATACGTCATTAATTCTATTTTTCTGGTACATTTCTAAAAAAAAAACATGTGAGTAACATTTATCGATACTATAATTACCCACATCACTACTTTTGACTATATATTCGTTATACATTTATAGCTTGGCGCTGGGGGACACATCGCATTCGGTACCGCTTGGCGCTCAAAAGGTTAATAAATAAAACTTTCACTTAAATATAACTTGTGTTTTTGTCTGTAATAAAGAAAACTTGAAATTCCCCATTTTGTACGTGGCTAAAACGCTATCCGCGAAGAGCCAAAAAAAAGATAATTCATTATTTTTAGTCTATGGCCGATCGCCATTGTTAGATGCGCGCGCATAGGAAAACTGATCAATTTTGCCCGCCATAGCGAAAAAAAAATCACAACTCGTTTTCACTGTTGGAAATGATTTTTTAGAATTATTTTCTTCACAAGTGTGTTGAAAAACGTCGTATGATACACGTGTGTATTGATGATTACCGTCCTCGGCTCTCTTAAGACCCTCACCTAACGGCTCGGGTCTCAATGGCGCCTCAGCGGTAATCTCCAACTTTACACACTTGTACCATAATGTACTATTATCCGAATGCGAATACATTCAATTAAATTTTATAATGTTTATAAGTTTTTGACAATCCTTGCATATTTGCGACTGATAGCGTAAATGCCTATACTCCATTTGAAATAACATTACAAATTTTGACAACCCTTTTTTACATTCTTTTCAACCTATTTTGAGTTCTATTCCGTAAGTATAAGGATAGCATAAACCAAAACTAACTGTTAAATACAGCTGCCATTTGTCATATCACCAACACAATAGAAGTCAAAGTCGGTTGAACGGACTGTAAAATGGCATTATTTAAATGTCTAATGTTATCTCAAATGGAGTATACCTGAGCGGCGGTGTCGTCCGACATCAAAAGCGTAACCCAACTGTATGATTATTAATCTGTGCTTTAGGGTAGTCACTCTCTCACTCACACAGGCTCAAGAGTTTCTGGGCTGTGGTGATCTGATTGGCCATCGCTCCCTATAAAATGCTGTTATTCAACTGCATCCTGTTCGACTAAAGCCCGCCCCCGAAAAAATTTGAAAAAGTCGGGCAAATCGACTATACAGTTCTGGCCTACATACCCTCTTTCTAACACAGGTGCCAGACGACGAAGAACAAAGCATCTACGTATGGCTGGACGCCCTGATCAACTATCTGACAGTGGTGGGGTACCCTGACGAACAGCGCATGAAGACACTCAGGGCCTGGCCAGCTGATGTGCATGTGGTGGGGAAGGATATACTCAAGTGAGTGATTATTGTTCTATCTGCGTATGGCTGATAAACTATCTGACAGTGGTGGGGTACCCTGACGAACAGCGCATGAAGACACTCAGGGCCTGGCCAGCTGATGTGCATGTGGTGGGGAAGGATATACTCAAGTGAGTGATTATTGTTGTATCTACGTATGGCTGATCAACTATCTGACAGTGGTGGGGTACCCTGACGAACAGCGCATGAAGACACTCAGGGCCTGGCCAGCTGATGTGCATGTGGTGGGGAAGGATATACTCAAGTGAGTGATTATTGTTCTATCTGCGTATGGCTGATAAACTATCTGACAGTGGTGGGGTACCCTGACGAACAGCGCATGAAGACACTCAGGGCCTGGCCAGCTGATGTGCATGTGGTGGGGAAGGATATACTCAAGTGAGTGATTATTGTTGTATCTACGTATGGCTGATCAACTATCTGACAGTGGTGGGGTACCCTGACGAACAGCGCATGAAGACGCTCAGGGCCTGGCCAGCTGATGTGCATGTGGTGGGGAAGGATATACTCAAGTGAGTGATTATTGTTCTATCTGCGTATGGCTGATAAACTATCTGACAGTGGTGGGGTACCCTGACGAACAGCGCATGAAGACACTCAGGGCCTGGCCAGCTGATGTGCATGTGGTGGGGAAGGATATACTCAAGTGAGTGATTATTGTTGTATCTACGTATGGCTGATCAACTATCTGACAGTGGTGGGGTACCCTGACGAACAGCGCATGAAGACGCTCAGGGCCTGGCCAGCTGATGTGCATGTGGTGGGGAAGGATATACTCAAGTGAGTGATTATTGTTCTATCTACGTATGGCTGATCAACTATCTGACAGTGGTGGGGTACCCTGACGAGGAACAGATGAAGACGCTCAGGACCTGGCTAGCGGATGGGCATGTGGTGGGGAAGGATATACTCAAATGGGAAATTATATATTCGGTCTTTTATTAGGTGTCGATAGAGTATCTTGCACGCATTTCTTCATAGAGTTCTACGTGTTGGAGCGTGCAAATTCAAATTCGCCTGTAAATGGTATGTTCCAATTTTTTTTGGAGTTGGAATCCCTAGTGGAATGCAATGGTAGTATGGCTGACATAAAATATTTTCCTCACAAGGTCTTCACCCGCCGCTACACAATAAAATTAAGAGAAAATATTTATTTGTGACCCGCACAGGAAACACGAGAGATAAGCAAAAACAAAAAAAAAACAAAAATAATAAAATAAAAAACCGGCCAAGTACAAGTCGGATTTGCGCACGAAGGGTTCCGTACCATTACCGCAAAAAAAATTGTTTGTTGTATGGGAACCCCACTTAAATATTTATTTTATTCTGTTTTAGTAGTTGTTGTTATAGCGGCAACAGACATACATCATCTGAGAATATTTCAACTGTCTAACTATCACGGTTCATGAGATAGTGACAGACAGACGGACCGCGGAGTCTTATTAATATGGTCTCGTTTTTACCCTTTGAGTACGGTACCCTAAAAAAAAACAATAAAAAAAAACCCCGTGTGAGACCAAAAAGGCTCCTATCTCAGCATGTGCAGCCATATCCAATAATAAAATAACGCGCTTGTATTCTGATAAGGCCCACTGTTGATGTAACTGACACACTCAGGAAACTTACACTCTAAGAACAACAAACAACACACACACACACACACAAAGCGATGTTAGAAATGAGAAGAACTTCAGGCTAAAAGAAAAACGAGAAACAAATGTCATCATATTAGTTTTATCAAATAGCATTCAAGCAGACCAAACTCAAAATTCTAATCAAATATCTTTTTAACTCTCCAGGTTCCACGGCATATACTGGCCAGCATTTCTAATGGCCATCAAATGGCACCCTCCACGTCGCCTCGTCTGCCACTCTCACTGGACCGTGGACGGCAGTAAAATGTCCAAGTCGCTGGGCAACGTTGTTTGCCCACGGGACAACATCGTGGGCAACGAGGCGCTGAGGTATCTGCTGCTGAGGGAAGCGACAATGTCTAGTGATGCTAGTAAGTCAATTTCGTTAAGTGTTTATGTAATTTTATAGATAGTTGCTGGGCAACGTGGTTTGCCCACGAGGCAGCCCCGTGGGCAACGAGGTAGTGAGGTATCTACTGCTAAGAGAAGTGCCTTTATTCATTTATTTTTATAAGCTCTAAATAAAAGGTTCAAACGTGGACTTATTTCCTCAAGTATTCTCCAGCAGACTCCGGTGAAGATATAACCTGGCCGGCATGTCTTTCTGTAAATTCTTATAACCAGCTAAACAATTTTTATTAAGGCTGATGCCCCATTAGTGCGATGCGTTGCGTCGTCGCATTTTATGCCACACCTGCGTTGCGCCGACGCACTTCGTCGCAGTGCAGCGTCTCAGTGTGGATTAGGGAAGGGCAAATGAATAAAAATAATCGATAAATATCGAATCGATATTTACACACAGTATCGGTAATAATCTGAACCTTTTTGGGAGATCGCCTTTTTTTTAAGTATTCCCAAAACCTAATAGGTTCTGAAACAAAATAACTGAAAATTTCAAAACCACTTTTTAATGATGAAAAATTTTACCATTAATTGGTTATATTTGATTTGATGGAGATTGTGGAGGGATTTTCGAAAATATGGTTGCAAGTTAGTCGCCTCTTATAAGAGGCCTGGCAACGTATAACACGCGACATACACTCTGGACCGACGAGAAGATAGCCGAACTCGAGGAAGAATTGAGCAGGTTACGATGGAGTATTATAGGGTTATCTGAAGTCCGAAGAGAGGAGGAGGACTCGATAATCCTTAAATCCGGTAATCTGTTCTATTTCCGAGGGGGTGACCGGCAGTCCCAGGGTGGTGTCGGGTTTATCGTCCACAAGTCCCTTGTGAACAACGTGATGAAGATAGATTGTGTCGACCAGGGTGGCGTACCTTATACTCAGAATAACCTCAAGATATTAGCTGAAGGTCATACAGGTCCACGCCCCAACCTCGGCACACCCCGACGACGAGGTAGAGACCATGTATGAGGATATCTCAAGCCATGCATGGTTTCAAAACTCACTTCACCGTTGTCAACGGGGACTTCAACGTGAAACTGGGCAACGAGACGAGGATGAGCTGCAAGAGGGGCTGTCTGTAGTTGGACGTCGGAACCACCAGGGTCTCCTACTGGCTAGTTTTATGGAGAAAGAGGGCTCCTATATATGATCAACTCCTTCTTCAGAAAGCGTGAGCACAGGAAGTGGGCCTGGCAAAACCCCGATGGTGCAACTAAAAACGAGATGACTTCATCATGTCAACCAAGAAGCAAATGTTCAATGATGTCTCTGTGATCAATTCGGTGAAAACCGGGAGCGATCACCGCATGGCACATGGAACATTAATATCAAGCTTGAAAGGTCTCAACTGATGAAGTCTACGCTCCGTCCAGCACAGATACCTTCTCAAAACCCCGAGACCTTTCAGCTCGAACTCCAGAATCGATTTGAGTGCCTAGGGAGCTCCGTGGACGCATACAGCAATAGGTTCGTGGAAGCTGTCCATGTGGTCGGGTCTAAGATTTTAAAGACCCGCCGTACAGCAGTGGCGTGCCTAGGGTTTCAAAATAAGGCAAGCCCAATAAAATATTAACCGATTTCAAAAAAAGAAAGTTCAGTTTTCGACTGAATATGTAGGTACCTACGTATGTATCATCGCAATTTTCTCATAAACTACTGGTTAGGTACAATAAATTAAAAGTGAATTCATCCATCTTCTCCTTTCCTCTTCTTTCTTCAATTTCACTCTTGCTTGTCGTGCGGTGAATGAGGTAACCAAAGCTCACTGAAGGCATGCTAGTGCTAGATTGAATATAATAAACATATCACTACGGTTGTTATCAACGCGTGTGTTATATTTTGAAATTGCCTCAGATAACTGGCGTGATATAGATGTCTCAATTCGTTGTTTACCAAAATTACCGAAAGAAACTATTGCACACAGGTGTTTATGGGAATTTGCGTGCCTTTTAATGGCGTCAGATATGTTATTTAAATCATTATAACCAGATGTATTCAAAACGGAATCAACATTCGTAAAAAATATGCAGCACCAGCAATACAACTTATTAGTGTGCGAACAGCCATCTATCCAACTAGTTTTATACACTGATCTATTAAATTTTCGTTTATGCGATTTACTAGTCTGAGAAATACACAGATTAGGCGTCGGTTTTAATGATGAAATTAACTGTTTTTCTAAGCAAAGTTTAAAGATTTTACCTTATCTTCGCCAATCAAAACTTGAACGCATTTTAAATCCTTACAAGGTACAATTACCTCCATTGTTGTAGGTAAGTCACAAAACAATTGTATCACTGAGAAAATCAAAGAAAACACACAAAAAGCTTTAACAACAAAACTTTTCCCACTCAAGCAAATGAAACTGAAGTGAGTTGCACTCGGGTGTCGGGAACTACTTACGCAGAGTTGCAGTGTTGTCATTTAGGCAAAAAAAGTCGCCAGGTATATGAAAAATCTAGCTAGATGTCGCAATTTTTTTATTTTTAAGGTATTGTCGCAAATTTTTTATATTTTTATATAATTTCGTTATTTTAAAAAGTCGCAACTTTTTATTGTTGCTAAATCTTAAAAAAAGTCTCCAAACTCGTTAAAAATCTCCAAGATCTCACAACGTCGCTAAAACGGCAACACTGCAGAGTTGGCAAGGTGACAAGGTCACGCATACGCGTGCAACTTCATACGCATGCACGGCTTAAATCTTCCATACTGATCGATTTGTAGACGTACAAGGTTCTAACTCGTTATACGGCACATCGCTATAAGTGCGAAAGTGACAGAGTTACCCTCAGTTTCCCACCTTAAAATTATCGGAGAATTAATGTGACAAATTGTCAAGCACGCGTTATCTGCTGTGATTGGTTGAATGAATTTTCAACAGCCAATCACAGAAGATAACGCGTGTTTGACAATTTGTCACATTAATTCTCCGATAATTTAAGGTGGGAAACTGAGGGATAGTATTTGAAAGCCCGGCAAAATCCGGTACGTGTAAGCGAGATAGCTACATGTAGATGCTGCAAATGCGAAACTCTGCGCGCAAACAATCGCGATGTGTAGTAGTGTGGCATAGGTAGCTACTTTGTGTTATTTTGATAAGAATTAAGCGCGCGAACTTTTAAATAGTTTAGGTTTGATATTGATTCTCTATCGAGCATTTTAGTAAGGCATGGGCAAGGCAAGGCTTTTGGGTATATAAAGGTACCGCCACTGCCGTACAGATAGAAACAAAAAGCTCCCGGATCTTACTCTCAAGCTCATGAAGGAGAGTCGTGATATGATTCCTGCAGTCTTCAGACGATGCGTTGAAATACTGGCAAATAAATAGACGGATATCAAAGTCCTTGAAAAGCGACCTCCGCCGCTTTGCCCTTAAGGTTTCATTGTTTCGACGTCACCCAATCGACACCGGCTATCGCTGAAAACCAGCGCTGTGGCTCTGTCTTGCGCAGAGTCTCAGCATTATGCTGAGCGATGACCGTTTTGCGTGGTTGTGACGCATACTTTGTATTTGTATTTAAGTTTTCCTTTGTTTTTTTATGGTATGCGTCGTGCCTGGCGCAAATAAACGTTTTTTCTTTCTTTCTTTTCTTTAATACCGTAAGTATTAAAGACGCGATTGAGCGGAATAAGGGCTCCCAGGTCTTTGCAAGAGATCTGAGTATTGGGCAGAGCCAGCTCACGAAACTGAAGACCGATGATGGCAGGATCGTATCCAACAAACCGGGGCTTCTGAGGGAGATCGAGAGATTCTATGGGCAGTTGTACACGTCAACCAGTAAACCCGTTACGAATCTAGCAAATGACCCTAGAGCTAGATTGACCTGACATTATACCGAAGACATTCCAGACGTCAGCCTGTACGAGATTAGGATGGCTCTGAAACAGCTTAAGAACCACAAGGCACCGGGTGATGACGAAATTACGGTCGAACTCCTGAAGGCAGGTGGAAAACCAGTACTTAAGGCCTTCAGATGCTGTTTGATTTCGTCATACTTGAGGGGAAAACGCCACAGGCATGGTGCGGGGTGTGGTGATTATCTTCTTCAAGAAGGGTGACAATGGCAACTGAAGAACTATAGGCCCATCTCACTTCTTAGCCATGTCTAAAAGCTGTTTCAGAGCCATCACGAATCGTCTCGCGCGCAGGTTTGACGATTTCCAGCCTCCCGAACAAGCCGGATTCCGTAAGGGCTTCAGCACCGTAGACCACATACGTACGCGGCAGTAGCTTATACAGAAGACCGCAAAGTACAGCCTCTCTGTTTAGCGTTTGTGGACTACGAGAAAGCCTTCG
Source organism: Orthosia cruda (assembly GCA_964057195.1). NCBI lineage: Eukaryota > Metazoa > Arthropoda > Insecta > Lepidoptera > Noctuidae > Orthosia > Orthosia cruda. The sequence continues at coordinate 3,651,749 of OZ059827.1, forward strand.
ATTCGATCGAGACTTGGGCTGTACTGCAGTCTCTCCAACGGTGCCAAATCGACTACGGGTACACCAAGGTGTTGAAGTGTTTGTACAAAAACGCCACCATGTCAGTTCGACTTCAGGAACAGTCATCAGAACCCGTCCTTCTGCAGCGAGCTGTGAGACATGGAGACGTGATGTCTCCGAAACTGTTCACCGCTGCACTGGAGGATGACTTCAAGGTTCTGGACTGGAGAGGTCTAGGCATCAACGGCAATGGCGAGTACATCACTCACCTTCTGTTTGCTTACGATATAGTGGTTATGGCTGAGACCATGGAGGACCTCAGTACAATGCTCGAAGACCTCTGTAGAGATTCCGAAAAAGTGGGTCTTAGGATGAACATGGACAAAACCAGGATGATGTTGAATGCCCATGTTGAACCCACTCCTAACAAGGTCGGAGACTCTACACTCGAAATTGTGCTCGACTATGTCTAACTAGGACAATCGTATCCGACTCGGCTGGGCAGCATTCGGGAAGTTGCGCGGTATCTTCTTGTCCAACTTAGCACAGTGTCTCGAGACGAAAGTCTATGACCAGTGTGTGTTGCCAATGTTGACATATGGCTCTTAGACGGGGTCGCTTAAAATGGGCCTCATCAGAAAGCTTACAGTCACTCAAAGGGCAATGGAGAGGGCTATGCTCGGCGTTTCCTTGCGTGATCGAATCAGAAATGTAGAGATCCGCAAGAGAACCAGGGTTACCGACATAGCCCGTAGAATAGCTAAACTTAAGTGGCAGTGGGCAGGGCACAATGCTCGCAGAACGGATGGCCGATGAGGCAGAAAAGTTCTGGAGTGGCGACCGCGAACCGGCAGACGTTGGGTTGGAAGGCCTCCCACCAGGTGGATTGATGACCTGGTGAAGGTTGCGGGGATCTGCTGGATGCGGGACGCACGGGACCGGTCAATGTGGCGACGCTTGGGGGAGGCCTATATCCAGCAGTGGACGTCTTTCGGCTGATATGACGCAGCGTCGACGCAACGCAACGTAACGCTCTAATGGGCCTAACCAAAGAAAAGTCTAACACCTAAAGAAAACTCTAACATAAATTATATTTTTCTACAGACTACAGCGAAACAAAGCTAATAAACGTAGCGAACTCCGAGCTAGCGGACACACTAGGTAACCTCGCGTCGCGCTGTTGTGGCGCCGCGCTCAACCCTCGACACGAGTTCCCCACGCTACACGCCGCCGAGCTGCTCACTGTGGCTACCAACCAACATGCCACCATGCTGATGGAGTATGTTGAGAGGTTGCCTGGTAAGTGTCTTATCATTTAGTCCATATCTAGCGGCGCTCAACCCTCGACACGAGTTCCCCACGCTACACGCCGCCGAGCTGCTCACTGTGGCTACCAACCAACATGCCACCATGCTGATGGAGTATGTTGAGAGGTTGCCTGGTAAGTGTCTTATCATTTAGTCCATATCTAGCGGCGCTCAACCCTCGACACGAGTTCCCCACGCTACACGCCGCCGAGCTGCTCACTGTGGCTACCAACCAACATGCCACCATGCTGATGGAGTATGTTGAGAGGTTGCCTGGTAAGTGTCTTATCATTTAGTCCATATCTAGCGGCGCTCAACCCTCGACACGAGTTCCCCACGCTACACGCCGCCGAGCTGCTCACTGTGGCTACCAACCAACATGCCACCATGCTGATGGAGTATGTTGAGAGGTTGCCTGGTAAGTGTCTTATCATTTAGTCCATATCTAGCGGCGCTCAACCCTCGACACGAGTTCCCCACGCTACACGCCGCCGAGCTGCTCACTGTGGCTACCAACCAACATGCCACCATGCTGATGGAGTATGTTGAGAGGTTGCCTGGTAAGTGTCTTATCATTTAGTCCATATCTAGCGGCGCTCAACCCTCGACACGAGTTCCCCACGCTACACGCCGCCGAGCTGCTCACTGTGGCTACCAACCAACATGCCACCATGCTGATGGAGTATGTTGAGAGGTTGCCTGGTAAGTGTCTTATCATTTAGTCCATATCTAGCGGCGCTCAACCCTCGACACGAGTTCCCCACGCTACACGCCGCCGAGCTGCTCACTGTGGCTACCAACCAACATGCCACCATGCTGATGGAGTATGTTGAGAGGTTGCCTGGTAAGTGTCTTATCATTTAGTCCATATCTAGCGGCGCTCAACCCTCGACACGAGTTCCCCACGCTACACGCCGCCGAGCTGCTCACTGTGGCTACCAACCAACATGCCACCATGCTGATGGAGTATGTTGAGAGGTTGCCTGGTAAGTGTCTTATCATTTAGTCCATATCTAGCGGCGCTCAACCCTCGACACGAGTTCCCCACGCTACACGCCGCCGAGCTGCTCACTGTGGCTACCAACCAACATGCCACCATGCTGATGGAGTATGTTGAGAGGTTGCCTGGTAAGTGTCTTATCATTTAGTCCATATCTAGCGGCGCTCAACCCTCGACACGAGTTCCCCACGCTACACGCCGCCGAGCTGCTCACTGTGGCTACCAACCAACATGCCACCATGCTGATGGAGTATGTTGAGAGGTTGCCTGGTAAGTGTCTTATCATTTAGTCCATATCTAGCGGCGCTCAACCCTCGACACGAGTTCCCCACGCTACACGCCGCCGAGCTGCTCACTGTGGCTACCAACCAACATGCCACCATGCTGATGGAGTATGTTGAGAGGTTGCCTGGTAAGTGTCTTATCATTTAGTCCATATCTAGCGGCGCTCAACCCTCGACACGAGTTCCCCACGCTACACGCCGCCGAGCTGCTCACTGTGGCTACCAACCAACATGCCACCATGCTGATGGAGTATGTTGAGAGGTTGCCTGGTAAGTGTCTTATCATTTAGTCCATATCTAGCGGCGCTCAACCCTCGACACGAGTTCCCCACGCTACACGCCGCCGAGCTGCTCACTGTGGCTACCAACCAACATGCCACCATGCTGATGGAGTATGTTGAGAGGTTGCCTGGTAAGTGTCTTATCATTTAGTCCATATCTAGCGGCGCTCAACCCTCGACACGAGTTCCCCACGCTACACGCCGCCGAGCTGCTCACTGTGGCTACCAACCAACATGCCACCATGCTGATGGAGTATGTTGAGAGGTTGCCTGGTAAGTGTCTTATCATTTAGTCCATATCTAGCGGCGCTCAACCCTCGACACGAGTTCCCCACGCTACACGCCGCCGAGCTGCTCACTGTGGCTACCAACCAACATGCCACCATGCTGATGGAGTATGTTGAGAGGTTGCCTGGTAAGTGTCTTATCATTTAGTCCATATCTAGCGGCGCTCAACCCTCGACACGAGTTCCCCACGCTACACGCCGCCGAGCTGCTCACTGTGGCTACCAACCAACATGCCACCATGCTGATGGAGTATGTTGAGAGGTTGCCTGGTAAGTGTCTTATCATTTAGTCCATATCTAGCGGCGCTCAACCCTCGACACGAGTTCCCCACGCTACACGCCGCCGAGCTGCTCACTGTGGCTACCAACCAACATGCCACCATGCTGATGGAGTATGTTGAGAGGTTGCCTGGTAAGTGTCTTATCATTTAGTCCATATCTAGCGGCGCTCAACCCTCGACACGAGTTCCCCACGCTACACGCCGCCGAGCTGCTCACTGTGGCTACCAACCAACATGCCACCATGCTGATGGAGTATGTTGAGAGGTTGCCTGGTAAGTGTCTTATCATTTAGTCCATATCTAGCGGCGCTCAACCCTCGACACGAGTTCCCCACGCTACACGCCGCCGAGCTGCTCACTGTGGCTACCAACCAACATGCCACCATGCTGATGGAGTATGTTGAGAGGTTGCCTGGTAAGTGTCTTATCATTTAGTCCATATCTAGCGGCGCTCAACCCTCGACACGAGTTCCCCACGCTACACGCCGCCGAGCTGCTCACTGTGGCTACCAACCAACATGCCACCATGCTGATGGAGTATGTTGAGAGGTTGCCTGGTAAGTGTCTTATCATTTAGTCCATATCTAGCGGCGCTCAACCCTCGACACGAGTTCCCCACGCTACACGCCGCCGAGCTGCTCACTGTGGCTACCAACCAACATGCCACCATGCTGATGGAGTATGTTGAGAGGTTGCCTGGTAAGTGTCTTATCATTTAGTCCATATCTAGCGGCGCTCAACCCTCGACACGAGTTCCCCACGCTACACGCCGCCGAGCTGCTCACTGTGGCTACCAACCAACATGCCACCATGCTGATGGAGTATGTTGAGAGGTTGCCTGGTAAGTGTCTTATCATTTAGTCCATATCTAGCGGCGCTCAACCCTCGACACGAGTTCCCCACGCTACACGCCGCCGAGCTGCTCACTGTGGCTACCAACCAACATGCCACCATGCTGATGGAGTATGTTGAGAGGTTGCCTGGTAAGTGTCTTATCATTTAGTCCATATCTAGCGGCGCTCAACCCTCGACACGAGTTCCCCACGCTACACGCCGCCGAGCTGCTCACTGTGGCTACCAACCAACATGCCACCATGCTGATGGAGTATGTTGAGAGGTTGCCTGGTAAGTGTCTTATCATTTAGTCCATATCTAGCGGCGCTCAACCCTCGACACGAGTTCCCCACGCTACACGCCGCCGAGCTGCTCACTGTGGCTACCAACCAACATGCCACCATGCTGATGGAGTATGTTGAGAGGTTGCCTGGTAAGTGTCTTATCATTTAGTCCATATCTAGCGGCGCTCAACCCTCGACACGAGTTCCCCACGCTACACGCCGCCGAGCTGCTCACTGTGGCTACCAACCAACATGCCACCATGCTGATGGAGTATGTTGAGAGGTTGCCTGGTAAGTGTCTTATCATTTAGTCCATATCTAGCGGCGCTCAACCCTCGACACGAGTTCCCCACGCTACACGCCGCCGAGCTGCTCACTGTGGCTACCAACCAACATGCCACCATGCTGATGGAGTATGTTGAGAGGTTGCCTGGTAAGTGTCTTATCATTTAGTCCATATCTAGCGGCGCTCAACCCTCGACACGAGTTCCCCACGCTACACGCCGCCGAGCTGCTCACTGTGGCTACCAACCAACATGCCACCATGCTGATGGAGTATGTTGAGAGGTTGCCTGGTAAGTGTCTTATCATTTAGTCCATATCTAGCGGCGCTCAACCCTCGACACGAGTTCCCCACGCTACACGCCGCCGAGCTGCTCACTGTGGCTACCAACCAACATGCCACCATGCTGATGGAGTATGTTGAGAGGTTGCCTGGTAAGTGTCTTATCATTTAGTCCATATCTAGCGGCGCTCAACCCTCGACACGAGTTCCCCACGCTACACGCCGCCGAGCTGCTCACTGTGGCTACCAACCAACATGCCACCATGCTGATGGAGTATGTTGAGAGGTTGCCTGGTAAGTGTCTTATCATTTAGTCCATATCTAGCGGCGCTCAACCCTCGACACGAGTTCCCCACGCTACACGCCGCCGAGCTGCTCACTGTGGCTACCAACCAACATGCCACCATGCTGATGGAGTATGTTGAGAGGTTGCCTGGTAAGTGTCTTATCATTTAGTCCATATCTAGCGGCGCTCAACCCTCGACACGAGTTCCCCACGCTACACGCCGCCGAGCTGCTCACTGTGGCTACCAACCAACATGCCACCATGCTGATGGAGTATGTTGAGAGGTTGCCTGGTAAGTGTCTTATCATTTAGTCCATATCTAGCGGCGCTCAACCCTCGACACGAGTTCCCCACGCTACACGCCGCCGAGCTGCTCACTGTGGCTACCAACCAACATGCCACCATGCTGATGGAGTATGTTGAGAGGTTGCCTGGTAAGTGTCTTATCATTTAGTCCATATCTAGCGGCGCTCAACCCTCGACACGAGTTCCCCACGCTACACGCCGCCGAGCTGCTCACTGTGGCTACCAACCAACATGCCACCATGCTGATGGAGTATGTTGAGAGGTTGCCTGGTAAGTGTCTTATCATTTAGTCCATATCTAGCGGCGCTCAACCCTCGACACGAGTTCCCCACGCTACACGCCGCCGAGCTGCTCACTGTGGCTACCAACCAACATGCCACCATGCTGATGGAGTATGTTGAGAGGTTGCCTGGTAAGTGTCTTATCATTTAGTCCATATCTAGCGGCGCTCAACCCTCGACACGAGTTCCCCACGCTACACGCCGCCGAGCTGCTCACTGTGGCTACCAACCAACATGCCACCATGCTGATGGAGTATGTTGAGAGGTTGCCTGGTAAGTGTCTTATCATTTAGTCCATATCTAGCGGCGCTCAACCCTCGACACGAGTTCCCCACGCTACACGCCGCCGAGCTGCTCACTGTGGCTACCAACCAACATGCCACCATGCTGATGGAGTATGTTGAGAGGTTGCCTGGTAAGTGTCTTATCATTTAGTCCATATCTAGCGGCGCTCAACCCTCGACACGAGTTCCCCACGCTACACGCCGCCGAGCTGCTCACTGTGGCTACCAACCAACATGCCACCATGCTGATGGAGTATGTTGAGAGGTTGCCTGGTAAGTGTCTTATCATTTAGTCCATATCTAGCGGCGCTCAACCCTCGACACGAGTTCCCCACGCTACACGCCGCCGAGCTGCTCACTGTGGCTACCAACCAACATGCCACCATGCTGATGGAGTATGTTGAGAGGTTGCCTGGTAAGTGTCTTATCATTTAGTCCATATCTAGCGGCGCTCAACCCTCGACACGAGTTCCCCACGCTACACGCCGCCGAGCTGCTCACTGTGGCTACCAACCAACATGCCACCATGCTGATGGAGTATGTTGAGAGGTTGCCTGGTAAGTGTCTTATCATTTAGTCCATATCTAGCGGCGCTCAACCCTCGACACGAGTTCCCCACGCTACACGCCGCCGAGCTGCTCACTGTGGCTACCAACCAACATGCCACCATGCTGATGGAGTATGTTGAGAGGTTGCCTGGTAAGTGTCTTATCATTTAGTCCATATCTAGCGGCGCTCAACCCTCGACACGAGTTCCCCACGCTACACGCCGCCGAGCTGCTCACTGTGGCTACCAACCAACATGCCACCATGCTGATGGAGTATGTTGAGAGGTTGCCTGGTAAGTGTCTTATCATTTAGTCCATATCTAGCGGCGCTCAACCCTCGACACGAGTTCCCCACGCTACACGCCGCCGAGCTGCTCACTGTGGCTACCAACCAACATGCCACCATGCTGATGGAGTATGTTGAGAGGTTGCCTGGTAAGTGTCTTATCATTTAGTCCATATCTAGCGGCGCTCAACCCTCGACACGAGTTCCCCACGCTACACGCCGCCGAGCTGCTCACTGTGGCTACCAACCAACATGCCACCATGCTGATGGAGTATGTTGAGAGGTTGCCTGGTAAGTGTCTTATCATTTAGTCCATATCTAGCGGCGCTCAACCCTCGACACGAGTTCCCCACGCTACACGCCGCCGAGCTGCTCACTGTGGCTACCAACCAACATGCCACCATGCTGATGGAGTATGTTGAGAGGTTGCCTGGTAAGTGTCTTATCATTTAGTCCATATCTAGCGGCGCTCAACCCTCGACACGAGTTCCCCACGCTACACGCCGCCGAGCTGCTCACTGTGGCTACCAACCAACATGCCACCATGCTGATGGAGTATGTTGAGAGGTTGCCTGGTAAGTGTCTTATCATTTAGTCCATATCTAGCGGCGCTCAACCCTCGACACGAGTTCCCCACGCTACACGCCGCCGAGCTGCTCACTGTGGCTACCAACCAACATGCCACCATGCTGATGGAGTATGTTGAGAGGTTGCCTGGTAAGTGTCTTATCATTTAGTCCATATCTAGCGGCGCTCAACCCTCGACACGAGTTCCCCACGCTACACGCCGCCGAGCTGCTCACTGTGGCTACCAACCAACATGCCACCATGCTGATGGAGTATGTTGAGAGGTTGCCTGGTAAGTGTCTTATCATTTAGTCCATATCTAGCGGCGCTCAACCCTCGACACGAGTTCCCCACGCTACACGCCGCCGAGCTGCTCACTGTGGCTACCAACCAACATGCCACCATGCTGATGGAGTATGTTGAGAGGTTGCCTGGTAAGTGTCTTATCATTTAGTCCATATCTAGCGGCGCTCAACCCTCGACACGAGTTCCCCACGCTACACGCCGCCGAGCTGCTCACTGTGGCTACCAACCAACATGCCACCATGCTGATGGAGTATGTTGAGAGGTTGCCTGGTAAGTGTCTTATCATTTAGTCCATATCTAGCGGCGCTCAACCCTCGACACGAGTTCCCCACGCTACACGCCGCCGAGCTGCTCACTGTGGCTACCAACCAACATGCCACCATGCTGATGGAGTATGTTGAGAGGTTGCCTGGTAAGTGTCTTATCATTTAGTCCATATCTAGCGGCGCTCAACCCTCGACACGAGTTCCCCACGCTACACGCCGCCGAGCTGCTCACTGTGGCTACCAACCAACATGCCACCATGCTGATGGAGTATGTTGAGAGGTTGCCTGGTAAGTGTCTTATCATTTAGTCCATATCTAGCGGCGCTCAACCCTCGACACGAGTTCCCCACGCTACACGCCGCCGAGCTGCTCACTGTGGCTACCAACCAACATGCCACCATGCTGATGGAGTATGTTGAGAGGTTGCCTGGTAAGTGTCTTATCATTTAGTCCATATCTAGCGGCGCTCAACCCTCGACACGAGTTCCCCACGCTACACGCCGCCGAGCTGCTCACTGTGGCTACCAACCAACATGCCACCATGCTGATGGAGTATGTTGAGAGGTTGCCTGGTAAGTGTCTTATCATTTAGTCCATATCTAGCGGCGCTCAACCCTCGACACGAGTTCCCCACGCTACACGCCGCCGAGCTGCTCACTGTGGCTACCAACCAACATGCCACCATGCTGATGGAGTATGTTGAGAGGTTGCCTGGTAAGTGTCTTATCATTTAGTCCATATCTAGCGGCGCTCAACCCTCGACACGAGTTCCCCACGCTACACGCCGCCGAGCTGCTCACTGTGGCTACCAACCAACATGCCACCATGCTGATGGAGTATGTTGAGAGGTTGCCTGGTAAGTGTCTTATCATTTAGTCCATATCTAGCGGCGCTCAACCCTCGACACGAGTTCCCCACGCTACACGCCGCCGAGCTGCTCACTGTGGCTACCAACCAACATGCCACCATGCTGATGGAGTATGTTGAGAGGTTGCCTGGTAAGTGTCTTATCATTTAGTCCATATCTAGCGGCGCTCAACCCTCGACACGAGTTCCCCACGCTACACGCCGCCGAGCTGCTCACTGTGGCTACCAACCAACATGCCACCATGCTGATGGAGTATGTTGAGAGGTTGCCTGGTAAGTGTCTTATCATTTAGTCCATAGATTCACTAGGGTTGCTATTATATTGATATCGATTTAAAAAAAGAGAAGGTTAAAAAAGTTACAAACATAAATACATCGATTCGTCTTAACATACATCATATCATGCTTACGTGCGTTAAAGGGTAGACAAAGCATCAAATATCCATTAAGGTGACGACTTGTGACACATAAGACGAAGATTGGATGGTAACAAGACGTAAAATGGTGTAATAATGATCCCACTAATAACATTAAAATCACAAAGCTTTCACCAAATGTGAAAAAAAAGTTAATAAAATCAAATAACCCCAAGTGCTTAAGGCGCAAGTATGCCCCAATGGCCTTGAGCATCCCGGCGAAGCTAAACTCACACACCGGCACGGCTCACGCATACATAGCGAGCGCGGACTGCGATCAAAGAATATGCATGGACGCAGAGATGCGACTAACAGGTTGCATTCTTGCCTACGATTCCGTAAATAAATATTAAGTTTTTACTAGACATTATTTTTATATAATATAGGTCGGACAAGTAAAACAAAATAGGTTACATTAAAACTCTACTTACGTACAGCCACCGTACCATGACGTGTCAAAACTATCATGGTTCTACAGTTTATTTTGTGTGTCCCTCGACCGGCTAGCGACCATATATGGCGCCCGTGTTATTGTTTTTTCTATTGCGTCTGTAATTATGCCGGCTGAGTTAGCATAGTCAAAACAAACTTGCTCTGAGCTTACGGTCGGCTCCTGATGTTTTAAGTTATTATATTCGTTTAAAAATACTAAGTAGGTAATTTAAAATAATTACGTTAATAAAACCCAATCTGGCATGATATATAATTATAAATAATAATACAGCATAAAAGTTTTTAAACTGTCATGGTCACTAACACTAATATTAACATTATAAGCGGGATATTTACCATGTTTACCTACGAGATGGAAAAAGAGAGGGAAATTCCATTCTTGGACGTGAAAATAGGTGCCCGTGCTGACGGTTCTCTGAGTCACACAGTGTATAGGAAGTTGACTCACACGGATCGATATCTACACGCTGATTCTCACCACCATCCCCGACAACTGAACTCTGTAGTGACTTCACTTACCAACCGCGCATATGATCTATGCGACGAGGAACATTTACGTGCTGAGCTAACACATGTGCAGAGGGTCCTACAGAGAAACGGATATACAGGGAAGACTGCACAACCCAACCAAAAAACTGGCTGTAAACAACGGAAGTGCGAGGTTGAGAGGCAGCCAGCATTTCTGCCGTACGTGAGGGGAGTGACAGATAAGGTTGCTAACATTCTTCGGAAATACGCCGTAAAGACTGTCTTCACTCCTTTCAGAAAAGTGTCACAGATGCTGCGCTCGCCGAAGGACAACTTTCCGCTGGAAAAGCCCGGTGTTTATAAAGTAGATTGTAGTTGTGGCAAGTCATACATCGGTCAGACGAAGCGTACGGTTGCTTGTCGAATTTCAGAGCATATCAGGGCAGTAAAGAACAATGACACACAAAAATCAGCCATAGCTCAACATCTCTTGGAATCAGGATTAAACCACTGGATTGAGTTACATAACCCTCAGGTCATTTCGACAGAACGCCACTATATCCCTAGACTGGTGAGGGAAGCTATCGAAATTACCAAATATAAAAATTTCAACCGGGAGGATGGGTTTCAACTGTCGAGAGCTTGGAATCCAGTGGTCCAGCTGTGTAAACCCCGAAAAAGTGCCGTAAAAAGTTCGCGAGCGGACACAGTGAGTTTCGTTTGTCGAGAACAGAATCGAGTTGTGAGTGACAATGGTAGCGGTACCGAGTGCAAAAAACGAACAAGAAAGAGGGTAGACCGTTTTGTCTCCTCATAAACACCCACCCGCAATGACTTCAGTTTATCCGTGATCATGGTGCTTGTAACAGCACCGAAATATCGGAAACTCGCTACAAACAGTAAACATGGTAAATATCCCGCTTATAATGTTAATATTAATACAGCATAAAGTCATAATTATCCAGTTACTTAGGCCGAGTTTCTCACCTCTAAATTATCGCAGAATTAATGAGACAAATTGTCAAGCACGCGTTATCTGCTGTGATTGGCTGTTGAAATTTCATCCAAGCGGTAAGAAACTCGGCCCCAGCCTCTTTCAAATTTAACCAAGATCGATTCAGCTTTTGAGAGTAGGTAACATTCTCACCCCATCCTCAAAACTTTAGAAATTATTTCATCTTAATTATTTGCATAGACTGTAATTACTAACTTACATAAAAACCGGCACAGTGCGAGCCGGACTCACGCACTGTGGGTTCTGTATAAACATATTTTAAATAATGGTTCTAATGATAAATACCCCCACATGCTTATGTGCATTTTTCTTGGATTCATGTGATTTTTTTTGGATACCATAATTAAAATGATTACCTATAAGGTTTCCATATTTCTAAGTGACTTTTTAGCACACATAAGTTTTATATAAGTTGTGTCGTACTTTACCCAGTTTTAGCAAAGTTAGTGATAACAGTTTATTACTCAATGCTCTCTATATAAGGTTACAAATAAAACACAGTTATTCTAAAAATCAGTAAATTTTAATACTCTTATACAGTTTTGTTCTGCTAAAACTTGTATTTTTTATCCGTTTTCTGCTTTTTATGTTTCCCTTCATTTGATTCTACTTCATGTTGTATTGTGCTTTTTCTTGACTATTTATTGGGTCAATACTTCGCTATTCATTTTCTTGATCCGATTTTGTTTTTTTTTTCTTTTCTTTTTCTATAATCACTTCTTGTATATATATCGGGTCTCTTATTCTCATATTTCTTGGCAACCTGGGATCTACTAACTCAGGAAGCAAAAATGCCATATAAAATGAAACTAGTTTTGATACATTTCTCGTTTCCAAAAATTTACATCTTTTACTATCCACTCAATTTTTATGTCTTTTGATTCTCCACACCAAATTGCACGTAAAGGCAACTGTAGTAAAGAGTTAGTTTTGGTAACAGGTTTATGCTTTTTATGCAATCCTTATATTTACGGGGTAGAACTCAAAATCGGTTGAACGGACCGTAGGAAATGGGTTGTAGACATTTCCAATATTATTTCAAATAGAGTTATAAATGAGAAAATTATAGTTTAAAAGATTGAAAAGTGTGCACGTAGTTGTTCAATGAAATAAACATCTCCGCATGATATCTATTTAACTTTAGATTTTAGTGACAGAAAAGGAGACACTGTAAAATCTTTTTTATGGTTTGTTTACTTTTTATTTTTCTCCCAGCGAATAGAGTATACATAAGGTATAATAATAAGTAGGTATGTCTTACATAACCAGATGCAGTTTCTTAGTCTTTAGAATTCTAAGTTTTCTTGTATTAGTTGGTCTTGGCATTATGGTTTATTTACACAATGCACAATATAAATAAAAAGTATTTACAAATTCCTATAAAAAAATAGTCCACAAATAAATAAAAATAAAGCGTCCACGCGTACGATTACGTAGGGTCCTCTGCGGCGCGCGAGCTAGTCTGTGAAGTGTGAACGCACACTAATACAGAAACTAAGTAAATATCTGCACTAACACGTGTGAATGCGCTTTGTCAGACGATAGCGCGGCGGAGCAGCGAGCGACACAGCCTCCCCGTGCCAATGCTAACGCGCGAATGGCTTCGCCCCCGTAGAGAGCCAAAATATATACATTGGACCTTACTTTGCAAGACTTTCTTTGCAAAATATTGATTGATTTAAATAAGCAAAGTTACATCGAAAGAACCTCTGTTCGCGCCAACACTACGCGACCAGAATCTCGCCTGCGCCGCACTTCCCATCACTATGGGGCACCCCGCGCCCGCCCTCACACCCCGCAATGCGTCTGCGTCGAGCGAGCCGCGCTCTCGGCCCCTTTCCTTTGGCTCCGCTACCGCCAACGACGATACACGCGCCCATGCGCTCTCTACCGCGCGCCCACAAACGTCTCGCAATGCTAATATTAGTAGAGAATTATAGTCTTAAACTAGTATTAATAAGTTGTATGTACAAGTAATTAAAGTTATAATGTTCAACTAATTGTTTCCTTCTAAACAACTATACTAATGTAAGTCGTGTGAAACCCACGCGCTTACAACCTCTAAACACCAATCTGTCTATCTAAAAATATTTTTAAACATCCAAGTCGTTTTGGAGGAGTTTCCAAAAGTTGCGAAAAAATATCGTGTTGTTAATTATTTTTTTAAAGCAAAACTATTAGTTATACGAAAAAACCTTGTGTTCCAAATTATGTACATTCATCATCATCATCATCATTTCAGCCGAAAGACGTCCACTGCTGGACATAGGCCTCCCCCAGGCGTCGCCACATTGACCGATCCCGTGCGTCTCGCATCCAGCGCCTTCCCGCAACCTTAACCAGGTCATCAGTCCACCTAGTGGGAGGCCTTCCAACGTATCGTCTTCCGGTTCGCGGTCGCCATTCCAGAACCTTTCGGCCCCATCGGCCATCCGTTCTGCGAGCAATGTGCCCTGCCCACTGCCACTTAAGTTTGGCAATTTTTCGGGCTATGTCGGTAACTTTGGTTCTCCTGCGGATATCATCATTCCTGACGTGATCACGCAAGGAAATTCCGAGCATAGCCCTCTCCATTGCCCTTTGGGTGACTTTGAGCTTTCTGATAAGGCCCATTGTGAGCGACCACGTCTCGGTCCCATAGGTGATCACTGGCAACACACACTGGTCATAGACTTTTGTCTTGAGACACTGCGGTAAATTGGACGAGAAGATACCACGCAACTTCCCGAACGCCGCCCAGCCGAGTCGGATTCGACGGTTGACCTCTTTCTCGAAATTGGACCTACCCAACTGGACCGTTTGTCCCAGGTAGACATAATCGTCTACAACTTCGAGAGTAGAGTCTCCGACCTTGATAGGAGTGGGTGTTACATGGGCATTCACCATGATCTTGGTTTTGTCCATGTTCATTTTAAGACCCACTCTTTCGGAAGCTCTACTGAGGTCATCGAGCATTTTACTGAGGCTCTCCATGGTCTCAGCCATGACCACGATGTCGTCGGCAAACCGAAGGTGAGTAATGTACTCGCCATTAACGTTGATGCCCAGCCCCCTCCAGTCCAGAACCTTGAAGACATCCTCCAGCGCAGCAGTGAACAGTTTCGGAGAAATGACGTCTCCCTGTCTCACGCCGCGCTGGAGAAGGATTGGTTTCGAGGTCTGATCCTGAAGACGGACTGACATGGTGGCGTTTTTGTACAAACACTTCAACACCTCAATATACCGGTAGTCGATCTGGCACCGTTGGAGAGACTGCAGTACAGCCCAAGTCTCGATCGAATCGAAGGCTTTCTCGTAGTCCACAAACGCTAAACAGAGAGGCAGATTATATTCTTCGGTCTTCTGTATAACCTGCCGCAGCGTATGTATGTGGTCTACGGTGCTAAAGCCTTTTCGGAATCCGGCTTGTTCGGGGGGCTGGAAATCGTCAAACCTGCGCGCGAGACGATTCGTGATGACTCTTGAAAACAACTTGTAGACATGGCTAAGAAGTGAGATGGGCCTATAGTTCTTCAACCGGGCATTGTCGCCCTTCTTGAAGAAGAGTACCACCACACCCCTGCACCATGCCTGTGGCGTTTTGCCCTCGAGTATGACGGAATCAAACAGCTTCTGAAGGGCCCTAAGGACCGGTTTTCCACCCGCCTTCAGGAGTTCGGCCGTAATTCCGTCATCACCCGGCGCCTTGTTGTTTTTCAGCTGTTTCAGAGCCATCCTAATCTCGTACAGGCTGACGTCCGGGATATCTTCGGTATAGTGTCGGGTCAATCTAGCTCTTGGGTCGTTTGCTAGACTCGCAACGGGCTTGCTGATCGAAGTGTACAACTGCCCATAGAATGTCTCGATCTCCCTGAGAAGCTCCGGTTTGGCGGATACGATCCTGCCATCGTCGGTCTTCAGTTTCGTGAGTTGGCTCTGCCCAATAGCCAGATCCCTGGAGAACACCTTGGAGCCTTTATTTCGCTCGATAGCGTCTTTAATACGCTCGGTATTGAAGCGGCGGAGGTCTCTTTTCAAGGATTTAGAGATCTGTCTATTGAGCTGCCGGTATTTGCACGCCTCATCTGAAGACTGCAGGATCATCTCACGCCTCTCCTTCATAAGCTTGAGGGTGTGATCAGAGAGCTTTTTGTTTCTATCTGTACGACGGGTCTTGAAAAACTTAGACCCGACCGTATGGACAGCTTCCACGAACCCGTTGCTATATTCATCCACGGAGCTCCCTAGGCACTCGAAACGATTCTGGAGTTCGAGCTGAAAGCTCTCGGGGTTTTGGACTTGGATCTGTGCTGGCCGGAGCGTGGACTTCATCAGTCGAGACCTTTCAAGCTTAATATTAATGTTCAATGTGCCTCTTACCATGCGGTGATCGCTCCCGGTTTTTACCGAATTGATCACAGAGACATCATTGAACATTTGCTTCTTGGTTGACATGATGAAGTCGATCTCATTTTTTGTTGCACCATCGGGGCTCTGCCAGGTCCACTTCCTGTGTTCACGCTTTTTGAAGAAGGAGTTCATCATATAGAGGCCCTCCTTCTCCATAAAACTGGCCAGTAGGTGACCCCGGTGGTTCCGTTGTCCAACTCCAAATTGCCCCACTTGCAGCTCATCCTCGTCCCGTTTGCCCAGTTTCGCGTTGAAGTCCCCCATGACAACGGTGAAGTGAGTTTTGAAACCATGCATGGCTCTGGAGATATCCTCATACATGGTCTCTACCTCATCGTCGGGGTGTGCCGAGGTTGGGGCGTAGACCTGTATGACCTTCAGCGAATATCTTGAGGATATTCTGAGTATAAGGTACGCCACCCTGGTCGACACACTCTCGATCTTCACCACGTTGTTCACAAGGGACTTGTGGACGATAAACCCGACACCACCCTGGGACTGCCGGTCACCTTCTCGGAAATAGAGCAGGTTACCGGATTTGAGGATTATCGAGTCCTCCCCCTCTCTTCGGACTTCAGATAACCCTATAATACTCCATCGCAACCTGCTCAATTCCTCCTCGAGTTCGGTGACCTTCTCGTCGTTCCGAAGTGTGCGCGTGTTGTACGTTGCCAGGTCCAGTCGTCGGTGATTGTTGGGGTAGCCGGATCTCGTCCGGAGATTCTTAGCACCCCTTGCCATGCCGTAGCCTCGACCGCTACCGTAGTCGAGGGTAGGCAAGCTGCCGGGTACCAGGGGCCATTTTTTATTTGTGCTATTCATTGGGGGGGTTTTGCCATAATCGCCACGCTTGGCAGGCGGGTTGGCGATCGCAGTATGGTTGTTATAGAAGCACAGAGAACGCTGCTGCCCATTCTCTGGTTTGTCCCTTAGTCGCCTCTTACGACACCCACGGGAAGACATGGGATGGTGAAATTCTTTACGTCCGGCACCATACGGAACACAACATTATGTACATTAATCAATAATATTTTTTTTTTCAAACTTTTTAACCTAGCCGTTACTAAGGCCTCGGTCTCGAATTCCGCGGGCAGCGGGGCGGCGGCGGCAGCGGAGCGGGAGCGGCAGGATCTTATGCGTATCGTCAAATGGACCGGGTCTCGAAAACAGCGGCGCGGGAGCGGCGCGGCGGGAGCTCTCCCGCGCCGCCGCCGCTGCCGCTCCGCCGCCCGCAAAATTCGAGACCGAGGCCTAAGGAGTATGCTTTAGAAAGTTACCGTTTTACGGCACTAAAGCGTATGTAGGCCCTTAAGAAGCGAACTAAAAAGATATACTTAAACAAGAAGAAAAATATTCTGTGCAGTCGGAGGAAACGTATTTGTGAGCTGGATGACTTATACCATATTATTATGACAAGTTCCATAGCCTTACCAATTTCGTCTATGGACTTAAAATAATTTATTATTTTCCTAGATATTGAATTTCTAACTTGTCATCTTTATAACATAAAAATTAATGAAAGAACGAATTTAAATTATATTTGGTGTGTAACAATTAATAAAGGTAACCCAGCCAATGCAACCTCGTTAGAGTACTTTACTCGTGACAGCCGCGACTCAGCTCGGTCCAATATTGCCCATTATTCCCTGTAAAATGAAAATATCAATGTGTGTGTGCAAAATGACGCTTTGTTCGTAGTGGCCTCTCTGTCTGCGGCGCGCCGCCGCTTACGTACTTTGTGACTACACTATTTAAGGAAGTGTTGTACCATGTAATGAAATTAAAACCTGAGAAAAATTTGAATATTTCTTCGTGTCTTTAAGATATTGTTGGTATTTTAAATATTTGCCATTTAGTTCTTCAGCAACAAAAGAGGCGTCCCTTTTCTAATCCTATTTTCTTTCTCCCCAGAAACATGCCACACTCACTACAAAAACTATCACTTCTACAAAGCAGTGGACGCCGTCATCAAAGTTCTACATGTTGCCAACCTATTCTTCGAAAATACCAAGCCTTGGGAGTTACGCAAACAGCCAGAGAGTCATAAAGAACTCGACGTTATCCTACACATTACTATGGAAACGCTAAGAATATGTGGAATAATACTACAACCGATCATACCAGAGATGACGACAAAATTATTAGATAAACTACAAATTGGTAATGATTGTAGGAGCTGGCAACACTGTGAGACGCCATCTTGGCGGCTCAAGGGCGCCATCTATGAAACTAAGAACATTCAAAATGGAAAATTCGTTTTGTTCCAAAGAATCTATGAGAAAAAAATTGCACAGAATGATCACAGAAAGAACGTACAGGCCGAACAGAAAAATGTTCAAGAAAAGAAGAAAAAGACTCAAAAGAAAAAGGTTACTGCTGCGTAGTTCCAATTTCAAATTGCAATAATCACAGAGTAGCGTAGGTAATATTAGAATTTGGTTAGAAAGAAACGGGTTTTAGAAGTGAAATTAGAATAATAGAAGAATCATATGATAAAAGAACAATTTTAGTTTCACCATCAGATTTTAGTTTTCAATTATTAATAATTTTTGTATTTTCTACCTAATTATTTTGCTCGAAATAGTTTTTAAATGTCTTAATATCATTATATAAAACTAACATATCGAAATATTTAGTACAACAGAGTTTTATAAAGAGCTTTAGACAAGATACTAATATCGTAGAATACGTTTGTGTGTTACTGAGTGCAATAATATAACTATGAGGCCATATATAAAGCAGTGATTTGAATTATATGGGTGCGTTGTATTTATTTCAAAATTGATGCTAAGGACTTAAGCTTTTTCTGAAGTCTTAAGATAAAAAGAAAACTTGGGTCTTATGTCTGATTTGATATATGACCCTGTAATTTTAAAGCATTTCACTTTTGAGTGTCTAATCGAAAACTGACAATATCAAAATTCATCATCATCATCTTCCTGCTGTTGCCCATGTTACTTGTGTTCGGCGCAACACGTTTTCTTCTTCCATACCTTCCTGTCCCCTGTCACGCTCTCACTGACTTCCTTTTCTTTCATATCACTCCTCACAGTCCATCAGTCTTTTCTTTGGTCTTCCCCATGTCTTTCCATCCATCCACCGTTATATCCATAACTCTTTTAGTAACATGTAGACAATGTAACCACTTACCAATACTTCAATACAAAGTTTAGACTTCTCCTTTCTTGAAATTTTAGGTTCATGAGTATTTCATGAGACACTTAATTTATATTGCAATTATCCTTATGTTCTAATAAACAAAATACTTCATTAGTTTACTATCTTCATTGTAGGCTTGTATATTTCCTAAATAATTGACGAATGTATAAAAGTTAAATATAAAAATTAACGAAAAGACTGTTATATCTTCTAGTGTAATAGTTTGCTTCCGTTTCTAATGTATTGAGATTCTGATCTTTATTAGTTTTAAGTAGAATAGCTTGTGGTGCATTTTTGTATAATTCTTTGATTTAATTAGATGTTCTGTCCATTTGTTATTTATTATGTCTAATAAATTGTTGAATTGTATTTTTTTTTTCTGTCCCTATTACTTTTGATCACAGATGACAGAGATGAGTTCTTTTTTTAGAGTAGTTAGTTGCCAGAACTTTCGAAATCCCTTTGTTTTTTAAAAGCTTGTCTTTTTATTTGGTATCTTAAGTCTGTGATCGAAATGGGTGTTCCTCAAGGGTTAACGCTAGGACCCCTGTCTTTAGGTTATCAGAGATCGAAAACCGAATAAGAAAGGAAGTGCCTTTTCACACGCCCCGGTTGCCGGGTAACTGATGCCGGGTACCTGGCGGTGAACTTATAACTATGTCTGCCGGTACGTGTGAAAGCTAACATACATAGCTAAACACTTCGTTGCCGGGTACCCGGCGTCGGCTACCCGGAAACCGGGGCGTGTGAAAAGAGGTTATAACAGAAAAAAATAAAACACATAATTCAAAGTCTATTTATTACAAAAATCGGTGACACGTATATTTTGCTTAAATACTTATTTTGAACTGTTTTCTGTGAACATCGTTGTGGTCGTCACAGCTGGTACGTTGGCTCCATTATGCAATTAATTCTAAAAGAAAGAAAGAAGATATTTATATAGCACTGAAATGTGTGATTTGATTTTGTAGTAATATTATTATTATTTAGTACTATGCCAACGCCAAAGGACACGGTCCAAAATACATTGACCAAGAACCCAAGTACCTATTCGATAAGAACACATTGTGTGCCATTTCTGGCCACATTATTCGTTTTTATATACGAACTAATCCGTCCTAAATTGTAACGCCCAATTCCATCGGTCATCGGCATTAAAATAACAATTAATAAGGCAATACATTTTCACATCAACAATATTATAAACCCATTTAGTTCCCTTTTTCTAACCTGGGGGTAACCATAAGCTCTTAGAGTAAGGTTATTTTGAGTATGTGTAAGGGGCAGATATATATGACTTGTATACATCTGTCACTTACGCGATCTCAAAATAACCTTACTCTAAGAGCTTATGGTCACCCCCCAGATCGCGCTGGGATAAATTAGAATTCATTATGGTTTCGTTACCGAAGCTTGTATAATACTCTCAGACTTACGAGTTCAGCAGACTATTGTTGTACTCTTTTATTTGTACCTTAGTTGTTGTATCATTGGACTCTTTCGAAAAGAGTATCTTCAACAATGAAAGTGTCTAATAATGTTTGGCAATACCTATTTATTTAAAGGAATTAGTCATACTATTTACCTTGCCGAATTCACTTACACAATTAGGCTGTACGTATGTCTAATAGGTATCTAATGTAATCGCTAGTATCAATCGCCATATGTCCACACACTGATAGATACCTACACGCAACATCGCATCACCACCCACGCCACATACAAGCTGTTATGACGTCCTTAAATAACAGAGCTCATGACTTGTGTGACCCTGAACACCTGGAAGGGGAATTGGACCATGTGCAGGAGGTACTAAAACATAACAGGTACGTTGTCAGTCGGCGAATGAAACGGCCTATTCCAAGATGCAAACATCCTGAGGTAAATAGACAGCCTGCCTACCTGCCTTACGTCAGAGGAGTAACGGCCAAGATCGGATCGATATTAAAGAAGTACTCCATAAACACTATATACCTACACGCCGGGACAAAAGGTGATCAGCATAGTGGGCACACCAACGGATGTACTGCTGTTTCGATCACTGGGTATCTATATTAAATCAACCTGCAGTTGATTGAATGCGGTAGTTCCTACATAGGCCAGACTAAGCAGACTATAGCTGAAAGAGTCAAAGAATATATCGCCGCTGTAAAAAACCGGCAGTTCAATAAGTCGGTGATTGCAGAACACGGTCGGAACAAGTCGGCGATTGCATGGATTACGGCATTTGTTACGGCCCATGCCCTCGCACAGAGAGGAGGCCTGTCCCAGAAGTGGGAACATTAAACAGGCTGATGATGATGACATAATCCGTCCACCGTTTTTTTTCAGGCTTTCTGGGCGAACTCGCTCGATAGTTGGCCTCATTGCATCCATCGCTTACCAAAAGGTGAGATTGGGGTTCCTCATAATTATATTTTTTTAATGAAATCCCAACTTTTCATTGTCGTGTTGATCTGTAATTCCTGGAAATCAAAATGGGTGTTCCCCAAGACTCTTAGTCCCCTAAATTAATATAGTAAGATTTTTATCTGGAAAGGAATAACAAAGACTATCTGAAATTTTTAAACCATTAAAATAAATGGAAGAAGAACAAAGAATACACACATTCTATATCGGAGTCAATTTATTTACGAATATGCTTATTAAATAATAATATTTGCATCAAAATACTGCAATAACGACTAACAGTATGAAGGAAAGCTAACCATAACACTATTAAGCTAGATACAGCAACGCGTAACGGTTGCATTGCAACCGCGCGCGCAACACGATGCAGTAGCATGACACACGAACTACTTCGGGTTACGGAGCATACCGAACGTAAAGAAGATGGCTGCTCTAGTCATAGAAAATGATTAAAACATAAAATGCATCTTTCTTTACGTTATATGAATATACTTGCACTCAATTTTGCTTTAATATGTTTCTTACTACCATTGCAACAAGTTTCGTTCGGCTATCTTCGAAAACCCGAAGTTATTCAAAGCCCAGGGCTTTATCATGTATCATGCTACTACAATTCAATACACTTAGTCGAAAATGCATCAAATGAGTATGATACAGGTATGATACTAATTAATTAATCATTATTATATATAAATTCTTACAAAAATTCGGTGACACATACATTTTGCTTAAATGCTTATTTAAAAACTGTTATCTGTGAACGCCGTTGTAACATCAAACTATTTTATCTACTTCAGAGTCATCACAGTTTAATGACTTTATATTGATACTAATAAAACTATTTTTCATAAGAATATATTGGCAATAATTTCACTGTCTTTTATAAAAAAGTTATTTTAACTCTAGCACAAAATGGCGGCGACTGTTTGACGTACATTGCTGCTTTTGTATGAAAAATGACAATCTATTACGAGTACAAAGTGAAAAATCTTTCAAAATACGTCAAAAATCGCCTTTATTACGATTGCATTAAGCCATTATTGTTTAAAACAATGTTCACAGACAACACTATAGCTCAATGACTTTGCCCTAAAAATAACTTCGAATACTAAAGAAATCTGTACAATTGAGCTCCCAAGTTGAGCATCGTTGAGTGTAGCTCATCAAAGCGAGCATTTAGCTCAACTTACGTGCATTCTGATATTGACTCTACAACTTATACAGTTTTAAATAAACTGTTCGTTACTAACTAAGGACTTAAATAAAAATGCATTTATGGATGGTAACACTATAACTTAGCAATGTTTTATAGGCTGACAATCTTTATAGATAATATACATTTATTTAACAGAAAGACGAAATATAGTGACCCTTATCACTGAGTAGGACAGCTGAAGTTGGCAAGGCCACACTATTTTTCATCTCTTGAAAGCATAAATGCCTTCTCTGTTAGCGTATGTTATTTCCTCTATGGTTATAAATAAAGTCTACAACATAACGAGTCTACATTACATAGAAACGAACAAATATAACAATAATACACAAGAAACAGGGTGCCAACGTAACTGTTAGTAGCGTAGTTAATAAAGTAGGAGCCAAACTCAAGAGATTGATAAGTTGTCCTTATAACTGGCAAACCAGCATAGTATTCGTTCATATTACAAAAATAATGTTATAAAGTCAATATCGGAATAATTTCTTATATCGAATAGGAGCGTAAAGCATTGAACGATTTCACTCGTTCCATTCACTCATTCATTTAATGATTATTATGACCGAGTGACTGTAAGTCCAAAGCTTTCGGGACGGAAGATTTTATTTAAAAAAAAATCTGTGATTCAAAATGTTACAGAAATAAGAACAGGTTTAAAATGTAGCTTATTTTCTACATTTTTGCCCTTCTTAGCATATTTCTGTCGAACGAAAATGGCGATTATAATTCCAACATAGATTTGGACAAACAATCAACCTCATCAGCAAAAAAACATTAAAAATTGCTGTTTTTTACCAAATGATTGATTGAACGAGTGAAACCATTCATTTTGTGCGAATGAATACAAAATACCTTAGCGAGATGACTTGTCTTACACAATTACCCTTGCATGCCTAAACGAGGCGCTATACTTCGGCTGTTTCCGTGAACATTCGTGTGACTTCGTAGATAGAATATCCAAGATGGCGCTGAATGTTCAAGGGACAAGTATATAGCCTGAATGACGATTATTAAAAACAGGAGGCAAGTAATGAAAGCGTGTGGCAGAGGCCGTGAGAGCTTTATAAAAATATCTTTATTCCCTTTTCATAGAGAGTAATATGCGTTGTCTAAAATTGCAGTTTTTTATTGGATGCAAGGTGTTTCTCCGCCTAAAACTGTTATCCAATAATACATCAAATTGCTTTCATATATTTTATCAACCCTAGGGTGTCTATAAAACCTACTTCCACGGACCACATTTACCTACAGAACCGTGATCCGAAGGACCATATCCCGGTCCCCACATAAAACATGTTATCTTTTTCTATATTACCACCAAAATGGTCTCCTACGGCTAACCTAATTCCATATGGATACAACGATTTCATATTTAGTATCGCAAGCATTTCATTACTACCTACTAATGTTAGTCATAGCTCCTTAAAACTAATTCTTTTGTTAGGGCTTAAACAAGCCAAGTTTGGAACATTTATCAAACCCGTAATAATTTGTCAAAAAATCCTTGCTTTTGAGAACATTAGCACAACCCGCCAGAGTTAACTGTGTACTCTCTGGTGTGCCATCCCTCTCTCGATTCCCCGATTTCGCCTTGTGCAATCAGTAGGGGTAACATAACTTCAGTGACGTCACAGCACCGGGTGCACAGTTAATTTGGACGAGTTGTAATATTCCTATCGATCGTACTACGCTAAAATATGCTTGGCTCATTGAGGTGGCTTCTGGAGAGCCATCAAGCTATGTTCTTTTAACCCGTTCCCTGTCACACGCTAACTGCCCCCAAAAATGACAATAGGCATCGAAATATTCAATAACAATAAAACGTTACACATCAAAATGCATCAATACTTATATCTAATACAATCATTGGAAGTGAATTGGCAATGTACAGTAAGACGAAAAGGTTTCTCCAATAATTTGTGCGAACATTTTCTTTACAATGTTTAGGAAGGGACACATTAACCATATATATTTTTTAACAGAACTTTTTTTCTCTTGCATTTTTACTCACATACGGTCATCTCTTTTTTTTTAAATTTAGCACTAACACGACATACGAAAACAACTGAATACATAGATTCCATAGACTCCTTTTATTCGTTTCTTTATTATTGCTCGATTACACTATCTAGCTTTTAAGTGACTTACATGAGGCGGATGACTTGTTTATATTTATATAGACAAGCTTACTGAGTAGACATTACTGTGAGGCACACTTGTGCCACCCTGGGTTACTTTACTAACTCCGAGTTAGTTGCTAACACGTCCAAGCGTCATCATCATTTCAGCCGAAAGACGTCTACTGCTGAACATGCGCATGACATATTTGTTATTTAACCTCGTGTTAGCAACTAACTCTGAGTTAAGTTTTTGGCGCAAGTGAGCCTAAGCTAGTTATTGCTCATATTTTTATGCTTTGAGACTTATTGGGTCTGAAATCTAACTTTTATTTTGTGCTCCTTAAATAAATAGTAACTATTAACAATAACGTCTACTTAGTAAACTTGCAAAGCACGAGCATTAATATCTGATTTCTTAACTGTCATAATATATTGCAGTACTGAGGTAATTCTTAGAAATACAGAACATTTTTAGATTGCTAAGAATTATCCCATTCATTCCGTGGCTGTTAATAAAGCCATCATTAGGAAATATTTTGGTAATATATTATCTCATCAGACATTTATAGAAAATAAAACCTTTAAAAAAACGTTCTAAGTATAATAATATGTAAACGTACGTACGTATCATAAAAATGTATACAATAAGTCGTAAAAAGTATATACTTTCGCTACTTGGTAAAACAATGGGATATCCCTTCTAAAATGTTAGATTGGCATCTATATTTTTATGTAGTTATGTTGGTGACATACAGACGGACACCTTCCATTTGGTAGGTATTTTTATGTATGGAAAAAAAACAGTATAAATCGGTTTATCGATAAAAATACACGTCTTTTCCAACACTATTTCACTCGATACTTCACCAACACAACACTATAAAATACATATTTATACAAAACAAAACGTTTGATGAATAATATCAATAATGACAGATTACTCACAATGATACGATGACAATAAATAAATAATAATATAAAATACATGATAATAATTATTAATAATAAACGTTATAATAATGTTTGTTCGTGTAATACTCCGAGGTTACTATTGAGCTAAATGCATAATGGTTACAGAATAATATCAGTCATCCATACATGAATATCATGTGGCTGCACTTACAAAATTGAGGCGATTTTCATACTTTTTGTTGGGTTTAGATAGTAGTAGTTTATGCAACGGTCATATAATACCTAGGGGTTATTAAAACACGATCGCCTCGTGTGATAATAATATCACGCGAGTGTTTTAATACCTAATTATATGCCGTTGCATTCCCGCAGCCTTCACTAGGTCATCAGTCCACATTGTGGGAGGCCTTCTATCGTCTTACGTCAATTTAATATAGTAGGATAGAAACATTACTGTCAAAAAGTTTTAAATTACTTCATTTGCGATTAATTCTGGTTGGTTTAAAATTAATATTCATCAAAGCCTTGAAAGTGCAGCCATACATCAATTATATATGGCAACTGTAAGCGTCGCGTCAATCTGTCATACTGATGTTTGACAATGATAGTCGTCAAGTTGTAGTGTTCAACGTCGAAGTTTTTTTATAATCGATATGCTCGCGTTTGACCACTATCTCACCTGATGGTAAGCGATGATGTGGTCTACGGTGAAGCACGCTTGCCTAGAAGTAACCTATTCACTCTTGACTTGAAGACCCCAAAGTTGTAATTATTAGGGTACAAAGACTCCAGCAGCGAATTTTACTTGACGTCAAAGCGTATTTTGACGTCAATGTGTAATATTAGACATCAAAGTGTAGTATTCGAAGTCATACGTTAGTATTCGACGTCATACGGTAGCATTCGACTTCATACGGTAGTATTCGACGTCATACGGTAGTATTCGACGTCATACGGTAGTATTCGACGTCATACGGTAGTATTCGACGACATACGGTAGTATTCGACGTCATACGGTAGTATTCGAAGTCAAAATATAGTATTTGACTTTAAAAGACTGTTTGTATTTGTTATATCCTCAAAAGTCTGTGATGATTATCACATCAGTTTTTTTATTTATTTCGTTACCCTTACAGTTGCCAACGTAATTATTTTTACTAAAAACTAAATTGTTCATGTTTCTTTTTCCAACAGGTCACACTAAGTTGTGTTACGTATCGTCAACATTATAATATTCACTCCGCTTACGAATGTTGTTTTTATAACTATTAAAATTTTAATTTATAAAAATATAAATTGATTGTGTTATGTAGTAAATAAGGTATAATAAATACAAAAAGAGCTAAGCAACACTTATGCATAATCATAAGGGACTTGGCAGTATAAGAAAAAGATTCACCATTGCACCTGTAGCCAAGTTGACAATCTACAATCGATAACTACAAATGACACATCTGAACGTTAGATCACGTGGTCAGACCAAACGAATGAAAGGTGTTATCGATTGTAGATAAATTCGATAATTATATAGATTCGATAACAATGTAAATAGATTCGATACGAAACGTTTGTAACTTGGCTAAGAGGGCTGGAAAGAAATTTATCGACTGGTGACAAATTAAAGTCAAATGATGCCAACCGCGTCACTCGTTGCTGTTGAAAATTCATTGAGCCAATGACAGGGCCTGACCACCGTTTTAATGCAATTTTTCGCATGAATATGGCGGTGATGAAACTGGGTCTCAGATTGAGGTAAAAATCACTGTTAATTTTGGCAGGTTTTTGCCAAAAAATGGATACGATTTGAAGACATAGTAATAGCACAGCACATACAGTACACAGTACATCTTACTTAATATTATAAATGCGATAGTTTGGATGGATGTTTGTTACTCAATCACGCTAAAACGGCTGAACGGATCTGGATGAAATTTGGCACAGAGATAGATTATAGTCTGCAATAGCAAATAGGCTACTTTTCATCTCGGTATAATGGTCCCTTGGGATAAGAAGCAATGGCACAAGCTTGTAGTACATACAGTACAGTATAATAGTATTGTAAGCCATATTTACATTTGAATTCTAAATCTAAAACAAGGCCCAAATATAACTGAAGAAGGGACTTTTTAGCGACTTTCAAAGAAATTTACATCAAAGATGTAAATTTAAACCCAAAATTAAAAACGAATAAAGGTAAAAAAACAACATTCGCAAGCTCTCGTACATTCAAAAAAACTCGAAGCCGAAACACTAACCAACAGGTACAAGGAGAAATGTATCATATTCCTAAGTATACAGGTTCCAATTTCATATGCTACTGCTTTGTTTTTAATGTGACGTCAATTGTATAGAGTTTATTGAGTTATTTATTTCTTTGACTTGATGTTATTTGATGAAAAAAGGTGACAAAAATTCGT
Source organism: Orthosia cruda (assembly GCA_964057195.1). Lineage (NCBI taxonomy): Eukaryota > Metazoa > Arthropoda > Insecta > Lepidoptera > Noctuidae > Orthosia > Orthosia cruda. Next base: position 3,679,840 of record OZ059827.1, read on the forward strand.
TAGTGGGGTAACGAATTTTTGTCACTAAATTTCATTGTCAAGTTTCACCTAATTTCAACAATTACTGACCTCCGATCAACACTCGACTATCGGGCTGTTAACGTATAACAGCCGTAACGAATAATCGCTGGTTATATGTTGTGATTGGCTGTTGAAAATTAATTCAATCCATCACAGCAGATAACGCGTGATTGACGATTTGTCACATTAATTTTGCGATAATTTAGCGTTGAGAAACCCGGCCTAAGTCATACTGTCAATAGATTATATTCTCTTTAAAATACTTTTGTAAAAAAAGATGCATGGCAGTGGGTTCAGCCAAGTTCTTTTTCTATACAATTAACACTACATTATCTCATAAATTGAACGCCAAAGACAGTCAATATTTTCATAAAAACACGTAAATATTTAACTCTGTTCTTGTCACAACTAAATTTAATATGAGTGAAAAAAAAATGTGTATGTGATAAAATTAATAGTGGACGCTACTGTGTCATTGGGTATTATTTATAAGTATTTTTATTTTCTTATACAATCTCTTTTTTGCCATAGGACTTACAATATCATTGCTTAGTTTTAAAAGCAAGAAATATTGCTACAAAACTCCCTTCATTACAATACCATATTTTCAACTTTATTTGAGCGTCTCAACCAACCCGCGCAAATACAGCAACCGGTTTAATGCATTGTCGTTGAAACCTGACTCAAAAAACCATACTTTGAGGTTTTTCAGCAACCGGCAACGATTTTAACTGACTCGTTAAGACTTACAATCAGATTGTTCAATCATATCTGTGTTTACTTTAACATAGAGGTTCATTTTCTGTGCGGTGTCGACGCGGCAGCACGGCAGTGTGTCGCCAAGTCCGAGCTAGTTCTGTGGTGTCATCGTGTGTCTAGTGCGCGGGCGGTCAGCTGAGTGCGGGGGCGGGGGGCGCGGGGGCTGGCGCGGGGGGCGTGGGGGCCGCGGGGGCGGGCGTCGGGGGCGCGGGGGAAGAGGGTAGTAGTAGGTGTTCCGGGACGGGTACTGCGCGTAACCGGGCTGATACTTTCTTTTGTGGACATAGTACCTGTGGAAGAGGAATGATTCTTGTTAGACATTCCTTTATACATATCGAATATGACAGTCACTAAAGTAGAATAATTTATTTCAGTCGCATCCGATGTATACCAAGTACGAAAAACTTATAATGAAGGTAAACACGGTTGAAATAAATTAAGGACTGCACCAATTAAAGCGATGCCCACGTGTGCTGAGAGACGGGACTGCGAGAAATGTTTTAATGAGGTACGCGACTATTTGCGCCAGTTTGAACTTGAACAACCCACACAGGAGTCGCCTCACTATGCTTTAAGTGATCAAACTTAGTGCTAACACACGTCCGGATTTGGTACAGCCGGACTAACTTCGACCACAAATCCATTCTCGCTTACACACGCTCAGATATAGTACGGATGGACTACCTCCGCCCACAAATCCATTCTCGCTTACACACGCTCAGATATGGTACGGCCGGACCAACTCCGCCCAAAAATCCATTCTCGCTTACACACGCTCAGATATGGTACGGCCGGACTAACTCCGCCCACAAATCAATTCCCGCTTACACACGCTCAGACATGGTACGGCCGGACTTACTCCACCCACAGATCAATTCTCGCGTACACACGCTCAGATATGATACGGCCGGACTAACTCCACCCACCAAACCATTCTCGCTTACACACGCTCAGATATGGTACGGCCGGACTAACTCCGCCCACAAATCCATGCTCGCTTACACACGCTCAGATATGGTACGGCCGGACTAACACCGCCCACAAATCCATTCTCGCTTACACACGCTCAGATATGATACGGCCGGACTTACTCCACCCACCAATCCATAGTCGCTAACACACGCTCAGATATAGTACGGCCGGACTAACTCCGCCCACAAATCAATTCCCGCTTACACACGCTCAGACATGGTACGGCCGGACTTACTCCACCCACAAATCAATTCTCGCGTACACACGCTCAGATATGGTACGGCCGGACTAACTCCACCCACCAAACCATTCTCGCTTACACACGCTCAGATATGGTACGGCCGGAATAACTCCGCCCACAAATTCATTCTCGCTTACACACGCTCAGATATGGTACGGCTGGACTAATTCCGCCCACAAATCCATTCTCGCTTACACACGCTCAGATATGGTACGGCTGGACAAACTCCGCCCACAAATCCATTCTCGATTACACACGCTCAGATATGGTACGGCCGGACTAACTCCGCCCACAAATCCATTCTCGATTACACACGCTCAGATATGGTACGGCCGGACTAACTCCGCCCAAAAATCCATTCTCGCTTATACACGCTCAGATATGGTACGGCCGGAATAACTCCGCCCTCAAATCCATTCTCGCTTATACACGCTCAGATTTGGTACGGCCGGACTAACTCCGCCCACAAATCCATTCTCGCTTACACACGCTCAGATATGGTACGGCCGGACTAACTCCGCCCACAAATCCATTCTCGCTTACACACGCACAGATATGGTACGGCCGGACTAACTCCACCCACCAATCCATTCTCGCTTACACACGCACAGATATGGTACGGCCGGACTAACTCCACCCACCAATCCATCCTCGCTTACACACGCTCAGATATGGTACGGCCGGTCTAACTCCGCCCACAAATCCATTCTCGCTTACACACGCTCAGATATGGTACGGCCGGACTAACTCCGCCCACAAATCCATGCTCGCTTACACACGCTCAGATATGGTACGGCCGGACTAACACCGCCCACAAATCCATTCTCGCTTACACACGCTCAGATATGGTACGGCCGGACTAACTCCGCCCACAAATCCATTCTCGCTTACACACGCACAGATATGGTACGGCCGGACTAACTCCACCCACCAATCCATTCTCGCTTACACACGCACAGATATGGTACGGCCGGACTAACTCCACCCACCAATCCATCCTCGCTTACACACGCTCAGATATGGTACGGCCGGTCTAACTCCGCCCACAAATCCATTCTCGCTTACACACGCTCAGATATGGTACGGCCGGACTAACTCCGCCCACAAATCCATTCTCGCTTACACACGCTCAGATATGGTACGGCCGGACTAACTCCGGATGTGTGTAAGCACTATAATAAACGTCATTTTTCCACCAATTCATTTAGTTTAATCTTTGTACTGGTTGTAGTAGTTCATTCCGTATACGGATTTGTAATGAAGGTCTGTAGATCGAAGAAGGTATGATTATTGTTTTTCATATAATTTAAAAGTAATTGACAACATACCCGTCTGGCGAACAAAAAGCATCCTTTCTCCTCTTCTGGCGCTGCGGTGGCTGGCACTAGCTGTAGATCCACCGTCGCACACTCCTTGCTGTCTTCACCTATAAACAGCAAGGTACAGTTTTATAAATAATTAATATTTTAAAATGACCAGCAGTCTAATTGCGCAAGTCAATTCGGCAAGGCGAAGGGTTTGACCGCTATCAATCGACCAATAACATGCGGGTCGATTGATAGCGGCCAAACCCTTTGCGTTGCCGTTTTCACCTACGCAATAAGGCTGCAGATTTTACCATCGAACATTTATGACCCAGCTGCTCAACTCACTCCTCCCTTTTTTATTTATTTATCGATAGGCTCGCACTTGACTACTCTCGTTCTCTCTGATCTCACCCAATGTTACGCGATGATGTGGACCACAGTGAAGCTTGGGTAGAAGTAACCTATTCACTCCCTAGCGAATTTTCAAAGGCTATAGTGGGCTTATGCCGAATTTCTTAACGCTCTACGCATAACGTAAACGATCTCTCCCGAACACGTTGAGCTCGGTGAAGCAGCCCGTCTCGATCATCTCCGTCTGCCACGGGATGCTGACGGAGCCGGTGTTGAACTTGCCGTAGAACAATACACTCACCTCTCCCGAACACGTTGAGCTCGGTGAAGCAGCCCGTCTCGATCATCTCCGTCTGCCACGGGATGCTGACGGAGCCGGTGTTGAACTTGCCGTAGAACAATACACTCACCTCTCCCGAACACGTTGAGCTCGGTGAAGCAGCCCGTCTCGATCATCTCCGTCTGCCACGGGATGCTGACGGAGCCGGTGTTGAACTTGCCGTAGAACAATACACTCACCTCTCCCGAACACGTTGAGCTCGGTGAAGCAGCCCGTCTCGATCATCTCCGTCTGCCACGGGATGCTGACGGAGCCGGTGTTGAACTTGCCGTAGAACAATACACTCACCTCTCCCGAACACGTTGAGCTCGGTGAAGCAGCCCGTCTCGATCATCTCCGTCTGCCACGGGATGCTGACGGAGCCGGTGTTGAACTTGCCGTAGAACAATACACTCACCTCTCCCGAACACGTTGAGCTCGGTGAAGCAGCCCGTCTCGATCATCTCCGTCTGCCACGGGATGCTGACGGAGCCGGTGTTGAACTTGCCGTAGAACAATACACTCACCTCTCCCGAACACGTTGAGCTCGGTGAAGCAGCCCGTCTCGATCATCTCCGTCTGCCACGGGATGCTGACGGAGCCGGTGTTGAACTTGCCGTAGAACAATACACTCACCTCTCCCGAACACGTTGAGCTCGGTGAAGCAGCCCGTCTCGATCATCTCCGTCTGCCACGGGATGCTGACGGAGCCGGTGTTGAACTTGCCGTAGAACAATACACTCACCTCTCCCGAACACGTTGAGCTCGGTGAAGCAGCCCGTCTCGATCATCTCCGTCTGCCACGGGATGCTGACGGAGCCGGTGTTGAACTTGCCGTAGAACAATACACTCACCTCTCCCGAACACGTTGAGCTCGGTGAAGCAGCCCGTCTCGATCATCTCCGTCTGCCACGGGATGCTGACGGAGCCGGTGTTGAACTTGCCGTAGAACAATACACTCACCTCTCCCGAACACGTTGAGCTCGGTGAAGCAGCCCGTCTCGATCATCTCCGTCTGCCACGGGATGCTGACGGAGCCGGTGTTGAACTTGCCGTAGAACGTGTCGTCGCCTGCGTCTAAGTTGACTCCCTTCACCGTGCTGAACTGTTCTATGTCCAGCACGTCTTTTGCGTAGACGGCGTGGGGCTGGAAAAAGATAAAAAAAATCTGTTAGCTTTTTTATCCAACTTTTGAATGTATAATTATCTGCTGCGCTACGGCTGGCAATTAAAATCCAAACACGGAACAAAATATCGTACAGTCTACGACTTTTAATTATATTTTTTTATTGTGCCTGGCTTATCAGTCTTGTCTGAAAATTTCACAGCCATTGGAAGAAAAAAAAAACTAACTACATGACAGGTGTACGAATATCGCCACATGATATGTGTTGTTCTAGTTTTTACCTGAACAAGCATTTGGTAACTCACCGATTACTTGTGTACATTCGCTAACTAGGCTATCGCGCCCACCACTACTTTTACTTTTTGAATTATATAATTTAATGTTTTTAACTTATAAACGTCAATCATTTACGGACACATAACATTGATTTTATTTCATGTACACATCCCGTGTGATTCGTCCACCTACATACCACTCAGTGTACGGAGTTACTGCCCGTACATTTTTGGTCCTTCGAGCCGGATCATCACTACTGGAGCAAACAGTTCTGCAAGTCGCACAGGTACGAAGTGTTTCAATTTACGATAGCGAATCGGTTTGGCTGGTCTTCCACAAGCGGATCGCCCCAGTCAGATTGAAAAGGCGCACAATGTGATTAAATATATAACCACGTTTCTATCTACGCCGTACTATAAAGCCATAATCATTAAGCAAATAGTATACTAACATCAGGCACAAAGGGCGCATCCACCATGCCAGCCTCCAGCCTGGCCCAGTTGAGGTTGGCAAAGAACCGATGAGCCTTCACCTGCGTGGCGCCCCGCCGGCCGGCGCCGCAGCCCAGGCGCGACACGGGCGACTTGTTTAGTAGCGCCGAGCATAATGCGCGCGCGCACTCGCTGAATTTCGACGAGTATTTTTCTTGTTCATGCTGTGGATCGGAAATAAAGGTAAAATTATAATATCAACAAATAAAAAATATGACATTTAGATCATCATCATCTTCATATCAGACGAAAGAAGTCCACTGCTGGACATAAGCCTCACCCAAGCGTTGCCACACTGACCGGTCCCGTGCATCTCGCAACCAGCGGATCCCCGCAACCTTCACCAGGTCATCGGTGCACCTGGTGGGAGTCCTTCCAACGCAACGTCTTGCGGTTCGCGGTCGCCACTCCAGAGCTTTTCTGCCTCATCGGCCATCCGTTCTGCGAGCAATTTGTCCTGCCCACTGCTACTTAAGTTTGGCAATTCTTCGGGCTATATCGGTAAACAAATGGTTCTCTTGCGAATCTTTACATTTCTGATTCGATCACGCAAGGAAACTCCGAGCATAGCCCTCTCCATTGCCCTTTGAGTGACTGTAAGCTTTCTGATGAGGCCTATTGTAAGCGACCATGTCTCAGAGCCATATATCATCTCTGGCAACACACACTGTTCATAGACTTTCGTCTTGAGACACAGTGGTAAGTTGGACGAGAAGGTACCGCGCAACTTCCCGAACGCTGCCCAACCGAGTCGGATTCGACGATTGATCTCTTTCTCGATGTTGGCCCTACCCAACTGGATCGTTTGTCCATGGTAGACATAGTCGCCCACAACTTCGAGTGTAGAGTCTCCGACCTTGATAGGAGTGGGTGTAACATGAGCATTCAACATCACCTTGGTTTTGTCCATGTTCATCCTAAGACCCACTCTTTCGGAAGCTCTACTGAGATCATCGAGCATTGTACTGAGGTCCTCCATGGTCTCAGCCATAACCACTATATCGTCGGCAAACCAAAGCTGAGTGATGTACTCGCCATTGACGTTGATGCCTAGCCCTCTCCAGTCCAGAACGTTGAAGACATCCACCAGTGCAGTGGTAAACAGCTTCGGAGATATGACGTCTCCGTCTCACAAATCGCTGCAGAAGGACGGGTTCCGAGGTCTGATCCTAAAGTCGAACTGACATGGTGGCGTTTTTGTACAAACTCTTCAACACTTCGATGTACCGGTAGTTAATTTGGCACCGTTGGAGAGACTGCAGAACAGCCCAAGTCTCGATCGAATCGAAGGCTTTCTCGTAGTCCACAAACACTAAACAGAGAGGCAGGTTGTACTCTTCGGTCTTCTGTATAACCTGCCGCAGCGTATGTAAGTGGTCTACGGTGCTGAAGCCTTTACGGAATCCGCCTTAATCGGGAGACTGGAAATTGTCAAACCTGCGTGCGAGACAATTCGTGATGACTCTTGAAAACTATTTTGTAGACATGGCTAAGAAGTGAGACGGAATCAAACGGCTTCTAAAGGTTCTTAGGTTTTGATTTTCCACCCGCCTTCAGGAGTTCGGCAGTAATCACCCGGTGCCTTGTTGTTCTTAAGCTGTTTCAGAGCCATCCCAATCTCATACAGGCTGACATCCGGAATGTCTTCTGTCGGGTCAATCTAGCTCTAGGGTCATTCGCTAGGTTCGCGACGGGTTTACTGATTGACGTTTACTACTGCTCATAGAATCTCTCGATCTCCCTCAGAAGCTCCGGTTTGGCGGACACGATTCTGCCATCACCGGTCTTCAGTTTAGTGAGCTGGCTCTGCCCAATAGACAGACCTTGGAGCCCTTATTCCGCTCTATCTCGTCTTTAATACTTTCGGTATTAAAGCAGCGGAGGTCGCTTTTCAAGGACTTTGAGATCCGTCTATTTATCTGACGGTATTTCAACGCATCGTCTGAAGACTGCAGGATCATCTCACGTCTCTCCTACATGAGCTTGAGAGTAGGATCAGAGAGCTTTTTGTTCCTATCTGTACGGCGGGTCTTGAAAAACTTAGACCCAACTGTATGGACAGCTTCCACGAACCCATCGCTGTATTCATCCACGGAGCTCCCTAGGCACTCGAATCGATTCTGGAGTTCGAGCTGAAAGCTCTCGGGGTTTTGGACCTGGATCTGTGCTGGACGGAACGTGGACTCCATCAGTCGAGACCTTTCAAGCTTGATATTAATGTTCCATGTGCTCCTTACCATGCGGTGATCGCTCCCGGTTTTCACCGAATTGATCACAGAGACATCATTGAACATTTGCTTCTTGGTTGACATGATGAAGTCGATCTCGTTTTTAGTTGCACCATCGGGGCTTTGCTAGGTCCACTTCCTTCTCTATAAAACAGGGCCTTCCTTCTCTATAAAACTGGCCAGTAGGTGACGCCGGTGGTTCCGTCGTCCAACTCCAAATTGCCCCACGTGCAGCTCATCATCGTCTCGTTTGCCCAGTTTCGCGTTGAAGTCCCCCATAATGGTGAAGTGAATTTTGGAATCATGCATGGCTCTAGAGATATCCTCATACATGGTCTCTACCTCGTCGTCGGGGCGTAGATCTGTATGACCTTCAGCGAATATCTTGCGTATATTCTGAGTATAAGGTACGCTACCCTGGTCGACACAATCTCGATCTTCACCACGTTGTTCACAAGGGACTTGTGAACGATAAACCCGACACCACCCTGGGACTGCCGGTCACCCACTCGGAAGTAGAGCAGGTTACGAGGATTATCGAGTCCTCCTCTTCTCTTCGGACTTCAGATAACCCTATAATACTCCATCGTAACCGGCTCAATTCTTCCTCGAGTTCGGCCATCTTCTCGTCGGTCCAGAGTGTTCGCGTGCTATACGTTCCCAGGTCCAGTCGTCGGTGTTTGTTGGGGTAGCCGGGTCCACTCCGGGGATTCTTAGCACCCGTTGCCACTCCATCGCCTCGACCGCTACCGTAGTCGAGGGTAGACGGGCTGCCGGGCGCACGGGGCCGTCTTTTCTGTGTGCTATTCATTAGGTTTGGGGGGTTAGCCATAATCGCCACGCTTGGCAGGCAGGTTGGCGACCGCAGTTTGTTGTTAGAGTGCACAGAGAGCACTGCTGCCCGTTCTCTGGCGTGTCCCTTAGTCGCCTCTTACGACATCGACGGGAAGTTATGGGATGGTGAAATGCTTTACTTCCGTCACCATAAGGCACATGGCACCATGGCATTAACATGCCTCAATCATAAACAATTTTTATTCTTTCACTCTATTGTCTATATTTCAATTTCCATGTCTCCTTTTCACGGGTCTGCTGGTAGAAATGTCTTAAGAAATAAGCAGTGCCTTTTTACTCTATTGTCTCGATTCTCTCTACATTATATTATGTGTAGATTAATTTTAAAATAAATAAATAATGTATAACTTAAAAAAAGAAGTGAGTATTACATAAGGCCTGACCTTGACCCTCCGATCGACCTCCTCGCGCTTGACCTTCTCCTTGCGCGCACGGAAGGGCGCGCGACCTTCGATCATCTCGTAGGCGAGGCAGCCGAACGAGAACCAGTCCGGGCTGAACGTGTACCTCTCGTTGTCTATCACCTGGAAATATGTGAACGGTTTATTAGTCACTGATATAAAATCTATACTAATATTATAAAGCTGAAGAATTTGTTTCTTTGTTTGTTTGAAGGCGCTAATCTCAGGCACTGGTTGGAATTGAAAAAATATTTTTGTGTTGGATAGTCCATATATCGAGGAAGGTTATAGGCTATATAACATCACGCTACGACCAATAGGAGCCGAGAATAAATAAAAAATGTTGCAAAAACGGGCAAAAAATTTTCCTTTTTGAGAGCTTCCGTTGAAATGTAAGCGGTTAAAGTTACGCTTCATTCATTTATGTAGGCTAGGTAGGGTAAGTAGGTAGCCAGTTGACAGGAGCGAAGCCGCGTGGGACAGCTAGTTGTTATAATAAAATATTTCAGTCATTTTGATTGAATTTGTCACAGTTCGAAGTTTCAAGGTGAATGTATCGCCTTAACACAAGCCGCAACACCAGTAAAGCGTTTGGGCATCCAGAACTACGGTATCAGATTCCTATCTGACAGTCTCGCTGTGCTCAAAGCTTTAGAAAACAAACTAACTAACAACAAACTAATCTTTGAGTGCCACCTTGCCCTGGAGAGTATATCGAAATCCAATCGAATTACCCTCCAGTGGATCAAGGGGCATAGCGGATCCTTAGGCAATGATGCCGCAGATGAACTTGCGAAGAGGGGCTTCAAGGTGTTAGTGCTAGGCCCGTACCCACTTCTGCCTTACACCCTTACATCCTATCCTTCTAACCCCACCTTAACTTCGTGCATGAATTCGCCAAAGATCAACAGAACTCCATAATAATAGATGGTCACGGGCAATAGACTGTAGACAGTCAAAAATGGCTTTGCATGTCTAACTAAAAAAAATCTCTGCCTAAGTAGAAATAACCTAAAAATAATTATAGGGTCAATAACAGGCCACACCGTCCTTAACAAACATCTTTTTAACATAGGCGCCACAAACAGCCTAATTTGCAGGGGCTGCTTTAACGCCGAAGAATCAGCCGCCCACGTAATCATGGAATGCATGGCATCTCAACGCGAAGAAATCCTCGGAACAGTGAGCTCACTCCATGAAGCCTGTAAAGCCCCCAGGAAGTTTCTGTGCTTTTGGACGCACAACGGACCAAGTAGGAGTCTAAGTGCAGAAAAGGGAGTCCCTTTGACGACGCTATAAGCTGGGTTAATTGTTTAATATGCAGATAATGGTGATGATTCTTACCTCAGGGGCCATATAGCCAACAGTCCCGACCCTGCCTCTCACACTGCCTCCTTCAGGAACATCCACCGCTAGCCCGAGATCAGATATACGAACATGGCCCGCATCGTCTAGTAAAATGTTCTCTGGTTTGCAGTCTCTGAAAATGTCAATATAAAGTGGTTAAAATAATGTAAACAGACGCCAATATGAACTCTTTACCCCAGATGTCAAAGATGTACAACTTTAGGTCACCACAAGATGCCGATGTAGAACTTTAGGTCACCAACATACAGCCGATGTAGAACTTTAGGTCACCAACATACAGCCGATGTAGAACTTTAGGTCACCAACATACAGCCGATGTAGAAGTTTAGGTCGCCTAATGTTGTAGATGTTCAACTTTAGGTCACCACATGTAGATTTTTCAGAACTTTCAGGCCACTGTATTATTTAGTCGATGTAGAACTTTAAATTACTCTGTTGCAGTTGATGTTGGACTTTTGGTCACTCATATGCATCAAAAGTTGAACTTTAAGTCACCAAAAGTTTAAAATATGAAACTTTAGGTCACCGACATTTTGTCGATGTAGAACTCTAGGTCACCTACCTATAAACAATGCCCATCTTGTGTAAATGTTCTAATCCGCACGCGACCTGCGCCGCGTAGAACCTCGCCCGTTCTAACCCGAGCCCCGTGTCGGCGCCACACATGTTGTAGATATGGAACTTTAGGTCACCACCTGGAAACATTAGAACAGAAATTATTAATAAACGAATAAATTGATATGGAAAAAATACTAGTTTGTTGCAAATAGTCACCAGCAAAAGTTAGAGAGTTTACGCACTGCATCTGACCTTTATCCGAATCCGAGTTCCATCCGAATTGGAAATGTAGTGATTTCAGACGGACGGAGTTCGGATACAGTGCTTAACCTCCCCTACAAGAAGTATTACGGCTAATTCGGACCAAAATTTCTCGGTTTCGGATCCGATGCAGTGCATAAGCGCTCTTATTTTACCCGTGAACCCGACATACATCGGCGAACCAATATGAATACTAAAATAATAGTGGTAGAAACGAATAAATTGTTATTGAAAGGTGACGGCCGGACACCATTCGTATTATTCGAATACATACTATTATTTTTATCGTTATGAATCAATTCCTGCATATCTGCCGACTTCGATTACACCACATGCCTTTTTAGAATCTGTTTATGAAGTTTTGAGAGACCGTTCATAATACTGAGCACTAAACCCAGCGCGTCCTTGGTCTCTTAGACATACGCTAGGTTTACGACGAAGTGCGAGTTGATCCGCTGTAGTATTACTAACTAATAGGATAATACTGACCGTTAATAATAGTGAGCACTAAACCCAGCGCGTCCTTGGTCTCTTAGACATACGCTAGGTTTACGACGAAGTGCGAGTTGATCCGCTGTAGTATTACTAACTAATAGGATAATACTGACCGTTAATAATAGTGAGCACTAAACCCAGCGCGTCCTTGGTCTCGTAGGCATACGCTAGGTTTACGACGAAGCGCGAGTTGATCCGCTGTAGTATTACTAACTAATAGGATAATACTGACCGTTAATAATAGTGAGCACTAAACCCAGCGCGTCCTTGGTCTCGTAGGCATACGCTAGGTTTACGACGAAGCGCGAGTTGATCCGCTGTAGTATTACTAAATAATAGGATAATACTGACCGTTCATAATAGTGAGCACTAAACACAGCGCGTGCTTGGTCTCGTAGGCATACGCTAGGTTTACGACGAAGCGCGAGTTGATCCGCTGTAGTATTACTAAATAATAGGATAATACTGACCGTTCATAATAGTGAGCACTAAACACAGCGCGTGCTTGGTCTCGTAGGCATACGCTAGGTTCACGACGAAGCGCGAGTTGATCCGCTGTAGTATTACTAAATAATAGGATAATACTGACCGTTCATAATAGTGAGCACTAAACACAGCGCGTCCTTGGTCTCGTAGGCATACGCTAGGTTTACGACGAAGCGCGAGTTGATCCGCTGTAGTATTACTAAATAATAGGATAATACTGACCGTTCATAATAGTGAGCACTAAACACAGCGCGTCCTTGGTCTCGTAGGCATACGCTAGGTTCACGACGAAGCGCGAGTTGATCCGCTGTAGTATTACTAAATAATAGGATAATACTGACCGTTCATAATAGTGAGCACTAAACACAGCGCGTCCTTGGTCTCGTAGGCATACGCTAGGTTCACGACGAAGCGCGAGTTGATCCGCTGTAGTATTACTAAATAATAGGATAATACTGACCGTTCATAATAGTGAGCACTAAACACAGCGCGTCCTTGGTCTCGTAGGCATACGCTAGGTTCACGACGAAGCGCGAGTTGATCCGCTGTAGTATTACTAAATAATAGGATAATACTGACCGTTCATAATAGTGAGCACTAAACACAGCGCGTCCTTGGTCTCGTAGGCATACGCTAGGTTCACGACGAAGCGCGAGTTGATCCGCTGTAGTATCTGCTTCTCTATCAACACCATCGCTTCGCCTTTACGCTTCTTGATGCGTTTCTTTTCTAATTTCTTGCAGGCGTACATTTTTCCTGTTGCTCGGACCTGGAAAAGAAAAGATTTAATTAGCAAAGTTCCTATTTCAAGCATTTGTATTACAAAAAGTAATTTTGATAGACTGTGGTCTTATCCAGTATAGTAATAAAATTTCAGCAAATACTATCACCACGGGATCTCGCATATACAGCTACACAGCAGCGCTAAGAAAAATTTGGTTCAAATAAATCTCACTAGATAGCGAGATTTGCACCGACCTGTTATTGAATGTGCGTAAAATTAACATTTTCTGGGATTGAACATAAAAATTGTATGTTCTTGTTTAATCAACTCTCCTAAGTACGTAATTAAGGAATATTGGGCTCTTAATTCACATTTCAAAGATTATTTGTACGGATCATTTAAAATTGATGCCAATAGATGGCGAGGCTTTCCTCTTGATTGATTAAATTTGCATTGTAATACATGTTGGTGCAAAGAAACTGTAAAAATGTACAAAAAAATATCACGAACCGAGTAGACCCTTCTACTTGAAAGTCGCTGCTAACACCATCTATATCCGTGTAACGGAACCAAACGCTATCGCTGTTCTTAGAAAAATAATAAGTTTAATCAGACGAAAAACGCTAGTTACGTCGGCACGATTTCTTTGTATGGGATGAGGCATCTGTATGCTAGTGTTATATTATCTGTGAATATTATCTGTGGTATGGCATATGAAAACATGTTGCGCCGACCCCAAGTAAAGCTCTATCCACACATATCAGGGCCGTGTAGGGCTCAAACATTGACGCTTCGTCACTGGCCCGTGCACGGACGTGTGTGAACGAGTTCATATAAAATGTGCACAACGATATTTTTTGAGCCCCTGACTGGGCACGGTCCGTCCACGTCCCGGGCACGGCCCTGATATGTGTGGATAGATAACTTTGCAACTGTCAAACAGACTGTTTCGTTTTATTAATTTAAGGTGTGATCTATGCGCCTTTTTATTTGACTTTCCTCATACACCGTACCTAACTGCAATATCACTTTAAATGTACCACTATTAAATAAATCTATTCTCGTCTAACTATACCTATGTACGTCATTCACATTTGACAATAACAAAATGCGGTTTCGGACCGGAAAAATATATTAAAATGAGATAATTTGGAACATTAATAAATGTAGAAGAATAATATAATTTATAACTTGACTAATATAAAATTTTGTAAGAGCATCTTATAACAAATTGAGGATGTTCCGGTCTTGGCCGTGTCCCAAGCGAGCAGAATCTTTTGTAAACAAGTAGACACCTACTTAGCCATAGTGGAGGGCTATTGCCAACCTAAAGTCATCACTCTTAAGTTGAAATATTTTACTAACATGACTGATCGGAATGACGAAAAACATTTTTGCGAAAACTGGAGCGACTGATGTGTTCTTCGGAAAAATATATTTATTGCTTTTCGAATATTCGCCGCGAAATTTGACACATTTTTCCATACGATGGAACCAATCATTGAAGCAACCATTCCATTCGGAAGTTAGGGTCTCCAAAATGGCCGTTTTGTAGGCGTCCACAGCTTCTTCAGGTGATGAAAATCTCTGAACACGCAATTTATTCTTTATTTTAGGGAAAGTATAGAAATCATTAGGGCTATGGTCGGGGCTGTACGGTGGATGGTCTAGTAATTTTATGTTTTCTTGCTCTAAAAACTCTTTTGTTCTTTGCGCGGTATGAGAACCCGCATTGTCGTGATGGAGGATGATGCGGCGCACATACGGGTATTTGATACAAAAAACTGGCCAAAACCTTTTTTTTGGTAATTTTGGGTCAATTGTGCCTCCTAGTTATTTTTCATATTAATTTTAGTATAACCCAATCATTTCTATACCCTTTTCTCCAAAGGGACTTACGTGTGAAATAAAATCGAAATAAAATAAAACATTATTTTCTATTTCAAGCATTATGGTGATTTATTTGTACAATAACTAATAAAAAAAGCATTTAAAAATACACAATGATTTAAAAATAACGCTTACTTTTTACATAACCTTACAAAATACATAAATGAAAAGCTATGTACAAACTGTAACTGTTTTTTTTTCGAAAAAAACCTATTTTTGTTCAGAGGCTATAATTCATAGGGGCGGAAAAAGCCGAAGGTTTTTCTCTTGATATGAAATCTAGAAGGTTCAAAGAACACGATTATGTATAAACTTTAGCTTAACTATGTTTATCTGATACTTAATTTGACGAAGGAAACCTATTTTACGTGTTTTTTTTTGCATAAAAATACTCATGACTTTATGGTACAATTAAAGAATGAAAAAGTGATCCTAACAGTAGCACAATAGATTCAAAATAAAGTTCATACCTGTGCCTGAAGATTCCATGATGGTTTTTGGGGTTTGCACTAAACACAACAGTATGATTAGTCTTAAACAGCAATTGAAATTTGCGAGCGCCGAGAAAACAAACGTGTCACTAGCACAACAGATGAGTTCCGACTGACGTTGAGGGCGCATGGAGCGCTCTAGCCCCTTCTGGGTACCGGTTTCTTAATGAATAGAGTGTCCCATTGTTAAAACATAACAAAGGATAGCTGCGCGGTTACTTTTGTAAAAATGACTTTTGGCCAGTTTTTTGTATCAAATACCCGTATGTGCGGCGGTTGCAGTTCTCTTTACGGAGTTAAGAAACGACCTGTGGCAAACAGATGCTAGCATACCATTCTGCATTAACCGTTCTTTGTCCCTCAAGAGGAATAGTCGCAACATGGCCGGTTTTTGGGGACAAACGTGGCCACCATTTTTTTTGCAACACTCCGTGAACGAAGAATTTTTGTTGGCTTTAACTCATTTTCGAACACCCAAACTCGTGACTGATTTTTTGTTTCGGGTTCGTACGCTTATATCTAGGATTCGTCACCTAATACGATGTATACAGCATTTGAGGATCCTGCGTGGAATCTTTTGAGAGTTCTGACGCACCAAGTAACGCGAGCCGCTTTTTGCTCTTCACAGAGCGAATCCATCGAGAAAACAACTTTTTTACACCTAATTGTTCATGCAAGATTATTTGTATTTGACTCATGCCAATGTCTAAAGTTGCCTGAATTTCGCGGTATGTCACATGTCGATCTTCCTCAATCAGCTTACACACAGCATCAACGTTTTCTTGGGTGACTGCAGTTTTTGGACGACCTTGACAGGGATCATCACTGAGCTTGTCACGTCCACGTTGAAATTCAGCAAACCAGCGATAAATTGTGGTTTTGGATGGGGCTTCATAACCAAATGCAGAAATCATCCGGTCAACACACTGTTTTTGTGTTAAACCACTTCGAAAGTTATAATAAATCATCGCTCTTGAATTTTCTCGAGTCAATTCCATTTTCTCAACGACTAAACAAGTTTGACAAAAACCTTGTGGCAAGACCGAGAATCTATTTTTAAATAAATAAATGGTATTCGATTTTTAAAACCAAGGAGTTTTCAATTAAAAAGATTTTAATGACAGAAACAGTGGAAATATTCCCGATACTTTTAGTGCAGCCTATGTATATGTACAAAAACGTAGCTTAATAAAGCTTGTGATTTGCATGCCTCAAGATGTAATATGGTTGAACTGTGCTATATTTTTAAGAACTCTATGTAATAACCCATATTAGCAAATAAATGATTATGATTAAAGAGATATGTAAGGATCGTAGCAGGTGGCAAATCGTGGTCTCTGAACTCGTACGCACGTCATGGTTTCTCCATTAACATGTTTATGATTTAACAGCAGGATAGCCGCAATAAATTGATACCGAATTTTATTGCTAATGATGGCTATTAATTAAATTAATGTGTAGATCACTAGTCCATCAGTTTGGCTAACCAACTTCGGTGTTTGGCTAATCACAGTAAACTTTTATAGCCGATTCTGTTATAAAATAAAACCGCCCATGTGCGAGTCGGACCCGCGCACAAAAACACCACGTTTGTTGTATGGGAGCCCCACTTAAATATTTATTTCATTCTGTTTTTCTTATTTGCTGTTATAGCGGCAACAGAAATACATCATCTGTGAAAATTTCAACTGCCTAGCTATCACAGTTCATGAGACAGCCTGGTGACAGAAGGACAGACAGACAGACAGACGGACCGCTGAGTCTTAGTAATAGGGTCCCGTTTTTACCCTTTGTGTAACCCTAAAAATTTAACAAGTACCCTACAGTGTTCTCATGATCTGCCTTAGCCTTTTAACAATGACCGGTGGGGACGGCTTCCAGCCTAAACGGATGAAACTGAATACCAGTGTCTTACATGGAGAGACTGCCTATCTGAACTCCACAACCCAGGCAATATCTAACACGATACGCATTTAAAAAACTGGTTGTCACACCCGTAACAACTGTCATACACAATTCATCATTTCAGCCGAATGATGTTCAATGCTCTACATAGGCCTCCCCAAACCATCGGCACACCGACCGTTTCAGTGGTTCCCACCACAACCATCTTCTTCCGATCATCCTTCCATCACTTCTTCCGATACGCGGTTGCCACTCCTGTTTTTAGATGTCCCAGGATAACTACCATACGGTCCACTTGCCTAACAAGCGCAGATTTGTCCGAAGGCTCACTTCCTTTGAAGGTGTGCTGATTCACCGGCCTTGCCTCCAGCCACTCCCACTGCAGATAGCATTGCATACATCGACCAGTCTTTAGACCTTGAAGACTTTACAATCACTCCCGTATTCCGAACACGATAAGACTCTTGTGATCATGTTTCCCGTGCCTTAACCACCGCACGTTGCAGGACCTAATAGATGCTACTGATAAGTTATGATCTGACTCTATTTGGACCGGATGAAGCTGAAGACCAGTTGGATAGAGCGACTGCTCCCTAGTGGCCAACTTTAATGTTTTTGGTATACAGCAGACAATATCTTTTCTCTAACATACCTGACAAGCGCAGACCTCCCCGAAGCCACCCTTCCCCAGCACCCGGTACATCCTGAAGGTGTGCTGCGTGATTGGCTGCGCCTCTAGCCACTTCCACTGCAGGTACCGGTGGAAGTACATCGAGCGCTCGAACTCTGCGAACGGAGCTCCCGCGAGGAAACTCTTGACACATCGGACGCATTCTACGAATATGTCTCTAGAGCCGCCTGGAAAGGAGATAAGTATGAATTAGATAAAAATAAAATATATGCATGGATTGCAAACTCAAATAATTTACTTAGAATTTAAGCCATATTATACAGACTTAGCTAGTTGCAGATTCCAGAGCGTAGACCTCTATGGAGAAGAACATGCAAGAAACTCAATGCAAATTCTTTTAAACCAGTAAATATTTACGTAGACTTTTTTACGTGAGGGATTGAAGTAGAATTATAACGGGACAGACTTCAATCAATCTGCCTAGGCTTTTCCCAACTATGTTGGAGTCCGCTTCCAGTCTAACCGGATTCAGCAGAGTACCAGTGTTTTACATGAAGCGACTGCCTATCTGACCTCCACAACCCAGTAACTGGATAACACGGTACCCCTTGACTAGACTCGTTTCATATCTCAATCTTCAGACTACTCGTAACGACTGTCAAAGATCTTCAAATGACAGCCGGGATCAACGGCTTAACGTGCTTGCCGAGGCACGGAGGAAACTCGGTATGTTGAAATGGTCACCCATCAACGGACCGACCTCGTCAAGCATTGCTTAACCTTGAAGATCGACCCGTGCGGCTGTTATTGTTTAGCCACGGGCTCCTCTATAGCGCGACAGACTTATTAAGAAATTAATTATAACTTACAGGAGAGAATGAACGAGAGAAAAACATGTTTTTTGTCCTGCTATGAACGAAGATGAATGAATGGATAATTGTTATTATTTCACGCAAAAACTACAGAACTGATTTTCATGAAACTTTACAGTAATATAGCTAAATTAGAATAATGCATAAAGAAATTGATGGCAGTACTAATTCCACGTAGGTGGAACCGCAGACGACATCTAATATATTAATAAGGCGCAAAACAAGTTAGCAATCAATACCTCAAAGATAACTTGTTTTCTGGAAATTTCTCAAATATACTATTCTTATAACATTTGCAAATTCGCAACAACCGGTCTTTCTACGCGATTGAAAAACATATGCGAACCACTAGAGATTTAATCAAAAACAAGCTCCATTGATTACCTATCACTTGTTATCAGACACGTGCATGATCAGATATTGCTGATAAGGTCATAATACCGCACACCTTTCTCCCTTCCCATTGTGAACAGGATATTATGCCTTTTACAACAGCTGACAGTATTGGTATGGGTATAAACCTTTTTATCACCAATCCTTATATTTTATATCCTTTTCGCTGCTTTTTAAATCTATTAGAAAAAGAAGGCTAATTCATGTAGCAATCAATCTATCGAATATTCAAACAGTATGCTGCTTATCAGAGTATCTATTGGTGATACATATTAAATAGGACATTTATTATTTTTATATTTATTTATTTGGTACTACATTTATACTAAATAGTTCTACTGCAGGCCAAATGGCTGCCGATTTCCTTTCCACTTTATCTAGGGCCCTAAGGACCAAGCTATTTACGCTAGTCCTTCCATTCGCGACCGATCCGAAATTTTCCATTTAAATCATAGAATCTACTTAGTAGTACTTGGCTTAATCAATGCCCTGTCATGTTTATGCATATGACAAAAAAACGCTCAAGGCATTGACAAGTTTACCAGGCGCGTTTAAAAAGACTGCTGAAGGTAGCATCTACCAAGCGGTTCACACTGCAGAAGACATAATAAATCGTGATGCCTAACAGCAAAGAAATGACGAAGATGCATCATCGGTTTAAGTATAGAGTCATGAAAAATTGGGCCAAAACAGCAAAAGTGGGGGGAAGTTTTTATTTTTCCTGTAGATCTTTTACAGGAACATTATAATCCGACATAATGAAGTATAGACTCACCATCAATAGTAGCACTAGCTTCATCAATGACCTGCCGGCTGACAACGTCCGTCACGGCCTCGCAGTCATCAGTCTTCAGGTACCTGCCGAACACATCGGCCGCGAGCATCGCCCGCGTCTCGTCCACCTCCACCTCGTACCTGTCAGTCTGCAAGCAAAACTATGGACCTTCGAACATTGGTGTTATCTGACTCATACAACATTTTAGGAGGCATCGGAGAGACAGGTGTCTTTAAAGTGTCTTTTGGCTTGACGGCCTCGGACCAAAGTGTTTTGTGAAGCTAATACGTCTCTAATAAGTATAGGACTCTATTGGTTACAAAATGTGTGCAAGCAAAACTATGGACCTACGCATATTGGTATTATCAGACTCATACAACATTTTAGGAGGCATCGGAGAGACAGGTGTATTTAAAGTGTCTTTTGGCTTGATGGCCTCGGACCAAAGTGTCTCGTGAAGCTAATACGTCTCTAATAAGTATAGGACTCTATTGGCTACTAAATGTGTGCAAGCAAAACTAAGGACCTACGAATATTGGTATTATCAGACTCATACAACATTTTAGGAGGCATCGGAGAGACAGGTGTATTTAAAGTGTCTTTTGGCTTGATGGCCTCGGACCAAAGTGTCTCGTGAAGGTAATACGTCTCTAATAAGTATAGGACTCTATTGGCTACAAAATGTGTGCAAGCAAAACTATGGACCTTCGAACATTGGTGTTATCTTACTCATATAACATTTAAGGGAATGCTGATATAATTTTTGAAGTATGTTTTGACAGCCACTGAAGGAGGCGTCCAATTTGTGAAATATTAAACTCACTCATTAGAAATTTAAATGAGTACATAATTATTGTCACTATTAACTGGGAAAGGTTGTCTGTAAGAGATTGCCCTGTGCGATAAGACCGCCCATTGTACACTTTGTTTAAAAAAATGTTTGTTCTGTATGTTTGTATTTTTGTGGTGTACAATAAAGTATATAATAAATAATAATAATAATAAATAATTGCAAAATTTTAGGGTGCGTTGGAGAGACATGTGTCTTAAGTTTGGGTTTCCTAAAAAAGTGACCACTACAGCAAAACAGAGAGCGTTTTAACACTGTAATGTCAAACACAGCTGAAAAGTTTCATGGAGGCCGTCTAAATAGAATGGAACCGCTTCATTGGAATCCCAAACTTTAGAGTGTGTTTGACAGCCTCTGAAAGAAGTCCCATATGCTGGTATGATCGTGTTTATAATAACTATGCAATTAAACTAACTAAATATTGCTAACAGGGACACGGGTACAAATTATATAAGTAAACAAAAGATCCTTTTTCACCATTGCTAGTTTTTATATTCAGAACTATTAGAATTGAAGGGTTACAGTCATATCGGTCGATGATATCAGGAGCTCTAAGCTAAGTGACAACCTGTCAGTGATAAAGATTCGACAAACGCGTCAAAAAATCCAAAATAATAATAGATGTCACTTCGCCAGGTGCGCAGTACTCATAACCGGCGTGTGTGTATGACTAGATGCATGAATGTGAGTGAAGCAAAAGAAGTATGTAAGGATCGTAGCAGGTGGCGTTCTGTAGTTTCTGCCTACCCCCATGGGAAAAAGTTTAGAGTGTGTTTGACAGCCTCTGAAAGAGGTCCCATTTGCTGGTATGATCGTGTTTATAATAACTATGCAATTAAACTAACTAAATATTGCTAACAGGGACACGGGTACAAATTATATAAGTAAACAAAAGATCCTTTTTCACCATTGCTAGTTTATATATTCAGAACTATTAGAATTGAAGGGTTACAGTCATATCGGTCGATGATATCAGGAGCTCTAAGCTAAGTGACAACCTGTCAGTGATAAAGATTCGACAAACGCGTCAAAAAATCCAAAATAATAATAGATGTCACTTCGCCAGGTGCGCAGTACTCATAACCGGCGTGTGTGTATGACTAGATGCATGAATGTGAGTGAAGCAAAAGAAGTATGTAAGGATCGTAGCAGGTGGCGTTCTGTAGTTTCTGCCTACCCCCATGGGAAAAAGGCGTGCGTTTATGTATGTATGTATGTCACTTCGCCTTGTCCCTAAGTACAACAAAGTTCTAAATAAAGGGAAAAAGGGACAATCCTGTTACGTACTTATATTTATATCGGTTCGTTTCATATTTTCGATAAATCGGGATTGTATTGTGGCCACATCTGAATATGGCATCTCGATTCGATACCGCAATACCGAAGCTATCAAAGGTTCTTTTTAGGTCAATATTCGAATAAATATATTTGTTTGATACAGTTGTTTTGTTGCCAATTTTGTTTTGATGTTGTGAAGAGGTCAGGATAAAATCTAGCGAGTTATGTTTGCAATTGCAATAAATTAAAGTTTGGCAGTTGTGATTTCTATACTTTAATTTATCACTATAGGAGTAAGTTCTGCAGAAAGCATTTCGCCTATTACAGAAAAGGATATTTGGAAATCTTAGGCAAATATTCCAAGCAGTTAGATGAACCTACTTGTCATGACAACGGATTAATATAATTAATAACTGGTTCAAATTAATGTGCAAAAATAACTGTCAATTTGATGATTCCAGATGGAGTCGAGTTTGACATGACTTGATATATATGCTCTGATAGCTGAGAGGAAAAGAACACCATCGTCGTCGATAGAAGATGTTTCTAACCCAGGTTGCAATATTGCATTAACGAAGGGCTTAGTATGATGCTTTTCATAGGCTTAGGTGCGTCTCAGCGCATAATGTCCTTTTCTACAAATGTCCATTCTCAAAAGGGCCGTTTCTCCAAATGTCTTATCTTATTATGAGCAGTGGTGGCGCAGTGGTCGCGGCCCCGACTTACGAGTTGTAGGTCGTGGGTTCGCACCCGAACAGGCGCTTTACTTTGTGTAATTTATTTCATCACCACTGCTCTCAAAACGGTGAAGGAAAACATCGTAAGGAAACCGGCATGTCCTAGAACCGAAAATTCGAAGACATGTGACATCTACCAATCTGCATTGGGCGCGCGTGGTGGATTATAGCCCACTCCCTCTATAAGAGGAGGCCTGAGTCCCAGCAGAGGGAACATTAAAAAAAAAAAGGCTGTTGATGATGATGATGATTATGCGCTGAGACGTAAACTTCTAGAGTTTGATAGAAGAATTTCTAAACTACTTAAATACTAAATTTTGAAATCGGGGTCTCGTTCGATAGGAGCGCTAAGTGACTACATTACCAAATCGATTTAAAAACCACAGACATAAATCTAACCAGAAAACGCAAATCCCTCCATCTGTATGAAAACCAAGCGTGCCACTTTCCACCAATTTCCAATGCCTCGGCCAACTTTTTCTGTACAGTTGTTACAGGTCATTACGGCATAATTAGGCATTTTTCTAGATTTCGGTGGATTTTCGGTGCCGATAATGCTAAATGAAAAGCTAAAAGTACGATCATTGATCGTAATTTTACTCCATTTTTTGACACGCGAACATACAATCGCGTCATCTAGTTAGATTTATATCTATGATTTTTTATTTTAGAGAGATTCAAGGGGGTAACTAAACTAGTAAGAAAATAAATAAAGAAATTCATTCATTCAATGAATACTTACCGCATCTAGAAAGTTATTGTACTTGTGATACTGAGGCCGGTTCCTCTCGCAGAACTGTCGGAACAGCAGCTTGCCTATCGGCTGCTGGTCCACCACGTAATCGTAACCTACATCTGGAACAAGGAGAGGGTTTATCATTAGTACATGAAAGAAGAAAGAAAGAGCATATGTACATTTATTTGGAACATAATGAAGACCTAAAGAATAAAAAAATTGCGTACAGCACCGTAAACGTCGAATCTCCACCTAAGAAGTATCACTTGTGAAACACCTAAGAAAAATCTGCTTAACCCCGGCCGGCTTCCAGTCTTATCGGCAGCCTTATTGCGTAAGTTAATTCGGCCAGGCAAAGGGTTTGACCCCATGAAAGAGTATGACAAATTCTCTTTAAATAATTAGGTAATGTCAGAAAATAATGAATTCTTTCGAAAAGAGTATCTTCACCAATGAAAGCGTCCAATATCTTTTGGGAATACATAATTATTTAAAGAGAATTTGTCATACAATTAGGCTACGGACGCAGCTGAATACCACCAGTATTTATCCTCAACAAACCAGTAACTGGGTAGCATTGGAAATCCCTTGGCAAGATTGATATTCGATTTTCTGGATTGCCAGGACCAACAGCAGATATTGCTTTTTGGGGTACAGAGAAGTCTCTGTATGTAATGAATTAATTATACACCCACGGACGTGTTACTTAACATTCAAGATTTAGCCAAGAGTGTTTCAGTATGTGAATTACGATACTCTTGTAAAATGATAAGCAGCTATTAAGATGAGCCATTAACGAGCAATTTCTAGTTGGATTTTCATTATATTATTATGTTGTAATTCAATAATTCACCCGAAAATATATAGATAAGACAGATTAGCCTATTTATCTATAACAGTGGTTCGTAACCTATGGTCCGCGGACCACTGGTCTTCCGCAAGAGCTAGAATATGGTCCGCGAAAGATTTACAATCTCAGCAATTTCTAGTTGGATTTTCATTATATTATTATGTTGTAATTCAATAATTCACCCGAAAATGTATAGATAAGACAGATTAGCCTATTTCTCTATAACAGTGGTTCCTAACCTATGGTCCGCGGACCACTAATCGTCCGCGAGAGCTAGAATATGGTCCGCGAAAGGTTTAATATCTCAAAGCTTTCAACTCAATAATAACATTGATGAAAATTTTCAAGTTTTTATCAAAAATATTATATTTTCTACGACATAATCATTACTTATGATTTTAAAGATCAGATATGCGGTAAGTCTGAATTTATGATTTAGGTTTAATTTTAGATAAACACAGTTTTAAAACTTTCTTCTGGACTTCTAGTCCCTTTTAACAATTAAGCCCCACTTACACGAAACACTTAACTCAGAGTAAGGATCTAACACGAGGTTAAATTGACAATATTGTATAACCACGTGTTAGCAATTTACTCTCGAGTTAAATTTCTCGTGCAAGTGGGCCTAAGAAATCAAAGAAAAGGTTGGGAGCCACTGCTGAAAGCTTTGCCTTCGGCTAAACCTGTCTGGGAGGATCCTTGGAAGCCTAACTTTTCGCTAAATCCGTTCAACCATTACAGCGTGATTGAGTTTCAAAGTTTCAGCTATGTATACGTGAAAGTTTCGCATTAGTTTGTTAAGCTTAGGGCTATATTTCAACCCCTTTCTTACGGCATTGTGATTTCAATTTATTCTACTGATAAATGAATGTAATGCTTTTATTATCTTACTAGCTGTCCCCCACGGCTTCGCTCCCTCCGTCAACTTGCTACCTAAACTAATACCCTACCCTACCCTATTTACCTACGTCCTCTACCCTACATACATGATTGTACGCAACTGAAGCTCTCAAAAAGATTTTTTTATCCCGTTTTTGCAACATTTTTCATTTATGCTCCGCTCCTACTGATCGTAGCGTGATGTTATATAGCCTATAGCCTTCCTCGATAAATGGACTATCAAATCAAATCAAAATCAAATCAAATCAAAATTTCTTTATTCAATTAGGCCATTAAGCGGCACTTTCGAACGTCAAAAATAAAAATTAAATGTAATAATAATTGATTCTACCGTCCATTCGGAAATGTAGCTTGTTATGGAGAAGAACGGACAAGAAACTCCAAATATACTCTTTTAAAAAAACAAAAATGTGTTTTACAAGTATTTGGTTACAATAATCTTGTAGGAAAAATACATATATGTGAGAACGAGGTAAAAAAAAAAAAAAACTCACTTAAAAGCGTCTAGAGTAAAACAAACAATTAAAAATACAATAAATAGGTAATTAAAAACATGCGGAGGCAGCTAAGATATGACCAATCCCAACTGACGGCGCCCGTTCACGAACATGACACATGGATCGGCACCACTCAGCTCAACCATCATGAAGGGAACCGAATGATCCAACACATGTGCCACCATCAGAGAGACATTAGAGAGAGCATGACACACTCAACTGCCAGGGCACACTGAAGTCAACGAACGACACATAGGTACAGTAAATGGTAGATTTACAGTTGGTACATAGTACTCACATATGTGCTGTGCAGTTATATAATCCAAAAAATAAATTGAGTTTATACAACACAAATATACATTATAATTATTCATACAGTCTTCAGCAGGTCCAACAATACTTCAGAACTTTTCTGCTTATCACTTGTTTTTGTGCCCTAGTGGCTGTGGAGCTGGAATAGCGTTGGGCCAAGCATTTTTATCAGCGATGTAATCCCCCAACCTATAATATGCCTGCCTGCATAGTGTGCGTTTTATACAAGCTTTAAATTTCGTCTCATTCAATTCTAGAATGTGTGGCGGTATTTTATTGTAACATTTTATACAATACCCCCTAAAAGATGACGCTACTTTAGCCAGCCTGAAACCTGGTTGAATTAATTGGTCCCTATTTCTAGTAACATAACTATGTCTATCGCTGTTTTTACTAAAAAGATGTAAATTCTTTCTAACGTACATGATGTTTTCGTAAATATATTGACAAGGTACCGTCATGATGTTAATGTCCTTAAACAGTTCCCTTAGAGAATCGCGCCCCATAGTAATATGCCGTAAGACATTATACTATGAAAGTTACTAAAATAGACCAGCCTCGCGGTATCTACATCAGTAAATTGACGAATTTTTCTAACAGCATAAGCATAACTTAACCGCCCCGCAAGTGATATTAAATGAGGACCCCATTGTAACCTTGAGTCTAGCGTGATACCCAGGAAAACCGTTTTGTCGACGAATTCTAGCTTCTCGTTGTTTAATATAATGTCACAATCATAACTTTTGACATTCGGCAAGGCAAATTTTACACACTTAGTTTTTTTAGCATTCAAAACTAAATTATTAGCAGTGAACCAATTTAGAACTTGCCGCAATGCATTATTTACGTCGGCAACGTTACTCGTACGTCTATTTATGTTAAAAATCAAAGAAGTGTCATCAGCAAATAACACCATGTTTAGTTTGTTTTTCAATAGATGGGGTAAATCGTTAATGTATTCTAAAAATAAGAAAGGACCCAAAATTGAGCCCTGGGGTACCCCCATTTTCACGTTCAACCCCGACGAATTGACACCGTTTATTTGAACTAATTGCTGTCTATCATTCAAATAGGATTTTACTAAATTTAATGCTGATTGGCCTAGCCCGTAATGCTCAAGTTTCAAAAGCAATGTTTCATGATCAACGCAATCAAACGCCTTCGACAGGTCGCAGAAGATACCTATGGCATCTTGTCCCTCCTCCCACGCATCAAAGATGTGTTTTATTAAGGTGACACCAGCGTCGGTTGTAAAACGTCCAAAAAATGGACTATCCAACATATACAGAATTTTCAATTCCAATCAGTAGGTCCTGAGATGAGCGCGTTCAAACAAAAAAACTCTTTAGCTTTATAATTTTAGTATAGATTATGAACTCGAGTACCTAAATATATGTGTGGTTGATTTTGAATTATTTTACAAGCTTTTATATAACTTGCAATGTATGTATGTATGTAAGTGTGTTCGGGTCAAATCTTGCAACTGAATTTTAAAGCAGTTATCCTGCACCGATAAAGTTTGGATGACAATGCATGGTTAGCTATGTGACGTCATTATAAATCCAATATGGCGGACGATCCGAGATGGCGGACTAGTTATTTTTTGTGCACTGCCTTGATATGGGTATCAAATGAAAAGGTTTGCTGAGGAGAATACGAAAATGCATGCTTTCAAAATGGATTTTAATTAATAATTTTATTTCATCAATTATCAGTAACGTTTGCTCATGAATCTAAAAGGTACCTGAAGCCCTGAAGGAGAAAGAGAGAGATGGATGAGTTGTATGACGATTGATAGGAAAGAAAGGAAGGCAGTCATATCGCGGCGAAGAACAGGACGGAATAGAAGCGAAAACGTGTTGCGCTGACCCTATGGACCATGGGAAAAGAGTTGAAAAATGATGAAGTGTTTTCCAAACATTGTTTATTCTTCACTGTAACCGATAAGTAACTCAAAGCTATAGTCATTAGAGATCTTTTCAGAGAATGTTTAGATTCGCATTACCAAAAGGAACTTTATTCCCATAGTTACGGGGTCCCAGCACTAAAAAAGAAAATTTGGTTCAAATAAATCTCACTAGATGGCGCTTTATGCCCCGGTTTGTTATTGAATTGTGTGTAAACTAACATTTACTGGAATTTAACATAAAACTTGTATGTTCTTGTTTAATCAACTCTCCTAAGCACAAAATTATGGAATATTGGGCTCTTAATTCACATTTCGGATCATTTAAAATGTATGCCAATAGATGGCGCGGTTTTTAATTTCTGAGGCATTGCACTCGATTGTTTAAATTTGTGTTGTAACACATTTTGGTACTATGAAACTGTAAAAACGTGCAAAAAAAATACTATGAAACAAATCGACACTGTGTTTAAAGAAAAAAATGTTCACAAACCGAGAAAACCCTTTTACTTGCAAGTCGCTTACCTAATTACGCACTAGCGGCATGTTTTAGTCGTACTTGCAATAAAAGAGGTGGCGCATGTATCCTAGTAAACAAGTTACATAAATTCAAGGAACTTACTCAAATCAGTAAATTATCCATAAATAATGTAATTGAATGCTGTGCAGTAGAATTACTTGATTTTAAAATCATAATAGTTTGTGCTTACCGTGTTCCTGGACAATGCAATCTCAATTTGTTTTTCGAGAGACTTGACAAGGTCCTAAATTACATTTCTAAAATTAATAATCATAATGCTGTTATAGCTGGTGACTTTAACATAGATACCCTGAAGTGCAATAATGCCACATTAGAATTCGAATGTTTATTATTAAATTATAATCTCACATTAGCACTAAAACAGCCCACAAGACTATCAAGTAAGACTTGTATAGACAACTTTGCACATGACTTTAAAAAACAGTGTAAGACTGATGTGTTAGAATTTGGCTTATCGGATCATACTGCCCAATTAATTAAACTTCCAGTTCAAAAAATATTGAAGTTTAAGTATTGGCATAAAACGAAGCGTGACTATAGCTCAGAAAATATTCATAAATTCAAAAATATATAAAAAACCTTTCGTTTTGTGAAATATATAATACAAGTGATCCAACAGCAGCATATCATTTTTTTATAGAAACATTTAAATTATTTTATGATTTGTGTTTTCCGCTAACTGAAATTACTGTGCACGTAAATACCAAGCTAAGATGGATATCACGTGGAATTAAGACCTGTAGCAAGAAAAAAAGAGAATTACTCTGGAATTTCAGACGGAAACCAACATTAAGTAACAAACAAAAATACTCAAAATATTCGAAACTATTAAAACGAATTATAAACCTTACTAAACGTGCTCAAAATAATTACAAAATAAAAACATCGACTAATAAAAGTAAAACGGCATGGCAAATTATAAATAATAATAAATTGAATATACCAAAAGAATCAATAACTGAACTTAAAATTGACAATAAATTAACAAGAAATCTTACAGAAATTGCCAATGCATTTAATAATTATTTCATTGAAAAAGTAATTCCTATTCCAGGTGCCGGCAAAAAATCCACAGCGCTAATTAATCCCCAACCAAACTCAATGTTTTTATCACCCTGTTTGCCTTATCATATGCAGAAAATTATAAGAAATCTAAAAAATACTAACAGTGTGGGTTATGACGGTATTTCGACTAAGGTAATCAAAGCAGTAAATGAAGATATCTCTCACCACTTAAGCCATATTCTGAATCTTTGTATACAGAGTGGGACATTTCCAAAAGACCTTAAATTGACAATTATTAAACCCATATTTAAAAAAGATAATAAATACTTAATGGAGAACTATAGACCTATAGCACTAATTTCTGTATTCTCAAAAATCTTTGAGAAGTATATTTACAGTGAAATCAATATCTACTTAGACAAAAATCAAATCCTATGTGATGAGCAAAAAGGCTTTAGAAAGAATAAAAATATAAATATGGCGGTGTACGACTTTTTATACGTAGTTTCTTCGCAAGTAGACAAATATTTACCCGTTTGTTCTATTTATTGTGACATGTCCACATAGTATATTAAAAGTATTAGCAAAATATTGTGGTCCACATAGTCGAACGCTTGTCGACTATGTGGACCACAATATTTTGCTAGATAAACTTCAGGCTTATGGTATAAGGGGTAATGTCCTGGAACTGATAAGTTCATATTTATCAGAACGCCAACAAATAACCCAAATATCAAAATTTAATGTTAAAGCTAAAAGAGAACTGATTTTTACCTCTGATAAGCGATACATCACATATGGTGTTCCCCAGGGAACTGTATTAGGCCCTCCTTTGTTCCTACTATACATTAATGATCTACCAAATGCGACTACGGAACCCATGTCATTGTTCGCTGACGACAGTACTGTAACCATAGCACCTAAAGATATGGTTAACTATCAGTCTGATTCTAATGATTCATTGAATTCTATAATTACCTGGCTTAGTAATAATAATTTGAAAGTAAATATTAGTAAAACAAACATAATGCATTTTAGACAACGAGAAAAATTACGTAAAACATCAAAATTTAATTTAATATACAAAGATAATATAATACAAGACGTTGAAACAACCCGATTTTTAGGCTTAATCATTGACAAACAATTGAATTGGAAAACTCACATTAATGAACTTTGTAAAAAGATTAGTATTTCGTCATACGCTCTTTATAAGTTGGCACCGACTGTCAACACAGACACTTTGCTTACAGCATATTACGGGCTTGCTGAATCAGTGTTAAGATTTGGAATAATTTTCTGGGGCAATTCAACTCTAAAGGAAATTGCTTTCAAAGCACAAAAGCGTTGTTTACGGGCTATGTTTGGGTTGCAAACTGTTGACAGTTGCAAACCAATATTTATACAGCACAGAATTCTAACACTTCCGTCACTTTACATATTGGAAATTTCAATATTTGTAAAAACCAATCCTCATTTGTTTCCCCTTATGATTAATAATACAGGTAGAACAAGACGTGAGAAGTATAGACTTTGGATCCAATCACACTCCGCTAAAACAGCATTTCTAACAAAAAGTGTAATATGCATGGCCCCATTAATATACAATACAATTCCAAATTCCATTAAGATAATGAATATTAATTCATTCAAGACAGAACTTAAAAAAATGTTAATTAGTAAGGGATACTATAATGTTACAGAATTTTTAAATGACAAATTTTGAATGTAGTTAATTTAAATTGTATTGATTTTGTGATGGGTTTTTATGACCTTATTAATTTTATTGCTTTTTTGGCCTTATTGATTTTATTAACTGTAATGACTTATTTGAATTAATTGATATTTTTTACTGTATTTAAATTTGACATACCTACCTACATTGTTATCTGTCATTGATTTGATAATTTACCACAGATCTGACATGCTTTTTTGTATGACATTTGTTTGATATTTTATAATTTTTAGTATTGACGTTCTGTTATTATTTGTTTTTTATTATTAGTTGCGTTTGAATTCAATTTAGTAATTGTTCATTAAATTTGATTGATATTTTACATAGATTTGACGGTATCTTTATTTGACATTAGTTCTTTTTTTTGACATTATTATTATTTTTATGCAGTTTTTTTTTTTATTGTTTGACATTTTGTAATTATTGTGATTAAATTCATTTTCTTAATTGTTCATTGATATTTAATTCTAAAATATTTGCACGCTATAGTATGTGGCAAACATGTCCGAACTTTTTGTATCTTTTAAATGTTATCCTGCATGCACGTATTGTTTATTCTTGCATGCATACACGTGTTTGAGCAAATAAATATATCTTTATCTTTATCTTTGTCGCTGCTAACACCATCTATAGCCGTGGAACGGAACCGAACACGATCGAAGTACAAAAAATAATCGGTATAATCAGATGAAAATCGCTAGTTACGTCGGCACGGTTTCTTTGTATGGGATGAAGCATCTGTATGCTAGTATAGCTGTGCCCATACTAAAATATTCTGATATTGGATTCTCTAATATTGAATATCAAGAATTCTAGAGCCCAATCGATCGTGGTATCTAATAACTTGGGTATTTCGTCAACCAGCAGAGATTCGATTATCCTGAATATTGGTATTTATATTGGCCGTTATTAGTAAGCATGTTTACGTTTCGGATTACAGGGCTAGCCTCTAGGTCAAGTGGTCTTGGAAAAAGGCTGGCATATTTCTGCCTTTTACGCATCGTCAGGAAGATTTTTTAGGGCTATTTGTTAGGGTATGGTAAAATCTAGTACGCTGTTAATTAGCTAAGTAGGCATATGCAAGACATGAAACCGGTATAAAAAAAAAAGGTTTTTTAATGTTATAATCGGTTCTATCGTTTATTTTGTTCGGAGTTTAAACGTTAAAAGAGCGTTATTAAAAACCCTGATTATCCTGCAGCCTTATTGTGTAATGAATTCGGCAAGGCAAAGAGCAAAAAGTATGAAACATCGACCAATCATATAGACGGAAATCCACATCGCTTCTTTCATCTCGTATGTGATTGGTTGATTTTTTATACTCTTTGGCCTTTGCCTTGCCAAATTCATTTTCAGTTTTTTTCTGTTCTAAGTATGGGTACCCCCTAAATTTAGTGTTTTTTTTTTTAATTTTTGAGTGAAAATCTTAATGCGGTTCACAGAATACATCTACTTACCAAGTTTCAACCGCATAGTTCTTATAGTTTCGGAAAAAAAGTGGCTGTGGCATACGGACGGAAAGACAGACAGACATGACGAATCCATAAGGGTTCCGTTTTTTGCCATTTGGCTACGGAACCCTAATAAGGCTGCAGTTTAGGCGGGGTGCGCGCGGCGACTTATTTGTGATTAAAGGTAAAACAAAACCGAATGAAAAAGTTGCGTATGTGCCCTGTGTAGGCATTAATCGGTTCGAATATTTTGCTGGTTTCCAAACCTTGGGTATAAGTTGTAGAAGTTTAGAGTTTTCGGCGATTTTCTTTTTAAGTACGTTTGGCAAACAGTGAGCGATTAGCAAACGATTGTGTAGGGCCTACCATACCTACACTGTAGGTAATTCCGACTTTTATGACAAAGCGTTTGATCGCGCGATGATTGCTGATTGCCGTTTCTTAGGTAAAAAGCCTGCCGACTCCCTCTCGCAGAGAGCCGGCCTGTGGCCCAGCAGTAGGAGCATCATAAAGGTTGCTTATATTAAGGGCCTACAACCGCCTACAAGCCGTAAAACGGTAACTTTCTAAAGCATACTCCTTAGTAACGGCCAGATTAAAAGGTTTAAAAAATATATAAATTTGTTATTGTTTCACATACATTATTTGTGAAACATGGTTTTTTCGTATTACAAATAGTTTTGCTTTAATACAAGTAAAATTTAAAAAACCCCCGACACATTTATCTTGCGAAAACATCCCGATTCAAACAGTAAAACGCCCATAACTTTTGAACGGCTGAACCGTTTTTTTTTAAAACATAGCTAAGAACACTCTCGACACAATCACCTTTCCAACAAAAAAAACTAAATCAAAATCGGTTCATCCGTTGAGGCGCTATGATGCCACAGACAGACACACAGATACACAGATACACAGACACACAGATACACAGCAACACACCTCAAACTTATAACACCCCTCTTTTTCCGTCGGGGGTTAAAAATAACTAACAACACGATTTTTTTTTGCTACTTTTGGATACTCCTCCAAAACGACGTAAAAGTTTAAAATATGTGTACACAGAAAATTGGAAGGCTAGAATTTCTTCATAACTGAAATAGCATATATAAATATAAAAAAAAATTGCAAACAAAACTGTCCATATGGAGGTACACTATTGATATTCAGGAGCCGAGCGGGCGCACGGCCAGTACTACGTTAACATTGGGGAATATATGCGCCTTAAGTAGGAATGCATAAACACATTCCTAGTTTCAAGTTTGCGTCATAATTATTCCGAAAAATAAGTCTAGCACCACAATTTAATTGTTTATTAAACATCTAAACAATAATTACTGTACCAATAAAATTAATGCATATTATATTAGACATAAATAAATATTTCCTTGAAAGGAAAACCTAAATTACTTAACCAATATAATTCACATTAAAATAAGTAATAAAGTTAGATTTTGTCGTGACGACGATATTTCCTTAACAAAACCGAAAACGAAAAACTTCTGAAGTAGATACAGCATACAAATAATAACAAGGAAACAATAGAAAGGGACTGTCAGCGCTTGGTATCAGTGAAACTATCAGAAAGTTGAAGAAATAACGAAACATACATAATGCAGAATGTTGGCGAATACACAACTATAGGTTGTAGGGGAAGGGTAGTATTACAGAATACGGATGGTACTAGATACGGCAGTGGTAATAAAACCAGTCAAAGTCAAATTTATTTAGTCAATTAGCCCATTAAGCGGCACTTTTGAACGCCAAAAATTTAAATTTTAATGTAATAATAATTGATTCAACCGTCCATTCGGAAAAGTAGCTTGTTATGGAGAAGAACAGATAAGAAACTACACTTACTCTTTAAAAAAAGTGTTTTCAATATTTTGTATACATACATTAATTCATATAAGTGCAAACTTAGGTAAATTACCTAATTCAACAACAATGGAACAGAGTGAGTCAATTTATAAAAAAAAAAAGAAAAATACAATACTATAATTATAAATATATAGATTAACCAGTTTGATTTTGTCTACACTAAAGATTTCCCTATGAAGCAAGATCAGCATGTTTACAGTATGCAGTATAAGCTGGACTCGGTTTCTATTAATATTCGTAGAATCCAACCTATTGACAGCTCGGAACACTCCGCGAATCGCTCCGCAGTAGCAAATTCATGTGACAGCGGGGGTGACGAGTGGGGTACTGCGCAGCGAAAATCGAACTACACAGACGTAATTTTCTTTGAATCGACTTAAACTACGCTGTTCGGCCAGTTCAAGGTGTAACCACGAATTCCGATATTAAATTCAGAGATTTTCCTTTACGTACGAATAAGTAAGAGAATCGACAGACAGGCAGACAGCGACTTTGTTTAATACTATTTAGAGACAGAAATCTGTATATCTTCGCCATTCAAAGCCGTCACTTTGTATACATCAATTGTGTAAAAGGCTTTATTATATGACAAGTGAAATTTCAAAATTTAAAATACCCCTTTGCACATTTTATGTCATGCTACCTACATAATTTATCTAGTACATAGTAGATACGCTTCGATCGGCAATCTATTGTACACGTAATTATGACACGATATCTTGCGAAAACACCCCGATTAAAACAGTAAAACGCCCATAACTTTTGAACGGCTGAACCGATTTTATTCAAACATAACTAAGAACACCCTTGACAAAATCACCTTTCAAACAAAAAAAACTAAATCAAAATCGGTTCATCCGTTTAGGCGCTATGCTGCGACAGACAGATACACAGCAACACACGTCAAACTTATAAACACCCCTCTTTTTCCGTAAACGGAAAGTGTTGCAAGTGCCGTCGACGCTTCTCCGTGGTCTATAGCTAACACTAACAACTAAAGTAATATCTTGCTGAACGAGCTCTATGGGGGAGGACGACGTTCGGGACTGGAGGCCTACGGGATTTGTGTCGGGTTAACAAATTGGAATACATTTGGCGAAGATTGTGATTGTCTCATCCGACTATTGGTTGTGCTCGTAACTTCGCTATGGATAATACTGTGTTTGAGAAGGTTATTGTTAGCGAAGTTAGAAGTAATTTACTGTAAATAAAAACTATACGTTGGTTGCCAGTATATCTCTTTAGCAGCAGATTAAGACAACACCTCTTTTGCAGGATTCCGGAGGATGTTCAATAAAACTCTTAAATCATTGCCTCACTTGTCTGAGAAACTCTACAGCGTAAATAAACCCGTATGTTATTGAATTGTCAATTTTTTTTCAGTGCTCAAAAAATAACTAGTCCGCCATCTTGGACCGTCCGCCATATTGGATTTAGAAAGACGTCACTTATGTAACCATGCATTGTCATCCAAACTAGACATGCAAAATTTCATCTTAATTGGTTGAGAATAACTGCTTTAAAATTCAGTTGTAAGATTGAACCCGAACATACATACATTGCAAGTTAAATAAAAGCTTGTGAAATGAATGAGACTGCTATTAATTCATCATCATCACTTCAGCAGAAATACATACACTACTGAACATAGGCTTCAGTGTCACCACATTGACCGGTCCTGTGATTGATTGCGTTTTATATAGATTTTGTGCAAATACAAATTGTACTAATGTTTTCACTCCGCTAAATAATTTGTTGCTCCCATTATTGTAAGTACCAGTTGAATTATAGCTAGAATATGTGTGGGTACGTTTCCCTTTGAACTACACGAAATTACATTCGTACCTTCTGTAAGCAATAATTCTTCGAACAAAAAGTAATCTCGACGAACGCCCACAGCAGACCAGACGTGGTTTACGAGCTACGTATAACTTACATTTCTGTCTCCGGAAGAAAAGCGAAATAATAAACAATAGTTAAGGCCGCCATGTTTCACACACAGCTTCTACTGAGCCCATCTATTGTATGATTATCTTTCTTAATCCCGTTGAATATTACAGGATATCTGTAAAGATGTTAATAAAGGGATTTTTATCCTTTTGTTCTTGTTGTTTTGTTAGGTCTTCCTACTAAATTTTTTATTAGGCATGGATACTCTTAACTACATAGTACGTATTAGTTCTTAGAGACCTGGTATTCGCAGGTTGTGAATAAAATTATAACTATTGACGCTTTGGGAAGTGATATGTTAGACACTCCCAGTAACTTCTTCTTTTCGTGTGAGGATGTGGCCATCTCCATGTCAGAGTTAATTAAGC
Organism: Orthosia cruda; assembly: GCA_964057195.1. Classification (NCBI taxonomy): domain Eukaryota; kingdom Metazoa; phylum Arthropoda; class Insecta; order Lepidoptera; family Noctuidae; genus Orthosia; species Orthosia cruda. Next base: position 3,717,033 of record OZ059827.1, read on the forward strand.
CGCCTGTGGGAACCCCACAGGCCTCTGACTTGGCTATTTCTATTCAAATCTTACGCTCAAATCAAGTCTTGAGGGAGGCCTATGTCCAGCAATCGACATCTTTCGGCTGAAACGATGAGTAAACGGGCGAAGTCGCGAAGTTTTTGGTTCTAGGACATACCGGTTTCCTCACGATGTTTTCCTGCACCGTTTTGAGAGCAGTGGTAATGAAATAATCTACAAACAACATGTAAGTCGCAGCCTTTTACCACTGGCCCGCCAATGCTCTCTTGATTGAACAATAGACACCACAAATGACAAGCATCTGTACATTTGTCCTGATATTCCCAGGTGAGAAAACCAAGTATATTTTCATTTACAGCCCGTCAGACAGACGAGATCTACTCTCGGCGGTCGTATCCTGCGAATATCGCCAAGTAATTGTTTCTATAGTAAATATTGTGTGAGCATACACGGCTTCATTACGATTTTATTATAGATCGCATGAGGATTGGCACGTACGGGCCAGAGTTATGAGGGCTTTCTTTTCTTCTTTTTTCGGTGACAGTTTTCTTTAATCTTTCTATATATCCAATGCTTGGACACAGGCTTCCTCTCTGAGAGAGGGAGTGGCACGTAATCCACCACGCGGACTCAGTACAGGTTGGTGGACGTCACAATAATATGTCTTGTAGATCTTGGTCCTCGGACATACCTCAAGATAGTTTCGTTAAATTTATTGATTGAAACCCAGACAGGCGTTTAACTTTGTATACTTTTTTCATCACCACTGCTCTTAAAAAGTCAAAGGATCAGGTGGTCAGCCAGTTCGCTAATATGTATACATTTTTTTTTTTCAACCTTTTACCCGACTGCAAGGAAAGGGTTATGTCTTTTTAGTTATATTTTTTTTTCGAATTACTTTTAAACATATAAGTGGTATATATTTTTTAATTACCTCTTAAAACCCCTCTCCCCCACGATGGGTATAGAAGAAAAAAAATCCGCCATTTTTGTTTTTTTATCTTGACCTATCTAAGAGGGAGGGAGGCCTCTTAGACACCGGCTGCATGAGCTCTCGACTCTCAACTACAACTTGTGAACATCAACTTATATTAGTTAAGAGATTGCTCAAACTCGGTTCGGTATTTCTCTCCGCGTAGTTCATATTACTGTCCTGTTTTATTGAATATATAAAATAAAAATCATGTCAATCGGTCGCTCCGTTTCGAAATGAAAGTAGACACCAACAAACAAATAAAAAGGCAACAGACATACTTTCGCATTTTAATAGTTATTAGTACTAATATATAGGTAATTTTCGTATATAGTAGACCGCGGGCAATCATTTTTTAACAAGTTTTTGTTAAATTACACAATAATTGATTAATTTAATTTGAAGTTATAGTCGCTTTTAAGTAGATGAAAAAATGGGGGCGCTAAAAATAATTTATTCTCAATCAAAGCAGTAGACAAAATAAGTTTGGAAACCCCTGCTTTAGAGACACAGTATTACATTCAATTAGGTCTACTCTGTAATACTTTTTCTAAATGTCATGAATGTTACGTGGCGAATCCCTATTAAGATGAAAAGGTTGTTGGCTATATTAACTAGAATATGAGTTTACGTGAACATACCTTCTCGGGTACAATTCTAAGAAATATACCTTACTAGCTTTTTCCCGGGGCTTCATTCACGTGTACAAGAAACGTGGGTTTTGCCGGTGTTAAAAGTAACTTCGGAAACTCGGCGATAGTGTACTTAAGAATTTTTAGTTTTCGGCACAAAGCAGTAAATAAACCTATGTATACCCCATTTAACATTAGACCTTTTTACAACCCTCTTTGCTGTCTCTTCAACCGATTTTGAGTTCCATTACGTAAACATAAGGATGACATAAGAATTGAATTGGTTTAACGAGGTAAAAAACCGGCCAAGTGCGAGTCGGACTCGCGCACGATGAGTTCCCGTATCATTATCGCAAAAAACGGCAAAATCACGTTTGTTGTATGGGAGCTCCACTTAAATATTTATTTTATTCTATTTTCAGTATTTGTTATTATAGCTGCAACAGGAATACATCATCTGTGAAAATTTCCACTGTCTAGCTATCACGGTTCTTGAGATACAGCCTGGTGACAGACAGACAGACGGACCGCGGAGTCTTAGTAATACGTATAGTATAGTATTCTAAAATTGTACACTGGACTACTTCTCTTCTTCCTTTTTTAAACTCTCTCTATCACTCTAAGGTTTGCTGGTAGAAAACTCTTCTATGAGTTAAGCTCGCCTTTGTACATCAACTTTATAACCACTCATGTTGTATATGTAATTGTTTTTTGTGTGCAATAAAGAATTAAGAATACGGTCCCGTTTTTACCCTTTGGGTACGGAACCCTAAAAAGTGATAATTTAAATTTTATTTCAAATGGAACAAAGTAACGATCAAACAAAGTACTAAAATCGAGTTCTATTGATGACACAATTGTATTGATATTCTATTATTTTTAAACTCAGAAAAAAAGTATGGCACTGTTTCTTAGAAGGACATTATTCGACCTATTATATTATCACAATATTCGATAAAGTTTGGTTTAACTTTAAATTATGTTCTTTTTTATCTGTTTTTCTTGTAACTACTAGGAGAGCGGTCGAAAGCGGTTTTCCTTTTTTAGACACAAGCCCACAGCCATCAATCTAACTAGATAACGCAAGTAAAAATTTTCTTTCTTTCTTTTCTTCGTCCCATCATCTGTATGAAAACCAAGCGTGCTGCTTTTCTCAATTATTTTCAAATTGAGAAAAACCCAGTTGATAATTGGACGATGGAAACAAGTAATTTTCCCCATCAAATTTCAATTGATCCATGGACCACCGATGGCTTTTTCACACACAATTGAGTTACCGTTGAAAGAAAATGTTTCCATTGTCACGGGCAACTTTAAAAAAAAAATGTTTTATTGCTCAATTAGGCATACCTATTTATAGATTTCAAATGGTATCTGATGCCGAAAACGCTAAATGAAATAGCTCAAAGGAAGACCATTGCTCACACTTTTACGCCCCTGTTTGACACGCGAAATCGCGTCATCTAGATAGATGTACGAGTGTCTCAGTGCACAGGCCCAAATAAAACCTTTTCTAAAAAGTATATACGGGCTCTAGCAAGCTAGAAGTCAAACCTAGGAGGATTTGGGTTAATCCTGGATTTTCTGATCGCTCAGCCAACAAGATGTGTTTTTGCCGAGTGCTATAATTGGAAGAAATCATTGTGTGAACGATTCTGAGCTGAGATTATCAAAAGTCAATTTATCATTATTTGCTCTTATTTTTTTTTTGTGCTATACTGGACTGGACAGTGGATATTACTGGAACAACATAACATATGATCACGCCTGTATTTTCCGAAAGGTTAGGCAGAAATGCATTTGTAGTACAATCAGATTTCGTCACACGCTACTGGGAACAAGCAAAAAGTTCAATAAAAACTGTAACCCGAGTACGGATTGTTAGCGTATGTTACCCGGGCCATAATAACGAGTCGATTGACACCTTATTCATCAAAATCGGATGAATTTCTAGGCGCTACGGAGGAACATAACATAAAAAAATACATACAGACTTTTGGCTTCGCCGTAGTCGGGTAAAAAGAGTTAAATAATAGCTAGCATTTGAAGGTAGTTAGATTAACTAGTTTCTTGGTAAAAAATCACTTTTGTTGTAGTTGATCTTGAATTTATCTACCATATTTTGGTTGCCTAAAGCCTCGAGGGTTTTTAGCCAGTTGGTTTCCAAAAACGCAGTTGGTTTGTCTTAGAAGTTGAAAATGCGCAATTTCAGCCAGTTCTGGTCCTTCGACTAGATTTAGTCCTCTACAATATACATTCATCCATCACTACATTAAACCTAACCCCACTACACGTGGCTACGTTTCCTCCAACCCACGCCTAGATGGCGGTAGCATACCGTAGGGGAAAACTTTACTACCACGAGTAAGGGGCAGGCTATATAAAACACATTCAATTAAACTACATTCATATTATTATGTGATTCATATTTCTTTTGTCTGAAACCACGAGGGTTCTAAGTCAGTTGGATTCCACAAGCACAGTTGGTTTGTCTTAGGAGAAGCTGAGAATGCGCCCAATTTCGCCCAGTTCTGGTACTTCACCCAGATTTACTCCTCTACATCCATCCATCACCAGAACAGTGAGATCTCTCCAAGTGGTCTGTGAACTCCCCAGAAAGAAAGAAAGAAAGAAAACTAGTTTATTTGGCACACGTTTAGTTTTATTTGTACCTACATTGTGTGTATCTGTACACACAATGTAGGTACAAATAAAACTTAATTTTACAACAGAGAAAAAGCATAGCAGAGCTAGGCTGGCTACGTTAGCCAGAACCCCTATACACAATGGCCCGAACGGGAGTCTAAGTGAGGAAATGAAAGTGCCCATACTACTACTCCATCCATCACCACAATAAACTTAACTCCACTACACGTGGCTACGTTTGCCCCAACCCACACCTAGATGGCGCTAGCATGCCGTAGGGGAAAACTTTACGAGCACGAGTAAGGGGCAGGCTATATAAAACACATTCAATTAAAACTACATACATATGTAATTTTAACTCGACAACGCCATTCCATTTAATGAAATTGTCTTTTCACTCGGTTTTCCGCTGGGCGAGGGTAGTTCTAAGCATATAAACTGCTCATAAATAAGTTAAGACTTTTAATGCAGTGTGTCGTTGGAGGAAAGTAGTTTCTGTACTCTAGTGGACTTAGATAGGATAGGGTAAGAAATGGCCATGGTTTTAAGTGTCTTATTTACTTGCACTTCATAGAAGATTAAGTAAGGGATGGTCGAAAAAATTACAACCTGGGGGTCTACTCCATCCCTAAGCACGAAGTCCGTAATTTCGGCCTTCGTAACGGGCGTTTCCTACTCCGTATCTCACACGGACGCATGATTCGTTCGTGATACGAACTTCTAATGAATGACAACACAATTTGACAGTTGTACCTACTCCCTATGTGTTTTTACTCGTCCGATAAATTGGATCATTACGGAGTAGGGTTCACTCCGAAGTTCCGGAGTAATTTCGGACGGGCCCGTAACTTCGTTGACGGAGTTAGGGAGTAGACCCCCGTTCGAGCATTTGTTTCAACTAAGGCCCTTTACTGATGACGCAATTATAGTGTGTGTTGCAAACAACTTGGCTAAGGAGGCAGAACTGCCAGAGATTACCGATTACAAACAAACATATAATTTGCTACAGCTGAGCATGAGGTCCTGGGTTCGATTCTCGAGTTTTGGAACGGAGTTCCTTATCGCAAGTTATAATTCCGATTTGTTATATTTTTGGTTTGGATAGTACAAGCGAAGATCCGCACAAAAGGGAGACGCCGAGGAAAGAGCCGTAAGCGCATGAAGAAAACCGAAGACGTACGAGCGCGCGCTGACTTGACACATACAATACCAACTGTGCATCAGCTGTGTTGTTGTTAATTCATTGTCGTCGTACATTACGAAACTGAAAGGCTGTAAATTGAATGAATTGAACTCCGTTCCAACCGGTTGTCCAACAATGTCCATAAGACACCTCTCTCTTTTTTCCATCTTGAATTTGTCTGTACAGCCCGGAGTCTGGACTTATGCCCAGTTGCAATAGTCTCGACCCCTATTAAATGGAACTTAATATAACTGTTGAAACGTGAGTGCACTATAGGTGCGCCTCTACCTAGCCCCTACAGGAAATACGGCCGTAATGTTCTGTTCTTCTAATATACAATTTTACATAATATTAGTTTAGAACATTAGTTACGGGACACCAGAGGGAGTCGATGGTCGGTACTACTACTAGGTATAAATTAATTATTTCTAATTGCTATCAATTGCTAGGAGACAATTCCCTCACCAATTAGACACAAAGAGCTATTTACAATTCAAATGTATTTATTGACTAACCTAGTTTTTGTACACGCGAGTGGATTATGTGAAGCAACGATCCAGCGATGCAAGCAGTGTGACTTGTCATTGGGCAGATAATCATTAGTACTTAATGAGTCTTTAATATGTAATTAGTGATAGGCGACACCATTACCAATATAATAGTAGTTTATGCAATGGTCATATAATAGGGGTTATTAAAACACGAGCATGGGTTTATCACATGAGGCGATGTCGAATGTGATAATAATAACACGCGAGTGTTTTATTTTCACATTCGGCATCGCCTCATGATTTTTAATACACTATTTTATCTTCACTTATACAGTTGAAATAAAAAAAGTGGTAAGGGAAAAATATGTAGTATGGCGGCAATTTAGATTCTCATTGCGCATGATTGCGCAGCACGCGCAGCCATAGACAATGACACTACTTTTCTACATTCAGTCAATGAGCCCATAAGTGTCAATAAATTAAAAAGTAAAAGAGTGCTATAAAAATTAAAAAGTTATTTTTCTCAAAAATAGTATGTAATGTTGCCGTAATATCTCTAAAAAGTATCCAGAAAGTGAACTTTACTGGATACTTATTCACAACTGTCCAGTAAGTAAGTATGTAATTTACTTACTGGACAGTTGGTCATCCTCTTTAGATCTCCTTGGAAAAAAAAACATGTTACCAGACACAGATTAGAGTTTAGCCATTATAACATGGTTATAGGGGGGAGGCTCCAAATATATATTTATCTCTCTTAGAGATAGATATATTTTTGGAGCCATCCATTTTATACTCTGTGACACTTACCGCGACGCAGAAAAAGTACGCACATTGCGTTTTGTACTTAGTAATGTTGTAGAAGTATAGTGTGGGATTTTATGTTTGTATTTAGTAATTTAAGTTTATAAATAATGTTGGATTAAAACTTTCCATTCTAATATTAACATGGAGATTCAAAAACCCTTTTTTGTTTTCTTACTAGTACATTCATGTCATGTAAAAAACTTTTTGCAAAAAAATACTATCGACTTCCAAATACAAAACTACAAAGTGAAAAATAACTTAATTTTTTGAAGTCGGTGTCTTTCGTAGGTACCATTTTTTTGCGTTATGGACACCGACTTCAAAAAAATTAAGTTATTTTTCACTTTGTAGTTTTGTATTTGGAAGTCGGTAGTATTTTTTTGCAAAAAGTTTTTTTATTTTTCACTTTTTAGTTGTACGTACCTAATAGGCAAGTTAGTAAGGGAACTATTTCGGCAGAATAGATTTCATGAAACTTGAACATAACCGGTGAAATGAGAGATCTGCTTACCCCTTAAGAGTGAACTGGCGTGATGTTATGTTATGAAATGTTATAAACAACAAACAGAGATGCGATTGCAGCAATCCCGAGAGATTTGCCGTTATTTATTGAAGAGTTCTGTTGTATATCTCCGAAGTTCTTCATCAGATCTTCACCAAATTAAAATGGGACCAATTTCGGAACATACTTTTTCAAACAAAAAAAGAATTTTCAAAATCGGTCCACAATTGACGGAGTAATCGGTGAACATACACAAAAAAAAATATCGTCTGGCGGGATTTCAATTGTGTTTTAATTTACCGCGTGAACATAGATAATCCCAAAAAAATTGTTCAAGCGAATCTGATTCGGCAATAGATGGCACTCCTCCTGATGTAAAAGCTGAGGCCGAATTAGCAAAACAAATATAAATGCCCCCGGTAAATCGATCACAATATCTATCAGTAATTGCCCTAATATGAATGTAACCTTCAATATTAATTAAACGAATTTGTTGTTACACTTTCTTACATTTTTGAGAAAAGTATTATACAAGCCTCAACCAGTAAGAAAGCCATCCTGGCCTCGTATATAACCGGACCTCACTTGCGGTTCGGTCCGGTTAACTCATACTTGGCCAGGAAAGCTTACTTACTGGATTCTGCAGTAATGTACTATTATGATGCAGTTGTTTGAAAATCGAAGGAAAATGTTGCACTGTAATGGTGTTGTTTTTTTAAATTTTACCTATCTACGAATATAAAGTATGTGTTTATACAATATTTTTTGAATTCATATTTGGAACATTACGTTGTAAGTGTAGATAACATTATTTTTTAAAACAAGCTTTTTTCGTATTCTTCTCAGCAAACCCTTTCATTTGATACCCATATCACGGCAGTGCACAAAATATAACTAGTCCGCCATCTTAGGCCGTCGGCCATATTGGATTTAGAATGACGTCACTAAGCTAACCATGCATTGTCATCAAAACGAAACGTGTATGCAAAATTTATTCTTAATCGGTGGAGGATAACTGCTTTAAAATTCAGTTGTAAGATTTGAACCGAACACACATACCTACATACATACATTGCAAGTTAAATAAAAGCTTGTAATAAATTAAGAACATTTCGCAAGGCAAGCTTTGAGTTTGAATATGGAGTTATAAGGGTAGAGGAAGACCACAGGCACGATGGATAGATTTTGATACGTCACCACTCATTCATCGATTCTTAGCCAGCCCTATTATCGTATTTTATATGAAAAGAAAGGAGATAACCATTGTGATGGCGTTAATTAAAGATGCAAGCGAGTTCCCTAATAGGGAATATGCATGTATATTTTTTTAACTATATTAAACAAATATTAAAGATTTTTTTAAATATCTCGATCAGAGACGAAGTTATAGAGCGTCAAAGTCAAAGTTGAGAATTAGAAAGAAAGTCCGATGTGCCACATGACGTCAGATGGCACGACGCCTATACAGTTATAGAGTGTCAAAGTTGAGAATTAGAAAGAAAGCCCGATGTGCCACCTGACGTCAGATGACACGACGCCAATACAGTTATAGAGTGTCAAAGTTGAGAATTAGAAAGAAAGCCCGATTTGCCTGCCACATGACGTCAGATGGCACGACGCCTATACAGTTATAGTGTCAAAGTTGAGAGTTAGAAAGAAAGCCAGATGTGCCAAATGACGTCAGATGGCACGACGCCTATATAGCTGCAATAGAAAACGGCGTTTTCGTAGAGCGGGACAGATATAAATTTCTTTAAATTGTTATATGTCTTTCGTTTTTCGATCAATTTTGATTCTGTTTTCACTATTAGTATTCTATTTAAGTATTTTTATCGATAAAATGGTCAAATAATTTTTTTTTTGCTTCTTCCCTAGAGCAAGAGAATGATGAACGATCGTGTTACCTGATTGTTAGTAACTACCGTTTCTTAAAATAGCATCCACGAGTGACGGACGACACATTAATACAAGTCTGGCGCACCCAGCAAAGTGAACAATGAGACCCACTACCACTTTGCTGACTGGCATATATTTATGTCACGTTATGACCAACCTTCCAGAAAAAGCAAGAATTTGGCTACTGTCTTCCGCCATTCATTGGCACGCTACAGTTAAATACTCGTGTGAAACATTGCTACTGACTCCTAAAGAGACATTTACCGTATTTTAAGGCGCAGATACCCCTGAGTAGCTGGAATGGGAGTCTAAGTGCGAAAAAGGGAGTACCTCTTTATTCTTATTCTGTGCCCGGGACGTGGACGGACCGTGCCCAGGCAGGGGCACAAAGAATATCATTGTGTACATTTTATATGAACTCGTTCACACAAGTCCGTGCACGGGCCAGTGACGGAGCTTCAATGATTGGGCCCGGCCCTGTCACGTCCCGGGCACGGCCCTTATATGTGTGGATAGACCTTTATTCGTATAACATAGTGTCATTAATTTGTAAAGTTATGTCTAACACGGACAAAAAAACGACAATCGGATCAAAACCACCAGGCGTATTTTAATTAAATTGACACCATCTCAAAGACAATGTAATTATCTACATATTGTTCCAAATATTTTTTTTTAAATCATAGTATAATAAGGAAAGTATAAACAAGTAAAATTTCATAATTTAAAAAACCCCCGACACATTTTTATTTCTTGCTAATAATTTTTCAAGTATAGTATATAGTATTGAACGCGTAATTATGACCCGATATCTTGCGAAAACATCCTGATTCAAACAGTAAAACGCCCATAACTTTTGAATGGCTGAACCGATTTTATTCAAACATAGCTAAGAACACTCTCGACAAAATCACATTAAAAAAAAACAAGTAAATCAAAATCGGTTCATCCGTTTAGGAGCTATGATGCCACAGACAGATACACAGACACACAGATACACAGCAACACACGTCAAACTTATAACACACCTCTTTTTCCGTCGGGTGTTAAAAAACTACTGAATTATGGGCCGCGCGGGTGTGAAACGAATGCGCGTTTTGTTACCTCAAAAACGTTGGCGACTGTCGTCATCTTAAGGAAATTTCGCATTCGCATCTCAATCGCAAAACTGTCAAAAACACTTCTAATTTCCCTACGCTTTGGCAAGTTTTGACATTGATTGTCACCGAGAGGATATTGCGATTTGATACGTGAACGATTTATAAGCACGAGAAGTGGCTTTCTGGTGCCTTGTTATGACTCATGATCGATAGCACCGTAACCTTTTTGGACTGACACCCATGATCACATCATCATCATCATCTGCAGCATGACTTATCTTTAATTGTGAGAATCACCGCCATTATTTTCCACCCTTATCCAGGTTCTACCCGTTATGGCAACGTTGTTGTCTGCAAGTTCTTGGACGCCTCTCGGTCAATGGCTTGCTCGTCCTACCTGTCGCTCCCGTGCCATGATGACTTAAATACTTCATAATAGGACTCCAGATATGGCATAAGATGAACATGGACAAAACCACACACCCACTCCTATCAAGGTCGGAGACTCTAAACTCGAAGTTGTAGGCGACTATGTCAACCTGGGACAAACAATCCAGTTGGGTAAGGCCAACTTCGAGAAAGAGGTCAACCGTCGAATCCGACTCGGCTGGGCAGCGTTCGGAAAGTGCGCGGTATCTTCTCGTCCAACTTACCACTGTGTCTCAAGACGAAAGTCTATAACCAGTGTGTGTTGCCAGTGATGACATATGGCTTTGAGACGTGGTCGCTTACAATAGGCCTCATCAGAAAGCTTACAGTCACTCAAAGGGCAATTGAAAGGGCTATGCTCGGAGTTTCCTTGCGTGATCGAATTAGAAATGTTGAACCCTGGTTCTCTTGCGGATCTCTATCCGCAAGAGAACGCAGAAGCTTACAGTCACTCAAAGGGCACATTGCTCGCAGAACGGATGGCCGATGGGGCAGAAAGGCTCTGGAGTGGCGACCGCGAACCGGAAGACGTTGCGTTGGAAGGCCTCCCACGAGGTGGACTGATGACCTGGTGAAGGTTGCAGGAATCCGCTTGTTGCGAGACGCACGGGACCGGTCAATGTGGCGACGTTTGGGGGAGGCCTATGTCCAGCAGTGGACGTCTTTCGGCTGATATGATGATGATGATGAGATTTGGCTAATGAGATGATGATGATGATGAGTAGCAAACCGTTTGTGGCTTTCCTCTTATTTTCATTCAATTTCCCAGCAACACTTTCAATCATTCTGTATTCAATAGCTTTTGTTATTTCAGTATGAAAGCTTTCATTGTAATTTCTCGTCTCGGGATGTTTTATTGAAGCGAGTAAGTATCGATATCGGCAACTTTAGTGCCAATTGAGTAGAATTGATACTAAAATTGAAGATAATGGCTAATGGCTCCGCTGTCGATCATTTTTTGTTAGGTACTTTAGGGATGGGACAAATGTTGTTGCATGAAATGTTTTATTTTGATTTTGTGGCACAATTTGTTATTTGCATAATCAATTAATCATCATCTGCCTGCCCTAATCCCATGTGACTTGGGGTCGCTGCAACACGTTTTCTTCTTCCATACCGTCCTTTTCTTTCATGTCTTTTGTGCATATTCGTAATACAGGTTTCAGTTAACTTGGAAAATTTATATTTTTCTTACTCCTTCGCTGGTATTTTCTGATAAATTTCGTTTCGGAATCGAAGACAGTCGAGTGTGGCGCTTTTCTGATGGTTGCCCACTGTTGATTCTGGCTTTCAGGAATTAACAGTTATACGAAAAACAAGTAAAATTTCAAAATGTTTATAACCCCCGACACATTTTTATTTCATGCTACATAATTTATATAGTACATAGTAGATACGCTTCCGGTAATTATGACACGATATCTTGCGAAAACACCCCGATTCAAACAGTAAAGCGCCCACAACTTTTGAACGGCTGAACCGATTTTATTCAAACATAGCTAAGAACACTCTCGATTAAGTCATCTTTTAAACAAAATCGGTTCACTCGTTTGGTCGCTATGATGCCACAGACAGACACATAGATACACAGCAACACACGTCAAACTTATAACGCCTCTCTTTTTCCGGCGGGGGTTAATGGATAGAAGTAATCCCAAAAATAATAATTGACCATACGTGAAACCGCAGCTATGGTAATCATATAGTACCTGGGCGACCGAGCTCTGCTCGGGTGAAAATAGAGAAAACGACGTTTTCTAAAAATGAAACCTAGCTAGATCGATTTATCGCACCCGAAACCGAATAAAATTCATGAAAATCGTTGGAGCCGTTTCCGAGATATAGATAATATATACATGCATACAATACTATACAAGAATTAGGTATTAGATAATCTGTCTGGGTCGCGGATAAATTTGAAAAAGAGTTACCGCGGCCCTGGCTCAAGCAACTGAAGGAACACGGGTGGGTTTTAGTCAGTAAACGTCTGACACGCCCTCCAGCTTCACCCAGAGCGGGAGAAGTCACTGGATGATTTCCCACACAAAGTATTTAATAATGACGACAAAACAAAAAATAAACAAACTTTAATAATTACATCTGAATACGGTGTAAACTACCGCTGGTAATGTTTAAATTACTTGAAATTAGGGCTTCATATTTTAGTTAAGTTATACTTATAATTTAATTTGACCTCGACTTTGGTTTTTCTGCGCTCTTCAACATTCAAAATAATATTCTTGTCTTTGAAACAAACTTTGACTGTTTCAAAGGGCAGGAAATTGAATTTACATTTTTTTGCCAAAAACGAAATTAACTTCACTCAAGGCGACTCAATATTTTTTAGCCACCGTTTTTTTTTACAAGGTTTTATTCAACTTGCAATGTTTGTATATATGTGTGTTCGGGTCAAATCTTGCAACTGAATTTAGTAATTTAAAGCAGTTATACTCCACCGATTTAGATGAAATGTTGTATATACGTTTAGTTTGGATGACAATGCATGGGCAAGTGAGTCATTCTAAATTCAATATGGCGGACGGCCCAAGATGGCGGACTAGTTATTTTTTGTGCACTGCCATGATACGGGTATCAAATGAAAGGGTTTGCTAAGAAGAATACGAACTAAGCTTGTTTTAAAAAAAGGTATTTTGATGAATAACTTTCTTAAAAGAAAACACGTACAATGAACTAAAAGCATACCCGTATACCATTCTTAATAACATAACATCACGCCTGGATTCCTTAGAGGCGTTAGGCAGAGTTGGACATAGTGCAGCCACATTCCCCCAGTTATGTTTATCATCATCTTCCTGCACTTGTCTCATATTGCTTGGGGTCGGCGCAACACGTTTTCTTCTTCCATACCGTCCTATCACCCGACACGCTATCACTGACTCCCTCTCCTTTCATATCACTCCTCACACAGTCTATCTATCTTTTCTTTTTTTTTCCCCCAGTATGTTTATGAAAACTAGCGAACTAGCTATCCTTAAACCCTCGAGTGCGCGAAAGGTAGATCCACGCGAGGCACAATGGCTTTTTTACCCGAATGCCGAAGGAGGGTAATGTGTTTATCAGTATATGTATGTATGTATGTTTGTTTCTATGTGGCGTTTTAGAGACCAAACGCGCAGGCCGATTTTGATGATTCTTACGTCAATCGATTCCTCTTAACCCTGCGAGTGTCACTACTGGCTACATTAAAATTGGAAAATATATAAATGGCGAATTTTGGGCGCCATATTGTGGGACACCAAATTAATTTTTTCTTCCGAACCCATCGTGTGGGGTATCAAAATTAAGGGTTTTACGAGGTGATTTCAAAAATATATAACACTTCTATGTTTAAATGTACCTAATTCTAAAAAAAAAAAAACTAAAAAGTCGTAAACAAGATGAAAATCATGCTGTGCAGTCGGAGGACACATCTGGTTTTAGACAGCTAGCTCCCGAGAATGTATCCTCCGACTGCACACTCACAGCATGATTTTCTTCTTGTTTACATCTTTTTAGTTCGCAGTTGGGTTTTTTGATTTTTTTAATAACTTATTTTTTTATTATTTCGTTAATTATATTATTATTATTCAGCCTGAAATAGTATTCTTTGTAAATACCTTTTTCTTAAGAACATACAACCTTATTACAGTGTACATAGTACTAAAACACGCTTCGACACTTATTTCCCGGAACCTCATTTCATTTGTAACACGAGGACCGTGATACCCGATATTTTCTCGCTTCAATCTTATTTCTCGTACCTACCTCAGGGCCTTATATGCCAAGGTCTAGAGAAACAAGAAACACACGTCCTTGAATGTAACCCATAGAGCATCGAGATGCATCAGTGGGCATTGATAGAGACGGCATTGAAAAAGTTTACATAAAAACCTAGCTTGTCAGTGAGTATCATAGTTTACTCATAGCACGGGCACCGGGCACCCAACGCAAAGAAAGAAAATTTGTTTCAAATATTCTCCACTAGATGGCGTGATAAGCTTCGATTCCTTATTGAGTTTTGTGAAATATTAAGATTTTCTAGAGACGATCATACAAAATATATTCTTATTTAGTTAACTGTCCTAAGCACAACATAAAGGAATATTGGGCTCCTTTATTCACATTTCATAGATTATTTGAACAGATAATTTAAAATTGATTGCAATAGATGGCGCGGTTTTAAATTTCTGATGCATCCACTCTTTTTTTTTTAATTTGTTTTGTAAAACGTGCGAAAAATACTATGAAACAAATCGTAGCTGTTTTAAAAAAAAAGTATTCACGAACCGAGTACCTTTTAATTGCAAGTCGCTGCTAACACCATCTATATCAGTGGAACGGAACCGAACGCGATCGATGTTCTTAGATAAATAATCAGTTTAATCAGACGAAAAACGCTAGTTACGTCAGCACGGTTTCTTTGTATGGGATGAGGCATCTGTATGCTAGTATTATATTATCTGTGCTCATAGCAATTGATCGTCCGTGACAATAGAGAATAAGTATGAAAAAAAAAATACACAAAGTAAAGCGCTAGCCTGGGTTCGAACCCACGACCTACACCTTAGTCGCGGCCGTTACCACTGGGCCACCACTGCTTTCATCTGTTCATGTAAAATACTGTTATTCAGCTAAATACTTTTCAAGCAGACGCCAATATAGTTAAGAAAAGGCCAGGTAATGACAGCGGAAACATGAGCTGAGCGCGTTTCTAGAAGCTGTCGGATTCCTTGCTCTGTGACCGTACCGTACAAGTGTTCCTTCGTGGATACTCGGTGGACAAACGAAGTTACCTCGTAAACGACACGCGGCCATGTTTCATTTGAACACCTAAGGGTGACTAGCGTTTTGTTAGGACGGGTAGAATTCGTCCGGTTGAGACCTTCCAACAAAAAATAGAACTTAAAAAAGGATTGACTTTCAGGAAAGTCACGTAGGTTTTTCCTTCGGATGCTCACTTAGATAGTAGTATCAGGTCCCACTGCAAAAATCTGCAGGTGTATAGTTCTCGCCAAACTTCATGGCCGCCCTGAAGTAGTATCAGATCTCACTGCACAAATCTGCAGGTGTATAGTTCTCGCCAAACTTCATGGCCGCCCTGAAGTAGTATCAGATCCCACTGCACAAATCTGCAGGTGTATAGTTCTCGCCAAACTTCTTGGCCACCCTGAAGTAGTATCAGATCCCACTGCACAAATCTGCAGGTGTATAGTTCTCGCCAAACTTCATGGCCGCCCTGAAGTAGTATCAGATCCCACTGCACAAATCTGCAGGTGTATAGTTCTCGCCAAACTTCTTGGCCACCCTGAAGTAGTATGAGATCTTACTTCAAAAATCTGCAGGTGTACAGTTCTTGCGACACTTCTTGGCCGCCCTGAAGTTGACTTTTCGATGGGTAAGGCACGGCGCGGACTTGTTTTCGTATGAGATTTACAACTGCGCAGCCATTGTAGCCAACTTTAGGGCGGCCAAGAAATTTGGCGAGAAATAAACCTATTGTTTTTTTATAAAACCTGATTTCTATGAATATTGGAAAAACCTCCGTACCTACATTTTATTTACCGTGACTTTCCTGAAAGTCAATCTTAAGTACTGTATTTTGAGAAGGTATCATTATACTACGTGATTTGAATGTACTGTACGACATCAACAGTTAGAAATGTGATGACAAACGCGTAGCGACTCATGTCCAATCTTCATGCCTAATATCCTCAAGTGGTGAGACAATCGTGCTCATAAAATTTAGAGGTGACGAATTGACAATGATCTTCACCGACTCACAGACATAAAACAGGTTTCTTTAATCTAGTATTATGAAGCGGTACTTTTTAGGGTACCGTACCTCGAAAGGAAAAAACGGAACCCTTAAAGGATCACTTTGTTGTCCGTCCGTCCATCCGTCTGTTTGTATACTGTCCCTTAAAGCTGTGAAAAAATCACACTACTATGCCAACCGCAAATTTTCGACACTCGCAAGGGAATCAAAACGTACAGGGTACTTCCCGTGAACACAGAATCTTGAAATTTTGTACGAGGCAACGTCTTATAGCACAGATAAAGGAAAAATTGCGAAAACCGTAAATTTTTAGTTACATCATTTATATATATTTTTTAATAATTTTAAACTTACTACCCCTTTCCTCATGAACGCGTAGAGGTATTAAATTGAAATTCATATCAAAAACTCAGGTCTGTAATACCTTTCAGCTGAGGTTTGTACGGAACCCTCGGCTTGGCCGGTTTTTTTTTGGGTTTGCTATTTATCCAATGACTTCACCCGCTATGTGAAGAGTGTCAAATTTTACTGACTAAAACCCACCCGTGTTCCTTCAGTTGCTTGTGCCAGTACCGCGGTAACTCTTTTTCAAATTTACCCACGACACAGACAGGCATCGGCCCTAGCGGACCCCGTCAGTTTTGCTGACATCTCTTTGAGGCCCGCGTGGAACACTACGCGCCGTCGGGTCGGGTAAAAAGCGGTACCTAGTTTGTTTGTGAGGTAGTCCTTGACAGTACTGTTCACATAGGTGAAAACTAAATTACAAATGAGTCCTAAACGTAGGGTACGTTTTATCCCGAAAAATGCTCAGTTCCTGTGATATAAACCAAGAGAGCAAAGCCCCGGGAAAAGCTAGTTTTCTATTTATAATCAAATTAAATTATTAATTAAAAATCTTTTCATTTGATACCCATATCATGGCAGTGCACAAAAAATTACTAGTCCGCCATCTTGGGCCATCCGCCATATTGGATTTAAAATGACTCACTTACCTATGCATTGTCATCCAAACTAAACGTGTATGCAAAATGTCATCTTATTCGGTGGAGGACAACTGCTTTAAAATTCAGTTACAAGATTTGACCCGAACACACTTACACACATACATACATACATTGCAAGTTAAATAAAAGCTTGTAAAAAGTCACACGACAAAATTTGCCCCAATAATAAGTTTACAACATGTCATAATATTTGTCAAACGGCCCTTAAACGCTTAAGCACCCGGTTAGCGTGTAAGCGAGCATAAAATAAGGGAATTTTACGCTCGAACAAATAAAACAGTATTCAATTCTATTTTCGTATTAATAGATGATTTTTAACGTTTTTTTTTACGAAATAATGATTTGATGTGAGATTTCAATTTGAGTCCTTCATTTTTAATTAACCCCCGACGGAAAAAGAGGGGTGTTATAAGTTTGAGGTGTGTTGCTGTGTATCTGTGTGTCTGTCTGTGGCATCATAGCGCCTCAACGGATGAACCGATTTTGATTAAGTTTTTTTGTTGGAAAGGTGATTGTGTCGAGAGTGTTCTTAGCTATGTTTAAAAAAAAACAGTTCAGCCGTTCAAAAGTTATGGGCGTTTTACTGTTTGAATCGGGATGTTTTCGCAAGATAAATGTGTCGGGGGTTTTTTAAATTTTGAAATTTTACTTGTGGCATATGGTATTCAGTATCAGTTAAATATTACACTAATGTTATAAAGGTGAAATTTTTTGAGTGAGTGTGTGTTTGTGTTTGTATATTTGTTACTTCTTGGCGCTCAAACGGCTGGACGTATCTGGATGAAATTTGGCACAGAGATAGATTTATAGTCAGGAATAGCACATAGGATACTGTTTTTATTCCGGGAATATGTTCTCTCGGGATAATTATCGACTTTCACGCGGGCGAAGCCGCTGGCAGAAGCTAGTCTAGATATATTTACATTTTGCGGTGGTCCAATGGTCCTGGTTTATAGGATCAAAAAGCATAGAAAATCGCTAAATTTTCGTCTGAAGATATTCTGGTCTCGTTACTTCTCTTTTTCCAGAACCCCATAGCGTGGCACACTTTCTATCGCAGTCCGAAGAATTTGAAAAGCAATAGCTGATCTATCAGCTTAAAATAATCTTTAAAAAAATCGGCCAAGTGCGATCGGACTCGCACACGAAGGGTTCCGTACCATTATCGCAAAAAAACGGCAAACAAATCACGCTTGTTATATGAGAGCCCCACATAAATATTTTTGTTTTACGGCAACAGAAATACATCATCTGTGAAAATTTCATCTGTCTAACTATCACGGTTCATGAGATACAGCCTGGTGATAGACAGACAGACGGTACGGACTTTGTGTACGGAACCCTAAAAATAACTCAATTAATGTAATTGAATTGTAATGAAAGGGGTTATTTTATAAACCAATGAATAGTGTCGCAATGAATAGTGTCAACGCAATTAACCCGAAGTAATCACTCTTGGAGTCCAGGTCAGAAATTATTTCCCTCAAGCTCCTGAATGCTTTTGAATCACGTGGAGACTTGTTAAGGCGCAGATACCCCTCAGTAGCTGATTTTACCAGATGTATGGCTTTGTGATGAGAGCATCTAGAGAGTTCCGTCGACCCTCCACCTTCTTGCACTTGTACAAGTCCATAGTTAGACCGCAGTTAGAATAAGCAGTACCTATCTGGAATCCCTAATATGCAAATTATCGTGAAATTATAGAATTAGTTCAACGTAAGTACCTTCGAGCCATGGAGTATAGATATTTCGAAAGAAAACGTCATATCAGTCGTTTCTCAAAAAATATGGTCTCCTTACATTACAGTCAAGGCGCACGCTCCTAGAGACAATGACTCTATACAGTGTATGCCGAAACAAATTTAATTGCCCCGACTTGGTGAACAGTTTGTGTTACCTGGTTCCTCGAACAGTGCAGGGGCGGGAGGTGCGCACCAGGCAACTGTTCGCTACTAACTCTTGCAAATCTAATGCTGGTGTGCGCTCACCGCTACGCCGTTTAGCTATTTTGTGCAATTGACATATTATTTGTAAGCAGATATACCTTTAGACCTAACATAATCAAAATTTTGAAGGATTCTCTGTAGCTTCTATAATGGTTCTAAATAGATCCTAACTACAATAACGTTTGCTAATCAGTTTGTCTTAGTGTAAGTAGTAATCTGTGGAAAATGTAGTGGGTAGTATATTTTTAAGTCATAAATTTAAGACAATTTGTATATTTTTAGTATACTACTGTTTGTTTTCCCTATAAAAAAAAAAAAAAAAAAAAATTGAAAAAAAAATATGTTACATTGACCATCTTCTTAATCATTTGATCTAAGAAAATTTTGAGTTTTATTCGTATAACATAGTGTAATTAATTTGTAAAGTTATGTCTAACACGGACAAAAACCCGACAATCGCACCAAAACCGCCGGACGTATTTTAATGAAATTGTCACCATCTCAAAGACAATTTAAGTATCTACATTTTGTTGTAAGGCTTTTTTTTAAGTCATAGAATAATAAGGAAAGTACAAAATAACTACTGAATTTTAGGTCGCGCGGGTGTGAAACGAGTGCGCGTTTTGTTCCCTCAAGGTCGTTGGCGACTGTCGTCGTCTTAAATGCCCGATGCGTAATGCTGGTTACCCAAGTATCAACAAGTCTTCCAGGAAAAAAACTTTTAAACAATGCAGTGACTGTATTTCATTGAATTACAAAATTTGCATAAAGAGGAAAAGTAATTAATTTTTCAACACACTTGCTCATAAAGAGGCTCTTCACCGCAATTAGGCATACCTGTTATCAAACTGTGACTTTTTCATTACATTTTTTTTACATCTCAATGCCTGTCGAACTGATAGAAATTTTCAAGTACTGGTATCTTAACCAGGTCAACGTCGTCCGGTGGTCGAGTGCTCTGTCGGAGCCGTACAGGCTGGAGTGCGGGGTAAGGCAGGGAGGGCTGACCTCGCCGAGGCTCTTCAGCCTGTACGTGAATGCGCTGATAGAGGAGCTCAGCAGCACCCATGTCGGCTGCCATATTGATGGTGTTTGTGTAAACAATATTAGTTACGCAGACGATATGGTGCTGCTGAGCGCCTCGGTGTGTGGTCTGTCCAGGTTGCTGGGCATATTGCGAGCGTTACGCGCTGAATCACGGATTGCTCTATAACGCAAAGAAGAGTGAATGCATGGTCTTTCGGGCCAGGGGTCGGAGCTGCCCGGATTCTGTTCCACCTATTAGACTGAACGGTGTCAAGTTAAAAAGAGTTCAACAGTTCAAATATCTCGGGCATATCGTTACCTCTGACCTGAACGACGATGCGGATATCGATAGGGAGCGGAGGGCGTTGTCTGTGAGGGCCAATATGATCGCCCGCAGGTTTGTTCGTTGCTCGGGGGCCGTCAAAGTAACTCTTTACAGAGCATTTTGTACGTCCCTGTACACGGCCAGTCTGTGGGTTTCATATACCCAGAAGCAGTACAACGCTCTCCGTGTTCAGTATAATAATGCGTTCAGGGTGCTGTTGGGGCTGCCCCGGCACTGCGGCGCGTCGGGGATGTTCGCCGACGCCCGTGTTGACTGTTTCTACACGACGATGCGAAAGCGGTGCGCATCTCTGGGGCGCAGGCTCCGGACCACCTCTAACACCATCCTGAGCGTATTTGCAAACAGGCTTGATTGTCAGTACATTAACCATTGTTATATGATTAATGTAATGACAAACAAACAAATGACTCAGAGGCAGGCGTATTATTAATGATTTTTTTATTTCTATTTTATTATTTTAACCTGATTTTATGATTTAAATTTAATTTTAAGAAAATGTTTTAATTTTGTATATATTACTTAGTGAATTATTATTTTATATATTTAGTGTGATTATTTTGTAAATCTTTTATCTTAATTTCAACTTATATGATCAAAATGATTGAAATAAATGAAATTTGAATTTTGAATTACTATTATTCACAAGTGAGATAAAGAGGTTTTTTTTTATTTATTGGTTGAGTTGCTTTGTTCTTAAAAAAGTTTCGATACAAAAAAGATCGTGCTCAATAGTACAAATGCAACACATTTCATGCAACTTCGTATTTAAATAGATAATTTCAACTTGTACGTGTTTAATAAATAAAACTTTTACTTAAATATAACTCTTGTTTTTGTCTGTAATAAAAAAACATGAAATTCCCCTTTTTGGACGTGGCTAAAATGCGATCCGCGAAAAGCCAAAAAAAGATAACTCATTATTTTTAGTATATGGCCGATCGCCATTGTTAGATGCGCGCGCATAGGAAAACTGATTAATTTTGCCCGCCATTGCGAAAAAAAATTCACAACTCGTTTTCACTCTTGGAAATGATTTTTTAGTATTATTTTCTTCACTAGTGTGTTGTAAAACGTCGTATGATACACGTGTGTATTGATGATTACACACTTGTACCATAATGTACTATTAATGTCATAATGTGTCAATGACCTCTTGCTTAGTTCTTGTTTAGAATCATGCTTTTCTTTGTAAAACAATTAAAGTACAGAACAGTATTACGTATTCATTACATACTGTATTTTTTGCTTGTCAATTAAATATTGAGAACAGCACGCAACTCAAATGCATGTTTTAAGAATTTATATCAATCTCACCTTCTCTTGACCTTATCACAATTTATTTGTGGTCACTATTGTCTAGTTCTTCTGTACTGACTGGCACATCTTTTTATAGGACTACCATAGCACATGATAGTACCTAAGTGATTACATATAAAAGTGACTACCTAGTGTATTTTTAAGCTATTGCATAGCTTCTTTCGCGGGCCTTGAGCGCGGGGACTGAATCCAGAAATTCCGTAACGAAAAAACCTCACGCTCCCCACTGTCCATCAATGTGGACCTTATGCTAATGTGAATAAGGGTCACTTTTGCTTGTCAAAGAAAAGCGACCTTATTTCAATGTGAATAAGGGTATTTTTGTTTTGTTTTTTAGAGTTTTATTAATCGTAAATAAATGCGGGTTTGGCTCGCTACGTTTTCGAGTTTTTAAAGTTTTTAATTTTTTTGACGCATTTTCCAGGACTGGATCTAGAATAAATGCTATGCAATAGCTTTACCGCGGCAGTCCCCGAGTGCCACACGACTTTTTTTTTATATACAATAGGCTCGCGCTTGACCACTGTCTCACCTGTTGGTAAGCGATGATGTGGTCGACGGTGAAACACGCTTGCCTAGAAATAACCTATTCACTCTTGACTTAAACACTCCTAGATTGTAGCTATCGGGAAACACAGACTCCGGCAGGGAATTCCACTCCTTAGCTGTACGCATAATAAGTGTTTCCAAAACGTTTAGTGCGTATGGGTGGGATGTCCACCATGATTGTACCGATAGCGCATCGCCGTACGTCTGGTAGTCCGATGTTGAAACGGGTTAGGTGGAATTAGATCGTGCAATTCCAACGCACACCCCCCGAAAGGTTAGGTTAGGCCGATAGAAAACCGACAAGCTGGCAACTCTGCGACGGTGTTCAAGGCTCTGGAGCTTTGAATTGACCAGTACCTCATCACCGATGAGCCTCTTAGCCCGCTTTTCGATCGACTCCAGTGCGTCAAGGTATTTGGTATTTGGCAGATCCGTCCCAGAGATGAGAACAGTACTCCATGCATGATCGAACTTGCGCTTGATACAAATTAAGAAGCTGTGCCGGCGTGAAGTACCTTCTCACCTTTTTTACATATAATTTATATGATAATGTTCATAAAATCAAACCCTAACTTATTTGAGTTGTGTACTAAGGCCAGACACAAAGACATGCTACGCACAGTTGCCAGTAAAACAAAGCTTTTGCATCAAAGCATCTTTTGTATGGGCCCATGTATCTATAATAATCTGCTGCCGTTTTTCAGAACTATGACCGATATTAAAATCTTTAAAAAAAACTCCACGAATTATTGATACGCAAATGTTATTACTCTATTATAGAATTTCTAAATGAAAAAAGCCGGTTTATTACCAATGGGTGCTTGCATGAATTTGTAAACTATTACTCACAAACTATGAAGTGACACTATTTAATAGTTTTTACTATTTTGTAGCATTATTTTTTAAATAATTTGACATTACATATTATACTAATTTAATTTTATTTTGATTTGCATGACAATTTGATGCAATGTAGTTTAACTAGACTGATATTATTAGGGTTCCGTACCCAAAGGGTAAAAACGGGACCCTATTACTGAGACTCCGTCTGTCTGTCTGTCTGTCTGTCACCAGGCTGTATCTCATCAACTGCGATAACTAGACTGTTGAAATTTACACAAATGATGTATATCTGTTGCCGCTATAACAACAAATACTAAAAACATAATAAAATTAATATTTAAGTAGGGCTCCCATACAACATACGTGATTTTTGTGCCGTTTTTTGCGATAATGGTACGGAACCCTACGTGCGCGAGTCCGACTCGCACTTGGCCGGTTTCTTGTTGTTATGATTTATGTATGCCACAACGGCGGGACATAGCTGATCTATCTGTAACCAACACAACATCTTATGAACCTGTGATCCACATATGACATAGTATATGAATTTGATGGTCTGGTCGATGATAGAGCACGCTTGTCTAGAACTAACATATTCATTCTTGACTTAGTGACCTCAAAGTTATCTAAGTTACCTATAGTACTTACATATATAAACTCACGCCTTTTTCCCAGGGGGGTAGGCAGAAACTACAGACAGTTTCATGTACGTTTATACATCTAGCCATACACGCACCATTGTGTGGATCGCCCGGAATACACGGTAGAGCATACGGTGGCGGTTTGCCCCGCTTGGGCGGAGCAACGCCGTATCCTCGTGGAGGCGATCGGCGGTGGCGACCTCTCGCGTCCGGCCCTGGTTCTGGTTCAAGCCATATTACGGGGCGAGAGGGCATGGAAAGCTGAGACCTCCTTCTGCGAAGCAGAAGGCGCGGGCTTGCGGACGGCGAGTAATGGATAGCTCGCCGTCCGATAAGGACCACGCCCGAGTCGCCGGCGCGTAGTGTTCCACGCGCGCCTCAAAGAGATGTCAGCACAAACTGACGGGGTCCGCTAGGGCCGATGCCTGTATGGATCGCGGATAAATTTGAGAAAGCGAGTTACCGCGGCCGTGGCACAAGCAACTGAAGTAACACGGGTGGGTTTTAGTCAGTAATAATCTGACACGCCTTGCCGCTTCACCCAGAGCGGGAGAAGTCATTTGATGATTTACCAAATAAAAAAATTGTCTCAAAACAATAAGGTCCGTGTCTTTCAGTACTTCTAAAATACCTAAAGAAGACATTGATACTTTGATAAGACTCTTTTCGCATAACTTTGTCAAGTAAATTCAATGAGACAACAAATAGAGATTTCTGTGCCATCCACTAAGTCTATGGATACGTAAAAAGATTACGAAACTTATAAGATCTTATCCGAGCCAAAGTTCTCAGTACTTGCCTGATCTAATATACTTCAAGAAAGATTTCATTAGACTGTTTGCTACAGTAGTTACAGCGGATCTTTGTGTCTCTGAAGTTAGCTCTGCGAACCATTCCGAAGAAACAGTTTGTCATCGAGTATACTGCATACAGTAAGCGAGATAGGACGATGCGAAAAACGTAAGCGAGTGAAAGAGGCAGGTATACAATGCTATCTTCTACTTCAACATTGACACAATAGTAGCAACTGCGCAGGGTCTTGCAGCCAACTTCCGAGACACAAAGATCCGCTGTGACTACTGTACTAAGTTGTAATGTTGTTTTAAGTCCTAGCCTTTGCTGCTTCGACGTGTGAAGACCGGAAATGATCTCAAGGGATTATACTCCCGAAATAAAAAAAATATCCGTAGTCCTAATTCAGGACATGGTCTACCCGTGTGCCAAGTTTTATCCAAATCCGTTTAGCGGTTTAGGCGTTTTCGCACTTATATTAGTAGGTATGGATAGCTTGGTTATGAATTCGAGAACTCATTTTAATTGGGATCAATTAAAACTGAATTGGCGATCAGCTGCCCATGCTGATTCGTGAACAATTATTAGAAGCTTTGCACATGGGAACATAGTTTTCTCCTAATGTAGAAGTGAGATTTTGATACTAGCACAAACACACAGACCAGGCGGGCGAGCACGGCTGGCATCATAGCGGCTGGAAGTGTGATGTGGAGTACGAAGGAGAAGAGAAGTGGAAGTGCGTACAGGGTTTACCCCTCGGTACAAAGTAGCGTTTACGAAGGTATTGAGGAGAATTAGGATTGTGTATGGTAGTATAGAGAAGAAATAGGATATGGGTATCTCGAAGACGCCGAATCGGCAGCAATTTAGACCGAAACTCCGACACGTGATCGTATTGTTACATTTCAGAACAGTATTATGTTAAAGGTATGTTCCGTCGAAATACAGATCCGCCGAACAAGTGCATATCGAAGAGGGGTTCTGTCGAAGTAGTGTGTTTCGAAGATGTGTGTTGTCGAAGTATAATCTGTCAAACTAATGCTAGTCGAATATATGTTCTGTCGAAGCAATGAGTAGTCGAACTATTGTTTTTCGAAATTGAGACTGTGTCGAAATAATTAACTGTCGAAATTCAGAATGACACTCGACCGCTTTAAATAGAAATAGATAAATTAGCATAAACCAATAGCACTCCAAAGCATCCCCAAAATCAAATTACCAGAGGCACAAGAAAGTTTTAAGTAGCAAACTAAACCTATTCACGAGACCCACATTCAGAATCAGTATCAAAGGGACTGGAAACTCTCCATTCCCGAAGGGATTCCGATTGGCCCCGAAGTCAACCGAACATTGTATAGCCCAGAATGGAAACGCTAAAGGAAGGGATCGCAATAAAAAATACAGGCATCAGAGAAAAGCGGATTTATTCCAATCGCAGGCTTACAGTAAACTAGAAAAATATTTATCACAATGTCGACGGAAAAACATTGAGGAATGAACGGAGTATAGATAAGATATAGAGCGTTAAAATGGTTGGAATTTTACTGAAAGAAGTGTAGATAAAAGCTAAGTTATAATATCTGCAAGGAAAAAAGATGTTTTCTGAGGAAATGGAGATGGTCTAGTATGTATTTTGAAATCGAGAAAAATATTAAAGTATAATCCCCAGCACGTAAGTTGGCAAGAGTCGTTAGATGCGCAGAACTCAGAAGTCTGTCGTTTTTCGGTCTCATTGGTAGTGAAGCGGGGCGATTGGTTGGTTAGTTGCCACAAGGATCGACTGACCAATCACGTCGCTTCTACGTTCCGTTCGCTATGTGTGGTGGTTGGTCCCACTACGCCATAACCTTGCCAACATACATGCCGGGGACTATATTTTTCTTGATTTCAAGGAGAGAAGGAGTGTTCGGAACAAACTGGTCGGGTTACAAATTCAATTTATTTCGGCGACAATGAATATCAAAAACTTTAGAGGTATTTTTGACAGATTGAGTCTGTTAATCTCAGCATCCTCGTTCCTTAAAATCACGGGCACTCGTGCAGATAACTAAATATTTCTGGCTGAATTTTTCTAACTTAATCTTTGACGATCCACGACAAAGTTAATCTTTGACGTGGTCGAACCAACCAACTATTGTATGTCTTATTGATACTCCAAGGTAGATAGAGCCCCGATGGAGATGTTCGATACTGGCGCCATCTATCACCGGGACGACAAACATGAGTAACAATGTGTATACAGCCACGTTTAACGCTACAGTTGACATCGGGGGCAAGATATATATGTTATTGTTTTTTTTTTATCTGTATCTATTGATTCCAGCCAGGCCTATGTTTCTGGACAGAACAAATCAGGTGTAAGGATCATTTTATTATTTAATGGCAAAAAAATGTTACCAGTGTGTGTTGACAGTGATGGATAACATATGGCTCTGAGACGTGGTCTCTCACAATGGGCTTCAACAGAAAGCTAACAGTCACCCAAAGGCATTTCCTTGCGTAATCGAATCAGAAATATAGAGATCCGCAAGAGAACCAGGGTTACCGACATAGCCCGAAGAATTGCGAAACTTAAGTAGCAGTGGGCAGGGCTCATTGCTTGCAGAACGGACGGCCGATGGCTTGGGTTCTGGAGTGGCGACCGCGAACCGGAAGACGTTGCGTTGGAATGCCTCCCACCAGGTGGACTGACGACCTGGTGAAGGTTGCGGGGATCCGCTGCATGCGAGACGCACGCGACCGATCAATGTGGCGAAGCTTGGGGGAGGCCTATGTCCAGCAGTGGACATCTTTCGGCTGATATGATGATGATGAATAATATGTTTGGCAAAATGTTTAGTATCTAAATATTGTAACTGCCTATGGATTTCCCTAAAGTAATACCTGCACCCTATCTGCGTAACTTTATTGAAAGCTCAAAGCACGCGCGCACACGCGATAATATCATTTCGTATGTTTAAAATCTATTTACTCGACAGCGTAAAACACGCAATAAATATTTTTGAAATGTCAAAATGAAAGCGTGCAATCAATAAAGTACGCAATTATGGGGCAGTCATGTAATTTTTATCTATAATATAAAAATTAATCGCTGAATGTGTTGCTAAGCGCAAATCTGGAGAACAGCTGAACCGAGTTCACTTATTGTTTTTGTTATTGTTAGGAGAAGGTTCAAAAGAAAAAAAAAAGAAAAAAAATTGTACCTCACCTACATAGTTAGGGTAGGTATGAAGGTAGGGTAGGGTGGGTAGGGTAGGTACGGTAGGGTAGGGTAGGTAGGTAGGTTAATGAATGTTTGGTGTTTTTATGGCAAAACAAAGTTTGCCGGGTCAGCTGGTATTAAAATAAATATGAAAGAATTTTTAAAATATCTCGATCAGAGACGAAGATATAAAGTGTCAAAGTTGAGGATTAGAAATAGAAGGCCGAGGTGCCACGTGAAGTCAGATGGCACGACGCCCATACAGCTGCCCTATAAAACGGCGTTTTCGAGAGAGGCACAGATATATTTCTTTAAATTGTTATATCTCTTTCGTTTTTCGATCAATTTTGATTCTATTTTCACTTTTAGTATTCCATTTTAGTATTTTTAATGACAAACTGGTTAAATAACTAATATTTTATTCATGCATATTCCATATTGCTGAGAGAACACCGGATAGGAAACTCTTTGGTCAGGGTCCACTTTCAAGTTTCCAACAAGTAAAATTTCAAAATTTAAAAAAACCCTCGACACATTTATCTTGCGAAAACATCCCGATTCAAACAGTAAAACGCCCATAACTTTTGAACGGCTCTCAAACATAGCTAAGAACACTCTCGACACAATCACCTTTCCAACAAAAAAAAAACTAAATCAAAATCGGTTCATCCGTTGAGGTGCTATGATGCCACAGACAGACACACAGATACACAGCAACACACCTCAAACTTATAACACCCCTCTTTTTCCGTCGGGGGTTAAAAAGAACACTTACGTGCAGGGCCGTTCGTTTCCATTTGATCTGACATTACGACTAAATGTTGCCTCTGTTGAAAAGCTCACTACAATATTTCTGGGACTGGCAAAGACGAAAAGCAACCCTAAACACAAGAAAATTAATTTTCGAAACATAAAACTGTTTGATATAGACCTAACTAATAAAATACACCAATAACGTCTCAACTCTCACATTACAGAAGAAATATACGCACAATCTAGATTCGAAGCTACCATTTCTTTTCCGTTAAAAACATCGCGTGTTTGAAAACAATAAAAACTTTACCATAGTTGGTCGTAATGGGTGCTAATAAAAATATGAAAAGAGAAAATAAATCAGAAATAAAATAGCTGTTTTCGTACCCCAGGTCGAAAAGTTTAAACTACTTTAGGCCCTTCTATCGCTTTAGTGCTGTAAAACGGTAACTTTCTAAAGCATACTCCTTAGTAACGGCTAGGTAATAAAAAAAAAATATTCATCTAATACCTTTAAACGAGCAATTCTTGAACCTATATATGTATCTTAATATATATAAATCTCGTGTCACAATGTTTGTCCTCAATGGACTCCTAAACCACTTAACCGATTATAATAAAATTCGCACACCATGTGCAGTTCGATCCAACTTGAGAGATAGGATAGTTTAAATCTCAAAGGGTAGGGTAGGTAGGTAGGGTAGGGTAGGTAGGGTAGGGTAGGTAGGGTAGGGTAGGTAGGGTAGGGTAGGGTAGGTAGGGTAGGTAGGGTAGGGTAGGTAGGGTAGGGTAGGTAGGGTAGGGTAGGTAGGGTAGGTAGGGTAGGTAGGGTAGGTAGGGTAGGTAGGGTAGGTAGGGTAGGGTAGGTAGGGTAGGGTAGGGTAGGTAAGATATTTAGTAGATGAATGTTTGGTGTTTTTATGGCAAAACAAAGTTTGCCGGGTCAGCTAGTATAATGTATAAATATATATATAATCTGAATCTCGGAAACGGCTCCAACTATTTTCATGAAATTTAGTATGCAGGGGGTGGGTTTTTGTTTTAGATTAATCGATTTAGCTAGGTTTCTTTTTAGGGTTCCGTACCCGAAGGGTAAAAACGGGACCCTATTACTAAGACTCCGCGGTCCGTCTGTCTGTCTGTGTCTGTCTGTCACCAGGCTGTATCTCATGAACCGTGATAGCTAGACAGTTGAAATTTTCACAGATGATGTATTTCTGTTGCCGCTATAACAACAAATACTAAAAAACAGAATAAAATAAATATTTAAGGGGGGTCCGACTCGCACTTGGCTGGTTTTTTTTTTAAACATAAGATAAAGATAATTAATTTGCCATAACATGTGTTTACATACCTTATGCATACAAGATGGTTAAACTTATTTCTTATATTTATCTTTAGAAAACGTCGTTTTCTCTATTTTCACCCGAGCAGAGCTCGGAAGCGCAGGGTACTGTACAATATTTATTAATAACACAATTTTTCGCATCAATTTTTTTTTTTTTGTAGCTGAGAAAGACGTTTATTTACGCATTTATTATTTCATTTTGTAATTAAAATGTCAAGACTTGTTTTTTATCAGCGTTAACTCCTTTTTGGTTTGGTAAACCAGGTCGAAACTCAGAAACTACTTTAGAAGCTATAAAGCTAGAATGAGCGTCGGTTAATAAAGAGGGCATCACAACTATCAGTTAACTGCTTAAGCAATTAAGTAAGGGGGTTAACGGGCAAGTAATCGTGAAATAACATCATATAACTCGACAAATTATATTGGAGCATCGGGCGTGTGTCAAAGATTAATACTCACCCTTATTAATAAAAAATTCGACGCTTTTAAGCAACTGATTAGCAAATATTTAAAGACAAAAATTGAAAAAAAAAAATTGTCTATAGAGAATTTGAATTTGGAATTTGCTAATCTTGCCAAACAAATTTGTCATTTTGAAAATACTTTAAGCTTTTTTACAATTTATTTTTATGTTAATCACACTATTCTTAATTTAAATTTATTGAAAATTATTTTCTACTTTTTAGTATAGCTTTCTATTAAAGCGTGTTTTTAAGATTTTTTAAACTATTATTTTTTAAATTTCGCTACATAAACCGAGATAGGAGCCTTTTGCCCTCACACAGCATTTTTTATATTTTAGTCTAAAAATATCAAGTTGTTGTCTTTATTGTCGTACGAGTCACAAATAGAAAACAAACCTTCCTTTCTATTAATGTAGGATCTTCACGCATTGGATTCTGTAGACTCTAGAGACTTGGAAGGCGTGTATCACACCCGCACTCTGCTGATGGTATTTGATCCCAAGGGAGTAATCTATCTTCATTTATCGAGGTCGACTTCCTTGGTTGTTATGTAATCAATGTTTCGAGAGAAATTTACTGTCCTTGGTGATATGGGTACATACAGGGAACCAAAGAAATATCCTGTAACCCATAATGGATCAATATCTAATCTTTGAAATGGATAAAGTTGATTGTTTGGACAAATATTTTCAATTGGAGACCTCTACAACACCCGATTTGATTACGTTTTTTTTTCTATGACGGTTTTTTTTTCGTGATTAAAGGTATAATATAGGTAAGGAATATAGGCCACGGGAGCGAAAGTGCCTTGCTGGGAGGCTCTAGTTTAGTCTCCACAGGGAAAGTCCGGTTAGTAGTCATCACTTGCTTGAAATGCGAGAAGACAAAAAAAAATAATTGTATCTGACCAACAAATTTTAAACCGAGTTCAAGGGCTGTCAGTGTTGTTTGCAAATACCTGAAAAAATCTGAATAAGTTTTGTGTACTAGAAAATAAACTTTGATAAAATAATACAAAACTATTTTTGTTGCAAGTAAAGAAAAAGTTCGAAGACCCAATTATTATTTTCAGTGTATTGTCACTGACGGCTCCTGAACTTGTTTCATTGGTGAACCTTTGTACATCAAAGGACTACTGTCCGGTACTTAACTGAAGTGAGAACAACAATAAGAAGTAGAAAAACAGACGGACACCGCAAATCAATTTATCTACATCACATAGTTATTCAAGGCATGAGCCGTTGAGGCACCAAGCCACGAGATACGGGCGATAATCTAATGAGTTTCCTAATTTGGTGAAACACTGTCTGAGGAATGGAAATGTACTGTTTTTGATGGACTTGTGGATAACTTAATGAGAGGGGGAACTCGTGGCTACATAGAAACCTCCGCACAGGTCTATATTCGAGGTTAAACAACACTTGCCAAGGTCCGTTCGTGGATGGACCATCCATTGGAACCCGAGACTACTCCGTGCACGTTAAGTCTTTGGACCCGGGTGTAATATGTAGATTTCTGATAGTCGTTAGAATAGAGTAGAATAGAAAACATTTATTCGACACAGACCAGTGTGTGTTTAGCAACACACACTAAGGTGACATATGGCTCTGAGACGTGGTCGCTCACAATGGACGTCATCAGAAAGCTTAAAGTCACCCAAAGGGCAATCAATGGAGAGGGCTATGCTCGGGAGTTTCTTTGCGTAATCGAATCAGAAATGTAGAGATCCGCAAGAGACCCAGGGTTGCCGACATAGCACGAAGAATTGCCAAACTTAAGTGGCAGTGGGCAGGGCACATTGCTCACAGAACGGATGGCCGATGGGGCAGAGGTTCTGGAGTGGTAACCGCTCTTGGGGGAGGCCTATGTCTCGCAGTGGACGTCTTTCGGCTGATATAATGATGATAATGATTCGACACAGATACAACACAACACATACATCAGCAACAATTACAAAGTAACAGGGAACAACAGTAAAAAATACATTCAAGGTACCAGAAGAGCTGCGTTAGGTAGTAAGAAACCAGACAAATAATATGACACCAGTCTTGCCAAGAGGCAACACAATATCTCTTGGCAACACTGGGGCCATACAACTTAGCAGCTGGGTTGTGGACCCCAGATATGCAGTCGCTCCAAGTAAAATACTACTACAACTGCATCTGGAAAGACTGGAAGCCGGTTTTTATCGGTTTCACTTCGGAGAGTGTGCGATGGAACTGCACAATTTGATTTCGCCTAGCCCTTTCCATCATCAGACAACAAGACGTACGGCAATGCGCCATATCGGTACTTAGTGGACATCCCACTCATACGTACAAAGCGTTTTGTGAATATTTTCATTGTGCGCACATCTAAAAAGAGGAATTCCTTGCCAGCTTTGTTTCCTGATTGCTACAACCTTGGGGTCTTTAAGTCAAGAGCGAATAGGTTACTTCTAGGCAGCACGCTAGTCACCATCGACCACATCATTGCTTACCATCAGGCGAGGTAGTGATTAAACGCGAGCATACCGAAAAATTCAAAACAAAAAATCCTCCAAAATAATTTAGAAAAGATTGTGGAATACTTAAATGATAGTAACATTTTATAACTATTTTGTTGAAATACATTGATATTTCAATCACTATGGATTTTATGAGAATGACGCAAAAACTACATGTTGTGTTTCACTTAAGGTGTTGAAGATTTAAAAAATTTAAATGAAATTATGTCACATGACAAGACGTAATTTGTCGAATAAATAATAAATGTACGTAAAATAAATATTCGATCAGTTAGTATAAATAAGTGTTATTAGCGTCCAAGATATAAATGAAACGTTAAATATATGACAGATCATTTTAGTACTCAATATTTTTTTATAGTGGGTACTACATGGAAAGCAAAGTGTGGTAAGAAATAATTTCCTTTAGGTAACGACCAAATAATAACCACATTCCGCAAGTTATATATTACTAAAACAGGTGGTCGATTTAATATATTTACTGGTTCATATTTTTTGGTAGATGCCTAATATTCTTTAGGTAAAGAAGCAGTTTTGAAAGAAGGAGTGGCAAATATTCACTTAATCTTTATACATACTAATATAATAAACTAGCTGAACCCCGCGGCGTCGCTCCCGTCAAAATTATAGTCTATGTTACTCGGGAATAATGTAGCTTTCCATAAGTGAAAGAATTTTTAAAATCGGTCCAGTAGTTTCGGAGCTTATTCGGTACAAAAAAAAATCTTTCCTCTTTATAATATTGGTATAGACTAGCTTCTGCCAGCGGCTTCGCCCGCGTGTATTATACATATAAACCTTCCTCTTGAATCACTCTATCTATTAAAAAAAACTGCATCAAAATCCGTTGCGTAGTTTTATAGATCTAAGCATACATAGGGACAGGCAGACAGCGGAAAGCGACTTTGTTTTATACTATGTAAGGATGCGAAAGTAACTCTGTTTGTTACCTTTTCACGACTAAACGGCTGAACCGATTTAGTTGAAATTTGGTATGAAGTAGAAAGGAAGTAGGAAGGACATCATCATTTCAGCCGAAAGACGTCCACTGCTGGACATAGGCCTCCACCAAAGCTTCGCCACATTGACCGATCCCGTGCGTCTCGCATCCAGCGCATTCCCGCAGCCATAACCAGGTCATCGGTCCACCTAGTGGGAGGCTTTAGGAGGAGGGAAGGACATAGGATAGTTTATCCCAGTAGTGTGTACCCTTGGGATGATAAAACATTTATCCGTTCGCGTGCAGCTGGCCAGGACGTGGCTGGAGGTGGATCACTGTGTTGCCTAATTTCTCACAGGGCATGGCAACTTTAAAAGTAAATTATTTTCCTTCAAGCTTGTTGCCTCGCCTTTATGTCAGTGTTCTACATCTGACTGCGAATATGTACAATCTGCACATCATATCTTATGGGAGTGTATTCTTTGGCAGAATGAACGCAATACTATGTTGAATGATGTACAGGCTGTATCAGGAGCTAGAACTAGAACAAATTTCCGTGCGTTCAAGCGTTTTTGCCATACCTATTATTGGAATCAAATATAACAGCTCACAATGTTAGGACCCATTAATATTAATGCTAATTTTTATCCGTGGTGCTAGGCAACTGGGCATATCCCAGTTGTAAACGATCCTTTGTGCCTATTGGTCTTGTTTGTTCTGTCTCCTGCTTGATATGGAGGGAAGTGGAATTTTGTGTTTTTCTTACTCCTCCATTATTCTTTTCTGATTAATTTCGTTGCGGGATTCAAGACAGTTAAATTCATTCTCCGGGACTTCGTCGAGCTTCATTGCCTCGACGCTTTTCTGGTGGTCGCCACTCTCGATTCTGGCTTTCAGGAGATGCAGTGGTTTGGCAATAGTGCGGTGGGATTGTCCCAATAAAAAAAAACATTTATTAGCAGAAGCTAGTTCTTCATACGATTACGTGCCAGTGGACTGTGTCAAGTGAGTGCATTTTTGATTGATCTTGTGGTAAACTTTAAAAATTTGAGAGTGAGAAAGTGAAGAGTAAATTTGAACTCTGC
Organism: Orthosia cruda; assembly: GCA_964057195.1. NCBI lineage: Eukaryota > Metazoa > Arthropoda > Insecta > Lepidoptera > Noctuidae > Orthosia > Orthosia cruda. Next base: position 3,752,236 of record OZ059827.1, read on the forward strand.
TATCCAACTGTCCGTGAATAGTATATAATAGTAAGTTTAGTTTAGTAGTAGTAATATTAGTTTTAAACAGTAAACTAGACAATAAAACAAACTTTATTAAACCAACTATAAAGCAGTTATTGGAAGATATCTGAGATGAAACAAACAATTTCGCTAGAAACCTGCCTAGAATAATAAAGAGGGCCTTTTTAGTTCAGAAGTCAAGTTATCTCTAATAGGGATAAAGGGACCTAATCTGAGCATCGTAAATTCCATAATTTTGTTTGGTTAAATTCAGAGATAGCGCAAAACTTTCCCTTTTGGTGACGATTTGAATAAAATAGCGGGATCTCCAGCTATTTTATTGTAACTTGTGCTAGGAACAAACTTGCCAAATATTTTCTTACACTTCGTTCCAAGTAGGCAGTAGCTAAGATAGCGACAAGGGACTTTCAACTATCGTGTACTGCTGAAAAATTACTTTCTTTTTGGAAGTCGGTGTCCATTACGCAAAAGTTGGTACCTACCAAAGACACTGACTTCCAAAAAGAAAGTTTTTTTTCACTTTGTAGCTTTTTCATTTGGAAGTCTGTAATATGTCTTTTTATGTCAATCTCTTTATCAATGTCACTTTGTCTAGCTAGGGCCTGAGAACAATTAAAAAGAAAAGATTATTCACTCTAAATGGATAATATGATCTGATGGTAACAGAACTGTTAGTAAATCGGATAACTTCCTTGGAAGCAGTTCTTAGAATACGCCGAATATTGTTAGAATGATACTGATGAAGCGAGAATGTACGATCATCGCCCAGCCTAATCAGGAATGGGTAAAGCTAAGCAGAAACGTACTATCATTTGCCTGCTTTGTTGAGTCAAGAGTTTTTAACCGACTTCAAAAAAGGAGGAGGTTTCTCAATTCGACCGTATATATATATTATTTTATATGGGTTTGCGTATAACTTCGTCTTCGTCTTCTAGTTTATGAACAGATTCTTTTTTTTTTTTTGTTTGTAAGGAGATATCCCAAGGCTAGTACCATGATAAGGAAACCAGGATCTGATGATGGGATCCTATAGAAATCGAAGGAACTCCTCAGATATTATAGGCATACATATAGCGATTTTGGTATTTGCATCAATAATGCAAACATTTGCACTCAGAAAGTATCATTTGTTGAAGTGGAACTGATGAAGAAGACCACAATGGCCACTGGAATTCCGAAATAAAACAATGTATCCTGGTCGTGTTTGGGCTTATTGCAATCGTCATGAGATGTACTTTGGCTATAAATGATTTTCATGTTAATAATAATACCTACCAAAACTAAAAAAACACTACAACGCGAAAAATAACTTTCTTTTCCGAAGTCGGTGTCGAATAACGGAAAACAACGGGTACAAAAGACACCGACTTCGGAAAAAAAAGTTATTTTTCGCTTTGTAGTGTTTTGTTTTGGAAGTCGGTTTGATTTTTTGTTAAAAAGTTTTTTATAATTGTTGGAGACAAGTCTGTAATATCATTCTGTAACAATCTCACCATGATAACTTAGTGAAGCGAGCTTAAAGTGAGCTTTCAACCCCTAGCATAAATTGGAATTACAGCTCATCACTTCAAACTCACCTAAGTTAGATATGTTTACAGAATAAAGGTCTATCCACACATGTCAGGCACGTGACAGGGCCGGGCCCAATCATTGAAGCTTCGTCACTGGCCCGTGCACGGACGTGTGTGAACGAGTTCATATAAAATGTACACAACGATATTTTTTTGAACCCCTGACGGGGCGCGGACCGATCACGTCCCGGGCACGGCCCTGATATGTGTGGATAGACCTTAAACCGGCTGTTTGAGTTGTCTCTCTGTCCTTCTCTTTTCACTACTACACATTTCGCGAGCTTTATTGACCAGTCGTCTTTAGAAAGTATTGCAACTGCAACAATATTACGTATATAAATGAATAGTGATGTTCTCGGGACGCAAAACCACTTTCCAAGTGCGGAATTAATTGTTCGCTATAACAAGTAAACTTTCAAAATTTCAAAAATCCGCGACACATTTTTATTTCAAGCTACATAATTTATCTAGTACATAGTAGGTACGCTTCGATCGGCAATCTATTGAACACGTTATTATGACACGATATCTCGCGAAAACACCCCGATACAAATAGTAAAACGTCCATAACTTTTGAAAGGCTGAACCGATTTTATTCAAACATAGCTAAGAACACTCTCGACAAAATCACCTTTCAAACAAAACTAAATGAAAATCGGTTCACCTGTTTAGGAGCTACGATGCCATACACAGCAACGCACGTCAAACTTATAACACACCTCTTTTTCCGTCGGGGGTTGAAAATGGAGTTTAAGGGATGGGAGAAATCGAAATAGAAACTATTAACGTACGAATAAGCGAGGAAAGTTTATCGATCGAGTATATTGGGGAATTGTACCACGTAGGTTTAGTAATATAAAAGAAAGCGTAGAGGAATATTATGGTCGGAACGTGGTCTTTATGTCCGTATGGATTGTATTTTGGGTGAGGTCAATGTGAGGTCAATTCGCTATGATGAAGATTATGTATAGGCTACTTTCATTGTGCGTACTGCTAAGGAGTGGAGTTCCCTTCTGGAGTCTACCTACAGTTTCCTAAAAGAGAGGTTTTGTGGGTAGAAAAATGATAATTCTATTTAATCCGTGTTGTGAGATTATCAAATAATATCGGGCACGTATTCTTTGCTTCATTCATCAATAAAATTTGACAAAGATAAAGCGCATCAAAGTTCAGGAGTGGGGGCTTGTTGTTGTGACGTCACTATGTCAGTATAAAGTGTACTAACAGCGTGACGTCACAAGATATTTCAACGCATTATATCGTCGTCACTTTATGTTTACGTGGCAAAAGAAAAAAAAATAAGTGTCCTATATTTTTAATAAATCTGCGTGACGGATAAAAAACAAATTTTCTGTTAACATCCATATTGCTATAAGCTAGTCTTTAATTAAAGAGTAAATAGGTTCCATCGTCGACCACATCTGGTGACAAAGTGGTCAAACGAGCGCATCAATAATGACAAAAAAATAATAGGTAGTTTGAAAATCTAAAATACACACTTTATTGGAAAACCAAACGAAAAAGTAGAAAATATGTAATTAATTATAAAAAAAACTTTTTGCAAAAAAATACCACCGACTTACTTACACCGGTATTTTTCTGCAAAAAGTTTTTTTATTATTCACTTTTTATTTGTACGTACCTAATAGGCAAGTTAGTAAGGTAACTATAACGCCAAAATAGATTCCTTGAAACTTGAACATAACCGGTGAAATGAGTGATATGCGTACCCCTTAAGAGCGTACTGGCGTTATGTTATGTTATGAAATGGTATAAACAATATTATAAACAGACATGCGATTGCAGCAATCCCGAGAGATTTGCCGTTATTAATTGAAGAGTTCTGTTGTATATCTCCGAAGTTCTTCATCAGATCTTCACCAAATTAAAATGGGATCAATTTCAGAACATACTTTTACAAACAATAAAATAATTTTCAAAATCGGTCCACCATTGACGGAGATATCGGTGAACATACACAAAAAAAAAAAAACATAATGTCGAACATAGAACCTCCTCCTTTTTGGAAAGTCATTAAAAAGCGAGGGTTGCATGATGTTCATTGTTACAATATTTTATTGATAGATATTGTTAATAGTAGAGTCATTTTGAAAATGTATCTTAAAAAAACCCCATGCTTTTGCAACTTTTTAGTTTATTAATTTTTTACTTTAGTTCAATCGCTAATCCTGAAGATGGACCGTACTGGTAAGGATAATGGGACAACATATTCAAATTATTGCATTGACCTTGATAAGTGTGCATAGTTTCATATTAAGCCGAAGTTTTGAAGGGGGTGAAAATCACGTTCAAAGATTCCGTTACATAGATACGTACATACCAAGCTAATAAAAGCGTGTTAAAAACATAAAGGCCTAGAAATAACCTTCCAAAAGCCAGTACTTACACATTATAGTTGCATGCTGTGTCTATCGCATCATATTGTACACCTAGTTTATATACTTGTATTATAAGGTTATTGTTAGTGTAACAATTGTAGATAGGCCAATAAATAAATAAATAGTTTTGCATAGAAATACAATAAAGTCCAAATATAATATGTTAACTTGCAATACCAATTCTAGACAAGTCTTATTCTCAGACAGAAATACGAAATATCAAATGTAAATCCGCGACCGTCTGTCTGAGAGTGTGTACGGTTGTAAAACGGCATTGGAAACATTTTGAAAGTCGTAACTACTTGTTCGTGATTACCCAATTATGTTACATTTCCAAACATCCGACGTTTGATGTACTCTAGGACTATTTCTGATGTTATTCACATCATCGACAGTTTCTAAATTCAGCTGAGTTCAAGGGATGTTGATTATTTGGACTGCTACGTATATTTGCGTTTGTTTTAAAATCTGTTTTTGAAACAAGCTTTTTTAGTATTCTTCTCAGCAAACTCTTTCATTTGATACCTATATCATGGCAGTGCATAAAAAATAACTAGTCCGCCATCTTGGGCCGTCCGCCATATTGGATCTAGAATGACGTCACTTAACAAACCATGCATTGTCAACCAAACTAACCGTGTATGCAAAATTCCATCTTAATCGGTGGAGGATAACTGCTTTAAAATACAGTTGCAAGATTTGACCCGAACACACTTACTTACATACATACATAGCAAGTTAAATAAAAGCTTGTAAAAAAGGCGTAACACGAGACTTGAAACAAGACAACGTGTCTTTAAACAAAGAGTGAATCAGTTCAACTAAGGAGTAGTACAATTCCCTGTCGGAGTCATTGTATCTCCTGATAAAGCTACTATCTCGGGATCTTTAAGTCACGAGTGAACGGTTACATTTAGGCAAGCATGCTCCATCGCCAACTGCATCATCGCTTGCGATCATGCGAGATAGTAGTCAAACGGGAGCCTATTAAAGAAATCTACATTTATGAAAAAAAGTAACGCACAATAGGGAAGGAAAAATGATAATTCTATTGAGTCCGTCAGTGAGATTATCAAATAATATTGAACACGTATTTTTTGCATTATCAAATAAATAAAAATTGGAAAAGATAAAAAAGCATCAAAGTTCAGAAGTGGGGGCTTGTGACATTGTGACATCACTTTGTCAGTACAAAGTGTAGCACAACTTGACGTTAAACGATATTACTATATCGTCGTAATTTTTGTTTACGTGGCAAAATAAAAAAAATGTGTCCAATATTTTTAGGATATATTCTTTCTATTTGAGATGGAAACAGAAGCATAAGAAGATTTTAAATTAGACTGTTCTTACATTGAAATAGCATGAGAATTCCAAATTTAAGTAGGTAATAAAGGCGATATTATTAGGTACTTATACCATCTACGACTCGGGAAATATTCCATCAATGCTAAATGCCAGAGCTTACACCGGGACGGATCAACTCAGTTGGTAGGAGTGAAGTACTTGCTACATTCCATTCAAAGGTCTCTGTGCTAATCGGTGACGCTCCAACCCTCACGAAATACTCAACGTAAGAGGTCTTCAAATAAGAGCCCGGCACAAAGATGTAGTTGGCAAAATCTATACTAATATTATAAAGAGGTAAAGTTTGTGAGTTTGTGACGTTGTAAGGGGTAATCTCTGGATCTACTGAACCGATTTGAAGTTGAAAATTCTTTCACCAGTAGAAAGCTACATTATTCCTGAGTGTCATAGGCTATAATAAATTTTCCAAAAAAATAGAGATCCTTATGAACATTGCAATAATGTAACCCAAGGTAGCAAAATGTTTCCTGTAAAATACATTATTTGGCGTGCGCTGAGAAAACTATTGGTGATAAAAATTTGTAGGTAGGTAGGTAGGGTAGCCAGGGTAGGCAGGGTAGGGTCAGGGTAGCCATGGTAGGCAGGATAGGTATGTAGGTAGCCAGTTGACGGGAACGAAGCCCCGAGGGTCAGCTAGTTTGCAATAAAACTGCAGGCCTTGGGAATACGCGTAATGATTCAAAATCAAGAAGAAATACCTATATGAGAAAAAGTTTTAATTATAAGTTTATCCAGGTATGATGTTTCCTGATCCCTAGGGATATAAAACACTTTTCAAATTCATGCGGGTAAAGTCACGGGCAGATGAAAGATCAGCATAAAGACTTACGAATTTGTGCAGCCATGATGGGCTAATTAACTTACCTGTAACAGAAAAAAACAATACATCAGTAAATTATTATTAACACGACTCAACAAAAGAGGAGGTTCACAAGTCTCTCTCTCGTCTAACAATCAAAAACAAGATCACGATTCTGGCAAGTCCTACTAATTTTACTTTTGAAAAGGCCCTCCTTTCTCAATAAGGTTCTCAATACGACTGTATTTTTAACCCCCGACGGAAAAAGAGGGGTGTTATAAGTTTAAGGTGTGTTGCTGTGTATCTGTGTGTCTGTGTATCTGCGTATCTGTGTATCTGTGTGTCTGTCTGTGGCATCATAGCGCCTCAACGGATGTACCGATTCTGATTTAGTTTGAAAGGTGATTGTGTCGAGAGTGTTCTTAGCTATTTTTGAATAAAATCGGTTCAGCCGTTTAAAAGTTATGGGCGTTTTACTGTTTAAATCGGGATGTTTTCGCAAGATAAATGTGTCGGGAGGTTTTTAAAATTTTGAAATTTTACTTGTTTTTAAATGATTTTTACCTCAGAACTTTGTACTAGATGAACCGATTTTCTTTTTTCTTTTTAATTGGAAGCTGGTGCTTCTCATGTGGTCCCATTTTAATTTAAATAAGATCTGATGAAGAACTTCGGAGAAATACAACAGAACTCTTCAACAAAAGACGGCAAATCGATAATTCAATAAAGTTTATTGTTTAGACCATTTCATAACATAACATCACGCCGGTACGCTTTAATGGGGTATGCAGATGTGTACAATTCACTCTGGTACACTCTCATTGCACCGGTTTTGTTAAAATTTTCATGTTATTCGGGTAATCTATTCTGGTATTATAGGTACCTTACTATAGAATTAATCCGTTATGTACCACAACTAAAAAGTGAAAAATAAAAACTTATAACAAAAATATACAGCCGGCTTCCTCATTATAAATGCGAAAGTTTGGATGGATGGATGGATGTTTGTTACTCAATAACTCCAGAACAGCTGAACATATTTGGATGAAATTAAGCACAGAGATAAAACATGGTCTGGAAAAGAATAGGCCAAAAAGGAAAGAAAATCCGTAGTCGAGTTACAGTTTTAAAACTTATCTATTTTCAAATTTTAATGTACCCAGTGACACTCGCAAGGTTACGAGTAAGACAAATCGATTGACGTTAGAATTATCAAAATCGGCAGCAGTCGGGTAAAAGGGCCCGAACTTATATAAACTGTACTGTTAAATTATACACAATCTACACCCCGAAAGTTGAATTAAGTAACGTACACTTCAATAGTTTACACATACATGACATGAGACGATCCAAGGGTTTTTTAAGAAAAATCGATCTATGAAAACACACGCCGAAAGTGTGCCTAAAGGTCAAGAAGGGCTCTTCAAGTCAAGATAGTGAAAAACATGACCGGCTAACACAACGTTCTTACACTTCAATAAGGCCGTCCCGTCAGCTGGCACGCAAGATTGATTAATCGGAATAATGGTCAATGGTTAACGCCGCCTTCCGTAACTCGAAACTAATGAAGACGGCATGCTTGAAATATTTACTTTATGGTCTCTCGTTTAGTTTACTAATTACTGTTGTAACACTGACTTGTTTGGTCAAGTGGTCGATAGTGCGGTAGCTGTTCAAGTTCTTGGTTTGCTTCTCAGGTCAGGCAAAGTCTTATACATTGATACTGTTAAGACAACGACTAACGCCAACGACCTTGAGGGAACAAAACGCGCACTCGTTTCACACCCGCGCGCCCCATAATTTTGTAGGTTTTTGTACTTTCCTTATTATTCTATGCTTTTAGAAAAAAAGCCTCAGATCAAAATGTAGTTATTTAAATTGTCTGAGATGGTGGCGATTTCATTAAAATACGCCATGCGGTTTTGGTGCGATTGTCGTGTTTTTGTCCGTTTTAGACAAAAGGTTACAAATTAATTACGCTATGTTATACGAATAAAACTAAAAAAAATATTACATCAAATTATTAAGAAAATGGTCTTATGTAACATATATTTTTTCCAAAAAATTAGTACTAGGCGTTTAGACATGATTCTAATTTTAAAATTGGTTACTGAGGAGTATCTGCGCCTTAATGGCAATGGGCAAGAGGGTGACTTCTACTACATGGGACTTAAAACAGAACTGGCAAAATTTTGGCACGCAAGATTGATTAATAGAAATGGTTAACGTAACTTCCGATGACTCAATACTAATGAAGACGGCTTGCTTTAGACTCTCGTTTAGTTTACTAATTACTGTTGTAACACTAACTCGTTTAGTTCAGTGGTCGCAAACTCGGCTTTTGACTGATCTTTGGTTCGGTTCCCGATTCAGGTGAGGTTTAGTTGAGATTGTCACCAGGGATTTATTAGTAGCGTCGCGGAGTATAGATTTGTTCCAGTCTGTTTAAAATCTCACAGTGTAATCTAAGGAGAGTAATCCATGATTTAAGGTTGCCCTAGTCGATCATTCTTCCATACAAATGTAGTTTGGCTATTACTCCACTGTTTGACGGTGTACGATCAAATAAAATAAAATAAACAATTTGTCTCATCATTATCTAGCCCTGTATGGAAACAAAAAAGTAAATAAAACATATATTTGAAAGTTATGAGCGTCGAAAGTACCATATTTCAACACTAATTTCATAGCATTTTTGGGCGCAAATAAAAACCATAAGAAGAAGGAATATTGCAAAACGGTCACCATACAGGGATAGATTAGTAGTTAAACAATGCAAATATTTTTATTTTGAACAGATACATGTAGTCGTTTTTTCATGATATCCATATGCCCAAAGGCCTGTTTATAAAATTTCGCCCGCTCGTTTTCGTCCTAAATCATCATCCATTTCGCTACAAATTTGTAAGTGTGTATTCGTACGCGAATCAGCTTCTTACTGCTCATCACAGCATCTATCTCTTTCGCACGTGTTGTCGGGTGTGATAGCATGCATTTTAACCCCGCGCACAGATTAGTTCGTGCTGTCGACTAGTACAACCTTAACGTGGAATAAAGGTGCTGGGAGCACAGCAGTTTTATAATCTTTGGATAATGTTGTATTACATTTTGTTGTTTAACTTTGTGTAATGTTTTCGTGCTATACAATGTTTTATAACGTGATATAACTGCTATGTAGGAGCACCTTTATCAGTTCGCTTCATACTCACTCCACTCCATCTTGGCAAAGGTTCATCGTACGACATACAAAGCGCTTTACAATATACATATCTATCTCGTCCTTCTCCCCGCAAAAACACAGTCCTACCAAAATTCGATTTTGTCAGCCTGTACCCTGTACAATCCAATTGAGAAAACAAAAGGCAAACGTTTTTGGTCCTGTAACCCCGACCATTACCGACCGCTGTCCTATCGGTAGGCATAAGTTTTAACTACATATTACTTTTACTGCCCTATAGAGGAGGAGCTGGCAGGGTTTTTAAGCAAGTATATTTGGGGCGAAAAGTTCATAGAGTTGGTGGTGTTTTTTTTTTTTATAGGGTCGTCTGATTCAGGGAAAGCCCACAATTTATGTCATTTTTCTTCAAACAGCACACTATTTAATGAAAATGCACGTTTGGACAATGACTATATATAATTTTTGGAAATCTGTAAGTCAAAGTTCTTCTGACCAAGGAAAAGAAAGATAAAGCATTTATTGGCACAGAAATCGATCTGCAAAAAAATATTAACGATGGTATTAGTAGTATAGTTCTCGCAAAACCTCTTGGCCGCCCATGTTGGCTACAATGGCTGCACAGCGGTAAATCTCATACAAAAACAGCACCGTTTCGTGCCTTACGCATCAGAAAGCCAACTTCAGGGACGGCCCAAAAGTTTGGCGAACACTATACTGGCTTTGTGTTAAGACAAAATTAAAGGGCTCTTATCTGAAACTTTTTAGATATCTATTCTCGGTGTTCTACTCAGCTATCAACTTTTCGCCCTGAATATGCTAGTCCGAAAACCCTGCCAGCTCCCCTTTTACCATCTCGTAACCCGAGCAAGTCCTTTCCAATGCTCGGCGACTCGGCGTATCTACGGGCACTTAGATACGAATTTATTGACCATTTAGACGCAGATATTTTCCACATCAAGTAAAATTAGGTTCAGTTCAATTTACTGGTTCATTTGGCGTATTTACTGTCTATTAATTGGTGGTCAAAGTTGATTGATTGCCGCGGTTTATGTTTGATGGGTTACCGATGTTGATACATCGAGATTTATTCATGCATTGGTATTTACTATTATTAATTCGTATCAGTTGAATTGAAAACAGCTTGAAGACATGGCTAAAAAGTGAGATGGGTCTATAGTTATTCAGTAGGGCATTGTCATCCTTCTTGAAGAAGAGTAGGTACCACCACGCCCCTGCACCATGCTTGTGGCGTTTTCCCCTCGAGTATGACGGCATCAAACAGCTTCTGAAGCATTCAGAAAATCGAATAGTACCTATGCAATTTATCAGCAAGATGTTTATAGTTTACAGGTAGAATAGCTGACCTAGGTCTTATTCAGGGATGTGTTCTAACAGAAGTTACACGGAGGGAGAAGGTTCCGGAGTGGTCTTTAGAGAGGTCACGTGATCTTCTGTGTTGATGGTGATCACCGGGGAGTATTTAGTGAGGCAAATCTTCACACACCCTGCAGCCTTATTGTGTAATGAATTCGGCAAGGCAACGGCCGAATTTTATGAAAAATCATCCAATAGACGGCACTCCTCACCGCATCTTTCATCTCGCATGCGGTTGGTCGATTTTTCATACTCTTTGCCCTTTGCCTTGCCAATTTCATTACGCAATAAGGCTGCTGGTCTTTTCTGCAAAGCTCCAGTCGTCTTTATAAGGTTCCCCCCCGATAACAAATAAAAAGGCCTAGAGCTTATGGTGACTGGAAAAAGGGGGCATTAAAGGCCAAAGCCTAATTTGATTGTCGGATCAAATATCAGAACCATTGGAATGCATGGAGAGGGACTCCCTTTTCCGCACTTAGACTCCATTTGGTCCGTCGTGCGTGGGGGCACTGGCTAGGGTTGCCAACTGTACTGTTACAAACAGTATTATACTGTTTTTCACTACATTATACTTTTTACTGTTGGGCTGAAATAATGTATACAAAATACTGTTTTCAGCATTGCCTAACACTAAGCACACATTAAGTGAGTGAAGCGTAGTCACAATAATGGTGTTTCATGCCAATGTCAAATATTCAATGTGGTAATGAATACAAAGAGGCGGAAAGACAGTAATAGAGCTTCAATAAATTTAATAAAAAATGAGGTTCTCATTTATTTTTATTTTAGTTTTGATTGTGGTGAGGCCTATGAGACTTTTAAAAATAATGCTAAATTGACAAGTTGTGCGAGAAGCACTAAAAAATATGTCTTTAAAAAAAAACCGTTTATTTTCGTTCTCAGACCTAAATATACTTTATTTCTGGTAAAAAAAGTTGGCAACCCTAGCACTGGCTAACATAGCCAGCCTAGCTCCGTACAAAAGCACAGAAGCTTAACAAGCTTCGCGGAGCGACCTCACTGTTCCGAGGGTTTCATCAGATCGGGCTTCGGGGTTCTGGAGATACGTATCAGCGCCTCCACCAGCCTGGTCGTAACAGATGGAGAACCGTTGACAAGTTGCAACGGAGTCACGATTCTCAGCAATGAGATAGCGATTAGTAAGACACAGACAAAATAAGACGAAACGAATCGATTCGAAGCAGAAATTTTCCGAATCAATGAAAGTTCAGAGTTCAGCTTGAACGTAACGGAGTCAATCTATCGCACAAATAAGTCAACTAATGAGTTTCTCCTGAAATTTTCCTTTACTAAGAATACATCTCGAAGGGTTTATTGCGAAAACCTCTGTGGCTTTTCTAAGTCTTGGAGAGCTTTGTTGGATTACGAGTAATCTGGGAAGCATTAATTAAATTTGCGTAATGCTAACATGTACACACGTGCAAATATTGGGTCTCTTAATTCATTATTGTACATCAAAAACAACATTACACACAGTCTACTAATGCCTAGTCTTTTTCCAACTATATTGGGGTCGGCTTCCAGTCTTACCGGATTCAGCTGATTACTAGTGTTTTATATGGAGCGACTGCCTATCTGACCGCCACAACCCAGTAACTTGGTAACACGGTATCCCTTGGCAAGACTGGTGTCAGATCACAAGCTTCTGACTACTCGTAACGACTGTCAAAGATCTTCAAATGACAGCCGGGACAAACGGCTTACCGTGCTTTCCGAGGCACGGAGGAAACTCGGTATGTTCAAATGGTCACCCATCAACGGACCGACCTCGTCAAGGGTTGCTTAACCTTGATGATCGACCCGTGCGGCTGTTATTATTTAGCCACGAGCTCCTCGCAACATTACATACAGTGTGATAATAAATTACATGTACAAAGACGACCTTAACTCGATGTTGAGTTCTCTTACAGCAAACCCTAGGGTGACAGAGAAAGATGATAATATAGTAGGCAGGATTCTGTGTACAATTTTGTATACAAACACACGCTAAAAACATTCCCCTCCCGCAGACGGGAAAAAGGACTAACATGTCTTAAATATCAAGTACATAACTAGCGAATACAGATGTGATTTTATGTACCTAATGATAAATATCAAGTTTATTTGAACCGATAATTCCAAATCAAATCCTAATTATAAGATTTCAAAGAGATACGTCTCACTAAACGGCAATATCGTTGGTATAGAAAGATTGCATACAAAATCTTCTTTCATTCAGTCAGTAATAAAATTATTTATTAAACAAATATATTTTAAAACAAGCTTTTTTGTATTCTTCTCAGCAAACCCTTTCATTTGATACCCATATCATAGAAGTGCACACAAAATAACTAGTCCGCCATCTTGGGCCGTCCGCCATATTGGATTTAGAATGACATTACTTAGCCCATAGCCCTTAGCCATGCATTGTCATCGAAACTAAACGTGTACGCAAAATTTCATCTTAATCGATGGAGGATAACTGCTTTAAAATTCAGTTGCAATTTAACACGAACACACATTCATACATTTTTTTTTTTTTTTTGATGTGTTTGCTCTTGACTCTTAGTCTAGGTCAGAGGTGACAGAGACAAAGTCGACGATGGAGTGACCTAATGTACATACATTGAAATAAAAATAATAAAAGCTTGTAAAAAATTCAGATGTCAGGACCTCAGCTGCGAAGAACTTGAGTCACGATCAAACGCCCCATGATAAATACTTAACGCTTTATCTGATTACTGCAATTGATCCCCGAGACCTCTATGATACTGAGAAGTTTTTTATGATCCACTGACCTACTGGCCGAATGAATGGATTGGATTTTTTTTTAAACGTTACCAAGACTAACAGTTTTTTCTTTGATAGCTTTTTTAACCCCTGACGGAAAAAGATGGGTGTTATAAGTTTGACGTGTGTTGCTGTGTATCTGTGTATCTGTGTGTCTGTGTATCTGTGGCACTGTCTGTGGCATCATAGCGCCTCAAGGGATGAACCGATTGTGATTTAGTTTTTTTTTGTTTGAAAGGTGCATGAGTGTCGAGAGTGTTATTAGCTATGTTTGAATAAAATCGGTTCAGCCGTTCAAAAGTTATGTATGGGCGTTTTACTGTTTGAATCGGGATGTTTTCGCCAGATAAATGTGTCGGGGGGTTTTTTAAATTTTGAAGTTTTACTTTTTGTTAACTTTATTTTGCACGCTGTGATCTCCTTTAAGACAAGTAAAATTGCAAAATTTGAAAAACCCCCGGCATATTTTTATTTTAAGCTACATAATTTATCTAGTACATAGTAGATACGCTTCGATCGGCAATCTATTGAACACGTAATTATGACACGATATCTTGCGAAAACACCCCGATTCAAACAGTAAAACGCCCATAACTTTTGAACGGCTGAACCGATTTTATTCAAACATAGCTAAGAACACTCTCGATTAAGTCACATTTGGGACAAAAAAAAACTAAATCAAAATTGATTCACCTGTTTGGACGCTATGATGCCACAGACAGACACACAGCAACACACGTCAAACTTATAACACCCCTCTTTTTCCGGCGGGGGTTAAAAAGTAGTACACCTATGACCTAATGTTGCTTTTTTTTTGCTATCGGGGGGACACCTTCATAAGGCGCCTGGAATTTTGATGGAAAAGGCCTGCACCTTTAGTCAAGTTGACAATCTACAATCGATAACGCTACAAGAAAACGAACCAATGTATGGGAATGGTCATATTGGTCAGACCATACAAATAGAAGGCGTTAACGATTGTAGAAAGAGATTCGATATTAAACGTTTGTAATATCTTGGCTAGGCGGGCAGGGAATGTTGGCTTTTTTACGCCACTCAAACTGTGATCACCATCAGCACAAAGCACAGGCCCCGTTACCCTGTTAAAAGATCACCACGGAACCACGTCTGTGGAACGCCCGTAAAGGTACAGTCAAGGGTCAAAAGTGCAGTCATACTCTCCCAAAACTCAAATGGCTGGTTTTTGTAGAAGAAGTTAAATTATTATAGAAATTTAAGTATAGATCATTCCTACTAACAGCGATAAGTTGAAATTCTGCCGCCTACAAAAAAAATGCCTTTTCTGTTTTGGTAGAGTGTGACTGCAATTTTGACCCTTATAGTACATTCCTGAGGATATTGTAAAGGATTCGCCCGTTTGACCCAATGTCGCCGAATATATAATAGATAAAGATTATTTTTCGTTAGGTATTAGTATGATGTTTATGTATATATTTGTTGACGATCCTAAATAAATATATTATTAACTTTTTCGAGATTTTCGATGGCCATATCCGTGTCTTGATTATACTTAATTAATAATAAATTCTAGTCGACGTGTTTTACATGATAAATTGATGATTAAAACCTGACATGCAACTTTGTTAAAATTATTCAAAGTTCAAGGCTAAAAGACCGAATTCCAAGCGAGCATAGCCGTCTGCAAAAGCTAGTTTTGAATAAAATGATCAGATGAATGCCATTTGTCTTTAGAATTACGAATGTCTTCATAATAATATATTACATTGTCTGAGTCTTTGTGATAAGCATCAAGAGATGGGGAGGTTGGGGAGAATTTCGCGGCTTCAATTAATTTTCTGTCTCGTGAATACTTGGGTTTTGTTTAGTCTATCTATGCCTTGCAGCTTTGATATTGTTTATTTGTCAAATATTTTAATTCAACTGAACTATTTAAAGGTACTTTTGAATTGTCAAACAAAAGATCTAGTTGCACATTCGCAAGCGTCAGTAGGTCTCTATATAGAAGAACGTGCAAGAAACTCCACGGACACTTTTCCATCAGTTTTAATTACAAGGTTACAATAATTTATTAAAGAATACATATATGTGAGAAAGATGTAAAAAGACGTGCACGTAAAAGCATCTAGAAACAAAAACAAGCAATACAATAAGTAATTAAAAACAGGCCCAGGCAGCTAATTTATGACCAATCCTAACTGATGGCGCCCGTTCACGAACAAGACGCATGGATCGGCACCACTCAGCTCAACCATCATGAAGGGAACCGAATGATCCAACACATGTGCTACCATCAGAGAGACTATAGAGAGAGAATTACATACTCATTATGATCGATCTGACCAAGATCATGTCTTCATCAAGACCTGTGAGTCTGTTTCTGTGTTTCCTCTCAAAATAGTCATCATCTCAACAGCTTTACAATATTCGAATAAGTGTTTGTTTAAACGGATTTGCATACCGATATTAATATAATGTATCTTATTCATTTGTTAATTCATATTAATCCATAATATATAATATTATTATACATGCGAAAGTAACTCTGTCTATCTGTCTGAAACCCTGGGAAGGAAATAAGATAGCTTTTACCACAGATGTCTTCATTAAGGGGGTGAAAGTTTGTATGGTGAACTAATAATTTCTCAAACAAGGCGGCCTACACATCTACAATATTAAAAAAAAATTGGCTATTTGAAGTTCTAATGCTACGCAGACGAAGTCACAGGCAACAGCTAGTTAAACATAATTGTGTGGCTTATTATTGGTACCCGGCCTACCCGGGACTCTCAAGCTTAGCTTTGAGAACTAATCTTGTTAGATCCCGAAATTGATACTCCATAAAAAAACAAACTTTCTACAAATACCGAAGAAAAATCAATCCCATCAAAATAAACACAAAAGTCCTGTACCCAAAAGCTAGCAACATTGTATACACCCGATAAGTTATTCCACCCCCAAGGTTCCCCGTCAGACTTGAGCCGTAACATGCACTGAATCAGGTCAGGGCTTATGTTACGATTTGATGGACAACATCCATTGCCTATTAATGAAGTCTGTAAGGCATGAAGGGGTTTAGCATGCAGTTCCGTAGGAAATCGATTGGAGGCTTACAGGGTTACATGTGACTTGACAGTAGTGTAATTTAAAATCTACACACACACACACTCTAAAAGTCACACAGGATGACTCACAGGATTTGGACACAAACTATGATGTTTTAATTTTTTTCCTTAAAATTAAGTCCCGACCCAAGTCCTCGTCTTCTATACTAATATTATAAAGAGGAAAGATTTGTATTTTTGTACTAATATTATAAAGAGGAAAGATTTGTATTTTTGTACTAATATTATGAAGAGGAAAGATTTGTATTTTTGTACTAATATTATAAAGAGGAAAGATTTGTATTTTTGTACGAATATTATAAAGAGGAAAGATTTGTATTTTTGTATGTAACGAATAAACTTCAAAACAACTGAACCGATTTGAAAAATTCTTTCACTGTTGGGAAGCTACACTATCCCCGGGTGACATAGGCTTACTTTATACTTTTTATCCCTGTATTCCCACGGGAACGGGAACAACGCAGGTGAAACCACGAGGCGTCCGCTAGTCTCTAATATTGAAGTAAATATTGAACTTTAAACAAAAAAAACATTTACATATTCTAGTAATTTGAAATGGTATTACGAAAGAGCTTACCCTGTATTCCAACGGGAACAAGGCAGGTGAAACCGCGAGGCGTCCGCTAGTCTCTAATATTGAAGTAAATATTGAACTTTTTGTATAAACATTTACATATTCTAGTAATTTCAAAAGGTATTACGGAAGAGAAAAATCAAAATGGCAACGAATTAAAACCCCACCATTAGGTCAAGAAATCCTGGGCATCAATAGTCCAGAACATCTTCAAGTTGTGAGGGAATACTAACATAGACAACTAACGGAGGAGATCACGAGACTCTCATAAGAAACTGCAGGCTTATAACGTATCTTCCAAGAGCAAAACGATAGCGTTTTTGCTCAATAATGGGGACTAAAAAAAATATCTTTCAAAGACAGTATTTATTCCAAGCTTTATTTATTCTTCGTTCAACTTCACCCAGTGTTGGATCATCGAATGATAGATATATTTTTACCTGGACATACTCATCTACGTAAGCTATTGTGTGGAACGCCGTCTTAATAGATAATTTTTCACTGTTTGTCATTGCAAAGGTTTTCGACGGCGATTTGCAAACAATTGTGCAGGACCTACACTGAAGGTAATTCCGACTTTTATGACATAAAGCGTTTGATCGCGAGATGATTGCAGATTAGTTTAGTATGTAGGAGCATTGTGTTTTCGATAATAAACTCAGAAACAATTTATAACACCGTTTTATAGACTGGCTTAACACGTTCCAACATAAAACATAACAAAACTGGCTCTTTCTTGCAGCTTCGTTCTCGTATATCCCGGTTCTTCCGTGCAATTTCCGGGGTAAAAGTAGCACTCAATAAAAACATCTTTGCTCTTCATATTATGCGGGTTGGTGGATGTCATATGTCTTCGAAATGTTGGTTCTAGACGAGATGCCATGTTTCCATACGCTGTTTTCCTTCACCGTTATGAGAACCAGAGGTGATGTATAGTATATTTTATTGTAATTACATCAATAAAATCAAAAAATACTTTTTAAACAAGCCTTTTTTCGTATTCTCTTAAGCAAATCCTTTCATTAGATTCCCATTTCATGGCAGTGCACACAAAATAACTAGTCCGCCATCTTGGGCAGTCCGCCATATTGGATATAGAATGACGTCACTTGGCTAACCTTGCATTGTCATCCAACGTGTATACAAAATTTCATATTAATCGGTGGAGGATAACTTCTTTGAAATTCAGTTGCAAGATTTGACCCGAACACACTTACATACATACTCGTACATACATTGCAAGTTAAATAAAAGCTTGTAAAAATCTTAATTCTATGGATACAATGGCGGTCTTATCATTGAAAGCGATATCTATCAGACAATAAGATGTAATTCTAAACAAAGTATCTGCCTGGATTCGAACCCACAACCTACAACTCGCAAGTCACGGCCGTTGACACGTGGCAGTTTGAATATACGTTGTACAAACTGGGAATGAAACACACAACACTTCTCCAATTTAACGTGCCCTGTAATTTTGTTACACGATGAGAAGCTCTGTTATAATTACTGGGGTATTGTCTGGGGGATTACTGCGGGTATCACAGTTACTGGGGTAACAGAATATCAACGCGTTAGGGTAGATTTTGTGGCAAGAAGTTTGGACGTGTTGACGCTGCTTAGCTTAGGACCAGACCATAATGCAAAACGCAGCAACGAGGATCTACAAGAGGGCCTAGACAAAGTTGTATTATTTCTGCAATAACGATTGTCATAAGTCCAAACTGAACTCTACTGAACTGTATGTATATTGACAAGTGCTAGCTTAATGTCAAGATGGTCAATAAATCACATTTATTTTAGACTAGCTCCTGCCAGCGGCTTCGCCCGCGTGAATGTCGAAAATTATCCCAAGGGAACATATTCCCGGGATAGAAAATATCCTATGTGCTATTCCAGACTATAATCTATCTCTGTGCCAGAATTCAGCCAGAACCGTCCAGCCGTTTGAGCGTGAAGAAGTAACAAACATACAAACACACTCACAAACTTTCGCCTTCATAATATTAGTGTGATTTTAGACAGCCGTTATGGCTGATAGAATGTTGTTTTATCCGAAGACGAAGTAGTATTTATTAGTACTAGTTTCGTATCATAAGGAAGATGTCACATCATCAGACTTTTTAATGTTCCCACTGCTGGGACACAGGTCTCCTCTCATAGAGGGAGTGGGCTATAATCAACCACGCGGGCCCAGTGCGGATTGGTAGATGACACATGTCTTTGAATTTTTTGTTCTAGTACAAGCCGGTTTCCTCACGATGTTTTTCTTCACCGTTTTGAGATGGAAGATGTACCTCTTTTCATATGCAAGATAACGAAATAGTCACTTTATAAAAACCACCAATTTGTTATCCTTAGTTACAAGTACATAAATTGTCTCTTAGGAGAACCTAAGTTACTGACATAGCCCGAAGAATTGCGAAAGTTAAATGGCAGTGGGCAGGGCACATTGCTCGCAGAACGGATTGCCGATGGGGCCGAAAATTTCTGGAGTGACAACCGCGAACCGGAAGACGATGCGTTGGAAGGCCTCCCACTAGGTGGACCGATGACCTGTTTGCTTGAGTTGCGGGAAGGCTCTGGATGCGAGACCCACGGGATCGGTCAATGTGGCGACGCCTGGGGGAGGCCTCTGTCCAGCAGTGGACGTCTTTCGGCTGATAATCATGATGATGAAGTTGTCCTTTTGTATGTATATGTCTGTTTTGTATACAATAAAGAATATGAATATGAAGAACCCAGTAGAGAACTAGCCCAGAATTGGAAATCCAGAATCGATACACAGATATAATATTTTTCTACGTTGTTACGTAGAGAGATGTTTTACTTTAACAAATGTTTAGATCTGTTGAACTTGAACAAAAATCAAGAACACAGTAAATTTGTCACAGAACTCTAAGCGGATCACAAGTGTGACAACAACGTATGCAAATACTATAGAAAGTACATAATGAGACCGTAAGCATCAGCATGTGTAAACCACAGCTAAATGCCTGTAGGAAGGTCGTGAAGCATAGCTTGTGGAATGCCCTTTTTGAAGACAGTAATTAGACGTGACTATGAAATAAGATGTCCATTCAGAGTGCCTCGTTGTTGAGAAATTCTTGCTCCATTTCCTTTTTGTTCTTGGTTCGGTATATTGGATGAAGGAGCTAAATAGGGTTGAAATTTTATGACGAAGGAAATGACGAAAGACCATTTCTTTTAAGAAATCGTTGAGGATGGAGATGACGATTAAGGTTCCCCGCAAGAAATATTTTGTGCGCGGGGTTAAAATGCATGCAGTTATTCAACAATGCAAATACTTTTATTTTGAAAATATACATTTAGTAGTTTTTGCATGATATCTAGACTCCCAAAGGTCTGTTCATGAAATTTCGCGCTCGTTTTCGTCCTAAATCATCATCCATTTCGCTACAAATTTGCAAGAGTGCTAATTCGTACGGGAACTAGCTTCTTACTGCTCATTACAGCATCTATCTATTTCGCACGTGTTGTCGGATGAGAAAGCATGCATTTTAACCCCGCACACAAAATAGTTCGTGCCGTTGACTAGGGGAACCTTAAGAGAAGTATGGAAGAAAAATAAATTTTGAACAAATCAATTTGGATAAGCACAAGAGAATGATTATCACGCGGGACATTACCGATCAGATTAAATCTTCAGTTAGAGGTCCTGTTAATGAATGAACCGGACTATCATATAACAAAACCACGTGGAGAGAGATCATGAGGCGAGTTACCTCCGCTGACCGCTCTGTCAAGAACGAAGCACAGAAGAATATAATGATAATGAAACCATTGCCCTGTAATGTGCAGAATAGTGAACTCATCAATAGCTTTCTACCTTATCTGGTTTTTTTTCTGAAAATGTATCGAAAAATAGTCTAATAATATTAGTCTAGTTATAACGAAAAAATGTAACTCAAATAATTTTGTAAGTTGTACAAACAGCCAAAGCTATGAAAGAACGGAGTCTACTAACGCAGGCGTCATCATGCTTACAAGGAGGCTGCAATCATAAACTAAAGTGAACTAGTTGGTACAGAAATAAAAAATTTGAACTTTGTTATGTATTGTCTGTCCTTCATATCTTTGACCATGTTCCCGCTCGACTTTTCATCAAATATGTAGTATCAAAGTCAGGTTGAAAATAAGCAGTTCCTTTTTAATTTTGTTCAATCCTGTTTTTAACCCCCGACGGAAAAAGAGGGGTGTTATAAGTTTGAGGTGTGTTGCTGTGTATCTGTGTATCTGTGTATCTGTGTGTCTGTGTATCTGTGTATCTGTGTATCTGTGTATCTGTGTATCTGTGTATCTGTGTGTCTGTCTGTGGCATCATAGCGCCTCAACGGATGAACCGATTTTGATTTAGTTTTTTTTGTTGGAAAGGTGATTGTGTCGAGAGTGTTCTTAGCTATGTTTAAAAAAAAACGGTTCAGCCGTTCAAAAGTTATGGGCGTTTTACTGTTTGAATCGGGATGTTTTCGCAAGATAAATGTGTCGGGGGTTTTTTAAATTTTTAAATTTTACTTGTCTTTAGTTACTTCCGCAAGTTTTCATGCAAACCTTGCCATGAATGTGAAAAGTAAGGCGATTAAGATAAATGCTACGTTCGTTTTTTCTTCTAATTAAAGTTGTTACGGGTAACGAGAGACATTATCATTCTCTGGAATACGTTGAATGTTTGTAAGCGTTATTTCCCGGGGATTTCTTAGGGAGTCTTCCTAGTGCCTTTGTCTTCTAAGCTAAAATGGAAGTAAGATTGTTTGTTTATAAAGGATCATTTGCTTTCACTGATGGACAATCAATGATAATATCTTCAAGATTACATACAAGTAAAATTTCAAAACCACCAACCCCGACACATTTATCTTGCGAAAACATCACGATCTAAACAGTAAAACGCGCATAACTTTTGAACGGCTGAACCGATTTTATTCAAACATAGCTAAGAACACTCTCGATACAATCACCTTTCAAACAAAAAAACTAAATCAAAATCGGTACATCCGTTGAGGCGCTATGATGCCACAGACAGACACACAGATACAAAGCAACACACCTCAAACTTATAACACCCATCTTTTTCCGTCGGGGGTTAAAAATAGACGGAAACGGCAGGGACATAAATGAACCCGAAATGAAATCGAAATGGTACAGATTGATCGATGTTTGAGGTCTTATTTGGGCCTTGGGTCAATGAGATCAGATGGCAGTAATTCTTTAACTATTTTCACCGGCATTTTACTGATATATGAAGACTTTGTTTCTTCAGAAATATAATCATTGGGAGAAGCAAAGCTGATACCAGAACAACAGACAGATGGGAGTGAAATCGCGTGTAAGACCTGACTCGCACATACCAGAGAAGCATAGGACATAGGTACGAGACCTATACTTAATAGTGGGTTCTATCTGGCATTACGACGGCAATATATTATTCTTGAACGCCGATTATTTGCTAGGTATTATGAGACTGTGTGCCCTACTGTAGGCCGAAGGTCTTCATTCGGTTTCTCTATATTGAGCAATCTGAACCCAATAGGGATGTTTTCTGGGTAGAAAAATGATAATTCTACTTAGTCCGTCAGTGAGATTATTAAATAATATTGGACCCATATTTTTGCTTTATCGAATAAACAAAAATTTGCAAAGATAAAGCGCAGCAAAGTTTATGACTGGTGGCTTGTGACGTCACTTTGTCAATATAAAGTGTAGCACAGCGTGACGTCACACGATATTTCAACGCACTATATCGTAGTATTTTTTTGTTTACGTGGCAAAAGAAAAATACGTGTCCAATTTTTTTAGGTTATCTAACTGACGGACTAAATAAATATTTTTTGCCAACTACCCTATCTATTCCTTTAGGTCGCAGTACAATTCATCTCGCCATCTCTTTCGTGGTCAACCATGTGGCCGGTTCCTGATATTTGGGACCCAATATATGGCTACTTTCACCCTGTTCTCTTGTGGCATGAAGCAGAAATAAATACAACCAATATATTATTTTATACTGCTTTATATACGATACAATATACAACAAAACCTTTATTTCAGTAGGTAGATACAAAATTTTGATACGATCCCTTGCGGCAAAAATAACGGCGATAAATAGAACCCTGTTCATAAAGTTATGTAATACACATTTATATTATGTACTGCGGATATTTTGTTATTTATTTTCTACTCTTCTGTTGGTATTACCACCCGAGTTCGTAAGTTAAATATATTTAGGGTGCCGCAAGTCATGTTGCTAGGCCCTGTAATTATTCCAGTGTTAGGGCAAAGGGGTCTTATCATTGTTATCATATTGTTAAGGAAAGGGAAGCTACTCAGAGAGCGTGTTGGTGTTTATATACAATGTCGTAATCAATTTTTTGTTCAGGCTGAATCTATTGACAACCAAGGGGGCGTGCAACAAGGGGGAGTTTTGGCGGTAACGCGATGGCGTCTATGTTGCGTCTCTGTTTTATTTTCCTAAAATTGTGTTAAACTGAAAATGAATAGTGTAAAAATGGTGGTTTTTTTTATGTCTAATAATATTTGTGAACCAGAGATTACTTCCTACAAACAAACACACAAACTTTACCTCTTTATTATATTATATAGTATAGAACGTGCTAACCTAGCATATTTGGCGATTAGTTCTGGCAAAGACATCTAAAGTCTACTTAGAATCATCGGGAAAAAACGTTCAGGACTTTTTTTGTATTCCTTGAATAAAGCTCATTGACATAATCTGCGGCATTTAAATTCTGCTAGATTTCCTGGTACCGCGTTCCCATACATTTTTTGCTCCAATAAAACTGTTCTAACAATAAATGCCACGTGATAAATGATATTACCAAAACCCTTTTACAAAAGGCCCTTAAAATGACAAAGTTTGTGTACGATCCACTCCGCGGATATTATTACGAGAAATAGCTTTACTTTAGGCAGTATCGCACGTTACAGGGGCTGAAGACAAACCTTACACGTGTTTAGACTAAAATAATCATGTTTCACGTTTATGACACGTCTTTAAACTAAAATATTCATAACCTTACATTCTCTTTTAACAAATGTATAGATCAGAAGGACAAAACAGGAGTGTGTTGGTAACAGCTTTCAATATAATCGCTATTAAGTTCTCTGCCATATATCATAAAAGTTATAGTCATTGATTCGAATTGTACCTGACGTAACTTGAAAACATGTTTTTTAGGGTTTCGTACCCAAAGGGTAAAACGGGACCCTATTACTGAGACTCCGCGGTCTGTCTGTCTGTCTGTCACCAGGCTATATCTTATGAACCGTGATAGCTAGACAGTTGTTTTTTTTTACAGATGATGTATTTTCGTTGCCGCTATAACAACAAATACTAAAAACAGAATTAAATAAATATTTAAGTGGGGCTCCCATACAAAGAACATGATTTATCTGCCGTTTATTGCGATTATGGTACGGAACCCTTCATGCGCGAGTCCGACTCGCACTTGGCCGCTTTTCTTTTTATAATTTTGTTCTTAAATAAAAGGTATAGACATAGAAACATTTTATCCGTTTAAATCATGTAAATCGATCTACGCGTTTATGAGATATTAACTCATTACTGAAAGCTAAGTGAAAGGGTCGGGTCTCCCTTGTTTGACCGAAAGGAATTTGACAAATTTTCACTTCCCAAACATTTTTCGCATAATTTCTTTTGCCAAATTATTACTTAGCAAAAAATCTCTTCACAAATAATTGTAACGCAAACCTAATGTTTGGCAAGTGAACGTTAAAACAATAACTTGTTTCCCAACTAGTACTTTCACCAATTTCTATGTGGTCTAATATTTCAGTTGGAATAACACATTTTACGCAAAATAAAATAAGCCGAATATTGTCGCCAGTTTTCAATTTACCATTTCTATTCAGTCAATTGCTTAGTCAATGACAAAAAATTGGGTTACCTAGATGTTTCATCGAAAAGAAATTGACAAATTATTACTTCAGCATTTTAATTATATAAGCTGCAATCAACTGCTCCTGTTTATAAAATTTTGGTAAGCACTCAGAGGGTAAGCATAAAAAAACATTTTGAGCTGCATATAAAAGTAGCAAAAATACTATACTAGTCTATGAATATATTATGGTTTTTTTTTGGCTCCTCGTTGCGCTCGTCGCGTTCGCGCTCGCTTCGCAATTGTCTCTCGTTTTCTGGCAAAAATGTCATCGCTCGCGCTATACTGCGCTCGCTCCTTTCTGTTAGCTAGGTTCATGATACCCTGGGAGCCAGATGTGGGGGGATGTTTACTGTCTAAACATTTTTGGTTGTAATAAATAATTTAATTAAAGATCAAATGCCTTAATGACACTATCCTTAGTAATATTCTGCCAAGTAAAAATTTGACCAAATGAAAATGTGCGTACTAAAATTATTCCAAATATTGCATTGGTTTAAAAAAAGGTTGCTAAAATTTGTTTGGTTAGTGAAATTTTGTCAAAATCTTTTCAACAAAACGGCAGGCTCCCGAAAGGGTCGCGGACGCCCCTTACTGCGATACGTTTGTTTTGATCGCGTTAGCGACACTGCCTACAATTTTTTTATTGGTATCGTTTTGAAATACTGGCATACATTGGTAGACAGGTGTTTACGACCTTTATTTTTTTGTTATCTGGCGGTGGCTTTAGTTTGTTGATGAGCAAGCACCTGACACTAGTCTTGGCAAGGAGTTTCGTGTTGTCCAGTTGCCGGGTGGTGGAAGCAAAGTTGGGAAACGCCTTGGTTGATTTTGATGAGCGAGAAGCAATAAAAAGCTAGCTAGACAATGGTTCAGACTGATTGTAACATTTGGTAGTAAGTGTAGTAAACAAGAAGAGTCAGAAGATGAACTTTTTGACAAATAAAATGATCTGTCGACTAAAATGACAAACTTTGTGTACCTACGATCCACTGGGGGCACTGGGGCTGAAGACAAACCTTACACGTGTACTAACATAATCATATATCACTTTTATGACACGACTTCAAACTAAAATATTCATAACCTTACATTCTCTTTTAATGTACTGTTTTGGGACAGAAGGACCAAACCGGGGTGAAGTTAGTAACAAAACTCTTTCGAAGCGCTTCTTTCTGACGCTGACACGACATATATCAAATTTTGTGAGGCCAAAATTTTGCCACTTCCTCGGCGACTTCGATGATGTTATGAATAAAACTAACCTTGAAGAGCTTTTTCAGATTTACAATAAAAATATGGAAATAAATTAAACACTGGACTGTGTGTGTGACCTTTCGTAGTGTACTAAGGATGAAAATAATTACAAGAAGAGTTAGAAGAGGAACTTCTTGACAGATCATTACGTTTTCCTGTAGAAATGATGGACGTAAGTAATGGCAGATGATATAATTAAAAAAACAACAAATCTGCGACTCGGAAAGAAAGATAACTTAGTTTTGTCCAAAATAGAGTCATTCTGAACACATAAAGCACCTACCTACAATAAGAAATACCAAACAGTCATCTTCCTTTGTAAAAACCATAAAAAGACTCATAAAACTCACACACAACAAATTCCAAACTAAGTAATCCTTCTGTATATTCTATTTCATGTCCAACATAATCCTGAAGAAAAAAACAGTTCACAAAGAAGGGTGGCCCCATTTCATTGCCTTCTTCGGACTATTTATAACAGAAATTGTGTACTAAAACTGAATGTTTACAGTCAACGACTGTTACCACGTTTGACGGTCGTGGCCGATTGCGACAAAAAATATTCGTAGGGCTGCTAGCGGAACTAATAAATAAGTTGTGGAGAGGGTAGTCGTAGTTATATTTCATGTGTGACTTGCTGTGAATGTCAGTGACGGTCTTCATTACTTGCTTTGTTGTTCAGGTTATGTTTATTAGAAGAATCTATGTTTTCCTCATACATTTTCATCATCATAATTATATAACATTGTTCATTTTTGTACATTGTTTATTATTTAGATATTAATTATTAAACTAAGTTGTGCATATGAGGGTAGTTGTAATAGTTTTATTGCATGTGTTATTGTTTGCTGTGGGTATCAGTGACTATTTGTATAGCTTGCTTTGTTATTCAGGTTATTTTTGTTTAGGAACTCAATGTTTTTCTCACACGTTTGCATCGTCATTAGATATTAACTATTAAACTATGTTGTGGATATGTATGAGGGTAGTTTTAATAGTTTGTCATGTGTCATTATTAGACTGTGGGTGTCATTGACGATATGTATAGCTTGCTTTGTTGTTCCGGTTATTTCTGATACAGGAATCTATGTTTTATATAGTTTCATCATCATTCGATATTAACTTTCAAAACTAGTTTTAGATATGAGGATAGTTGTAATAGTCTAATCATGTGTTATAGTTAGGACAGTGCGTGTTAGTGATGATGACCTGTATGTTGCTTTGTTTTCCAGGTTATTTTTGTTACAGGAATCTTTGTTTTCCTCATTTTCATCATCATTATTATCCAACCTTTCCTTTGTTGTTTATTTTACTCGTTTTTTTTCCCTCATAACGAAATTGATAAAAAGATACACAAAGCAAGACGTTTCTCGGTCGCAATCATCGCTTAAATCGAAATATAAGAACGAAAATTAAATCCGCAAAATTATTCAGCAAGGTCGAGAAATCCAATATAATTCTAATTTTCCGTCCGAGATAATTTATAATGTAACAAATTATTTCGGCTGTGACAGCCCTGCGTCGCCCTGAAGCACCCATCGCGATGTAATAAGTAGGGACATCCTCCCACTACAGTAACTGTGCCCATAAGAATTTGAATTTAATGCTAAACGCTTTTTGAATAACCCAAACTTGATGATACGAAATAATTTTATGTACGCAAAACCTACTTAATAATAAGTGAAAAAGTATGTAAATTGTTCGGTCCCGTAACAATTGCACTTATAACCGTCCGTCACGAAATTTCATTTCAATTTATTGAAGGTGGAGGAATGTTTAATTGGATTGCGTTGAGATCGACAAACGCCTTTGAGAGACATTTCAAGACAAATGAACAACAAAGAAAACAGCTTTCTGTGTTCATTCAATTCTGTCCTAAGATAAACAACGACAACGAAGGAAATTCGTACACACCTATTTTCGGTAAAACTCAATTATTTTTATTTAAACATCTAAACTAATTTTATATACAACTATTTTCTTTCAGGTCCCAAGACACTACCCTGGGGCACACCGTAAATCGTAGGACATATTTTATTTGATTACTATTGTGTTCCTAAGAAAATAGTAACTAGATCGCCGAATCTTGGGAATATGTGAAGGGATGAGACCTAATAATGAAGACTACATTAGAAATCTCGGATAAAATTCGTGAAGCATGTTCTCAAATGCCAATTCAGGGTCACCCTACCACCATATGTAGGGAACAAAACTTCACAACAGTGTTGTAATAGTCATTTTTTACACAACAACCCCGATCCGATTCGCGACAAGTAAACAGCGAGTATCCGCTCCTGAAACTCGATATACGGATATAGACTTGTGTACATAGTGTGTCTATAAATGTTTCACACTGTCGTGAGTACGAGCGAGCGCTGTTACGAGTACAAATCACATGCACAAACATGAGGGGGAAATACTTTCGAAGTTTACGGGTTCAACATACACGTGTGTATAATGTATAGGTTTAGCATACATAACGAAATGTCACGGCTGAAATATGTGAATGTTAACTTGAAGATTTTGAATCGTTACTGCGTTACTTCGTCTCCGAAGGAATCTAGATACTAGGATATTTTTGTAAAAAGCTAACCTTTTTACTTGCCTGTTTTTTTTTTTGGGCAATTTTAGTCATTGAAATTTTACCCCTTTCCTGTTGACAGATTGATCTGATATTTGGTTTACACCTTTAGTTCTGATGAGAATACAATTGAATATATTCAGTGTTAT
Source organism: Orthosia cruda (assembly GCA_964057195.1). Taxonomy (NCBI): domain Eukaryota; kingdom Metazoa; phylum Arthropoda; class Insecta; order Lepidoptera; family Noctuidae; genus Orthosia; species Orthosia cruda. The sequence continues at coordinate 3,781,338 of OZ059827.1, forward strand.
TGTAAACCCAAGATAAAATGGCGGAATACATATTTTTTACAAGCCATATCATTTGCTTGCTTATGAAAAAAAATCAGATCTAATACCGCCGCCAAAAAATGGCCCAACATTACATATTTTTTTCATAACCACTTCGACGCGGGTATCAAATGAAAGGGTGTGACTAGTAGAATGAAAATTCCAAAACTAAAATGGTCGCAGGTACAAAATGGCGCAAACTTAACCAGAATATCGGTCCACCTAGTCGGAGGCCTTTCGACGCAGCATCTTTCAATTCGCGGTCGCCAGTCCAGAACTTTTCATCCCCATCGACCATCCGTTCGGCGAGCAATGTGCCCTTCCCACGGCTACTTAAGTTTCGCAATTCTTTGGGCTATATCGGTAAATTTGGTTCTACTGCGGATATTCTCATTTCTGATGCGATCGCGCACGGACACTCCGAGCATAGCCCTTTCCATAGCCCTTTGGGTGACTTTAAGGCCCGGACTCCACCAAAGCGGAGATGTGCGGAGACGAAAGATGTGTGAATAAAGAAATTCTATTGGTTGTTTAAAAAACATCTCCTCTCCGCTTTGGACTTCTCTGCACATCTCCGCTTTGGTGGAGTCCCGGCTGATGAGGCCCATTGTGAGCCACCACGTCCACGTCTCAGTCCCGTAGGTAATCACTGGCAACACACACTGGACGAGAAGATACCGCGGTAATTCCCGAACTCTACCGCAGCCGAGTCGGATTCGACGGTTGCCTTCTTTCTCGACTTCTAACTGGGCCGTTTTTGCCAGGTAAATTCATTTGAATTTGCATTGTACCGTATGGTGTCGGACGTAAAGAATAGCACCAGCCCATATCTTCGCATGCGTGCCGTACGAGGCGACTAAGGGACTTACTTGAGAATGGGCAGCAGCATTCTCTGTGCGCTGTATCTATCTACCATACTGCGATCGCCAATCCGCCTGCCATGCATGGAGATTATGGCAAAACCCCCCATGAAAAACACAAAGCAAAAAATTAACCCTAGTGCCAGGCAGCCCAGCTATTGCTCGACTACCGTAGGCAGTCTTAAAATGAACATGGACAAACCAAAGGTCTTGTCGAATGTAACACCCACTCCTATCAAGATAGGAGACTCTACACTTCAAGTTGTAGACTATTATATCTACCTGGGACATAATATATTAAGTAACGTAATATATTTTAGTAAAAAATAAAAACTTGAAAATAAGAGTAATTTTGTAGGTCCTATGTACCAGTCATCACACCACTCTCCTCATCAATCTAGGGTTTTGATAAGATTCATAAGTAAAATCGCGGGATGCGTGCTATTTACATAATCATTTACTCAGGTTACGCTTCGCCACGACAGTTATATTTTTTAGCCTTTAGTACATTATTAGCTTTCTTTTCAATAAACCATTTAACTTGAAAACATTTTTTACTTTCCAGATACATTACAAGTACAGAATCTACTGCAGTCTATGTGCTTTTTGGTCGTAGTATATTCACGTAATCACATCGGTTGGGTTGGACTTGGAAATTTTAATAATTCGCAAAATGTAGTTATTAATAGACATAAGGAGGATTATAATCATACCATTACAATAGTACCTTGATTCTAAAGTACATTTCCTCAAAACGTTTTCCACTTTCATGAAAAACCGGAATGAGCTATTCCTTTGTCTATCGGCGGCTATAACCGAAAATACTCTGAACCAGGATCTGAGGATAAAACACAGGCTTGGGACTACTAAGCCGCAGCGATAGAGGAAATACGAATTTTCGTCCATTCTCGGTAATTGGATTCTTAACCCTGAAAACAAGACACTTCTGCGTCACCATTAAGATCAGTCATATAGATAGCTTATATATGCGTAATACGTTAATACCAGCGTGACAAACATTTATTACAACATTCCCTCTTCATGTGACAAGAGCAAGAAAATTTGTGTCAGCCATTAGTTACAATTAGTGTGGCAATTTGTGTACAAAGGTCTTGATGAAGATCGTTGCAAGTTTTACAGTTCTGCGTACTGGGACTTAATGAGGGTTCCATTTTTTGATTAATGTTTCGGTTGGTGACTTCAGGAAATTGTGGTGTTCATTCTGGTCACGACGCTGGCCGTCCTTAACGCTGTTAGCTAATTCGAAACTGCTCTCCAGACACTGGCTTTACAAGTGTCGAGTGCGGAAACGGGGAACAGTGAAATAGAGGCCCGCTTGCCACTCAATTCACTTCGTTTACAAACATAAGTGTTCAAGCGTTTTTCTGCCCGTTTCCGTCTATCGAATAACAGCCTTTCTCATGGTCCTTGCGTGCTTAAATTGCTGTTCAAACAGCGTTTATTAAAGCATTAAGGTATTAAATCGATAAAAGTCTGTAGATATACTCTGGTTATTATAACTATGCAGAACTCATAATTGGTATCCCCAAAAAGTTTAGTATGAGGTGTGTTTTTACTTCTGTCACTTTCGTGGTACATGAACTGTCAGATTGCTTACACTGTACATTGTTTTTCAAAAATCCAATTAGAAAAATGGTTAAACCTATTAGAAGTGGAGTGCGAGAGTTATTATACTACATTGTTATGTAAATTCCAAGATGTGAAGGAACAGCACAATGTCGTTCTTAGACAAAAACGACAATGTTTACAAGATATCGCAACGTTGAGCTAATGATTTGATTTTTGTATAATACATTATTTAACCAAGAACATTTTGCCGAATCGCGATCACACTGAGAAAACAGTCACAAAACTGTATCAAATCCACACTGCAAGGTTCTAAAGTGACTAATGTTTCTAAAGTGACTAATGTTTACCAGGAATGAATTAGAATTTAAACAAAATAGCCTATCGAAAACCACAAAAAAAACAACTATCAAAATCCTTTATCGTAGTACAGACGATGTTATCTGCCCAAAAGTTTCGGTATTACACATTTTTTGAATAAGGCTTAGTTATAATAGCCAAACTATAAAACCGGACTTTAAAATAAGCCATGGCTATCGATCGAGAATACGGAAGTAGCTGGACCAGCCAGCACTATTCTTAGGGGAGACTATAACAGTCCCACAAGGGTAAAAAGTTGTGGCCATAAATCCGCTGTCTTTATTACCTCTATACTTCATCCATTCGGAAAGAATAGAACAATTCGACTGTAATAAGAAAATATAAGGACGATAATGTCTGGTTCCACGAATCATGGAATATTTATGATCAATTACGACTTCATTATTTCCGATTATATGGGAAGAAATCGCTTCATTTAGAACAATATTTATTGATATCGTTCTGGCTTCCAATCTGCTTCGTCTGTACTTTGCCATATTGCTTCATCTACAATTCTAAAGCATTCGAAAATCGTTTCAACGACGGACGTCAGAGCTATTTAGTAGTGCATATATGTACGACGATTCAGACCTTTTTAAAGAACTCCAGCGTTTCCACCAATAAGGTCAACGTGTGACCTTTTATGGGTGACCCTTCCCGGCATTTCCGACAACCGAGCAATAAATTTCTTGCATTAGTCGCTATTAATCACTTTATATGGACTATCATCACTCATCCTGTCCTCAAATTCAAAATTATCATCTAGAATTTTGATATGGGTTTTGTTACTGGCCATTACCAAGTCTAAATAAAACTTATATTTTTTTTAAACATGGCTGCCCTTCCCCGCGTGCGTTGGCAGTATTCACATGGGAGAACTGTAGTTGTTGTTTTTAGAGTTCCGTAGCCAAATGGCAAAAAACGGAAACCTTATGGGTTCGTCATGTCTTTCTGTCTGTCCGACCGTATGTCAAAGCCACTTTATTCGGAAACTATAAGAACTATGCTGTTGAAACTTGGTAAGTAGATGTATTCTGTGAACCGCATTAAGATTTTCACACAAAAATAGAAATAAAAAATTGGGGTTTCCACATACTTAGAACTGAAACTTAATTATTTTTTTTTCATCAAACCCATACGTGTGGGGATCTACGGATAGGTCTTCAAAAATTATATTGAGGTTTTTAATATCATTTTTTTCTAAAATTAATAGTTTACGCGAGAGACACTTCCAAAGTGGTAAAATCGCCCCCCCCTCTCTGTAACTTCTAAAATAAGAGAATGATAAAACTAAAAAAAAATATATGATGTACATTACCATGTAAACTTCCATCGAAAATTGGTTTGAACGAGATCTAGTAAGTAGTTTTTTTTAATACGTCATAATTTACCAAGTACGGAACCCCTTGTCCGACTCGCACTTGGGCGGTTTTATTATTTCTTTTTTAAACAACCGCGTACGTCAAAGGCATGCTTGTATAAATGTATCGTACAAACTACTCGTATGTAGTACTTGTAATGTTTTGTCTATGCGATGTAGTTTTCTTTCATTCATCGTCCCCACATTTTTTATTCTGTTTGGTTTTTTGTTCAATGGGTTTAGTTTAACGTCACTACTTTATTGATATTCATTATGTAACAATTATAAGCAAATTGTGTTTGAATAACAATTAAATTAGGCCCAGAATGCTATAGATTCATATATAATGTATATAGACGGGATATGATACTGATATCCAAAAAAAACTTTTTGCAAAAAATACTACTAGTTTTGTATTTGGAAGTCGGTAGTATTTTTTTGCAAAAAGTTATTTTTATTTTTCACTTTTTAGTTGTACCTACCTAATAGGCAAGTTAGTAAGGGAACTATTTCGCCAGAATAGATTTCATGAAACTTGAACATAACCGGGGAAATGAGAGATTTTCTTACCAATTAAGAGCGAACTGGCGTGATGTTATGTTATGATATGGTATAAACAACAAACAGACATGCGATTGCAGCAATCCCGAGAGATATTCCGTTATTTATTGAAGAGTTTTGTTGTATATCTCCGAAGTTTTTCATCAGATCTTCACCAAATTAAAATGGGACCAATTTCGGAACATACTTTTTCAAACGAAAAAAGAATTTTCAAAATCAGTCCACAATTGACGGAGATATCGGTGAACATACACAAAAAATAAAATAAAAACAAACATGAAGTCGAACATAGAACCTCCTCCTTTTTGGGAAGTCGTTTAACAAAATACCGGATTGAATCCATTGACTAGATATATTGCCATGACAACGATGTGATGACTGGTTGGTTGGGATCGGAACACCGTGTTCGGTTGTTGGCAAACAAGAGGATAGATAATCCCTTAGTTGCGTGTAACGTCACCCATGAGTGAGATGCTGTTATTTGCAAGGCTTTACACCGACTTGGTAAATATACTCGTACAGACGGTGAGTCCCAAGATAGGGAAACATGGAGTGCAAATCTCGTTCAGCTTTGGGTTAAAGAAGAGTGAGAAAAAAGTGAAAGAGTCACCAATAGCAGAGTAACAAGTAAAATTTCTAAATTTAAATAACCCCCGACACATTTTTATTTCATGCTATATAATTTATCTAGTACATAGTAGAGACGCTTCGATCGGTAATCTATTGAACACTTAATTATGACACGATATCTTGCGAAAACACCCCGATTCAAACAGTAAAAAACCCATAACTTTTGAACGGCTGAAATCATCAACAACTCGACAAAATCATCTTTAAAAAAAAAAACTAAATCAAAATCGGCTCATCCGTTTAGGAGCTATGATGCCAAAGACAGACACACAGATACACAGCACCACACGTCATATTTATTACACCCCTCTTTTTCCAACGGGGGTTAAAAAGGGGCTATCTAGAACCTAAAACTAAAACAAGCGATGATTATGAATATTAATAAGCCAAAATCATTCCTACTGCAGCGATACAAGCCTAATGGGAGATCGGGAGGGACGAATGTTGCAAGTGATGAAAATGCCAAAAAATGCCGCAGAAATTGACAGAAAATATTGCCTTACTTTTGTAATTAATTAATGTAAAACCATTACGTAATTAATATTAAACGTTGAAATGGTTACAATGAGTGCACCGGGCACTGATGTACTCGGAAAACGCAACCAATGAGGTCAATATGGCTTACATACACATATAAACGATACAAATAATATTTTTGTAGTAAACAATCATATGAAATAGCTTTCAATCACATAACAAATAAAAAATGACGAAAATTTCACGTTATTGGCGTGATATATTTCTGAGATTTTGCTAAGTGAATGGAAAGCTTCGTGCTTGCCAAATTCTAAATAGATACAACATACTGCGAAACTGTAGTAGACCAATTTGGATGGACATCAAGTCCAAACTTAAAGTAGGGGAGTTTGTAATTTTCTTCAAAGAGACTTGGGAAGTTTCCGGTACAAAAACTAGAAGAGAAAAAGATATTTAACAGAGGGGAACCTCTGTTAACCTTGTCCTAAGGATGAAAACAGATATACTGCATAATTATGCTGCATAACTGCAGAGTAGCCCGTCTGTTAAAACGACGACAGTCGCCATCGACCTTGAGGGAACAAAACGTGCAATTGTTTCACCCCGGGCGACACAAAATTCTTCAATATTTTATGACTTAAAAAAAACCTTAGATCAAAATGTAGATAATTAAATTGTCTTTGAGATGATGAAAATTTCATTAAAATACGCCCGGTAGCTTTTGTGCGACTGTAGTTTTTTGTCCGTGTTAGACACAGCTTTACAAATTAATTACACTATGTTACACAAATAAAACTCAAAACGTTCTTACATCAAATTATTAAGAAAATAGTACACTGAAACATATATCTTTCCAAAAAAAATTCGCCTAGCCGTTTAGACGTGATTCCTATTTTAAAATCAGCTACTGAGGGGTATCTGCGCCTTAAGACAATCCTCCGTACGGCAACATTCGTCGATCCTTAGTATCTCGTTTCAGCCTCCGTGTTCAAAGCATTTCTTAAGATATATGAAACTCCTTGGATAATGACAAGTTTCAGGATCTATTTCCTTCCAATCAAAATTTGACCTCGGCAACTTCAGAGATCAACTTTTCCGAATAATTCAGTTATTACAATAACTTGAAACTTAGTATCTAGATTCTTATTCCCAAATCTGGAGACTTTGAATCAGTAAGTAGGCACATGCACCCTGAATGACCTTTGTGAGTTAAAACATGGTACCTGAAACGTGGATCCAGGAGACACAATGGCTTTTTAATTGTTTCGATAATTACGGCATTTAACTGGCAAAATTTTAGAATTATCGATACGACAAAGTAGAAGTAGGTAGGCAGAGAAACTATTAATAAACTGTAACCCTAGACTCAATATCAGGTCGGTTCTCAAGTCCGTCGTACTTTGGCATTGAACGTGATCAACATAGCAATAAGGCTCGGTTTTCCTTCAATACTTGCCGAGAAAATAAATGCTTCGCTCAAGTATTAAGTTCGAGGAACTTGTGTGACCTTGGAGGGCGTTTTATGGAAAATTGACAGTTCAACATGGCGTAAGCGTAGAACAGTGGTGGTCCAGTGGTAACGGCGCCAACTTATGTGCAGGTCGTGGTTTCAAATCCCAGGCAAAGTTTAAGGAACTTGTGTGACCTTGGAGGGCATTATGGAAAATTTACAGTTCAACATGGCGTAAGCGTAGAGCAGTGGTGGTCCAGTGGCAACGGCGCCAACTTACATTTCGATCGTGGTTTCGAAACCCAGGCAGGCCCTTAACTTTGTATACATTATTTCATCTAAATCTAAAAACCGGCCAAGTGCGAATCGGACTCGCGCACGAAGGGTTCCGTACCATTATCGCAAAAACGGTAAAAAAATCACGTTTGTTGTATGGGAGCCCCACTCAAATATCTATTTTATTCTGTTTTTAGTATTTGTTGTTATAGCGGCGACAGAAATACATCATCTGTGACAATGTCAACTGTCTAGCTATCACGGTTCATAAGATACAGCCTGGTGACAGACAGACGGACCAGGGAATCTTAGTAACGTAGTCTTAGACCGTTTTTACCCTTTGTATACGGAACCCTATAAAAAACTTTTTGTAAAAAAATACTACCGACTTCCAAATACAAAACTACAAAGTGAAAAATAACTTAATTTTTTGAAGTCGGTGTCTTTCGTAGGTACCATTTTTTTGCGTTTTGGACACCGACTTCAAAAAATTAAGTTATTTTTCACTTTGTAGTTTTGTATTTGGAAGTCGGTAGTATTTAATTTCAAAAAGTTTTTTATTTTTCACTTTTTAGTTGTACGTACCTAATAGGCAAGTTAGTAAGGGAACTATTTCGACAGAATAGATTTCATGAAACTTGAACATAACCGGTGAAATGAGAGATCTGCTTACCCCTTAAGAGCGAACTGGCGTGATGTTATGTTATGAAATGTTATAAACAACAAACAGACATGCGATTGCAGCAATCCCGAGAGATTTGCCGTTATTTATTGAAGAGTTCTGTTGTATATCTCCGAAGTTCTTCATCAGATCTTCACAAAATTAAAATGGGAGCAATTTCGGAACATACTTTTTCAAACAAAAAAAGAATTTTCAAAATCGGTCCACAATTGACGAAGATACCGGTGAAAAAAAAAAAAAAAAAAAACAAACTTGAAGTCGAACATAGAACCTCCTCCTTTTTGGGAAGTCGGTTAAAAAACGGTGAAAGAAAACCGTGAGGAAACCGGCATGTCCTTGAACCAAAAATTCGACAACATGTGACATAAGGTGGATTGAGGCCCGTTCCCTCTCACAGAGAGGACACCTGTGTCCCAGCCGTGGGAACATGAAAGGATTATGATGATGAACATGGCGAAAGATAAAATAGCAATTTTTCAATAGTTTCAGTTTGATTGACCGGAGAGAGAGTAGCTCAAAAATCAGACTAGTCTTGTCAAGGAATTTCATAAAAATCGTTTTCAATAACTCAGTTTTTAAATCTTGGCGCAGTACATCCCTGCCTTTCCCTCCAGGAATCCAAATAATGTCTAACAATAAAACTTCAATAGGTAATAACACGAGACACGTGTATTCCAAGGAATTCTTCTGAATTACATTTCTATTACCCGACATTCCTCAAAGGCGGGCTCCAAAGTATTTTTCATTTTCTCGCTTCGTACTTTCCCTTTCACACACATGCAATGTGATAGAGATGGGCTATGTGAGTTCGTTTTCAGTTTTAACGATTAAGTGGGAGACTTCGGGACTGTTTATCAGTGTTGACCTCAAGAATGTTCAGCGTTAGTAGTCCGGTCCAAATATACATTATCCCTTGCATAAATTACACAGTTATGCTAACCGTTACATTACAGTAGTAACAGTATTATTATGACCGGCATACTAGACATATCTCACTGCTTCGAGGGGTTAGACAAGGGGAAGCGACGACCTTCGCAGGGTGGTTGGTAGCAGCTTGACCGAACTATAGGATTTTGCTTCACACTTGAAGGTATGTGAAGTACCTGGAGTGTACAATTCTTGGTTAGTTTTAATAATCCCTCCATCAACCTGCCCAGCCTTTTCAGTCGGCTTCCAATCTAGCCAGATGCCACTCAATACCAATATTTTACATGGAGCGACTGCCTATCTGACCTCCACAGCCCAGTAACTGGGTAAAACGATACTACTTGGTAAAACTGACGTCAGATTGCAGGCATCTGACTATCCGTAAGGCTTCTGATGAATGGGTGATCAGTGGTAACCCATCTACCAGCAAGCGTAGCCTAACCTTGAAAATCAACCCGAGCGGCTGTTATTACGCGAGCCTATAAATCACATCACACTAATATTATAAAGGCAAAAGTTTGTGAGTGTGTGTATGTTTGTTACTTCTTCACGCTCAAACGTCTGGACGGATCTGGATGAAATTTGGCACAGAGATAGATTATAGTCTGGAATAGCACAAAGGATACTTTCTATCCCGTGAATATGTCCCCTTTGGATAATTTTCGACTATCACGCGGGCGAATCCGCTGGCAGAAGCTAGTAATAGAATAAATAGCCAATCACAGCGAGTACAAATGTAGTCAGAGTCGACCATAAAGATTAGTCGCACTGGCAATTTTAACTAAATCTAAATGGACTTCAGGCAGTCGCTTTAAACATTACAGTACAATCAGCATCACCCTTTATCGCTATTTACTGGGCACAATTCCAATTTGTAGAATTGAATTGGAACTTTGTACTCAGCTTTTTATTAAGAGCTTGGGTTGGTTGTTTTCAGAGATTTTGGACTACTTTGCTTCATGTTGCCGTTGTCAATGGTAATCTTATTTATTTCTCACCACAATAAACATTACAGACATTGTACATGATATGGTTTGGCATGATATGCAGAACAGTGGTGGCCCTGTGGTATCGGCTGCGACTTACAAGTTGTAAATCATCGGTTCGAACCCAGGCAGGCGCTTTACTTTGTGTAAATTATTTCATCACCACTGCTCTCAAAAACGGTGAAGGAAAACATCGTGAGGAAACCGGCATGTCCTAGAACCAAAATTTCGAAGTCATGTGACATCCACCAACCCGCACTGGGCCCGCGTGGTGGATTATGGATGGCCCATCCCCTCTCACAGAGAGGAGGCTCGTGTCCCAGCATTGATGATGATGTTGTGATGGTTTGGTTTACTGTGGTAGACTGGTGCCTAATAAGCTAGACTTTAAGGGCCTGTGTTTCAGGTCACCAGCAGGTTTATTGGGTAATGAATTCGGCAAGGCAAAGGGCCGACCAATCACATGCGAGATGAAAGACGCCATGTGGCTTTCCGTCTTCACCCTCTAGCAGTTAGATGTGTTGTATAATATTAATAAATTTTAAAGTAATATTATTAACTGTTTCATTGTTTTTGTGTTTTTATATGTAATCTTTGGAAATACTGATCTGGGGCCATATTATGACAGGTTAAAACCATGGTTCTAGTCTGACAAGTACGGCCCCTGATAAGAAAAAATTAATATCCCAGACACAAATACCTCTTCAAAATACATAATTTATCCAGTAGTAAACACGCTTCAATCGACAATCCATCGAAATTCGTAATTAATATAACACGATATCTTGCGAAAATACCCCGATTCAAAGAGTACAAATAATATTTCAAAATTTAAACCCATTTTTTATAATACCCAAGCTTGATCTTCAAAAACGAGATCGTATCTCTTTAAGCACAAAGTTGAGCGAAAAAATTGGTTATAACCGCATTTCGAGAATGCAGCTGCCGAAGACATAACACGGTAATTAAATAAATGTCCTCTGGGGCACATAACCTAAACGTATATATACTTAAAGATTTAATTTATGGATACTAAAACTGAATAAACGCCGTCTGGTGAAGACGGGAAACCCCTTTTTTCTAAAACTCCCATTAGGCCCTCATTTATCAACTGTACTCGTCAGAAAACTGGAAACAATCTGTCTATTCATCACTGAAATGTACTACAACGGTCTATTTTTATAGATCTCTAATAAACTAGAAACATCTGATGCTCAATTTTATGTTATCTACGCGCCGTGGTGTCTATAACTTCCACTTGAACATCCGTGATCTAGTTTCAGATCGTAAAAGTTCTAAGAAGCAGTAAAGTACCGTCTTCAGAGTAATTTCGTGTTAACACATGAGTTACAAGTAAAATTTCAAAATTTAAAAACATTTTTATTTCATGCTACATAATTTATCTAGTACATAGTAGATACGCTTCGATCTGCAATCTATTGAACACGTAATTATGACACTATATCTTGCGAAAAGATATAGTGTCATAATTAAATAATCATATAAAATTAAGTGCCCCGATTCAAACAGTAAAACGCCTATAACTTTTGAACAGCTGAACCGATTTTATTCAAACATAGCTAAGAACACTCTCGATTAAGTCACCTTTTAAACAAAAAAAACTAAATCAAAATCGGTTCACCCGTTTGAACGCTATGATGCCACAGACAGACACACAGATACACAGCAACACACCTCAAACTTATAACACCCCTCCCTCTTTTTCCGGCGGGGGTTAAAAACAGTTCTTGTTAAAGCTTCGTAAACAAAAAATCACATACCATAAATTCATTTCTTTACTCCTTAAGAACTGTATCTATAGTACACCAACATACCGCCAGAAGTTCCATATAACAGGGAAAGAGCCTATTACCATCACCAACGGGCACTGGGTCCGCGTGGTGGATTACAGCCAACTTCCTCTCACGAATAAGAGGCATGTGTCCCAGCAGAGGGAACATTATAAACTGATCATGCTATTGCCATCACATCATCCATCATCATCCACAGCCCGACATCCCTGCCCACTGCTGGGCATAGGCTTCTCTCTTCTCGTACCAATCACCACGTTCCCGTGCCAACCTCATCCAGGTTCTACCCGCAATGGCAACAATGTCATCTGCCCATCTCGCCGCTGGACGACCAGTATGCTTCCAGTCCTTGGACGCTATTCAGTCACCACCTTACTCCACCTATCATCACCGCGCCAGGTGTCCTGCCCAGCTCCATTTCAGTTCCGAAATTCGTTTTCCGACGTCGGAAACCTTCTTATGCTACCTTCGTAAACCTTCGTAAACTGTAAAAGTCCAGATGACAAATCACATCAGTGTGGAAAATCTCTGTTAGCAACAAAAAAATCTGCCCAAAATTGTGCCCAAAGCATAAAATCCATTAATATACACAACTTTCGTGATCTACATAATTTATGATAACGAATACTGGACCTCCTTTTGACAATAAGTAATATCCATTGATCTTTCAATAGCCTTAAACGTCAAAGGCCTGAACGAGGCTATTCGGGTGCCAGATTGCTAAGCGTAGCCGAGGCTCCTTTTTATCGGGCTTAGTTCAGCAGTAGATAGCCGTATCTACGGCATTTTCATCGAAATTATTAAAACAAAGAATTGGCTTAAGTATTTTTTTACAATGGCTGTAACTTAGGAGTCTGGATCAGTTACTATGTGGCAGAAACAAAAGGTTGAAGACGAACCGTCTCATAGGTTATCTTAGAATTTACCGTGGGATACTAACTGTTATCTCAAATCATTTACTTCAATTAAACCATTTCAAAGCGTAAGTAGATCGCTATGGTGAAGAACGTGCACGAATCTCCATGGACACTCTTTGAAATCAGTAAATAATTCCGAAGAATTGGTTACATTTTTCATATTTTCTGTTTTTGTTGGTAGCCCAAAAGCATGCTCAAACTGTCACGAATTGGGAAATTTAAAACGCGCTTGGATGACAAAGATTTGTATGATGTCATGGCATGGAGTGGAGTGCTCCAAGTGCCCATACACCTGCAGTTTTGAGAACTTGATGAACGCCAACGATGACGCTATAAACGTGGACACCTACTGGGTTCAAACTGTCTAAGGGATAATCACCATCGACTCGAAAAAAAGAAGTAGAATATCATCAAAACCAGGAGCCAACAATTTGAGGCCCAAAAGCAAAACTCTCTCAAGATTGAATAGACTTCTAAAGTTGAAACTTAACGAAGGAAACAATCGATAAAACGGAAATTAGAGCACAATGCCGAAATGAAATACGGTACCAAATCCCGACCAAACTTGATTACATTTTAATTGCAGCCAACTGGAATTGATACTTCATCTTCATTTCGCGAACGAAGTTAAAATCCAATCGTAGACCAAATCGAATTTATAGCGGTCTTGAAACCATAATTGGTGCTGAAATCTGGACTTCATCGGAGCTGGAAAGGCGTCTCAGTGTTTCGTAAGAGAGAATTAAGAAACAATATCCGAAGGATGTATTACATTACGAAAATGACCAGTTCTATGCAACCAGCTCATAGAGTGAAGTTGAAGAAAAGAAGAATGAATTGAGTGATGACCGATATGAAAGAAAAAGGGAGTGAATGATAAAGGTACGGCTGTCAGAGAGAATGGAAGATGAATCGTGTTGCAAGGATGAGTGCTAACGCGAACCCGCCATAAGCGGCACATAAGTGGGTTGAAGTCCCACTGCGCTATCTCCCCTTGGTAGTGCAGTACGCATGAGCAATACTCCACTAAAAAAAAAACAAGATAAAGGTTGTCGGTTCGAAGGGCCAGTTAGCAACATAACGTGTTTCCCCTCATCTGCTTTTACAGTATAACTTTGTTTTACCTGGATAGCCTTCTCAAGCTACTAAGCCAAATTACCTCGGAGGTGAATTTGGACTTTCAAGAACCAATATCGAAATTTTGACGCAGATTAAATACCTAATCTCTAAACAAAGGAAAGCTTTATCTGAAAGTGAAATCAGGGCTAAAGGGCGCTTAGGTTTAATCGAATTCGGCTCAAAATTTATAAATACTTATCTCATCTAACCTCTTGAATAAACTTGTATTTAAGAATCTTTTTTCCGCGACCTCGTTCTCATGACCTGCAGGAATCGTACATTGTGCCGGGAGAAAAAATAATGTGTTAGAGCCTTGGGTCCTAGATACGAAGACTGTTTGCTAGCGAACAAGACCATAATGATGATGGGGACTTCCTTTTCTGAACTTACACTCTCATTTGGTCCCTTGTGCGTGGTAGCGAACTTTTTCTTACTTTGGATACTGCTAGGAAACTGACCGTCATGGTTTTGATTAACGGAAAAGATTTCGACAGAGTCTGTCGTTTTTCCGGAATTAAAATTAGCCTATGACACTCAGCGATAGAGTAGCTTTCTACCAATAAAAGAATTTTCTAAATCGGAAAATCGGTTTCCGAAATTACCTACCCCCTACATCCAAACTATAGTGCCCGGCACGTAAGTTGGCAAGGTTTTGGCGTAGTGGGGGTAAGCTCGCGCATATTCCGCGAAATGACCAACCACCAAATAATAGAGCTAACGAAACTTGGACGCGCCACGATTGGTCAGTCGATCCTTGAGTCAACTGACCAACCAATCGCGCGCTCGGAACCAACGGTCTTAAACGTTCCCCTCTCCCAGCTTTACAACCAAAGATACCTAAAAAAAACTACTTCTGCGCATCTAACGACTCTTGCCAACTTACGTGCCGGGGATTATACCTCTTTATAATACACACATCAACACGGTCTAGGGGTATTTCATACTCAATTAAATAACTCGAAAAGTACTGGCCGCATTGGAATCTTTTATACACCGATTTGTTTGTAATTTATCTCAGACTAATTCCAAATTCAAATTTTTGAAAATTCTTTTGTTTCGGTGGCATAAAAATGTCTTGATGTGTAGGAGAGGGAATTTTCATTTGTGCGAAATTTAGAAACCAATACGAATTACGTTTAGTTACAGTTTTTTTTCATTTTTAAACGAAAGATAAAGTTAAAATTGAGGTATTGTAGCCATGCAACGCCAACATTTGACGAGGGCGGAGATGTTACGAGCTGTGGGAATGCTGGAAGCTGGGTCTGTTCAGCGTAATGTTGCTGAGGCCAAAGGGACCCACCAAAATGTAATTTCAAGATTGTGGACACGCTATCGTGCCACAGGTGAAGTAGCGGAGAGGCACCGGGGGCCAAGTCGCATCACTACCCCCAGACAAGACCGATTTTTGCAAATTACTGCGCGAGCTCAACCAAATGCTACGGCGACTCAATTGGTCCAAAGGCTGCGAGTGGAACACCAAGTGCTTGTGAGTGACCAAACTGTAAGAAGGCGACTGCATGAAAGCAATATACGCTCTCGTAGACCACTCCGGGTCCCACCTTTACGGAGAGGCAATCGTGGACGACGATTAGAATGGGTTCGGAACCACGTGGACTGGGGCCGTGAGCAATGGTCCAATGTGCTGTTCACGGATGAATCCAGGTTCGGCTTCCATCCAGATTCACGAAGGACGCGTGTTTGGCGAGTTCCTGGACGATGGAGCCGTCTTCAGAACCCTCAGGAAGTTCACCCATACCAAGGAGGAACAATTATGGTTTGGGCAGGAATTCGTCTTCTAATTCGTCCGGAGGACGGACGGATCTCGTTTGGGTGCGGGCCAATATGACGGCAGAACGATACGTCCAACAGGTGCTGGGGCCCGTAATCTTGCCCCACAGAACACAAATGGGGCAAGATTTCCTGCTCATGCACGACAATGCCCGGGCACACACGGCGAGAACGGTAGCAGCTTGGTTACATACACACAATGTTAGGGCCTTAGACTGGCCTGCTCAATCGCCAGATCTAAATCCCATTGAGCATGCGTGGGATATGCTGCAAAAAATAGCTCTGAAGGAAGTTCCTGAAAATCTGGCTACAGAAGATCAACTTTTTGCGCACCTCAGAAGGACATGGGTCAATATTCCGCAGCAAGACATTGACAACCTTGTTCTGAGCATGCCGAATCGTTGCCGATGTGTTATGAACATCATGGGCGCTTTCTCAGACTACTAACTTCAAGTTTATAAACACAAATTAAATGATTTTTCTATTTTTTTTCAGTTTTTACTCATAAATTAAAAGTTAATTCATATACGGTTTCCGTCTATGCTTCATTTTTTTCCATAAAATCCTGAAATTTTAATCGAAGTACCTTAACCATTATTAAAAAATGGTAGAATATTAAATAACGTATCTTTTAAATATATACATGTCATATAAATAATTAACACATTGATAGTAATTCGCTTTTTTTAAAATATCCCTAGACCGTGTTGATGTGTTTATTTTACTTCATGGTTATCCCTTTCCTTTATACAATGTGGAGAAGCCAAGGGGCAGAATAAGTCGAAAAAGCTTTCTAAGGTTAACACAGCAGGTCTAGTGAAAGAAGGGACTGTGGCTCCTCAAACATCCCGCTCCGACTGATTATGTTAGGCCTGTAGAAAAACTCCCTGCAGGCCACCAACTTCCATGGCCCACCCAGAAATCTCTTTATCTACTATGAAGCCAAGTGGGTCGCTGCAGGCACAACTTAGTTAGATGGGGGTACTCCAATAACGAAGGGCAGTGGTGGCCCGGTGGTAACGGCCCCGACTTACGTGTCGTAAGTCGTGGGTTCGAACCCAGCCTGGCGCATTACTTTGTGTAAATTATTTCATTACCACTGCTCTAAAAATGGTGAAGGAAAACATCGTGAGGAAACCGGCATGTCCTAGAACCAAAAACTCGAAGACATGTGACATCCACTAACCCGCCCTGGGCTCGCGTAGTGGATTATGGCCCATTCCCTCTCTCACTGAGAGGACGCCAGTGTCCCAGCAGTGGGAACGTTAAATGGCTGATGATGATGGCTCCAATAACCCCAGTGCGATTGCGGAGCTATGTCCCAAACAATACCTCATCTCCTGTCGTGTTCTCTCTGAAACAACACCTGCACCCTGAAAGACCTTTGTGAGGCAAATGAAAACGCTATTGACGTGCCTGGATTATGGTCAAAATGTATTTAATTTTGGAATCATCGAAACGACTAAGAAAAGATTGTTTGTAGGTATGGGGCACTCCCAAACCTATAAACAATAATACGAGTTAGGTTCAAATATTTCGTATTGACGTAATAACTACCTATCTGCGATGCGTTGTTGAACGTGTTTGTAAATCATTAAATATAGATTTGTGTTAGCTAACTAAACATAAAAATAACATTTTCCCGTAGGTAGCCGAAGGATAATATTAGAGGTGTATGGGGGAAGCCCTACTGCGTACCTATTGGATGCACGAGGACTTGTTATTTTTAAATTTCCTTGTTGCATGCACGTGCCCTTTGCCCTGCAGTGGGACTTGGCTTGGTGCTATCCTATATATTTGTAATTGATATATACAAAGAAACCGTGCCGACGTAACTCGCGTTCGCGTTTTTCGTCTGATTATCGGATTATTTTTTAACCGACTTCCCAAAAAGGAGGAGGTTCTATGTTCGACTTCAAGTTTGTTTTTTTTTTTTGTGTATCTTCACCGATTACTCCGTCAATTGTACACCGATTTTGAAAATTCTTTTTTTGTTTGAAAAAGTATGTTCCGAAATTGGTCCCATTTTAATTTGGTGAAGATCTGATGAAGAACTTCGGAGATATACAACATAACTCTTTAATAAATAACGGCAAATCTCTCGGGATTGCTGCAATCGCATGTCTGTTTGTTGTTTATAACATTTCATAACATAACATCACGCCAGTTCGCTCTTAAGGGGTAAGCAGACCTCTCATTTCACCGGTTATGTTCAAGTTTCTTGAAATCTATTCTGGCGAAATAGTTCCCTTACTAACTTGCCTATTAGGTACTTACAACTAAAAAGTGAAAAATAAAAAATCTTTTTGCAAAAAAATACTACCGACTTCCAAATACAAAACCACAAAGTGAAAAATAACTTAATTTTTTGAAGTCGGTGTCTTTCGTAGGTACCATTTTTTTAACCGACTTTCCAAAAAAAGGAGGAGGTTCTATGTTCGACTTCAAGTTATTTTTTTTTTTTGTATGTTCACCGATTACTCCGTCAATTGTGGACCGATTTTGAACATTCTTTTTTTTTGTTTGAAAAAGTATGTTCCGAAATTGGTCCCATTTTAATTTGGTGAAGATCTGATGAAGAACTTCGGAGATATATAACAGAACTCTTCAATAAATAACGGCAAATCTCTCGGGATTGCTGCAATCGCATCTCTGTTTGTTGTTTATAACATAACATCACGCCAGTTCACTCTTAAGGGGTAAGCAGATCTCTCATTTCACCGGTTATGTTCAAGTTTCATGAAATCTATTTTGCCGAAATAGTTCCCTTACTAACTTGCCTATTAGGTACGTACAACTAAAAAGTGAAAAATAAAAAATCTTTTTGCAAAAAAATACTACCGACTTCCAAATATAAAACTACAAAGTGAAAAATAACTTAATTTTTTGAAGTCGGTGTCTTTCGTAGGTACCATTTTTTTGCGTTATGGAAAAAATAATCCGATAATCAGACGAAAAACGCGAACGCGAGTTACGTCGGCACGGTTTCTTTGTATATATCAATTACAAATATATAGGATAGCACCAAGCCAAGTCCCACTGCAGGGCAAAGGGCACGTGCATGCAACAAGGAAATTTAAAAATAACAAGTCCTCGTGCATCCAATAGGTACGCAGTAGGGCTTCCCCCATACACCTCTAATATTATCCTTCGGCTACCTACGGGAAAATGTTATTTTTATGTTTAGTTAGCTAACACAAATCTATATTTAATGATTTACAAACACGTTCAACAACGCATCGCAGATAGGTAGTTATTACGTCAATACGAAATATTTGAACCTAACTCGTATTATTGTTTATAGGTTTGGGAGTGCCCCATACCTACAAACAATCTTTTCTTAGTCGTTTCGATGATTCCAAAATTAAATACATTTTGACCATAATCCAGGCACGTCAATAGCGTTTTCATTTGCCTCACAAAGGTCTTTCAGGGTGCAGGTGTTGTTTCAGAGAGAACACGACAGGAGATGAGGTATTGTTTGGGACATAGCTCCGCAATCGCACTGGGGTTATTGGAGCCATCATCATCAGCCATTTAACGTTCCCACTGCTGGGACACTGGCGTCCTCTCAGTGAGAGAGGGAATGGGCCATAATCCACTACGCGGGCCCAGGGCGGGTTAGTGGATGTCACATGTCTTCGAGTTTTTGGTTCTAGGACATGCCGGTTTCCTCACGATGTTTTCCTTCACCATTTTTAGAGCAGTGGTAATGAAATAATTTACACAAAGTAATGCGCCAGGCTGGGTTCGAACCCACGACTTACGACACGTAAGTCGGGGCCGTTACCACCGGGCCACCACTGCCCTTCGTTATTGGAGTACCCCCATCTAACTAAGTTGTGCCTGCAGCGACCCACTTGGCTTCATAGTAGATAAAGAGATTTCTGGGTGGGCCATGGAAGTTGGTGGCCTGCAGGGAGTTTTTCTACAGGCCTAACATAATCAGTCGGAGCGGGATGTTTGAGGAGCCACAGTCCCTTCTTTCACTAGACCTGCTGTGTTAACCTTAGAAAGCTTTTTCGACTTATTCTGCCCCTTGGCTTCTCCACATTGTATAAAGGAAAGGGATAACCATGAAGTAAAATAAACACATCAACACGGTCTAGGGATATTTTAAAAAAAGCGAATTACTATCAATGTGTTAATTATTTATATGACATGTATATATTTAAAAGATACGTTATTTAATATTCTACCATTTTTTAATAATGGTTAAGGTACTTCGATTAAAATTTCAGGATTTTATGGAAAAAAATGAAGCATAGACGGAAACCGTATATGAATTAACTTTTAATTTATGAGTAAAAACTGAAAAAAATAGAAAAATCATTTAATTTGTGTTTATAAACTTGAAGTTAGTAGTCTGAGAAAGCGCCCATGATGTTCATAACACATCGGCAACGATTCGGCATGCTCAGAACAAGGTTGTCAATGTCTTGCTGCGGAATATTGACCCATGTCCTTCTGAGGTGCGCAAAAAGTTGATCTTCTGTAGCCAGATTTTCAGGAACTTCCTTCAGAGCTATTTTTTGCAGCATATCCCACGCATGCTCAATGGGATTTAGATCTGGCGATTGAGCAGGCCAGTCTAAGGCCCTAACATTGTGTGTATGTAACCAAGCTGCTACCGTTCTCGCCGTGTGTGCCCGGGCATTGTCGTGCATGAGCAGGAAATCTTGCCCCATTTGTGTTCTGTGGGGCAAGATTACGGGCCCCAGCACCTGTTGGACGTATCGTTCTGCCGTCATATTGGCCCGCACCCAAACGAGATCCGTCCGTCCTCCGGACGAATTAGAAGACGAATTCCTGCCCAAACCATAATTGTTCCTCCTTGGTATGGGTGAACTTCCTGAGGGTTCTGAAGACGGCTCCATCGTCCAGGAACTCGCCAAACACGCGTCCTTCGTGAATCTGGATGGAAGCCGAACCTGGATTCATCCGTGAACAGCACATTGGACCATTGCTCACGGCCCCAGTCCACGTGGTTCCGAACCCATTCTAATCGTCGTCCACGATTGCCTCTCCGTAAAGGTGGGACCCGGAGTGGTCTACGAGAGCGTATATTGCTTTCATGCAGTCGCCTTCTTACAGTTTGGTCACTCACAAGCACTTGGTGTTCCACTCGCAGCCTTTGGACCAATTGAGTCGCCGTAGCATTTGGTTGAGCTCGCGCAGTAATTTGCAAAAATCGGTCTTGTCTGGGGGTAGTGATGCGACTTGGCCCCCGGTGCCTCTCCGCTACTTCACCTGTGGCACGATAGCGTGTCCACAATCTTGAAATTACATTTTGGTGGGTCCCTTTGGCCTCAGCAACATTACGCTGAACAGACCCAGCTTCCAGCATTCCCACAGCTCGTAACATCTCCGCCCTCGTCAAATGTTGGCGTTGCATGGCTACAATACCTCAATTTTAACTTTATCTTTCGTTTAAAAATGAAAAAAAACTGTAACTAAACGTAATTCGTATTGGTTTCTAAATTTCGCACAAATGAAAATTCCCTCTCCTACTTAAAAATAACTTAATTTTTTGAAGTCGGTGTCCATAACGCAAAAAAATGGTACCTACGAAAGACACCGACTTCAAAAAATTAAGTTATTTTTCACTTTGTAGTTTTATATTTGGAAGTCGGTAGTATTTTTTTGCAAAAAGTTTTTTTTTGTATATCGATCGCGTTCCGTTTCGTTCCACGGCGATAGATAGATGGTGTTAGCAGCGAGTAAAAGGGTTTATTCGGTTCGTGAATATTTTTTTCTTTACATACATGACGATTTGTTTAATAGTATTTTTTTAGCACGTTTTTACAGTTTCATTGCATCAAAATGTGTTACAATACAAATTTAAACAATCGAGTGGACAGGCTCAGAAATTAAAAACCGCGCCATCTATTGGCATCAATTTTAAATGACCCATTCAAATAATGTTTGAAATGTGAATTAAGAGCCCAATATTCAATAATTTTGTGCTTAGGAGAGTTAATTAAACAAGAACATAAAATGATTATGTTCTATTCCAGAAAATGTTAATTTTACACACAATTCAATTACAAATCGGTGCATATCGCGCCATCTTGTGAGATTTATTTGAAACATATTTTCTTCTTAGAGCTAGGACCCCGTGCCTTTACTCATGTTATACATTATGATTTTAGCGCGAGACAGAGACTGAGCCATACATGACTGAAACCACCATTCCAGTTTCGCAACAAGGCAATAACACCTCATGATACGGTCCCAGATTTCCCGGAGGAGCTCGTGTCTAAATAATAACAGCCGCACGGGTCGATCTTCAAGGTTAAGCAACGCTTGACGAGGTCGGTCCGTGGATGGGTGACCATTTCAACATACCGATTTTATTTTCTCCGTGCCTCGGCAAGCACGTTAAGCCGTTGGTTCCGGCTGTCATTTGAAGATCTTTGACAGTCGTTACGGGTAGTCAGAAGCTTGAGATCTGACACCAGTCTTGCCAACGGGTACCGTGTTACCCAATTACTAGGTTGTGGAGGCCAGATGGGCAGTCGCTCCATGTAAAACGCTGGTACTCAGCTGAATCCGGTTAGACTGGAAGCCAAACCCAACATAGTTGGGAAAAGGCTAGGCAGAATGATAGATACGATCCCAGATTATTTATTTATTTAAAACTTCATGCAGCATACAGATACATAGGCGGACTTAATGCCTGAGGCATTCTCTACCAGTCAACCAAGGGTGGTGGAGAGATAACATGGCAGGTGCATAAAAATTGAGAAGTTAAATTGAATAACAATATATATATATATTGTAGTTAAAATAAACATACATATATATTTACTATATTAAATACCTTTATATATATATATACATATATAAATTAATAGAAAGGAGATTGAGACGACTCTGCTAATGGTTCAGAAAATAATGTCGCAGCTTCCGCTTAAATGCATATTGACTGGTGGCCGTCCTGATATCGAGAGGAAGCGCATTCCAGAGAAGAATGGACTGAATATGAAAAGAAGAATGAATAAAATCAGAAGTATGAGAAGGACAAAGCAAGAGAAGACAGACAATAAAAAGCCTTTCCATGTTGTAATAAAGATTATTCTAAACATTTATTTAAACAGCACGTATACTCCCAATTTATGGGCAAATATATAAACCTACAACATAACATCGGGCGTATGCCAAAAAAGGTTTGAAACATCAACGATGTCGTCAAAAGGAAAATAACATTTGTTTTCAGTTCCAGCCAGTACCAAATAAACTCAAGGTCAATAAACAAAGCCCAGGTTATCCGGGCCCCTAATAAAAAACAATCCTATATCGGAAACCAATCAATCTTCAGAATCGAATCAAGCATTTCTTGCGAATAATTTTCTCGCAGGAGTCTTTAGGCAGTGAAGCTATAAAAGACAGTAGGCTCTATAAAACTGAAGTGTTTGCCCGACTACCATAACAGATATTTATGATCTTGTTGACATACCAGCGTAACAAAAGAATAACATGGAATGTGGTATACAACTCATCATAACTGAAACTGCTGGGGAGGGTTCTGATTGAAAGATTCTAGCGGGATATAGCAAAACACAGTGACGCTGCGGGCATTCTATGAATGAATACTCCATTTGAAATAACGTTAGAAATTTCCACAACCCTTTTTTACAAGCCGTTCAACCAATTTTGAGTACTATTCCGTAAGCATAAGGATGGCATACAAAGCATAAACCTGTTACCAATACCAACTGTTTACTACAGCTGCCATGTGTTATATCGCTAACGCAATAGAAGTCAAAATCGCTTGAACGGGCTGTAAAATGGGATTATTTATATGTCTAATGTTATCCCAAATGGAGTATAGTAAGGTAAGCTCTGAAATGAGGAGTATAGAGGGACACGAGTAGCAAGCTAGAAATTAATTGGATAGCCAACTATTATCGGAAATATCATCTTATATATTTTACTTACTAAAGAGGGCTTGACAAATTATATATCAGCGATAACGTGTGTCAAAAAACGTAATGTTTGAGATTGGCCGCATGACATCTCAGCCCTCATATATTAACGGTCGAAATAATATCAACTTTTGTATTGTAACAGCTCACAAGAGATTTGATTACGGGTGAAGTTGGACTTGGCTTTCATTATTATTCTATTATCCATCAATAATAACTACAATTAGTGTGCTTCGGCCCCAAATTTTTCAACTAGCAGTTGATTAATTTATATATTTTTAACTGACTTCCCAAAAAGGAGAAGCTTCTATGTTCGACATTATGTTTGTTTTTTTTTTTTTTAATTGTGTATGTTCACCGATATCTCCGTCAATTGTGGACCGATTTTGAAAATTCTTTTTTCGTTAGAAAAAGTATGTTCTGAAATTGGTCCCATTTTAATTTGGTGAAGATCTGAAGAAGAACTTCGGAGATATACGACAGAACTCTTCAATAAATAACGGAAAATCTCACGGGATTGCTGAAATCGCATGTATGTTTATTGTTTATACCATTTCATAACATAACATCACGCCAGTACGCTCTTAAGTGGTACGCAAATCTCTCATTTCACCGGTTATGTTCAAGTTTCATGAAGCTATTCTGGCGTTATAGTTACCTTACTAACTTGCCTATTAGGTATGTACAACTAAAAAGTGAAAAATAAAAAACTTTTTTGCAAAAAAATATTACCGACTTCCAAATACAAAACTACAAAGTGAAAAATAACTTTATTTTTTGAAGTCGGTGTCCATAACGCTTACAAATTAGTACCTACAAAAGACACCGACTTCAAAAAATTAAGTTATTTTTCACTTTGTAGTTTCGTATTTGGAAGTCGGTAGTATTTTTTTGCAAAAAGGTTTTTTGTTATTATTTTCTTTCTTACCAAAATCTGAACTGCAAGGGTCATCGCATGTTTTGCCGCCTGAAGCATCGATAATCACACTCCTATCGCACAAAAGTTATTCAAATGAAAAGCACCCTAATTCTATCCTAGACAATGGATTCCCTTCCAAGTAAACTCTGTGCAGAGTTAGGAGTTACGAAGACATAGAAATGCTTAAGCCGCTTATCAGCCTACGCAACTGTTGCCCGCTGAATGGAATCACCGCAATAGTTCATCGGGATTTGAATTCAGGGATTTACGGCCTTTTGATTCGGCTGAGCGCTTCGGGTAAGCGCGCAAGCCTGACTTTTAACCTCGAACTGAAGCGATTTGTTGGATACGTTTTTTTGTATTTCTAAGGATATGTTAAACCTAGCTAGAGGCTTAGGAATGTCGTTTGCATAAAATTACGATGCATTTCTGCGATGTTGATGATTTGTTTTGACTCCTTATCAGGCATAAACAAACACATTTCAGGCCTGAAAGTTTCAGACATTGCTTCTTAATTACAAAACACCATCATGATGCAACGATATATCACAAGAATGACGGAATTAGGCCTAATGCATACGATCTCCACAATAATATATTTGCAGAAAAATAAGATAATAATGACGTATGGACTTACCTATTTTTGTTTTTATATCTAAACATTGTGATATGTGTGGAAACTGGAGGATTTTCCGCCACTTCTTGCTTTTGCCCTTATTGCTATCGGATCCTCCTGAAACAAACAGAAAACGTACTAAGTATTGCATAGATTTAAATTGTAAATAATTAAAGATACGGCCTTCCGAACGTTTATCATCATCCGTTTATCATAAAATAAAAAAGCTATTTTTTACAAAAAAAAAATTACCGACATCCAAATAAAAACACTACAAAGTGAAAAATTACTTTCTTTTTG
This sequence comes from Orthosia cruda, assembly GCA_964057195.1. NCBI lineage: Eukaryota > Metazoa > Arthropoda > Insecta > Lepidoptera > Noctuidae > Orthosia > Orthosia cruda. The sequence continues at coordinate 3,806,910 of OZ059827.1, forward strand.
GATGTCGATGTCTTTGGTAGGCAACATTTTTTTTTTTATGGACACCGACTTCCAAAAAGAAAGTTATTTTTCATAGTGTTTTTATTTGGAAGTCGGTAGTATTTTTTTTGTAAAATGTGTTTTTATTTTATGAATAAAGTTACTGCGTACCCCTTTAGAGCGTACTGGCGTGATGTTATGTTATGAAATGGTATAAACAATTAACAGACATACGATTGCAGCAATCACGAGAGATTTGCCGTTATTTATTGAAGAGTTATGTTGTATATCTCCGTAGTTCTTCATCAGATCATTACCAAATTTAAATGGGACCATTTCAGAATAAACTTATTTCAAACAAAAAAGAATTTTGCAAGTCCGTTCATATATGACGGAATTATGCCCGACAAAACATTAAAAAAAAGTATAAATATCCGAATTGAGATCTTCCTCCTTTTTGGGCAGTCGGTTAAAAAATGGGTGTAAACTTTAGGGAAATTATAAAATTAGGAACCATCATCATTCCTTCGCCCTTATTCCAATTTACTTGAGGTCCGCTGGATGCGAGACACACAGGACCGATCGATGTGGGACACTTGGGGAGGCTCCATGTCCAACTGTGGACTTCTTTCGATTGGAATGATGATGATAATGACTGATGGTCATCTCAGTAGTCACGGCCTTTTAGACATTTCATCTTTCACACTGGTCATCCATCGTTTTAGGGTTCCGTACCCAAAGAGTAAAAAAGGGACCCTATTACTGAGACTCCGCGGTCCGTCTGTCTGTCTGTGTCTGTCACCAGGCTGTATCTCATGAACCGTGATAGCTAGACAGTTGAAATTTTCTATTTCTATTTTCAAAGATGATGTATTTCTATTGCCGCTATAACAACAAATACTAAAAACAGATCAAAATAAATATTTGAGTAGGGCTCCCATACAACAAACAAGATATTTGTGCCATTTTTTTTGCAATAATGGTACGGAACCATTCATGCGCGAGTTCGACTTGCACTTGGCCGGTTTTTCGCTTTTCACTAATCTTACAGGGATACTCAGAACTTTCCTAACAAAGGAGATCAACCACTTTCTTTGGAGCGTTGGTACCAACTTTAACTTCTTTGTAAATCAACAAAACTTATGCGAATATAAACCTTATTGCACAAGAATACTCACAGAATTAACTTGCTTTTGATAACTAGTGCGATTGTTTAGATAACTTGATTCAAATATTGATATAAAACAGTTCTTTTCTGTAATTAATATCAAGACATTAATTTCGTTACTTATTGGGAACAACTTAACATAATTTTAGGTCAACTATGTTTTAGGACATCCTGCAGAATCTATTTTTGTCAACAGATAAGAATTACTCTTTTAATTGCTTAATGAAGTCTAAGAAAGTACAACGCGTTACCAATTTGGTTGATCTGCTTTTTCACTTCCAAACACATTTAGGAAAGCTTCGTTAAAAATGTATCCGTATATCCTTTTCGGTCGTAAACGGTATAATTTGGCTCTTCAGCATCTCTCGTTTCAAGATAAAACGATGTTACACTACCCAGACGAATTTTATCAGGACGTGTGTTCGATAATGTGTATGATTTCATAGTCTCTCCAAATATGACACTGCTAAAGATAAGGTATCATTTGTAGGTTGCAAATAGAAGTTAGAAAACTCTTCTCTAAATAGTTTTATTTTTTTAAACAAGCTTTTTTCGTATTCTTTACAGCAAACCCTTTCATTTGATACCCATATCAAGACAGTGAACTAAAAATAACTAGTCCGCCATATTAGATTTAGAATGACGTCACTTAGCTAACCATGCATTGTCACCCAAACTAAACATGTTTGCAAAATCTCATCCTAATCGGTTGAGGATAACTGCTTTACAATTCAGTTTCAAGATTTGACCCGAACACACATCCATACATACATTGTAAGTTAAATAAAAGCTTGTAAAAACAAAATCACTGTCTACATCTGACTGTTTTTCCGCTTACTTCTCCTAAACCACGCAGCGGATTTTGATAATGTTTTGAAAGACCGATAAGTTTGTGTATATGAATGAATTTGTTCCATGCTAGTGAAGAATATAGGAAAACTGCTGGACTGAAAGACGTTGCGTTGGAAGTCCTCCCACTAGGTGGACCGATAACCTGGTGAAGGTTGCGGCGATCCGTTGGATACGAGACGCACGGAACCGATCAATGTGGCGACGCTTGATGGAGGCTTATGTCCAGCAGTGGACGTCTTTCGGCTGATATAATTATGATGATGACTGGACTGGAATTACATTTAACTAAACAAGCTAGTAGAAAACATGTGCAAAATAATTAAATTAATTACAGAAAATAACTTTCAATTCAATTAACAGCAATTACAATTAAAAAAATATGATTAAAAACAACTCAGAAATAATACCTCGGACACACTCATTGGACTTTCTTTTAATATACCAGTTTTATATGCTAGATAACTATCTCAATGTATATAAAAAGGTGTTTTAATTAATCTGAGATCTTTATCATTGTCGGGAGCGGTGAATGCAGCACTAATGACGTTTTTCTAATAATAAAATGAGCATATTCATGTCGCAATACTTAGTGATGTGACATAAAGATTATGGGGTTATGTAATCCTAATAAAAAGTAGAGTATTAGGTCTAGAGCTAGATAAGGAACTGGTTTTTGAAAGTCTATTCTATTTAGGTATTTATTCTCTTGCAATGCAATCTGCCTAGTCATGTTGGGTCGGGAGCACCAGTATTTTACATGGGGTGGCTACCTTTTTTTTGGGTTGGGAAATCATCTTATGACTTCTCCTGCTCTGGGTGAAGCGGGAGGGCATGTCAGACTATTACTGACTAAAATCCACCCGTGTTACTTCAGTTGCTTGTGCCAGGGCCGCGGGTGCTTCAAATTTATCCGCGACCGAGACAGACATCGGCCCTAGTTTTTGCTGACATCTCTTAGAGGCGCGCGGAACAATACGCGCCGTCGTCTCGAGCTTGGCCCTTATTGGAAGGCGAGCTATCCATTTCTCGCCGTCCGCAAGCCCGCGCCTACGGTGGCTGGGAATCGGCATACGACTCCCGACGCCCAGGGCGTCTACTGCGGTGGCTAGGGGCGTGAGAGCGTATCCTTTGTGTCTCCCTCACGCGTCGGCCTCCTCCATCGCGAGCATTACTGCTTCGCAAAAGGAGGTAACAGCTTCCCATGCCCTCTCGCTCCGTACCATGGCCTGAACCAGGGCAGGACGTGAGAGGTCGCCTTCGCTGATCGACTCCACGAGGACACGGCGGTGCTCCACCCAAGCGGGGCAGACCTGCACCCTATGCTGCACTAGGCACCCTATGCTGATACTAGGGCCAGTAACTGGATATCACAATACCATTTCCCTAACTGATGGAAGACTGGTGTCAGATTATCTGGCTTCTGACTACTCGTGATGACAGTCAATAATGCACTAATGACATCCGGGACCAACGACTTAACGTGCTTTTTGAAACTCATCCACGGACTAAGCCCTGACTGGAGGTTCTAGTTCAGTCTCCACAAGATCTCCTGGTTAAGCAGTAGCCAATCACTTTGATTGATGTACGAGACGCCCATCATATAAAAATAAAACCATGGACCAATCTCGGCAAGCGTTGCAAGATCGACAGTGTGATTTGATTGGCAATTGTTTCCGCCAACCAATCACAACGATATATTATAGGTACTCTTAGGAGCACCGGTTTGAACGGGGGAACATGAAATTCGACTGGAGATTTCCTGATTAGATCTTATAAAATTTAATGCTCTTGACCTCGATTTGACCGATAGAAATCGATGTATGAGGTCTAAGCTTCTGGGCACGCTCGATCCATCGAGCGTGCCCAGAAGATGCCTGTTCACTCTTGCTTTGATGGCTGATCTGTGCTGATGGATATAGCTAGGCGGTCGGGAATACAGACAATTACCTTGTTCGTATGATGTATGGCAGACCTGCAGCCAAGTAGACAATCTACAATCGATAACGCTAGAAGAAAACGAATCAATGTATGGGAATGACACATCTGAACGTTAAGTCACGTGGTCACACCATACAAATAGAAGGCGTTAACGATTGTAGAATGAGATTCGATACGAAACGTTTGTAACTTGGCTAGAGGGACAGGTTTCAGGCATTTTTATAGCCTGCTGGCTTCATTTACTTGATACAAACAAGGAAAAATAACTTACAAATTTACAATTGTTTACAAATCGTTTATATGTTTTATTAAAGAGGGAGAATCCGCTGTAGTGGCCACTGCTGTTATCATTTCGTGAATCGGTTGTTGTTTGAACTACTTACTATTAAAATATTTGAACTTTGACCTAACGATTAACGTGAAATTGTTGTTTTTTTGCAGTTTCTCCTTATTAATTTTTAATTAGGTTATAATTAACTTGATTAAATGTACTGAGGTATATACATACATTCATAAAATCACGCCTTTTTCCAATGGGGTAGGCAGAAACTACAGAACGTCACCAGCTACGATCCTTATATACCTACTCCTTTTACTTAATTTATGTTCATACATCTAATCACAGGGGCGTGAATATCGGAATTTCTTAATATCGGAATCTCGGAACGGAATTTCCAATATCTCAATTTCGATACTGAGTGATCCAATGTCGGCATCTCGGCATCAGAAAAAACCTTTATTTAGCTCCATGTGAAGCGCCGAGCGCGATATTGCGGTTTAACTAGCGGCACAGGTCTGGATAAAATTATCTACGCCTGTGTCTACCGTTCGCACAGCGGAGATCAGGAGGCAACCAGGCTCACAGAGTACCTCAGTGAGGCGGCTGATGCAGCACACCAGCGGTGCCCTTATGCCCAATTAGGGTAACTTTAATGCCCACCACCAGGAGTGGCTCTTCCCATACCAGTGCACTGATCATGCTGGACGGGAGATGCGTAAGCTTTCGCTAGCGCTAAACCTCAACCAGCTGGTCCAGGGGGCAACGAGGGAACCGGATGTTGATTCGCACACGGCGAATTGCCCCCTGGCCGTATTTTTTTTTATTTTTTTATATCTGCTTGCGCTTGACCACTATCTCACCTGATGGTAAGCGATGATGTGGTCGACGATGAAGCACGTTTGCCTAGAAGAAACCTATTCACTCTTGATTTGAAGACTCCCAGGTTGTAGCTATCAGAAATTACAGACTCTGGCAGGGAATTCCACTCCTTTGCTGTACGCATAATAAAAGTATTCCCAAAACGTTCGGTGCGTATGGGTAGGATGTCCACCATGTACCGATGACGCATCGCCATACGACTTGTAGTCCGATGATGGAACGGGCTAGGAGGAATTAGTTCAAGCAATTCCAACGCACACTCCCCGAAATGTAACCGATATAAAACCGACAGGCTGGCAACTCGGCGCCGATGTTCGAGGTTCTGGAGCCTAGATTCGACCATTACTTCATTGCCGATGAGCCTCTTGGCCCGTCTTTTGATCGACTCAAGTGCATCCAGCTGGTACTTGGCAGATCCGTCCCACAGATAAGAGCAGTACTCCATGCATGATAGATCTCACCAATAACATCTGTTTATGTCCTTCTAGGGTGTCCCTACCCAGCGTATCCACTTACGTCTGCCTTATAAATACTTTACCTCAAATGTAATAAATATACCAATTCAGAAATTGTAATTAGGTAAATATTTATTTGTATATACCAACGTAGTTAGTCATCTCTGACGTATGTACAAATAAGACCTACGTATTATATATTATCGTTAGTACTAGTTATTATTTTGAACTTGTTTACCTAACTAACAAAAGGTATGTATGTTGAGGTAAATATTTTTGTTTTGTTACTACCTACCTACACAAGGCAAAAGACGAAGAGTGGTGTTTTTTAATTTTTTTATTTGAAATGGGTTTGCTCTTGACTCTAGTCTAGGTCAGAGGTGACAGAGACAGAGCCGACGATGGATTGAGCTTACCCAGAAGAAGCCTGTGCACTCTAGCTTTGAAAAGATTCGGATTGAATGCATTCGGAAACACAGAAGCAGGTAGTGAGTTCCATTCCTTCGCTGTGCGCATTATGAAGGATGTTTGGAAGCGCTTGGTTCGAATTGGTGGAATGGGAACAAGGTAAGGATGGTAACTTGCAGTGCGTCTAGATGTCCGATGGTAAAAGGGGCTGGTGGGATCAGATCGTGGAGTTCTTGAGCACACTCACCGAAGTACAGTCTGTAGAAGACAAGCACGCAACCTTGCGGCGATGAGCCAAGTTGTGAAGCTTGGCATCCACCACTTCAACGTCGCCAATGAGCCTCTTGGCTCTGCGTTCCACCGAGTCAAGCGTGGGAAGCTGATACTTAGCTGAGCCATCCCAAAGGTGGCTGCAATACTCCATGCAGGATCGGACTTGCGCTTTGTATAGAGTTAAAAGCTATCCAGGCGTAAAGTATCGCTTCACTCTATTTAGGATGCCCAGTTTTTTGGCCGCAATTTGGGCTTTGTACTCAATAGAGGCGCCGAAGTTGAGACTGGATGTCAACTCCATGCCTAAGAGCCCGAGCCGATCAGTTACAGGAACAGACGTACCCCGAAAAGTAGGATTTTGATCGAAAAGACTCCTTTTAGCGGTAAAAAGACACGCCTGTGCTTTGGTGGCGTTAAAGGAGACCAGATTGTCATCACCCCACTGGGAGACAGGGCTTATATCATCAAACGTACCTACAGCTTTTCCTATGTAGTTGAAGATATATTGCCTTGATAAATAGTAACTAAAGGTCAAATCTGTTCCCTCCACCATAGCCTCTCTCAAGAAACGAACTTCATCCACGCTGGTTTTTGCGCTGAACAAGCATCTCTCTGAAACAGTACTGTCATCTGCGTACCCAACAATACCGGGCTGAAGTAGGTCATTGATGTGCAGCAGGAAAAGACTTGCAGAGAGAACAGACCTCTGAGGAACTCCGGCATCAATGGCTATAAGGTCAGAGGAGCAGCCGTCAATGTCTACTCGGATCAACCGTTCACTAAGGAAGTCTGATATCCAGCTACAAAAACCAGCGGGGATGCCATAAGCAGGAAGCTTACTGAGTAGACTTGCGTGCCAGGCCCTGTCAAAAGCCTTCGAGATATCAAGCAACACAGCAAGTGCTTCGCCGTATCTCTCGATGGCTTCGCCCCAGCAGTGCGTTGCATACACAAGAAGATCGCCAGTTGATCGTCCCCGGCGAAAGCCATATTGACGGTCACTGAGGAGATTATTGTCTTCAAGGTAGGTCACTGTTCAGTATCCTTTCCATAACTTTGCACAGAACGGAGGTAATGGCGATCGGACGTAATGGGCAGAATGGGCAGGGTCTGCATGGTTGCCTTTTTTGGGCACTGGTTGCACATTTGCAAGCTTCCAAGATTTCGGCACCGTTCTTTTTACAAGAGAGAGGCGGAACAAGCGTGTCAACACAGGAGACAGTTCAGGCGCACACTGCCTCAGCACTCTCGCTGGAATGCCGTCAGGCCCGCTGGCCTTGTTCACATCTAGACTGCACAATACTCTCCGGACCTCTTTAGTGTGCACAGCGATCTCCGGCATCGAAGAGTAGCAATGAGGTTCAGTAGGTGGTTGCTTGGAGCCAGTGTCCAGATGTGAATTGCTAGCAAAGAGAGATGCAAATAAATTTGCTTACTCGCAGAGTGAGCCAGCGACCCATCAGGTTTCAGCATCGGTGGTAAAGTGGGACGACAGAAATTCTTTTCGACTGCTTTAGACAGAGACCAAAACTGTTTACTACCCGGAGGGTGCGATGCCAGCTTGGCCCCAATACGTCCAATATGGTCAAAACGTGCCCGACGTAGTACCCGCTTGCAGCACTTGCCGGCAGAATTAAAGGCTCTTTTCCTCGCGCGAACCCTACGCGCTCTGACTTTGCGGTCGCGGGCCCCGATCCAGGCTTGGTAGGCAGACTCTTTTCGTGGATTGTAACTAGTTGGGAAGATGAGCTCAAAACAACCGCCAGCCACAACTGGATTCAAGAAGCCCAATCTAGAGAGGCCTGGCTATCTTTGGAGGAGGCCTTTACCTGCAGAGGGGTTCTCGCAGATAACTAAATGTTACGATTAATGATGTAAAATCAAAAAAAGCAACAAAATTAAGAACGAAACTTAAAAACTAACAAAAATATATAATACTAACACAGAATTTAACTTTTTCTCTTTGTAATCTGCAACGAAGTGAAAGGCTTTTTTTTATTTACACCCTATTTCGTATTGTGTACGTGACTTCAGACGTAGTTATATGATGAGAATTATAATCATCAAGAACTTGCCTTTTTCTCATGTTAGGGCCAGAGAAACATTTCGAGGAGTGTGCGATGGAATTGCATGATTTAATACCGTCTAGCCCGTTCCATCATCGGACTACAAGACGTACAGCGATGCGCCATCGATACATGGTGGACATCCCACCCATACGCACTAAACGTTTTGGAAATACTTTCATTGTGCGTACAACTAAGGAGTGGAATTCCCTGCCGGAGTCTGTGTTGCCTGATAGCTACAACCTGAGGGTCCTTTTAGAGTGAATAGGTTATTTCTAGGCAAGCGTGCCCCATCGTCGACCACATCATCGCTTACCATCAGGTGAGATAGTTGTCAAACGCAAGCCTATGTATACTAATATTATAAAGAGGTAAAGTTTGTGAGGTTTTAGGACTTGTAGGGGGTAATCTCTGGATCTACTGAACCGATTTAGATGAAATTTGGCATGAAGATAGTTTTAGACCCTGGGAAGGACATAGGATAGTTTGTTTTCCCTTGGGATGTTAAAACACTCTTTACGCGGGCGAAGCCGCGGGCAGAAGCTAGTCGATAATTAAAAATAAAAACAAATCTTCCATTCTTCTCTGTCAACCGTACCGCTATCATTCACTCCCTTTTCTTTCATATGTAGCGACATCAATGCCGCCTCCGACAAACTAATGACATGACGTCACAAATCCTGCATCGCGCAAGCAAAGATTTCGGCGCGATTTGAGTCTTCCAATATAGTCGAATGTAGCTCAGTATCACTATTATACATGGAGCGACTTTTTTTTTTTAAAACTTCATGCACAAAAGTACAATGGCGGACTTAATGCCTAAGGCATTCTCTACCAGTAAACCAAGAGTGGTGAAGAGACAACATGGCAGGTGCATTGTTTAAAACGTGGCAAAAAAAATGCTTTGAATTCTAATACATACTTATATGAATATGTATATTTAATAAACTAATAAGAATAATAATTTATCGAGACGACCCGCGGATAATAAAACTTAAATTTCAGCTTGAAAGCATACTGACTGGTGGCCGTCCTGATTTCGAGAGGAAGCGCGTTCCACAGAAGAGACTGAATATGAAAAAAATGAAAAATAAAAACAGTAGTGTGAGAAAGACAGAGTAGGAGAAGATTGTTGGAAGAACGAAGATTACTAGTGTTCGAAAATATTGAAAGTGAGACATAAGGTAAGAAGGTGGGGTGGGAGAGTTGAGTAGGGAGTAGGGACTTTCTATCTGACCTCCACAACCCATTAACTGGGTAACAAAGGTCTACAAATGACAGACGGGACCAACAGCTTAATGTTATTTCAAAGTCAAGGTTAAGATGGTCACCCATCCAAGGACCGACCTCGGCAAAAGTAGCTTAACCTTGAAGATTAACCCTTGCTGCAGTTATTTAGTAGCCACGAGCTCCATTTTACCATACAACTTGGTAAGAAAGAAAAATAAATTACCGTTAATTTTCAAAACCACCGATAGGATTTATCTGACCATCAGTAATAACCACATAAACCTCGAACCTGCTCACCTAACTAATTACAGTTTTACGACCAATAAATTAAATTAACGCAAGTACCTATATATATGCAACCACGTCCAATTTATATAGTTGGTCGGTTATCGTGTCCACGGTGGAAAAAACAATTGGGACTTATGAACTTATTTCTTAACATAACCACGGGCACCAAAAGCGAAAAAAGAAAATTTGGTTCAAATAAATTGCACTAGATGGCGTGATAAGCTTCGATTTGTTATTGAGTTTATATTTTTTCCTACTCCACCGTTATTCATTTTTGAAAGAAAAGAAAAAAGAAAGAAAAATATTTATTTGTGACCCGCACAGGAGACACGAGATAAGCAAAACACAAACAATAATTAAAAATTAAAATAAATAACGCCGTGCGAGACCAAAAAGGCTGCTATCTCCTCAATTTTGTTGAGGGATCCAAGACAGTTAAATTCATTTTCCAGGACTTCGTCGAGCTTCATTGCCTCGGCGCTTTTCTGGTGGTCGCCAATGGTGATTCTGGCTTTCAGCAGTTGCAGTGGTTGGGGAATAGTGTGGTGGGATGGTGCAAAAAAAAAAACTCAGGAACGGTCAGTATCGCCTGAGCACACAGAAACGGTCTGAATGTGCAATTACACCCACGACTAAGTGTTTTTCTAACTAGCAACAAAACTAGTACTGCAGAGCTTTGTTGCTAGTAAGAAATTATTGCCATCTTTGCTAATTATTTGAATTCCATTATTTTGACATCCAACATGAATTTATAATAATGGTTTTTTATGAATTGATTATTTATTATTGTATAATAATATCAATGATGTTTTAGTTTTTTTTTTTAATTTTACTGACTATGCTGTTTAATTGTTATAATCTTAATATTTTGACATCCAATTTTTTTTTATGATAATTTTTTGTGTTTAAATGAATTGATTATTATTTATAATTGCATGTATAATGTCGATGATGTTTTATTCTTAGTAATAGTGTAAACTCAATGGGTAGATTTTTGCGCACATTTTTATTATAATATTATAAGAACTACTGTAAATTACCAAAAATCACAATAATCTAATAATTTGAAATTTGAAAAAAGTTCGCAGTTCATTTAATTATTAGTTCGTAAAACATGTAATTAGTTAGGTCAGGTTGGATTTTAATGTTATTATTATTAAAGGCGAGTAATACCCATCGAAGCAAAAAGTTCGCAAGACCCAATTTTTTTTTTCAGTGCACGTATTTACGACTACACTCGCGGTCACTGTGCACTCTTCAAACGAGCTAATTTACGGCCAAATTGAAATATATACGCAGTTTAAAATAAACATTTCTGCTTCGTTCTCCGTATCTTCATTTACTGAGTTTCGGGGATCTGCATTACTCACGGTCTTCAATTAACGATATGGCTGGCGGCGTGTGATCTTGGAGATTAGACAGAATTATGGTAGTCTCGTAATAGTTACGTTTCTGTTATTGCATTTCGATATTTGTAATTCTTGTTAACTTTCTTATATCCCGATCTTTGACGTCATCATTTTTTTTTTATGAATTCCAGCCTGCACCTCCTCTGATGCGAAATGATCATCGCCTGAATCTGCAATATCAGAGGCATCACATACACATGCTTTGCCATCGCAGGGACTTTAGAAAAATTACCTAAGTGACTATAATAACCCGCACCCTAGAAACCAGTAAACGGAACAGCGATGCTTGGCGGGAAAAAGAGGTATGGGCATTAGTAAGTACTTCCCCAAACGAGCTCCTATGCAACGAGTGAATAACTCTACTATTGTTATTAATAACATGCCTACATTTGCAGCCTGGCTAGCAAATAAAATTTTATGAAGAACCCCAACTACCCTACTGACGACATAACTTGGTAAGTTGCTCAGTAAGTGCTGACAGGCACGCCCCCTGGTGGCCCACTTTATCGGACACAGTATCAGTATCGGATTACAATTATTGAGAAATTCCTAATAGAAAAACTACAACGTCAGGGGTCGAATCGATAACCCTAACGTCAAGGTTAGTAGACGAATTTTTAAGTTGAAAACTTTTTCCGAAGTATTTTAGGGTTGATAAATGTAGCCTAGAGCAGGTAGGTGGCCAAGTGGCAACAGCCTCAACTGGACACCTAAGTGTCCGAGGTCGTGCGTTCGAACCCAGGCGCTTTACTTTGTGTAAATTATTTCATCACCACTGCTCTTAAAACGGTGAAGGAAAACATCGTGAGGAAACCGGCATGTCCTAGAATCAAAAATTTGAAGACATATGACATCCACCAACCCGCACTGGGCCCGCGTGGTGGATTAAGGCCCATCACCTCTCTCACAGAGAGGATGCCTGTGTCCCAGCAGTGGGAACATTATAAGGCTGATGATGATGATGAAATGTAACCTACTTATATTGCAAATGTGAAATGAATGTGAAGTGAATTTGTTACATTGACTTCAGCAACACAACTTTGCCATGTTATCGAGTTCCAAAAATAGTCAAAATTTTTCGTATGGCAACTGGTTTCGTGATTATACAAAGAATAATAAATAAATCACCATATTCTAGAATGTTTTCTAGAAAATGGCGGCCTGTCAACCAATGACGCAAGAGATTGAATAAATTGCTAAAATAATATAAAATATTATTATATTTTGGCTAAATATTCAAATCACCATTATAATTTGATCGTTATTCTTTGCATTTTTATCAGAAGAATAAGTTCTTGATCAACACTGGTTGGGAACTTGACACTGACGGTTTAGGAGCCAATGGCCTCTTACTTGACGATGATAAAAAAGACAATGTGAAAGAATACAATATAGCAAACAGCACCGGGAGGCCTCGGCAGATGCTTCCAGACACATCATTACTAAAACTTTCCATACAAAAAATAGCGATCATTTCAACATCATCAGCCTTTTTAATATTCCCACTGCTGGGTCACAGGTCTCCTCTCAGTGAGAGGGAATGGGCCATAATCAGTGTAGGGCGTAGTTAACTACAATTTTGTAATCCGGTTACTAATTACGATTAAAGTAGTTAACTACATGTAGTTATGATTACATGTAATTTAACTACAGTAATCAAACTACATTAAGTAGTTGTTAATCTGATTGCTGCAATCTAGTAGTTATAATTACTAATTATTTAAGTTTTATGAACTTATATTTTGCAATTAAATAAACATGTAATGTGTAGTAATATTTGTTTTGGAATATGGCTGCATAAAAAAAAACTGTTTATTGCACGTACCTATGTATATTTTCATGAATAATCAAATGCAAGGATTGAAGTCGTAGATATTATGTACCTATACTTATCAGATCTTTATTTCTTTTTATTGTCATATAATCAAAACAAAATAATTACTCAGCAAACATTAACTTAATTCAAATTATTTGCGAATCAAATAAATAAACAAAAAAGGTTGACTGGGTTAATCATTTAAATTAGCTTTTATTACTACACGTTTTTCGAACATTTCATCCGATAGCCTGTGTGATTTTTTATCATAGTTGCGTATGAAAACAGTCTTTCCACTGGAGCCGAAGAAGGTAATGGAGTATGGTATTTAAAAAATACTTTTTTCACTTCTGGATATCTATGAAGACAATTTAGTTCTCGATCCATATCTAATAAATAACAAGAAACAATCAGATCTTCTGACCTCTGACTCGGCTTCTGAGCTCTTCTTCAGATACTGAGGAAGATGTATCTTCCTCAGTATCTGAAGAAGAGCTATAAAATTGAAAAAAGTCATCTTTGTTTTGTTTATTTATTGCTGAACTGAATTCAGCCTTTTCCGAAACTTCTTTTGCAATAGCTGCTTTGAACAAGGTTTTCAACCTTTGATCCTTTTCTATGGGAATGCAAGTAAACCATTTGGTTTTAAAGCGTGGTAAAGAAATTGCAGCGATCGCTGCATTTTGTGCTTTGGCGGTAGAAAAATCAATGTCATTAAAACGGTTATTTACGCTTTCCAAGTGCTTTCTTGCCAGATCGTTGCAGTAGACAAAGTTTTCATTGCACAGTTTTTGTAATTTTCTTCTTAGAGATAATAAGCATGGAAGTAGCAAGCCATAGAACATATCCTTTTCACCTTGCAAAATGTCAAGGGCCTCAGCTATTGTTTTGAAAATTTTAAATATTCTTCGATATAGTTGCCACATTTTTACGATAGTAGTCGATAGTCGCGACTATCGCGCGTGTTTGCTTTTTTAATGACGCAACATCATTTTAAATCTGTAGTTATAAAAAGTAATCAAGTAATCGTGATTGCAACTACAATTAGTAGTTAGTAGTCAAAATGTTTAACTACATTTTTCGATTTTTTTATGTAGTTTGTAGTTATGATTACTAATTACTTTATGTAGTCGTAGTTAGTAATCAGTAGTTAAACTACATTTTGCCCAATACTGGCCATAATCCACCACACGGGCCCAGTACTGGTTGGCGGATAGCGATCATTTACTCATAGAAATTGACGGCCCGTGACAATATTGACGATGGTTATGATAATCGAAACATGAGCTAAGCTCATTTCTCACGGACACAATCATGAACAATATAGGCTCCCTCAGACCGAATTTGTTTTACGGATAATTAAACTACCTTAATGGCGTCTTTAGTCGCTCCCGGAGCGAAGATTCCATGCTCTACCAGACATAGCTTGAAAAAGTGAAACTTACAACTCCAAGAGAGTGTAGAAATATAAAAGTAAACTCAAACTTTATAGAGCGCGACCGAATTCATCTCAAATGTGGTCTCGGTTTTCGCCGCGGCTTCAAATGGATTGTGGCCGAAACTGAAACAGAGCTTCAGTAACTAACGAAATTAAAAGCAATAGTAGTGAGATTAACCGCACTTCAATACGGTTCCACGGATAAACCACTGAACAGATTGTAGGGCAGGTTGTTTATAAACGCGGCATGAACCCTGAGGAAGTACAAATGTAAAATCTAAAGTAAATCATCCCTTAAAGACGTAAAATGTTAGAGAAAATGGTTATCAGTGATACATTTTTACAACTAAGCCGCTGTGAGCCCATGAACTAATGAAAGTAAGGAGATAAATTGAACACTGCAGGACATAGTTAAACAATAGAAGTTAGATGTTGATAGAGGTTTGCTTTAAAATAAACAAATAATCCAATACCTAAAGACATGTGGAGTGGGTTGTATGGGAGAATTGAAAATATTTGAGGACGCAGAAGACGCGAGCAAAGCACTAAGTCATCAACATAATTTCAGCTAAAAGACTTCCACTGCTGAAAATAGGCCTCCCCAAGTGTCGCCGCATTGACCAGTGCCATGCGTCGTCCACCTAGTGGGAGGCCTTACAACGCAATTTCTTACGATTCTCACTATCCTTCCTCTGATCCCACTGCATATAACTAATCATATTTAAGACCACTTTCCATATCCCAACAGCAATAAAAAAACGTGTTTGCGACAGCGGCCATGCCAGTTCGTCCGAACATCATGGTCGGACCGTCATCATTTATAAATGCATTCAATCAAAAGGGGGAATAAATAATATACAGATTGAAGATTTTCTAGAAAATTCCAAAATCTACACAAAAGAAGTCGAAGACATAGCTTTAGGACCAAATGAAACCGATCCTCTTAATCCAATACAAATAATTAATTATATTTAGGACCACTTTCCATATCCCAACAACAATAACAAAACGTGTTTTCGACAGCGGCCATGCGAGATCGTCCGAACATCAGGCCGTCATGATTTATAAATGAATTCAATCAAAAGTGGGTCTCCGTCCGTCGACCGTTTCACCACTTAATCAAATCATATTTTATAATGACGTTTAAATAATGAACACTTGTTTTATCATGAGTGTGGGATCTGGGAGTTTTATTAGGTTCGCCACGGCAGTATTTTGTCGTAGAACTTGTATTTTGTAAAACATGGTAGAATCCATCACATATCTCACCGAACCACATTTTTTTTATTAGTAATAATTAAATAAGCTTGAAACCAAGAAAAGTTATGTTATAAAGAAATGTCATGTTGACTGGGCTACAAGTACAAATAAACCAATGCTAACAATTTCAATTCCAAAACCCAAACTATTGGAAGAGAAGAGACAACGAAGGTGAAGAAGATGAACAAATTAGAAGACTAAATCAATGAATTCCCATATATGATTGCAGCTACCGAACACAATAAGATTTTTGAAAACCTTGAAAAGAACAACAGAGTATATTTTCAACTTAGCCGACAAATCCAACGTTTACAGAACAGAATAGATTGACTATAGCACAATAAGTACAAATCTTAACCCCGAGTCCGAACAATTCTATTCAATGTAGCTGGGCTGCTTTCTATAACTCTAGCCTTAATTTGAAACCATTGTCAGAAATTTTCAGTGGAGACTGTATAACAATTTGATAAATGGGTCAAGTCTCTTCTTCAATAGATGTTTATAACAAGCCTTGATAATAAAAGCATAAACAACTGTCGAGTCTAAATCGATAGACAATTTTGGGACAGACAAATATAAAGAAAACAGACAGACAAAATATGAAGAATGTGGAAAAAGGCCCTGACAGATGTTGCGCAAAAAATACAACGCCACAAAAATAGATATTATGTGAAAAATATTCTAAAATACTGGTTTTTGCTACGACCGTTAATATAAGTCTAATTAATATATTAGTAAACCAGTCGAAATGGCACGAACAGAATGTATTAATTTAAACGATGCATTCAAATTCTGATTATATCAATACTAATAAAATTACGACATTCAAGATTATGGTTAATAATACACGCTTGTATCAAGATCGTGTGTAAAAAGGTATTACGCAACATGCTCGCTTCGAACCGTTGCAAGTACTCGCAATAACCCAATGAGTGCCGACATTAATGATTCAATAACGGTACCATAAACGGTAACCGTTGTAACTATTATAGTTATTGTGATCTAAGAGGTGAGTAAACTCTTGGGACAAAAAAATATAACATTAACAGAGAAGTAAATCATTGCTGCTTAGAATTTGTAGTCGAAATTACAAAGGCCAAATTAGGTCGACAGGATCATAAAGAACCTTCTTTATATCTCACAATTTACGTGTGCGTATTCTGATATATGCCACATTTTTATGTTTTAGTTTATTATCAAATCAGCATGAATAAACCATAACTTCGGCTATATTTCTCCCTTTCTTTTACACAGTATCGAAGTATAACTTGCTGGGGGAAGACACATATTTGGCATTATATAGCAATAACGGGTAATAAAATAAATACGAAATATGTTCTATGTAAGACGTTTTCGCGAAGGACTTTGGAGATATTGTAACAAGCCACTAATATTGATCCGCTGCTGCGTCCCTCAACTATTTTTTTTTATAAAAAGACCTAAAACTTGAGAGCCCACGTACCCTTCAGCCTAAAGAGGTTACGTGAAAGTATTTTATTGAATTAGCATCGGAATTGTCGAGGTCTGCTATTTTTTGGGTCTGGAAATATGGAACAGTTTTTTTGTGTCATCAGCAGCAAAAAATTTACAATGTTTGGCAAAGCATAAGGCTTAATTCATAGATTTGTTTTTCTTTCTTATCGTCAAATGTTACCTAATGTCTCCGTTCATTTCGCATTAGCCTTATCGACAATACAACCGGAAAATTCATTAAAATGGCGCGAAAACATCTACTATACATATGACGCTATAGCTGCCTATTTCTACATCGTTAGCTGTGGCCTTTAGTCCTTAATAATGTTTTGACGGCATTTTTCTAGTTTGATTCTTAGTGATGGAGAAATATTAAAATTCATTGATTGCAG
Organism: Orthosia cruda; assembly: GCA_964057195.1. Lineage (NCBI taxonomy): Eukaryota > Metazoa > Arthropoda > Insecta > Lepidoptera > Noctuidae > Orthosia > Orthosia cruda. The sequence continues at coordinate 3,824,514 of OZ059827.1, forward strand.
TGGAACACCAAAAGACCAGATGAAATCATGGCAAAATATAATCGAGTATTTTTTCTTTCCTCTTTCAAGGTTTGGAACAAGTGTCGGCTTATCATCAAACTAAAATACCGTTATAAAATGTACAAACTAACCAATACCACAATGATTAATATACTATTGTCGTTAGAAATTGGCATATTATAATCCCCCATGTTTTACAAACTAAATAGCCAACGAACGAAGAACGTATTTCAGATGTATGCTAGAAATGCTGACAATTTATATTGACGACATATTTATTGCGTCACCATAAAAAAACAAATATATTCCTTTCTGTATATCAAACTTGACAGTTCAAGCTAAGCACACCCACAAACAAATACATATTTTTTTACAATTTTTATTCTAAATGCATAGTTAAGACCTTCCCTGTCAATCAAGAACACTAGTTACCCCTAAGATGGGGCTACAACACTACACATGGTCGGCTTAACTAAATAAAGACCTCAATTAAGGCAAAATTATCAGTGTACAGTAATAAATCAGCCGACAGAACATGCAAGCATGAGTAATGCGGCACTGATACATTAATTTTAATGACAATTAAGTAATGATAAGGTAGTACACACATTGATGAATTTAAATAGGCCAGTGATATTGGCCGCACGAGAAATATTTCGAGTGCTAACAAGGACGATTGTATGAATATTGGCAGATAAAATAAACGTTGCGTGACAAATGATCAAGCTAGAATCGGGGTGAATACTGATATGAAATTTCGATTCCGTTATAAATGCATAGACGAAGATTTGCTGCCTGATGATCAACCTTAAATTGTAATAAAGGCAGATCGATAAAAAATATGACTAAACATTGGTTTCTTTACATAATTATCTCTAATTATATTGGACGGTTATCGGCAAAGTAATATTAAAAGCAAAGAAGCTGTCAGCCTTTTAATGTTTCCACTGCTGGGACACAGGTCTCCTCACTGTGAGTGGGAATGGGCCTTAATCAACCACGCAGGCCCAGTGCGGCTTGGTGGATGTCACATGTCTTCGAATTTTTGGTTCTATGCCGGTTTCCGCACGATGTTTTCCTCGCCGTTTTGAGAGCACTGGTAATTAAATAATTTACACAAAATAAAGCACATGCCTGGGTTCGAACCTACGAAACGTAGGTTGGGGCCGTTATCACTGGGCCACCACTGTTCATATTTTTTATCAATTTATTGAAACGCATCGGGAGTAATTATAGATATTTCTCTTATTCCGGAACCTCTAATAAAATCTGCAGTAACTCTCTGTAAACCCTCGGCCACATAACCGCACGGGGCGCGGCCGGCTATCAATCAGCAAATGGGTAACTTGGTAGTCGCACTTAGTAACGGCTTGCTAAGTGGTTTTACTTGTGTGTCGTGGTCCTTAAACATAATTCATCATTCACTGAAGAAAGTACGCTGCGTATATTTTCCAATTAAGCTGAGGAAAATTACTTTGTTAAGTGACCTAAGACGGTCGGTGGTCTCCGTGTCTGGGGTTTTAATTTGATCTCATTATGGTGACAGTAAAGTAAGAAATACAGCATTTTCGTTCGTATTATTCGGTTCGTTGATTGCTTCTGTTATTAAAAAATCATTAGATAAATGTTTAGCGATTCAACTTGATTCAAGTGACTCTTTTAGAAGGTTCGACGAAAGGAGGTTAGTAACTTCGTTTACAAACTTTTTTAATTCTAACGCCAAATGGGCCTGCGGCCAATCGGAATCGTAAACATTTGACATTTGAAGCACATAAAAACCTCTGATGAATTTAATTACTTTACAACTACACGATCTGTTTGACCTACATCTGAATGTTAAATTTAATTAACATTAACTTTAATAATTGCTTACACATTTGGATTGCTAAATTCTTGATTTGAATAAAAAACCAATGCTGAAAATACAATATCTACAGAGGACTTAATAGACTTCGAATGTTAAGTTACAAACTTTTGATACAACAATAATATAATGAATTTGTCTATGACAAATTCTTTAGAAAAAGCTCAGTGACATATCATCGTTCTTTTGCGCATAATAAATGCGAAAGTTGGGCTCTTGTTCAGATTAGTCAATGACCTCGAAATTAAAATAGAAATAAATTATTGCGAAGGTAGAATATCCTGTTAATTTGTGCTACTGCTTACCAAGAGGAAAAGAGTCTTCCAATTTCTAGAGATAGGTTGATAAAAAATACTTTTCAACACACTTGCTCATAAAGTGGCTCTAATTTCACCGCAATTAGGCACATAATGACACCTGTAATCGGACTGTGACTTTTTCATTGCTATTATTCACAAGTGAGTAAGAGTTTTTGATTTTTATTTATTGGTTGAGTTGCTTTGTTCTTAAAAAAGTTTCGCAAGTTTACAAAAAAGATCCTGCTCAATAGTACAAATAAATTAATGTACCTATTGCTTGCTCATTTCATACAACTGCGTATTTAAATAGATAATTTCAACTTGTACGTGTTTAATAAATACCTAAAACTTTCACTCAAATATAACTTTTGCTTTTCTCTGTAATAAAGAAAACTTGAAATTCCCCATTTAGTACGTGGCTAAAAAATAAACCTCATTCTTTTAGTCTATGGCCGATCGCCATTGTTAGATGCGCGCGCATATGAAAACTGATTATTTGTTTTCCGCCAGGATTTGGAGGTTTGTTGCACGTGTTTTCGATTTCCGTGTTGGTATTTTTAGAATGAAAAATTTTTTTGCGGGGCGAGGTAAACGGTTAAGGGGGGGGGGGGGGTAAATCCTATCTTGTTCTCCTGGATGAAGTAGGGAACGGCAGGGGGGCAAATTTTTTGTCAGAAATGCGCTAACTCCAACCGTTTCTGAGATATGAGGGTTTTAAAATTTTTGTTGGTCGTAATTTTTTTGCCTTTTATCGGTCTCTCTGAGCTGTTTCTGTGACAATGGTGATCAATGTGGACCTTATGCTAATGAGAATAAGGGTCACTTTTGCTTGTCAAAGAAAAGCGACCTTATTTCAATGTGAATAAGGGTATTTTTGTTTTGTTTTTTAGAGTTTTATTAATCGTAAATAAATGCGGGTTTGGCTCGCTACGTTTTCGAGTTTTTAACGTTTTTAATTTTTTTGACGCATTTTCCAGGACTGGATCTAGAATAAATGCTATGCAATAGCTTTACCGCGGCAGTCCCCGAGTGCCGAGTGTTTTTTAAATTCTTGCATAAACATGTCTGATATCAGTGAATTTGAAGAAAATTTTACTCCGCCCAATATTTTTTTTTTTCTTCACAAGTGTGTTGAAAAACGTCGTATGATACACGTGTGTTTTGATGATTACCGTCCTCGGCTCTCTTAAGACCCTCACCTGACGGCTCGGGTCTCAATGACGCCTCAGCGGTAATCACCAAAATTATACACTTGAACCATAATGTACTATTATTGCATACCAAAATAATTTACACAACAGTCACTTTTACAAAAAAACTTAATTCTATGAGTACAATGCCGGTATTATCGCAGACAGCGATGTCTACCGGACAACCTTTGCATGGACTGATGACATTGGACTGAAAAGCATGCTTGGTATTGGAAAACCAACTAGCGTATACCCCCGAAGAATAAAGAACCTTTCCTTCTGGAAAATGCAGAACCTGATCATAAGTGAGTTTTAAATCTACTCTCTTCGAGAATATCCAAAGGATAGAACAAATAAAGCTAAACGCGACCATGAGCTATGTTTTTAATATTTATTTAGCAAAGTGACATTGACCTTCTGAAGCTGTGATAAGCAGCCTTGTTAATTTTTAAATTAATATTCGTCTGGATAAACTGGTCGGTTTTAAATAATAATAAAACCATGAAGCATTAGAAACGATGGAAAGATTGTGTAAAATTATTGAGATGGCGGCAAACAAATTATCTTTTGTGTAAACCCTTACCGTGAAAAGTTAGGCCGAGTGAGCTTGACGTCAATGGTTGTTCCACCTAGTTTGGACGGATTGACAGGTTACTTACTTCATGTTCACTTCACCTTTCCATGGTGATATTTTTACAGAATAACTCTCTTCAGCCGGCATTATCAGTGAAATTCTCAACAACAAACTTGGCTGAAGTCTTCATTCCATGAGTCGGTCTATGCCAGCCAGTATAATCTCTCACTTCGTCTAAGTTTTCGTGTTGAGTTTTTTTTTCTGAATAACACTACAGTGGGCTTAATCCGAGTTTTTACTCATGCTTGTTCGCGTCGGAAACGATCGGTTATGCCTATTTCAATAAGTATAACAAAAGAGGTTTATCCGAAAGTTACGAGTTCCTGGCCGACTGCAGACAGCAGCAGCAAACGACGTGTCGCTGCTACACTACTGGTTTCTTTGTATTTCTATGAAATACCTTCCGCAGCTAGCGATTCGTAGCCCGACTACACGTCGCACGAAGGAAGAAAAACGTGTCGCCCGGCCGCAGATCAGTAGCGAGTGAGTGTAGTCAGACATATTGCCTCACGGAACATTCAAAACCTATAGGAATACGGCGCTGCCGTCTACAGTGACGACGTCCACGACGTGTCGCTGCGTCATAAAGCGGCGACATGTCGCCTGCTGCTGCTGTCTGCAGTCGGCTCCAAACTTGTACCTTTACTGACACCAGACGGTGCTTATCCACTTTCAATAAAAAATGACGTTTACGTTAACGCGATCCAGCGTGAGACAATACTCACACTACACTGGTCTCTCCTTTTCCACAAACCACGCTCCTGTGATACTTTTCAAACATAAATGTGTCAGTACCCTTATTAAGTAGCCGGTTCGCTAAATACATTGACTCAATTGCTATAATTAGAAGAGCGGAACAAATCAACAAATTACGATACGGAGACAGAGAAACCAAATGTATGAGCATTTAATTAGATACGCTTTTAAACTGTCGTTTACAAAACTAGTATTTTCTATACTGGTCTTTGGCGTTCTATGAATAATCTCCGCTTAGCATATTGGGTTCTTGTTTCTGTGAGTCCTTTATCCTTACTTATTTGAAAACCTTCCAATCTGTTGGCGAAGCCAAAGTGTCTACTTTCTTTGCATAATAAGATGGGATTAGCACATTGCGCATAGGGATACTTTGCTTGCCCAACACATATGCCTCACAGCGTTTTATGTGCGTATCATTTTTTTACCCGACTGCCGAAGGAGGATAATGTGTTTATCAGTCTATGTATGTATGTATGTTTGTTCCTATGTGGCGTTCTAGAGACCAAACGCATCGGCTGATTTTGATGATTCTTACATCCATCGATTCGTCTTAAAACTCCGAGTGTCACTGGCTACATTACCTAATTAACCTAACAAAAAAAATGGCGGATTTCGGGCGCCATTTTCTGGGGGATTTTTTTTTTCCTTCCGAACCCCTTTTAACCACACTATGTGGTTTCAAAATAAAGGGTTTTTAGGTTACACTAGACGAAAATTCTTCCATACAAACGTAGTCTGGCGATTACTCCACTGTTTGACGGTGTACGTTCAAAATAAAAAATTTGATATCAATTTGTCTCAACATTATCTAGCCCTGGAATGGAAACAGAAAAGTAAAAAAAATACAATATTTGAAAGTTATGAGCGTCGAAAGTTCCATATTTCAACACTAATTTTAACGCATCTTTGGGCGGAAATAAAAACCATAAGAAGAAAAAAAAATTCAAAAAGGCCTCCATACAGGGATAGATTAGTAATTCAACAATGAAAATAATTTCATTTTGGAAATATACATCTAGTAGTTTTTTCATGATATCTAGACTCCCAAAGGTCTGTTCATAAAATTTCGCGCGCTCATTTTCGTCCTAAATCATCATCCATTTCGCTACACATTTGCAAAAGTGCTAATTCGTACGAGAAATAGCTTCTTACTGCTCATCACAGCATCAATCTCTTTCGCACGTGTTGTCGGATGAGACAGCATGCATTTTAATCCCGCGCACAAAATAGTTCGTGCCGTTGACTAGGGGAACCTTAAGAGGTGATTTCAAAAATATATAACATTTATATGTTTTAAAAATATGTATCTCCTCAGATTGCAAGATCTTCATAAACTTAATTCATTTCAATCTCCGTTTATTTTCTCTCATTATATTAATACTTGCCAGCGTACAAACAATCAATTTCTTTACCTACCCGCAAACTGTCAAATACAAGTGACGCATGGCGACCGCGCTCTGACCACCTCTGGGGAAATTAGGTTACAATAAATGATGTTATTTACAATACTCGTGTGGCGAGGCAATGTTGACTGTGTGTGTCCAAGTTGATGTTAAACTTGGCTTGCGAAGTGATCGGTTGGTTTCTTGATGACTGAAGAATGATGAGACAAAACATAACAGGATCACCCAAATGAGACTTCCATCTTTCCCCCCAACCATCGTATTTGAACTAGAAAAACCCATAATGAGAAAAATGTCAAAGCAAAACGCTTTTAAACGCAGGCAAAGGTCAACCGATGAAAAAGACCAAAATAACTGGGCACGACAGCTTCGTTTTTGCGATTTTAGAGGTGTTTTTTTCTGAGAAAAATATTTTCATTTCTCTCCGGGTTCTTGTAACAGAAAACACGCTGGCGATTGAGGAGTCTTCTGAAACGTAAAGATGTTTGTTTGTGCTAGAAATTATAGGGAAATAAGGAAACCCTCGCGTCTTAAATACATTCATCTTTATGAGGTCAGGCGGAATTCGTTTCGCGTAGGAGCAAAAATTCGGCATGTCATTGATCGAAAATTAACGTTTTTGCATGCGCGGATAGAAAGGCCCACTATGTGTGCGTAATTTGTAGGAATATATATGGTTACTAATGCAAAGTTATTGCAACAAATACGACAAAATATTTGATCACCATAATGGAAAGTATTTAAGAAAAACCCGATGGGGACGATAATATAGCAGAAGGAAAAACATGGAAGCAGTATACAAAGTGAATGACCGAACTAAAACCAGCCTAACAAAAGGTAAAATCGTAGAAACTAAATTAAAACATTCAATTATTCATTAACTCAGTCTTTACGCAAAATAAAAGCTCCCATTTAATCGCTAATATCTCTTTTAATCTTAGTTTTGCGAGGGTAGTCATAAAATGTAATTTACTACGTCCATATTTCGTTTATAGAGCTCAAAACGGGTAGGACAAGAGCTAGTTCTTAATGAAATTCTAGGAAAACTTGAAGGCCCCAGGGAAATTACAGGCACTGATGTTAGAACCGAGCTTAAGCGGATTCAGTGGGGGGAGGCACGGGGTTAGGTGACCTCCCAGACGGCTTAACCGAGACTCTTAGAGATCTACTATGTCGCTTTGATAACATTTGTTTCTTTTTGCAAACATTAGAGATTTTTTAAATTATACTTTTATTACAAATACCAAATATGGACGTACATTACATAACACTTGTGACCCACATTTGACCAGTAATCTACTTAATATTTGTGTAGTTATAATACATAATTATGTCAATGATCAGGGGTCAGTTTAACTACGTAGTAAGCTACTACGGCACTGTCCTTGAATCAAGTCAAGAAAGAACTCACTTCTTACTTTTCTTACTCTTGTGCCCCCCTCCCCCAGAAATGAATCCAGGATCCGCCCCTGATACTGAGTCTTTACTGGTAGAAACGGCACGTGCAGGGTTTGTGGCTAAAATTAAGGTTAATATTGAAGCCGTAATTGGGAAAGACAAACAGAACAATATTTCTTTTTCATTAGTACTGTTTGAGGAGAGAGCAGTTGGCAAGGTTGAAAGCTCGGGGTTGACGGCCAACGGAGTTTTGAACTTTCGGGATATATACTCACTCGTCAATGAAGTTTCTATTAAATCATTCTCTTGTTTGCTCTTCCAAATTAATTTGAGATCGGTGCAAACATTTTTTTTTTGTAGTGAAACTTCTTAGGCGGCGATTCGATAATTGGACAATTATCTAGAAGATAAATTTAAGAGGCAGAGAATAAAATATACATATCCTACCTATACATAGCTAGCAAAGTTTCTGTTTTGCGTGCATGCATTTTTTCATACCATAAAAATGGTATGGAAAAAATTAAAATAATTACTCGTATGTTGAGGTACTACTAAAAAGGTAGTAAATATTTACATAGAAATAAGTTACTTGTGTTGTCTCGAACTCTAAAAAAAACTGGCCAAGTGCGAGTCGGATTCGCGCACGAAGGGTTCCGTACAATTATCGCAAAAACGGCAAAAAAATCACGTTTGATTTATGGGAGCCCCACATAAATATTTATTTTATTCTTTCTTTAGTATTTGTTGTTATAGCGTCAAGAATATATCATCTGTGAAAATTTCGAATGTCTAGCTATCACGGTTCATGAGATGCAGCCTGGTGACAGACAGACGGATCGTGGAATCATAGTAATAGGGTCCCGTTTCTACCCTTTGGGTACGGAAACCGAATAAAAAGCTTGTTTAAAACTTATTTGTCTTCTATTCTCTCCTGTCGTTGCCTTTTCACCTGTTTTTAACCGACTTCCCAAAAAGGAGGAGGCTCTATGTTCGATATTATGTTTGTTTTATTTTTGTGTATGTTCACCGATATCTCCGTCAATTGTGGACCGATTTTGAAAATTCCTTTTTTGTTTGAAAACGTATGTTCCGAAATTGGTCCCATCTTAATTTGGTGAAGATCTAATGAAGAACTTCGGAGATATATAACAGAACTCTTCAATAAATAACGGCAAATCTGTCGGGATTGCTGCAATCGCATGTCTGTTTATTGTTTATTCCATTTCATAACATAAAATTACGTCAGTACGCTCTTAAGGGGTACGCAGATCTCTCATTTCACCAGTTATGTTCAAGTGTAGTGTATTGTCCATAACGCAAAAAAAATGGTACTTAAGAAAGACACCGACTTCCAAAAATAATAGTACATTATGGTACAAGTGTGTAATGTTGGTGATTACCGCTGAGGCGCCATTGAGACCCGAGCCGTTAGGTGAGGGTCTTAAGAGAGCCGAGGACGGTAATCATCAATACACACGTGTATCATAAGACGTTTTTCAACACACTTGTGAAGAAAATAATACAAAAATAAACATATTCAACAGTGAAAACGAGTTGAGAAAATTTTTTCGCAATGGCGGCAAAAATTAATCAGTTTTCCTATGCGCACGCATCTAACAATGGCGATTGGCCATAGACTAAAATAATGAGGTTTATTTTTTAGCCACGTACTAAATGGGGAATTTCAAGTTTTCTTTATTACAGAGAAAAGCAAAAGTTATATTTGAGTGAAAGTTTTGTTTATTAAACACGTACAAGTTGAAATTATACATTTAAATACGAAGTTGCATGAAATGAGTAAGCGATAGGTACATTAATTTATTTGTACTATTGAGCACGATCTTTTTTGTATCGAAACTTTTTAAGAACAAAGCAACTTAACTAATAAATTTAAAAAAAAAACTCTAGAACTCACTTGTGATTAATAGTAATGAAAAAGTCACATTTTGATTACAGGTGTCATTATGTGCCTAATGGCGGTGAAATTAGAGCCACTTTATGAGCAAGTGTGTTGAAAAGTTATTTTTCACTTTGTAGTTTTGTATTTGGAAGTCGGTAGTACTTTTTTTGCAAAGATGTTTTTTATTATCTTCATATTATCATCTATAGATCAATAATTTCTCCTGCAGTCTCATTGCGTAAGTTAATTCGGCAAATCGAAGGATATGATCCCATCAATCGACCAATCACATAGACGGAAATCCACAACGCGTCTTTCATCTCGCATGTGATTGGTGAGATCAAGCTTTTTATTAGGTTTCCGTACCCAAACGTCCGTACGTCAATTATAAGGTTTACATGATTTGCGAGCAGCGCAGCGACTAAGCCATATAAGTATTTACTAAACCCTTTAAGAAGTTCAGGATTTTCTAGGGTTAAGGGATCGCGCCTTACGGATTGATTCCTTTTAATCCTTAGCAAAACAAGGACTATGTAACATTCATTCAAGTATTTTCTTCGAAGTAAGTGTGTGAAAGGATTTAACTAACGTAGGTAATCTTAATTCTTACTCTTACTAATAAGAATATTATAAATGCGAAAATTTGGATGGATGGATGTACCTATGTTTTTTACTCGACTCACGCCAGAACGGCTGAAAGGTTCTGGATGAAAATTGGCACATAGTTAGATTCTCGTCTGGAAGAGCTTGAGTTGCCAGATCGGAAGACGAAAATATCTGGTGAAAATACGAAAATGTCGGGTTTTTGGGGTTGTTGATTTCTAAAATATATAATACTTATATTGTATGTTTATATGAACGTAATTCGAAAAAAGAAATGTTAACTAAAAAGTTATAAATAAAAAACACATTAGCCACCTTCGACAGTCGGGTAAAAAGTTATTAATTCAATAAATCAAAAAACGCGACTGCATAAGACACCTATGTTGTCATTACGTAGGTTGTGTTAGTGTGATATACTCGTATTATTAATTATCTGGTTTTTATAAACCAAATTCATTATAATCTGGTATGTATTTATAATGTTAGCGGAAAAACTTAACTAAATCTGTTCAGTGCAGATTGCAATATGCATACATATCGCTTTTTTATCAAACTTATCCTGTTATGGCGTTTGCCGAGTTACAATCAGTCAGAAGCCAGTTTTATTCTTTTTCTGATATCACTAACAAGTTTTGGTTTTCGGATTCGTATCATAGGACCTAAAGGTTATTAAACTAGCTTTTTCCCACGGCATTGCTCGCGTGGCGTAACTCACAGAAAGAAGAGTACATCTTACTTGGAGTATACCTTCTTCTCCTCGAGTCGATGGCAAACTCTTTTTAACCCCCGACGGAAAAAGGGGGGTGTTATAAGTTTGAGGTGTGTTGCTGTGTATCTGTGTGTCTGTCTGTGGCATCATAGCGCCTCAACGGATGTACAGATTTTGAATTAGTATTTTTTGTTTGAAAGGTGATTGTATCGATAGTGTTCTTAGCTATGTTTGAATATAAAAAAACTTTTTGCAAAAAAATACTACCGACTTCCAAAAACAAAACTACAAAGTGAAAAATAACTTCATTTTTTGAAGTCGGTGTCTTTCGTAGGTACCATTTTTTTGCGTTATGGACTTTTTATTTTTCACTTTTTAGTTGTACGTACCTAATAGGCAAGTTAGTAAGGGAACTATTTCGCCAGAATAGATTTCATGAAACTTGAACATAACAGGTGAAATGAGAGATCTGCTTACCCCTTAAGAGCAAACTAGCATGATGTTATATTATGAAATGTTATAAACAACAAACAGACATGCGATTGCAGCAATCCCGAGAGATTTGCCGTTATTTATTGAAGAGTTCTGTTGTATATCTCCGAAGTTCTTCATCAGATCTTCACCAAATTAAAATGGGACCAATTTCGGAACATACTTTTTCAAACAAAAAAAGAATTTTCAAAATCGGTCCACAATTGACGGAGTTATAGGTGAACATCAACTTGAAGTCGAACATAGAACCTCCTCCTTTTTGGGAAGTCGGTTAAAAATCGGTTCAGCCGTTCAAAAGTTATGCGCGTTTTACTGTTTAGATCGTGATGTTTTCGCAAGATAAATGTGTCAGGGATTTTTTAAATTTTGAAATTTTCCTTGTTATATTTTGTGCCCAGTAGGTGGCCACACCGATTGCGGCGTCCGCGAAAGTTGCGAGCATAAGGTCTTCCAAAGTGCAGGTGTATGGGCACTTGGAACACTCCAGCAGGTGTAGCATATTCTATAAAGAGGCACCGCACTCACACTGGATATCAGACAGGTCTATAAAAACCATATTTTGCCAAATTGTGTTTGCAGCGGCCTACTTGGTATACTGCTTCAAAATACCGATGTAATTGTATGATAGTATGTAGAACAACCTTAACCAATTCATCGGTCCACCTGGTGGGAGGCTTTCCAACGCAACTTCTGCCGGTACTGCACCATCGGCCCATCCGTTCTGCGAGCAATGTGCCCTGCCCACTGCCACTTAAGATTGGCATTTCTACGGGCTATGTCGGTAACCCTGGTTCTCTTGCGGATCTCTACATTTCTGATTCGATCACGCAAGGAAAGTTGCGGGGATCCGCCGGATGCGGGACGCACGGGACCGGTAAATGTGGCGACGCTTGGGGAGGCTTATGTCCAGTAGTGGACGTCTTTCGGCTGATATGATGATGATGATAACAATCCAATTTCCATTTCATCTTCTGCTTTTCATTTTTCTTTTCCCTAGTCGTTGCCCATTATGCAAGATGGCTGATGAATTGGTCATTTCCCGGAGAGCTTTCATTACTTAAAGTGCACTTAGTAACTGCTTCAAAATGCCGTCGAATATAATGATAGTACGTACGGAAAAACAGATAGATATAAACGCTTATGGAGTGGATATTATCAAGTTGGTAACTGGATTTACCGGATACCCAAATGTCGTTTTAAAGGTCGAATTTGAACTATCAATCTCTGTGTAAAAAATATTGTGTAGCATATTATTATTTAGTACCAGCTGAGCTGTGCCCGCGGCTTCGCTCCCGTCAACTGCCTACCCTACTTACATACCTACCAGCCTACCCTTACCCTACTTGCCTTGCTACCTACCCTACCTACCAATTTTTTTTCAAGTGTCATTCTGCCGCGGAGAATCTTAACACCGCCAATCAGAAAATGACGTCTATTGAACAATGCCGTCTATCGAATATGGAGTTCAACTGTCCGAGTATCTGAAATGCATTTGTTGTGATATTTTACTTCTTGAACACTTTAAATTCATTTAACTTTTGATAGAGTGAACCGATTCCAATGAAACAAAGTAAAACTTCAAGTTACGCTCATTTTTTATGTATAAAAGTTATGCACATTGGGTTCGTACATTTTACGTGATGCGTGCACAACTAAACGGACAAACAGATAAAAAATCCAAAAATGCTGGAAATGGGTTTTGCTGGTTATCCTTGGCAATTATTTTTGGAAATATTCTCGATGTACAAAAACGTTTACTACATTATGTATTGATTATGCTGTAAGTTTGAGCTTTTCAAATACGTACAACATTTTTCTCGTAGAAGTAAGGCGATGCTTTGTATTAGAACAAAATTCTCTATGAAGCAATTTTTCGGAAGAATACTTGTACATAAGGAAGATTTTGGCTTAGCTTCTAGTCTAACTGGATGCAGCTGTCTGACCTCCGCAAACCAGTAACTGGGTAACACGATACCCATCAACAAGACTGTTATCAGATTTCCTGGCTTCAGTTTAATCACAATGACTGTCGTCAAAGATCTTCAAATGACAGCCGGGACCAACAGCTTAACGAGCATTCTGTACGACGTACGAATCATGGTAAGTCATGATGGTCACCCATCCAGAGACTGACCTCGACAAGCGTTGCTTAACTTTGAAGATCGACCCGTTCGTCAGTTACATAAGCAACTCCAATAAAATCAATACACTTGTGAAAAAGGAAATCCGATAAAAAGTCCCAATACGACGTACAAATAGCCAGCTAAAGAACTTCACTAAAATATTCCGCTTGGCTTCGCATCCAGGCACGCAAGAAAAATAATCTACCGAAACTTCTAAGTGGAGTGAAGTTCAAAAGTGTCCTACTCAGTTAGGGTTGCCAAGTGTAACAAAAACCCAAATTTTATCTCTCTTCTTATTCGTTGTCTTCATAACTGAAGTTCGTGCCCGTCCCGGAAAGCTTTCACGGAGTCATTGACGAGCTGCTCCAAGCCACTCCTATCTTTGGCTCTTCTCAGGGCAGTGGTCACCTTGAGTCGCGTAATCGCCCTGATTTGGTCTGACCACCGATTAGATGAGCGTCCGCGTGGTCTTTTCCCATCTACTTTTCCTACAACAACCAGTTTTTTCAGGTTATCTAGCTGTCTCCGGGCGATATGACCAAAGTAATTTAGGACTCTTTGGTAGCAGATCCTGGCGTCTGGTTTTGATGTTCAGCTAGTCGAGAATGGACTTATTTGTGCGTTTTGCGGGCCATGATATGCGCAACATTCTCCTCCAACACCACATCTCGATAGCCTCAGTTTTACTTCGATCCACCGTCACTTCTTGGTGTTATTAGAGATGTTCCTATCTTGCATCCTCGACATCTTGCTCATAGCAGCTTTGGCTATCTCTCATCGTACGTCAACGAATTTCCCTACATTCCCCACACCTTTATAATTAATTTCTACTCATTTAAGTCAGATGTCATTCCGTAATTCCGCTAATTTCTTAACAAATGTATTTTTTTTGCCGTGAAATACAAAGTTCAATTTTCGATCTACCTACTTCGATTTTCGATCAACTTTCGATCACTCAGGATACGACACTATTTTAATTAACGATAAAGTGGCAACCCCCCAAATGTCAGTTTAGTCTACGAAATTAAAATTCAATGAGGAAATGGGAATACTCGACACTCGAAGTATTAGGTACTTCGAGTGTCGAGTATCCCAATTTCCCATAGGGTTGTCCAAAGGTGTATAGTTACCGTAGTTAATTCGCTAATGACGGTAAAGTGCCATGTAATAAAAGACGTGTCCTGATAGGCTCTGTCTCATTCACAGATATATACCTAACTAGATGATGTGATTGTACGTACTTCGCGTGTCAAAAAACGGAGTAAAATTACGATCAATGATTGAGTTTTTTATTTAGTTTTATCGGCACCGGAAGACTGCCGAAATCTAGGAAAAATATTGTATGCCATATTGAGCTGTAAAGACTGTATAGAAAAAGTTGGCCGAGGCATTGGAAAAGTTTTCTTTCATTTGTAAGTAAATTTGTTATTAAATTGTGTGTGAAAAAGTAGCATGCTTACAGATGGAAGGACTTGCGTTATCTAGTTAGATTTATGCCTGTGGTCTCATTACATCCCGTGAGGACAGTAATTCGGCTCCTTCAGAGCCATGTGGAACACCTATTCATTGAAACCACTGGGGCGTCCAATTAAGTGTTCTATATCTAAACTAATATACCTGGTAAATTATTTGTTTATATATTTGTAAAAGGCTCATGTATACCTTGCTTTCCTCTAAGTATGCAATTGGCAGTTTGCTGCTGAATCTTCAAGTAAAGCAAAAAAAACTAACAAAATGAAAATACCGGCGGTTTCGCTCGCGCATCCCACAGAAAACGTCTTTTTCCAGGATAAAAAGCTTAGGAATCTTAGCGACAGTGCTGCTTTTCTACTAATCGTAGTGAAATCGTTTTAAATCGGAAGATTTTGTTTCTGGCGACTACTCTATGCCACGAATCTATCTATACTAACTATTCTATACCAAGTGACCTTCTTAGATCTACGCCAAAAGGCATACAACGGAAATATGGGATCCCTTATATTTGCCAAAACATTACTTACAACGGAGCATCGTAATAAGAACATACTATGAATTAGGAAGAAACCTTGGCGCGGGACCAGAAAACAAATGCTGATCAAACATATCCTAGGCTCTAAAGGTTAAAGTACATTGGCGCAGAGACGAAGCGAATTTCTAATAATGTACATTGCATATTGACCACTATCTCCTCTACGTTAAGCACACATTCCTATCACAATAAAAGACGCGCGCATTCGTCTTTTGAATTTCGAATGCGATCGTATTAGAAAATCACCCAGACTCTGTGGCTGTGTTTTTAAACACGAGTTCTTGCGTAGACCCTGTGAATTTTCCTAGCCTGTACAAGCGGCCGTACATGCTAAAAAAAAACAAGAATTCAAGTCGTACACAACTTATTCATCATGTTCAAGACAAGAATTTTGTTGGACCTAGCCACGAATCTTGTCAGGCAAGATTTTTTTCTTGGCGGTGTACACAGTTCGTCTGTAGAACGACACGAATCCTTGCGTAGTCCCGGTGACTTTTATTGCGTGTACAAGCGACCTAACGCTTCTTTATTAACAAAATACTTCCCCTAATAAAGGGAGGAACAATGATCATAGTAAATTCTTGTTTGTTTGTACAGGATTCACGGCTTACTGCTTGGCTGATTTTGGCAAGTCTGTTGGTTTAGGAGCTAAGGATAATATAAACAGGGAAGGTAGTTTATTTTCTGCTAAGAACTACCCTTTGAAGACAGATAATAAAGGATCCTTTGTTCTTGGAGCGTTAGAAGCGTCGGAGGGTATGGATTGATGATCCTAGTAACGATGATTAGGACCGTGACTGATCATGGTAAGGCATCTTTCATAATTTGTAATAAGGGTCTCACTACTTCGTCTTTACAGTTTGTTTGCCTATTTTGTCGTCCCTATTAAAAAGTATCAAACGCAGGCTGAAACTCAGGCAGAACCAGCAAATTTAGTCAATATTTTAAAATTGTAAAGGATGGATTTGATTACCTACGAAAATTCTAAGCACAATCGTTGAGTGCCACAGATTTTATCAGAATAATGGACGATTTCCGAGTGGATGTACTGAGATAAGTAATAACTTACAAGTTTTGTTTAAAATACCCCGATTCAAACAGTAAAACGCCAATAACTTTTGAACGGCTGAAACGATTTTCATCAAACATAGCTAAGAACACTCCCGATGTCACCTTTCAAACAAAAATAAAATAAATAACATCCGTTTAGGAGCTACGATGCCACAGACAGATACACAAATACACGCTTCAAACTTATAACATTCCCTTTTCCGTCGTGAGTTATAACTAGTTTTTTTGCTAGTAAGAAAAACGAGAGCAAGGTCGCGGGTAAAGCCTACTCCCAAATAAAAGAAATAATGAATGTGTTGAAAATGGAAAAATATGAATTCAAATCTAATAAAATAAAACCGATATTTAAAATAAACGCCCTAGAACAGATTGTAGCACTCAATTACGTCAATAAAGACCTCGATATATTAGAGAATATCAAATTATTTGCCTGTTCCACCAGATAGCAGCGGATACCAACGAGCTATCAACCAGACACATTGCCGGAAACCCAATACTTTGTGATTATCCGCTGTGCTCGCACGCAATTAGTCGTTACAATGTAATTAACATGTGTATAACTTAAATACATGTAAGAGCAGCTAGGGTGTACTTTGAAGTTTGAGTAGACGAAGCTTGGGGATGTTTGGTTAAGGTCATATAGTAAGAGGGCAAAGGCAAGCTTTGAGGAAGTTGATCATACAGCTATGCTTGGCTTGGAGAGGGTTTACTAATGTTAAGCATAAATATATTCCCATAATTTACATTGGCATAACGAAATTCAGCATAATGATCATTACGCATAATGTTAACAGGCATAAATGCTTTGTCATAATGTTTACTTCCATAAACACTGTTGGCATAATAATAATGATGCATAATCTTTTAAAGCATAATGTTATAAAAGCATACAGATATTTAAACATAATGTTCTTTGGAATAAAACAAACATGTTCGCGGATCAAGTGCCACCCCGCCGCACCTTAACCTAATTTTAATTTGAGTCCTTATATCAAATACATTTAATCAGACATTTTAAGCGTAGGTAAAACAATTTTCAATCGATTCAAATCGATAATTTTGTTATAGATATTTTGAAAATTGGCATTTTACACGAAGATATTTTAATTTTCGACGTTCAAATATGTACCCATAAAATTATTATGACGAATAAATATTATGACTTAAAAAATTATGCAACTCCAAATTATGGCAAAACAAATTAGACCAAATGACAGTTATGCTAACCTTTGCATTATGCCAAAGTATTATTATGCTGATAAAAGTTATGTGAAAACGTTATGCCAAACAACATACAGCCTAAAAAAAATATGCCAAGAGGGGGATTCCCCTTGGGGAGGACTGTCTAGCAATGTAGGTATTTCGTCTAAATAACAATGGTGACCAAACAGGATACCTAAAAAGAGAAAGACTGAAGAATATACCTAGTGTTTTACTTCAGGAACTCTAAATCTGGAAAAGCGTTCCGAGCAATCATCTCAACGTCTAATGCCTTTTCTGCAAGGTTCCAGCCAACTGAATCTGCTGATGTTCTTATAATTAGACGTTATAGGTCACATAGAGAGAGATCAAAGGCAAGCTTTGTGAAATCTGAACAGATCGATAAAAGAGCCGTTGGGATGGATTATCTGGCAGTGGACGTCTTTCGGCTAAATGATAATGGTGATCAAAACAGAGCACTAAATCTGCTAAAGCGTTTTCTTGAAGATTCATTTCTACCTCTTTTCAAGCATCTAACGTCTAATGCTCTTCCCGCAAGGGTCCAGCCAACTGAGTCTGCTGCTGTTCACACAATGTAATTAAAATCATAATGCCTATATACAGATACTACATTACTTTAGAGTAGACGAAGCTGGGTCAAGTTTGGTTAGAGGTATTTAATGAGAGATCAAAGGTAAGCGTTGTGGGACTTAAGCAAATTGATCAAACAGCTATGCTTGGGGAGGCTTACCTAGCAGTGCACGTCTTTCAGCAGAATGATGAAGATAATCAAACAGGAAATTCGACTGAAGCGATCCCTCGATAAGCTGAAGAATAGGCTTGGGACTGGCTACCTCTTTTTCTTGAAGACATTTCAACAACTAAAGCTTTTTCCCTGTTGTCCCTCCCTCCTGGACTACGTCAACAAACATTCTATTTCCTAGTTTTAACTAGTAGTTCAAGAAGACTTCCACTGCAATTAGATCTACAGGGTTTGATAGTAATCACAAAATAATAGTTCACTTGTTTGGAAGTAGGGCAAACTTGCTCTCGATGGGATCGCGGTCTTCGAAGGCGTTGAAATGATTTATTTCTTTTCTTCTTTTTCATCAAAATACGGTGGGCCACGTACTCATGGTAGAGCAATGAGTCCGTGACGAAGTGTCGAGTCACAAACAAACATCCTTTCTCTTTTTACATATAATATTAGTGGATTATGGATGTCAAGGTCATATTTGTATTGGAATAATATTTGTGCAAAGTTTATTACCTCATTTTAACGCTATTTGGGTACGTGCGTCAATATTGCTATGGGTATATTATGTATTTAATGGTATGTGTGCCAATGACCCAAAAATTATTCACTCAGAGAGCGTAAACTTAGGCATTACAGGTCCGTACCTCGTATTGTAAAATATATCATTATCTTTCTGCACTTGATTTATGTTACTTGTGGTTGTTTCAACACGTTTACATCTTTCATTCTCACCTGCAACCGTCATGCTTCCATTCACTTCCTTTTCCTTAATATCATTCTTCACCCAATTTGACCCAATGCATTCATCTTTTCATTCTTCTCCTACTATCTACCATACTACCTTCATCCATCTACAATTCCACATTTATATTCATAACACTTATAGTCACATGCGTTGTTGATGCGTGACATCCCTCCTCATAACAAACCAAGACAAGTGGTTCAAATCTTCTTCTTTCTCCTATTATCCCTGTTTATTTGGGATACTCCTAGTACTTCTACGCCATACCGTATGGTTTTGAGTTCCTTTCTGTTGTGTTGCTCGCTATTATATCATTGTTATCGTTCGTAACCAGGTCATAAGTGATCGTCCAGGGCCTCTTTTTCTATCTTCTAAGACAGGCGATTCATATGTTTGTAAAATATAAACTCTTAAATTATTATCATGTGAAATCGGAATGCAATATTTTAGCTTCCCTCCATTTTGCCGGCCGTCAAAACAGCAGGAAATCTAAACGGAAGGGAAAATATTCGCACTTTCAGGGGATCGGGGCAATATCCGGGGCTTCTGAATTGAATAGACTTTTTTATCAATGCAGTATTGGTGAAGCTACAGGGGCCAAAACGTGCCAGACGTTTTGCCGGGCATTCGGACTCCGGAATGCATAAAGAAGAAATCTCACTGAAAAGCAATTTGGATTGCATATTACTAAATAGCTCCTCCAGCTTAAAAAATAGCACTCTCTTCTTTCTTTTGTTGATCTGTATGTATACTATAGCATCAACAGTACACAAGGAAGTTCGACCTTAAAGAATTCACACTGTTCACATTCTTCTCTTCACAATCTTCGCCATAAACGTTGGGCAATAACCCTATAGATTGTTTTAGTTTTAAAGTTATCATAACCTGTGACAGAGACGCTACCAAAATATTGAAAAGAAGATTTTACTCTTCAAACAATTCCCTAGCATAAAAAAGTGAGATTAAACCAATAAATTACCACCGAAAATACATCGCCAATCCATTCACCGACACTCAATCTAGATTATCGTAACATCTAAGCCCCGAGGGGGTCACTACTCTGTATCAGTGTAACAAGCAGTATACGATTACATTCGGATTCACGGCCACTCCTACGCAACGGCCCACTCTAAAACTCGGTTCTGGTGCATAGATTCAAGGGCAGCGCATTATTTACTAACTTGGTGGGACTGTTTTAGCTAATGAAATGGGATAACTTTTTATTTTGAGGTATTTTGTTTGTCATGCCTCAATTCTGGGAAAGACTGGGCTTTTATAAAAATGTTACTAGGGACACATGGTAGACTACCAAGGGGCCAAACGCACGATCCAGCAAGCAACGTTACGATAAGCCCGTGCAGGAGCAAGTGGGATGAGTTAGATATAAACTGATCCCAAATAGCTCTAGACATTGAAAAGTGGAAGGAGAGTAGTAAGCCTTAGACCTGCAGTTGGCAACCTCTGGCTAGTATTATAATGAAACCTGTTTGATGCAATTAAATGATTTTCCTCTTTTGATGTTCCTTCGTGTATGTTGTATCTAGACACTCGTGTTCGTTGTCTTTTTGGCTAAAACGTCTTTGCGAACAGGTTCTTCTATTTTTAAGCCTCCTGAACGTCTTATATGTTATTGTTGTACAACCCAAATTGCTGATTGTTACAATAGATAGTGTGTAGACCCACCTCATCCACCCTTAACCTTTACCAACATTTCAAGGTTCAATGAGCTTGTTGTTCAAAGTTGGAAAGGGTCTTTGCGACACCCAAATTGTTTGCTGTTCCGCAATAGATACAATTACATGGGTTAAGTGTGCTTGGGTTTCAACAAAGTCATTCAGGGTTTAATTTCACATTAACAATGGATAGCACTGATCGGTGTAAAGATGTCCAGTCAGGATTAGTCGAAACTTACAAATCAGTGCGGCTGGTGGGGCACAGATTCTCCTTTCTCAGAAGGAGCCGACCTTATCTCTAAATGTAGGACATTTTAGGAAAAAAGTAGTGCTAGACGCACGGGACCGATCAATGTGGCAACGCTTGGGAGAGCTTTCGGCTGATATGATGATGATGACTGGATAGTTTTATAACAAAACCGTATTACCCAAAGGGTAGTGCAGAGTTGCACCATTCTGCACAGGGGCAACGCACACACATTGTGTGTCAGACGAGTCTATAAAACCATTTTGGCCACTGCAGTTCACGGCCAGGTGGCAAGTGTTCCTGGGGGTTCAAGAAGTTAGGTGGTAGGTGGAGTGAAATTTTCCCACAGCTAACTTCATAGTGTGCCACTAGACCAAAGAAGCAGATATTTTAATCCTCTGATCTGATTGTCTTGAGTAAAGTCTAGGTTCACGCTGTGAAATATCCGCACGAATTGATGACCTGTTCTTGATGATATGAGGAACCGCCGTGACGCGGAAATGAGTATGCATTTGGATGGTTATAAGATTAATGGAAGCCCGAAGAAACGATGGGTGGACTGCCTGAAAGATAAAAAGGAAAGAGATACTGTGATATCGACTAACAGAAAAGTATGGAACAGGACATGTTGCGCTGGCCTGAATAAATTGAGATGTAAGCAAGAGAAAGACAAGTTCTATCCGTTTTTACTGCATACCTATACCTTTGTACCCAAATCAAGTTTTCAATGGCAACTGAAGTAGTCTCCATGAGTAGCGAAAATGGCCATCGAGTTTCAAGCCCCGAACTCTTTGATGAAGACACAAAAAGCCGTATCGGAACGGGCGCAAGGAACGACAGTAGTGAACCCTGTGAATAGCCGCGAAAACGTTAGACGACGCAAAAACGCCTTTGAAGTTCACAAGCTTGCTGCTTGTTGCTAGCGAATGTGATAGTACTGCAGAAAGTATGATTCTTCTGCCTTTTTTAACCACTTTCCAAAAAGCAGGAAGTTGACTATAGGTTTTTTTTTAAGTTCATCAATTACTCCGTCCATTATAAACCCATTTTGAAAAATATTGTTTTGTTTGATAAGGTATACTCTCGATGTGGTCCCATTTTCACTAAGTCAGAGTCTGATGAGGGGATCCCATGGAAATCGAGGGAACTGCTCAAATTTTATAAGCGCAATTTTGGCATTTTCATCAACATGACAAGCATTTGAATTCGGAAAGTATTTTTATTTTTTTTTATTGGCTCGCGCTTGACCACTATCTCACCTGATGGTAAGCCATGATGTGGTCGACGATGGAGCACGCTTACTTAGAAGAAACCTATTCACTCTTGACTTAAAGACTCCCAGGTTGTAGCTATCATTTGGGAAAATGGCACTGATGAAGAAGACCACAGATGATCACTAGAATTTCTCAATGATAAGTATGTTATGACGATCATGGTTGGCAAATTCGCAGCAAGTCGGCTTCATACGAGTTTTTGTCTAAAGTCTTAAATGAAAATCGTGTATAATGTCGCATTTCTGCGTGTAAAAAAGCTTTTTAAGGACTGTCCGAGGGTCTCCGATTGCAAAGTACACCTTTATGCTATGCAAGAAGCCTGTCAGGTAATCAGGTTTGACTTGCAGTGAAAATGTTTTCATCAAAATCCGAAAAAAAAAAAGAAATTTCTAATGCATTGTTTCATGGGTTTATGTTTAAAAATCCTAATTCAAATACCGCAATGTATGTTGTTGACATGTCCTAAAAGGTATTGCGTTTTACCTCACTGATATCAATGCTCAAAATGGAATACGTAAATAGGTACCTATTTGCCCTATTCACCAAATCATGTCATAAATATTTCAAACCTAGCGTAACAGGATAGTTTACGAATAAAAATACCTAGAGCAACACAATGCCTGTTTTTTACCGAAAGGTTAGGCAGGGGTGCACGTATAGCACTTCCACATTTCTCCAAATGTTTAAGTCACATGTAAAGGATTATAGGAGGCGATCCCATCCTCATCAAGCAGACACAAGTCCTGACTCCAGGCTGCTACCAAGAAGGTACAGTAGGCACTGCGGATCTTTGTGTCTCTGAAGTTGGCTCCAAGACCCTGCGGAGTAGCTATTTTTACCCGACTGCGGGAGGGTAATGTGTTTAATCAGTTTATATGTATTTATGTTTGTTCCTATGTGGCGTTCTAGAGACCAAACGCCTTGTCCGATTTTGATAATTCTTACGTCAATCGATTCCCTTAACCTTGCCAGTGTCACTGACTAGGTACATTATAATTAAAAAATAGAAAAATGGCGAATGTTGGGCGCCATACTGTGGGGACCAATTATTATTTTTCTTCGAAACCCATCGTGTGGGGTATCAACATAAAAGGTTTTCAGAGGTGATTTGAAAAAGATGTTATACTTATAGATATGTCTAAATGTATCTCGGATTTTTTTTTTATATATAAAGATAATTCAAAAAACCGTCTACAAACATCTGGTTTTGGTCAGGCAGCTCGCAAATATGTATCCTCTGACTGCACAGCATGATTTTCTTCTTGTTTACGTCTATTTAGTTCACTTCTGATTTGTCAATGTTGAAGGTGAAGATAGCTTTGTATAACTGGCTCTTTCACTCGCTTACGTTTGTCGCATCGTCCTATCTCGCTTACTGTATGCAGTATTTTCGATGACAAACTGTTTCTTGCGCAATGGTTCGCAGAGCTAACTTCAGAGACACACAAATCCGCTGTGGCTACTGTAGGTAGGTAAAGTATAACATTATAACGTTATATTGACTGCCTTGCCAATAATTTAGGTTATTTAAAAACAGGATGACCGTTAATTAAACATTTTAGACGCCTACAAGGATAAGTTAGGTAGTAGCTAATTATAGGTTCATTGATACCTGCGTCACTGTTATGTATGAGAACTTGCTTTGCGTACCTATTTTCTGATTATGAAGGTTGTTTTGAACCAGTTTTTTAACTCCCGACGGAAAAAGAGGGGTGTTATAAGTTTGAGGTGTGTTGCTGTGTATATGTGTGTCTGTCTGTGGCATCATAGCGCCTCAACGGATGAACCGATTTTGATTTAGATTTTTGATTTAGATTTTTTGTTTGAAAGGTGATTGTGTCGAGAGTGTTCTTAGATATGTTTGAATAAAATCGGTTCAGCCGTTCGAAAGTTATGGGCGTTTTACTGTTTGAATCGGGATGTTTTCGCAAGATTGTGTCGGGTCTGGGGGTTTTTAAAATTTTGAAATTTTACTTGTTTTAAGATGATTTAGCAAATAGTAAAACTTGTCTAATAAAATCATCATTTTCCTGGCCTTGTCGGCGCAAATCAATCGACTGCTTAAGAAGCGAACTAAAAAGATATAAACAAGAAGAAAATCATTCTGTGCAGTCGGAGGATAAATATTCGCGAGCTGGATGACCAAAACCAGTTTTATCTTATTGTGTTTTTTTATTTACCTATAACTTTTTAGTTAACATATTTTTTTCGTGTTAGGTACATTTAAACAATAAGTGTTATATATTTTTGAAATCACATATTGAAACCCTTTATTTTGATAACCCACACGATGGGTTTGGAAGACAAAAAAATGTTGGTCACCCACAATATGGCGCCCAAAATCCGCCAATTTTTTATTTTTCCAATTTTAATGTAGCCAGAGACAATCGCAATGTTAAGACGAATCGATTGACCTAAGAATCATAAAAATCGGCCAACGCGTTTGGTCTCTAGAACGCCACATAGGAACAAACACACAACCCTCATTCGGCAGTCGGGTAAAAAAGGAGTGAGTGACAGCGTGTACTGACTCAATTTAGGCGCCTTCCTGACCGAGTCTGTACCAAAACGGCTTGGTCAGGATGGCACCTAAGTCGTTTCGCTACAGATTCTTTACAAAGCCCATACACATGCAGCACATCTGTACAGAAACGAAATCCCGGTCTGGAAGGCGTCTTACTTGGGCGCCGTGCAAGAGCGTGCACTTGCACCCTTCTGGCATTCAAAAAAATATACAAAAACATATCATTGTAATATTATTGGTAATCATAACTCATCAATAACACTGGGCTAATGATACTAATGTACCAATGAACAACTGTTGGCTTGTCTGTTACTAAAAATTATATCAAAATTCTGACTAGAATTCAGGGTCAGACAAACATTTACGAAATCATACTAACAACTTGCTGTACAGTAGAATACAGCATGTTATATTATTGTAAAAAAAAAACACTTTTTTATACAAAGTGCATTATCAAAAGCAGAAATATTCTGCTTGGTCAGTAGGAGATAACTGTTTTAAAATTCAGTTGCAAGAAAAAAGCAAACATTGAAACCACTAATAATGACCAATATCACTAAATCTCTCAACACTACCTACTGCATATAAATGATTTGTATTTAATAATCCTGATGTGGCCAACAAGTTTGATAGGCTGAAATGGGATTGGGCCGCCCATATATACGCAGAATGCACCACAACTGATCAGCCAGAGTCGTCTCCCAGTGTCTGCCAGAAGACGGGCGCCGTCACCGTGGGAGGCCAGAGAAGGCAAAACACCGGGCAGATTGCAAGACTCCCCCAAAGGAGCCCTTTGCCCAGTAGTGGGACAATAAAGGTTAAAGGTAGGTTGACTGGTAGAAAATGCCCAAGGCATTAAGTCCGCCTCTGAACGTTTGTGTGCATAAAGTATTAAATAAATAAATAAAGGTTAAAAAATAGAAGAAAATATATTTATCCTGTTTTATTCACAACCTTCAAACTGTTTCCTTCCTTATGAGGATTGCGTTCCATGCATGCCTTAATTTGAATCCTTGATTTTTTTTTTCTGTATATTTTACCTATTATGGCAATCAAATGTAAAATTATATAAAACAGCTATATTTCATGGGTAGAGGATAAAATAAAATATTAACTTTATCCCTATGTTTTTCAAACATGCGAACCATCAACCACATCAGTTTACCACCAGGTGAGATAGTGGTCAAACATAAGCCGATGGATAATGAAAATATATATGTATTGCTGATTATTACGTTTCCCATTTTTTTATATATCCTTTATTTTTCTTCCCAGAAAAAAAATGAGTATGCTCTGTCCTCTGGTTGCATCAACCATTCAGCATCAATCACCACATCATCAGCATCATCCAATTATATTACACTCTAAGAAAGTGCTACGGACTTGTGTAAAAGTGCTAATGGACACTATTCTTAGTTTTAACATAATCTATCATGTAACATATTAAGTTCAGAATTAAATTGATTATTAGTATTTTAGGCTAGATTGTAATTAATTTAAAAAAAAACAGCATCTAGATCACAAGCGATGCATATCTGCCAAATTACTGACTACATAATCTGATAACAGACTAAACTTGGAAAAAAAATGCCATTTCAAGCAGTTGTGTATCTGTCAAATGAAATGATGCTTATACCAATTTTATTAGCAGGGCTGATCAAAATGCAGGTCCATTTCCGAATACCTTGCCTAGTTGAGACTTTTTTTTAAGAAAGATATCTAACACACAACAGACCTATGTACAGCACTGGATTTGTTTTGGGTGCAACGATTATGATTATGATCTAACACACAACAATTTTACCTCTACATATTATTTATTAGTTACATTTATTAAATATATTTTTTACTTCTTTTTGTCTGTCAAACCGTGTATTATTAATCGAAGGTCAAATTGCAAGAAGACAAACAGAAAAGAAGTCTAGTCTCATAAATTTTAACTTGTTTGCAACTTATAACATAGCAATATGTATAAACATATATAAATGTATAATAATTTACGTTTGTGTACGCTCTGCTAATAATATGTTACTGGTTTCTAGGACTGGTTTCATGCATATTAAGTCAAGATATTTTATGAGGATTTCTATCACAGGTTAGGTAAATAAAATTGTTTTATCTTTGCAGAGAAAAAGCTAGTTTTTATTCTAGCATATAATATGATTCGACTTTGAAACATTATTTATTCTTAATAGTAACCTAATCACTTTGTACTGTTCTATTTTGGAAGTTTGTTGTTTTAAAGAAAAACATTGAAAAGATAAATAGGTTTAGATGAAATGTAAGCCTCCACCTTTTTGAAGAGTCTAGAAATACAAACTCAATAAAAGAATGTATTTCCTCATTCCTTAAGTCCAAACAAATCAGTACCAATACGTTCGACCGATCGTAATAACGAGCACAACTAATTACCAGAGTACATCCAATTTCCTCAATAGCAGCAATCGTAATGTAATCATTAAACAATAAATAACAATGTGTAAATATACCTCAAGCGATGTTTTGAATATCGAATCCTTAGCAACTAAGTTACGTGCATGAATAATTCTCATAACATCAGACTGATTTCTATTATAATTTCAAATGATCAATACTCATACTGTTACTAGTGCATTTGCATTTACATAATTGTCTTTGTTGTTATGTTGATAAGGTAGAAGTTTCAATAACAGGTGTTTTAATTAGGAGAAATTATGAGATGTTTCTTTTATCAGTAAACATAGTGTTTTGCTTTATTTGCATACTTAATGGATTACCTAGAAATTATTAAATATGTATTATTTTCTAGTTACTTTTAATGTGATGCTGTGACCATGCTTTACTAAGATTAAGCCATAAAAAGTAGACAAATGGTGGATCTAATAAAAACTTTACAACTCTGAAAAAACTAAGTTTTTTTTATAAGTAATATAATGACAGAAACAAGTTTACTTTTGAAGTTAAACTGGAATTAGTTTTCATTTTAAGGTTTTAAAGCGCACAAACTGTACAGATACTCCGATTAGCAGCTAAATATCGCAAAAATAATGAACAAACATTCTTTTAGCTTCTTCTAATGTAGAGGAAGCTGAGATTCTGAAAATAAGTGGCATACAATCAAGCATCAGATACCTACCCTCTCTGGCTTTCAAATAAACAGTGTTCGCGACGATATTCTCTAATTCCATCAGTTCCAGTGTGGCTGATTTTATCGTAGACCCTCCACGAAGCAAGAACCCGCCGCTGCGGCTCCTCAGCCGCCTGCCAGACGCGCGCGACACAGCCCATCAATGTGTCCCGCGCTCAACAACACAACTATGCAACTCGCTAACTTATACACATAACACTACACCAGACACAGATTAACGTAATTCAATCCGTACAACAGCCTCAAACGCTGCCGTCGGCACTAAACACGCAACAGTTCACGACTACGATTCACGATACCCAGGGGTGTGGTGGAAAGGACGATAGCATAACAGTCTTTGAGCGGCAAACAGCGGCGCGAACGCTCGTGTACGTCGGCGGTAGTGTAAAACGGTTAGTTTATTTCAATAAATTCGTAAATGGAGCACACGCCCGAATTACGCGAGTTATTGATGACGGACAGCAATACGCTACGAAAATTACCACTTTTACAGTGTTTCTACTTTCCAGTTGCCATACAGTTGTTTGAAAATCTACCATATGACTTTTTTACCCGAGAACAAAAAGTCTTATGTTTTAAGGATTTTAATAACCAATAAACATGAATTATTTAAAAATATTAATTTATTTGTTGGTAAAATATAAGAATCGTCTCATCACATTCTGCCACATTAGCCTTGCAAATTTTATATATTAATACTTGGAAAGATGATTTAAACAAAATTCATATTTAATTTTGTATGAACTTAATTATCGATAGCACAGGCACAGTTCGATGTGCAAGGCTTAAATTGAATTAGGCGGGTGTCACTCGTAGGATGCATCGAATCCGAGACTGATGGGCCATTTTACAATAAAATTCCTCCCCACATTCTAGAACTGAATGAGACGAAATTTAAAACCTGTATAAAACGCACACTATGCAGGCAGGCATATTATAAGTTGGGGGATTACATCACTGATAAAAATGCTTGGCTCAATGCTACTCTTGCTCCACAACCACTAGGGCGCAAAAACAAGTGATATGCAGAACATTATTGTTTTGTAGAATTGTTGGACCTGCTGAAGACTGTATGAATATATTTGTATTATATAGACTCAATTTCTTTTAGTATAGTATAACTGCGCAGCACGTGTGTGAGTACTATGTACCCAACTGTAAATCTACCATTTGCTGTACCTCGGTGTCGTTCGTTGACTTGTGTTTGCCCTAGCAGTTGAGTGTGTCATGCTCTCTCAAATGTCTCTCTGATGGTGGCGTGTGTGTTGGATCATTCGGTTCCCTTCATGATGGTTGAGCTGGGTGGTGCCGATTCATGCGTCATGTTCGTGAACGGGCGCCGTCAGTTGGGATTGGTCTTAACTTAACTGCTTCGGATGCTAGTGTTTTTCTAGCGCTTATTATGTAACTGCACAGTACATGTGTGAGTACTTTTAATACTTTGTACCTGTACGTAGTATAGTATGTAGTGATTCTGGGTGCATTGTCCTCACACATATAAATTTATTAATGTATGTACTTATGTACCTAAATATTGTAAAAAAAACATTTTTTTTTTTTTTTAAAAGAGTAAGTATGGAGTTTCTTGTGCGTTCTTCTCCATAACAAGCTACTTTCCGAATGCACGGTAGAATCAATTTTTATTCCTTGTAAATTTTAATGTAACTAACGTTCAAAAGTGCCGCTTTGTGGCCTAGTTGAAATAAAATATCTTTGTCATGTAGAGGGGCAGGGCAGCATCACATCATTCGGGTTCGGGGGTGCCTCAAGAAGTGCGTTGTCTCCGAAGCTCGTCATCGAAGCAGACTATAGATGTGTCCCTCACTCATGAGGTGCCTCATTTGAGGTACTCGTGATCGCAAATTGAAAGAGTTACTCGAATTTTAACATTGAACCACCTCACTCGTTCTCGCGTCCTCACTTAAAAATTGACATTGACATTGTATTCGGGCGAGTACTTGCGAGTGAGTATTGAGTGATTGAGTGAGTTTAGTTTATTAGGTACTCAAAACGAGTTAAAGAGAAAATATTTTTATTACTGCTATTTCTAAACTTTAACTATAAACTCTAAAAACATTGGCATTAGATTCGTATTCAATTGTCAATGATTCGTTTATTTCGGCGGTCTAAAATTTATGAGCGAAAGAAAATTATGTGAGTGAGGGAGACGTAAAAATCGGAATCGTGAGTACTCGTAAGTCGACGCGCCTCTTCGCCTAGCTTGACGCTGTCTCTGACAATCGGCTGAGTTCGGCTCGGGCTCGGCTCATGAGGTGAATACGCCGACATACGATGCCTCGCCTCAAATAAGGGGTACCTCGTGAGTACCTTGATGGGCGGTCAGAGTCCCCAGTCCGAGCGCCCGCGACCCCGGAGTCCCTCCTGCCTATGATGCTGGCGGGATGTCGACGTTTTAAGCATCGAGGTGGTTGCCTCCCCGATGCCTACTTCTCCGAGAGGCATCGAGCTTCCCACGATCCCGCTCACGATCACGGTCTCACAGAAGGAGGCCATTTCCCTCCAGTTTTCTGTCTCTGCCAGCATTGCCCTCACAACTGCTGACAATCCCGATCCTGGTGACCAAGACCTGCCGCTCAGGGGCTGAGTCACTCTGCGAGCGTGTGCCGTGCATAATGAAGGTCACCTCCACTATGGTGGCAATTAGCCGTGGCCTCTCGCCCAATCCTATTCGGGTACTCACCAGAGCAACCATGCCCGGGTAGTACCAGAATGAGCCTGTAAGAGATCAGCCAGGCTTCGAAGTGGGGCAGGATGGCTTCGTCAACGCGCTTGCTCGAGAATTGCGGCTGCCTTCCGTTCATGCCACCACCCGAGCGCGTGTCGCCGTTTCTGCCACCTCAGCCTAACTGCAGCGATTCCTGGCACGCTATTGCCACTTTGACGGACGGTGCGAATCCGGTCATATACCCTAACGTCATCGAAGCTGACCTACGAAACGTTGTAGTGACAATTTATTTGGACTCGTTTTTAAACCTATTGATCAAAATTATGAAGCAAAATTATTGCAAAAAGCTACAACAAATTCTTTTTCTTTTAAATCAATCCAGCCGTTTTGGAGATTACCTGGAACAAACTGACAGACAAAAAGTAGTTTTTTTTTGTTATATTATATATACAATAAAGACAAGAATGAAATTGATTTATTTAGATGTAAAGATATAGACATTCTCGCGTTTGTAATACAAATAGACCTATTGTAGGAAAAAAGCTTACGTTTATTGTCTTTAACTTGCTATATTTCTAATTTAGTAGATTTTATTTTGTTTATGGTAATAATTTACACGTCAATTTAAGCATGCATTACTATCTCAAAAATAATTAGTTTTTATTACGGAATTATAATTTGTTATCATTACTTGAAAGCAAATTACACAATTTATTATTCAAGCGTCCTTTTATTTCATTAAGTATAGACTTTCATTAATTGAAATATCCAACTTCTGAACGTCTGAGATTTACACTCGTGATATATTTTTGTACACAGCAACACCACTCTTTAGTTTGACATTGTTGATCTAAGATCTTGTCTTGATCAGTGTTGCCAACTTAGTGGATTTTCCACTAAAACTGGTGGTTTCGATCCCCCTTATAGTGGCGAAATATTGCTTTTAGTGGCTAGTGGATTTTTTTAGTGGCTTTGATTGCTTCAGTTAGTGGTGGTACGACATTGATCCACTAGTACGATTAACAAAAAAACTCTAGTTAGGAAAGAATTATTGAAACAAGTTTATAATATTTTTGTTGTAAAGGTAACAGAACTAAGGTAGTAGTTTTCGGGGCATTTCTCGAATAATTTGGATTATGGACGTTATTTGTATAGTTAATGGGTCAAGTTTGATTTGATTTAAAGGGTGTTTATGTTGTTCCCTAAGCTTGCACAAATACAACGGACAGACAATACAGTACAGTTCGGGTCGGTATCGGTAAAGGTTATAGCCCTCGCCAAAGTTAATGTCCGCCCTGAAGTTAGTTTACCGGATGCGCGAGGCACGAAATGGTGCTGTTTTTGCATGAGATTTTCTACTGCGCAGCCATTGTAGCCCACTTCAGGGCGGCCAAGAAGTTTGGTGAGAGCTATACTTACAAATTTAACTTATTTCCACAAATTTTGTGAAACTAATATGCTTAAAAATGCCGTGATTGTTGATCAGGTAACCCAGAATTAAAGAACTGCTGGTCTAAACGGCTAAAGAACTGCTGAACACAAGAGGTGGCAAGCACTGCTGGTCACTGGACCAGCTACTGAGCTAAGTACAAAATTAGGTAGTTCAATTTTAATGAATCATTACGGAGATTTTGTTGTTTTGTATTAGTGGTTTTCTGGTGGTTTGAGAGACCGTTAAGTTTAGTGGTTTTCTGGTGGGTCACGAAGCCACATTTGGTGGGTTTGTAAAAATAAAGTTGGCAGCACTGGTCTTGATTGACATTTGACATATGATGGCGGGAGTCAAAAAAGCACATGTGATTCTTGTTTTTATTTATTTTTTATGGCCCTAACTTGACTAATTATTTTTAATTAATAAAATGCAGTCTGCCGATCCTTGTGTAGAGTGTGGCGGCAACGCATTAAAATTGATAGACGGATATTATTACTGTGTAGAATGTGGCACTCAAAACACAAATGTGCGCGAAACTGTGGTGGAACTGAAAACATTGGGAGATGGTACTTTTGCTTTAGCAATGAGGAGGAAAATCCTTAAAAGCCACGACAGTAAGATTCAAAGTAAGTTGGTTTAGTTATTAGTGATTTTTTGTTGGTGTTCTCCCTTACCTCCAAGCACTCTTGTTGTGCTCAACACACTGGTTCAAAATCCTTACCATCGAATCAATTTCTCGTTATTTAATATCCTAGATCTATCTTATTTATGATACAACAGACCGCTACTAATAGACGATTAAAAAAAAAATGTTTCATTTTTAGATCAGATTAGAAATGGTAAATATTGTGCAATATCACACAATGCCTTTGTCCAGTACCTACCACATCTTTTACAGACATCTTTATCATTATCATCTCTTGGCTGCAAAATTCTAGAACCAACCTTGACATTTAATTTCCTGTAACTGATGGAACAAAAAACCGGCCAAGTGCGAGCTCACGAAGGTTTCCGTACTTGGTAAATTGCAGTTTACGATTTATGACGTATTAACTTACTAGATCTCGTTCTAACCAATTTTCGGTGAAAGTTTACTTGGTAATGTACATCATATATTTTTTTTAGTTTTTGTCTTATTTTAGAAGTTGCAAGGGGGGAGGGGGACACATTTTACCACTTTGTACTTTGTTTCAGTTTAGAAATAAAATATATGAGAAACGTCAATATCATGTTTGAAGACCTATCCATAGATACCCCACACATATGGGTTTAATAAAAAAAAAATGAGTTTCAGTTCAAGTATGGGGATCCCCCAAAATTTATTGGTTTTTCTAATTTTATGTGAAAATCTTAATTCGGTTCACAGAGTATATCTACTTACCAAGTTTCAACAGCATAGTTCTTATAGTTTCGGAAAAAAGTGGCTGTGACATACGAACGGACAGACAGACATGACCAATCAATAAGGGTTCCATTTTTTGCCATTTGCTAAAAATTGCATAGAAAGAAGTTTTTTATTATTACAATTTCTGTTATACCTGTATATCCTTTTTGAAGATCCAAATAAATAATTTCTACATAACAATGTTAATTTTTCAGTGAGTGCAGAATGGTACAAGTGGCATGCATATAACTTCGTAATATTGGGTCTGGCTGATGAGCTGGTTGCAGCGGGCGCTAAGCCCACCTTTAAAGTAAAACTCTTGTGGATCTGGACAAGGTATATCAAGAAATATCAGAATAAAGATGCATTAGGGTAAGTTCTAATTTGAATATTTATCCCCAATTCCCCAAAGGGTTAACAATCATTTGCCGGTTGGCCCTCACTAGCGGACGCCTCGCGGTTTCACCCGCGTAGTTCCTGTTTCCGTGGGAATACAGGGATAATAAGTAGCCTATGTCACCCGGGGATAGTGTAGCTTCCCAACGGTGAAAGAATTTATGAAATTGGTCCAGTAGTTAAGTTTTTTCATTACTATTATGTCCAGTAAAACACGAATTAGGTAATTCACTGTTTTATTTTGTGGATAGCATAAGCACTAGGTAGCCTTACACTGAAGTGATATATTTCACATGTGAGGTACTTGTACAAATCTTATTTGTCAAGAAGATTTCCAAGTACCTACATTTCAGATACACAACATACCTTTCCCCCAAGTATGCATAAACATTATAA
The DNA here is from genome assembly GCA_964057195.1 of Orthosia cruda. NCBI lineage: Eukaryota > Metazoa > Arthropoda > Insecta > Lepidoptera > Noctuidae > Orthosia > Orthosia cruda. Next base: position 3,858,802 of record OZ059827.1, read on the forward strand.
AACATAATTGATATATAAACAAAACATAAACATAAAACCTCATAAATCTTCTCAAATATAACAATTAAGTAAACAGGAACAAAAGCAATCTTAAACACAGCATTACACCAAATAGTTGGTGTGGCTAGGCCTGGCATATGGTGACTTTGCATAAGAAGAAACTTTGTTCTTCAGTTTGCCACCTTGATAAGTGGTCTCTGCCCCACTAGGTATCCCCAGCATCTCGGCCCATTCCTCTGAGCTAGGAATCTGGATAATTTGTTCATTTTTTTGACTTGACACTTCCGCCTCCTCCTGTATACTTTCTTTCTTTTCCTCTTCCGGTTCCTTATCCTTCTTCTCCTCCTCTCCTCTAGTTGAGCTTGATGGCTTCTTCTGAATCAGTTGGTCAATATGCCTGCTTACAACATTTCCATTGTCTGATGTCACCTGATAGCTAGACGGGCCCTCCTTACTTTTTATAGTGCCTGGTAACCAACGTGGTCCTCTTCCATAATTTCTATACATAACGCATTGACCAATTTCCGTTTCTCTGTGTTTCCTTTGTGCATTATTGATAATTTGTTGCTCGACTCTTATGTGCTGTTTATTGACTGGATGAATACTGTCTAATAAAGTCCTTAACCGTCTGTTCATTAACAGTTCTGAAGGGCTCTTGCCTGTTCCTGAACATGGCGTTACACGCAGTCCAAGTAACATGTTAGGGATCTTCACGTCCCATGACACAACATCCATTTTGCGTAACTTGTCCTTAACCGTCTGGACCATTCGTTCAGCCAATCCATTTGTAGCAGGATGGTATGGTGCTGTAGTGATATGCTTAATTTTATTTGACTCCAGAAATTGTTTCATTTCCGCTGACACAAATGCTGTTCCATTGTCTGAAACCAATGTCTCACATAATCCGTGTGTAGCAAATAGCATTCTTAGATGCCGCACCACAGTTTCTGTAGTCATGCTATTTACTAGAAATACTTCAGGCCATCGTGAATATGAGTCCACAATTATCAAAAAGACTTTATTTTGGTATGGACCAGCAAAATCAATATTGATGCGAGACCAAGGTCTTGTAGGTACTACCCACTCGCAAGTAGTCTTGGGAGGCATGTGCCTATTTTCGAGACACTTGGTGCAATTGTTCACCAATGCCTCAATGTCGTTGTTTAATTCCGGCCACCACACATAGCTTCTGGCCAAGGCTTTTGTTTGAACTATACCACTGTGTGTCCTATGTAAAGCACGTAAAATATCTTTCTGTAACAGTGGTGGTACCACCACGCGACAACCCAGCAGGATACAACCTTCATGTAAAGAAAGTTCAGTACGATGTAACCAATAACTGTGCAAAGCTTCCTCTGTGACTTTAGCTGGCCAACCAGATAACACGTAATGCTTGACTCGTGATAAAGTCTTATCTGTTTTTGTGAGCAGCTCTATCTGATTAGCATCAACTGGAAAGTCTTCAGGAGCCTCCGCCATCAATAAAATATCACAAAGCTGTTGCTCAGGTTCCTCAGGCACCGGTTGTGGCCAGCGACTGAGACCATCTGCATTTCCTATTTGTTTACCAGGTTTATATATTATATCATAACTGTGTGAAGTCAAAACAATAGCGATTCTAGTTAATCGGGGTGATATAATATTGGGTATTGGCTTCTTAGGATCAAAAATACTGACCAGCGGCTTGTGATCCGTTACTATTGTAAAAGTTCTTCCCATGAGATAGTTATGAAATTTTTGAATTCCGAACATGATAGCCGTAGCTTCTTTATCAAGCTGAGAGTATTTACGCTCGTGTGAATGTAATGTCCTAGAACTCATAGCGATTGGTTGTTCATGCCCATCCGGCATCACATGAGACAATACTGCGCCTGCACCATACTCAGAGCTATCGCACGTAAGTACTAAGGGTTTATTTAAATCGTAATGAACTAAAGTAATGTCTGACGATAGTAAGCGTTTCGCTGCGTCGAAGCTTTCTCGTTCACGTTCTGTCCACTGCCACTTGCGTGACTTATCAAGCAACCTATGGAGTGGTTCGAGGACGGTAGCTTTGTGAGGTACGAACCTCTCATAAAAATTGTACAACCCTAAAAAAGCCTGTAGCTGCTGTAGATTCTGTGGTTCAGGAGTTTTAATAATCGATTCCACTTTGCTAGGAGCTGGATGAATGCCGTCGGCGTCAATAACAAACCCCAGAAATTCTACACATTCTTTAGCAACCTTACACTTACCAGCATTCAGACGCAAACCAGCTTTTTGTATGCGTTCTAGTACAGTATCCAATCGTTGACTCATATCTGTCAAGGTATGTCCACTTATAATAATGTCATCAATTAGTACTGCGACGCCTGAAATACCTGCCAGTAAGGATGTCATCAACCTTTGAAAAATGCCTGGACAAGCTTTTACTCCGAACGCTAGCCTGTGAACAGTGTAAAGACCTTTACATGTATTTAATGTTAACAGTTTAGCCGTGTCTTCATCCACAACAACTTGTGTATATGCACGCTCTAGATCTAACGTTGTGAAATACCTTCCTCCAGCAATTGTAGCAAATACTTCATTAGCAGTTGGCATAGGGTAAGTATCAGACTCGGTAGCCTGATTGACCGTGCTGCGATAATCTCCACACAGGCGAATTTCGCCTGTTTTCTTAACAATGGGCACTACTGGTGTTGCCCACTGTGAGAAAGAAACAGGGCGTAGTACCCCCTCAGTCATCAATCGATCTATTTCCTTTTCAACTCTGTTCTTAATTGCAAAAGGAACTGGGCGAGCTTTAAGAAACCTAGGAGTAGCGTCCGGTTTTAAATGTATGGTCACCGGTTCGCCTCGGTAAGTACCAAGACCCTCTTTGAAAACTTCAGAGTGTTTTTGTAACATTGCATTAGTCATTGATATGCCAGTACTAGACACAAAATTAATACAAACTTTTATATTAAGAGCGGAAAACCAATCACGACCAATTAAATTGGGGCCTGAGCCTCTAGCTACAATAACCGGTAAATCACACTTAATGTCTCTAAAGTTTACGTGCACTACTGACTGACCGAGCATATTAACCGGAGTCGCCGTCCATGTACGTAGATTGTTGTGTACGGCGCGCAGTTCGGGGCGCGGCTTTGCATTGTGCAGGCCTCTCCACGTGCGCTCGTTCACGAGTGAGAAACCAGCACCGGAGTCCACCTGCATAGTCACTGACATACCATTCAGATGCACCTTAACATAATAAGCTGGCTCCCGCAGTTGACTCCTATCGAAGTTGTATATACCATTCAACTGAAAATGTGATTCGTCCTCTTCGGTGAAATTGACTTTACTGTTCGAGGCTTTCTTCTTTGTAATGCAAACCTTTTCTATATGTCCTACCTTCTTGCAGTATCGACAAGTAACCTTGGCAAAACGACATTCTCCAGCATGGCGCTCACCACAACGGTAGCAACGTTTCATGTTTGTTTGCACTGCATTGATGTCCATGGGCTCAGGAGCTGCCGGCATGGCCGTCGATGTATTCACTGTCGAATCTAATCCGCTTGCGACGTTGCTGGTGCTCTCATTCACATTTTGTATCATGCGAACATCTCTCACCGCACTCTCGGAAGACAACATAGCCTCAACAACATTTTCATAACTAAGTTTATCTCTTTTCAATAAATCATATTGCAGTCTGTGATCTTTCATTCCGCACACGAGTCTGTCACGTAACATACGTTCTAAGTCCGAAAAATTACAATCGGAACTAATTTTCCTCAGCTGAGTAATATATTCGGACGCTGATTCGCTATGTTGTTGGTCACGTTTATAGAACTTATATGACACTGATATTTCGTTAGGTTTAGGGCTATAATGTTTCGTTAAAACGTTCACAATTTCCTTAAATGAGATGTCATTTGCTTTTTTAGGAGTAATTAACGCAAGAAGCGTATCAAACACTTTCGATCCACACACTGTGTAAAAGTTTGCTCTTTTACTTATGTCCGACACAACGCCATTTGCTTCAAAGCAAAACGTTAGCCTGTCTATGTAATTGTTCCAATTGTCTATTTGAGAATCAAATTCCGAAAACTTCACTGCCCTACACTCCATTCTTAAAAGTTTATTCCTCGTCGCCACTATTATGTCCAGTAAAACACGAATTAGGTAATTCACTGTTTTATTTTGTGGATAGCATAAGCACTAGGTAGCCTTACACTGAAGTGATATATTTCACATGTGAGGTACTTGTACAAATCTTATTTGTCAAGAAGATTTCCAAGTACCTACATTTCAGATACACAACAATTACATACAAAAATACAAATCTTTCCTCTTTATAATATTAGTATAAAGTCAAAGTCAAATATATTTATTCAACTAGGCCAATAAGCGGCGGAGTTTTGAACGTCAAACACAAATTAAAATTTACAAGTAATAAAAGTTGATACAACCGTAGCTTGTTGTATAGATATAGATGTAATAGGTGACAAGGTAATTGCTTTCAACCAGGCACAAACCTAAGCATCATTGCTCTCAGTACTCTCTTTTGTCTGCTTTTTCACCAGATGAAATAGCCATAAAGAGTGCTCAATCATTAAAAAAAACCGGCCAAGTGCAAGTCTGACTCGCGCACCAAGGGTTCCGTACAAACCTCAGAAGTTACTATAGACTTGAGTATTTGATATGAATTTCAATTTAATACCTCTACGCGTTCAAGAGGAAAGGGAAAGGGTAAGGGTAGGTAAGTTTAAAATTATTAAAAATACTTTTATTATATGATAACTAAAAATATACGGTTTTCGCAATTTTTCCTTTATCTGTGGTATATGACGTTGCTTCGTACCAAATTTCAAGATTCTGAGTTCACGGATAGTACCCCGTAGGTTTTGATTCACTTGCGAGTTTCGAAAATTTGCGGAAATTTGTTTCAGCTTGAAACCTCCACGCTTTCTTGAGAAAAAGGGTCTTGACGGACAGACAGACGGACGGACAACAAAGTGATCAAAGGTTTTTTTCCTTTCGAGGTACGGAAACATAAAAATGGTGAAGGATCATTTCCCTTCACTATAATTATTCTGTCTAAGTAATATTATTTATGATATTTTAAATACAATGACAGCCCTAAATTCATCTCCTCTCGTTCAGTCCATACAAAGATTGTCTGTAAGAGTTTGCCCTGTGCGATAATACCGCTCATTGTACACTTGTTTTTATAAACGTTTGTCCTGTATATGCTTTGTGGTGTACAATAAAATATATAATAAGTAAACTATGAGAGTAAATGAATAACAAATGACATTTATTTTTTACTAGCTGTCTCACGCGGCTTCGCTCCCGTCAACTGGCTACTTACCTACCCTACCATAGCTTCCATACATACATGAATGTTGCGTAACTTTAACCGCTTACGTAGCGCACGCAACGGAAGCTCTCAAAAAGGAATAATTTTGCCCGTTTTTGTAACAGTTTTCATTTTTGCTCCGCTCCTATTGGTCGTAGCGTGATGGTATACAGCCTATAACCTTCCTTGATAAATGGACTATACAACACAAATTAGCGCGTTCAAACAAACAAACTCTTCAGCTTTATAATATTAGTATAGATTATTGTTTGCTGTACTAACAGCTTGTACCAAAGCGTACTGCAAGCCAGCAATACAACACTTAAGGTTGCACTAGTAAAAAATGATTCCATACAAACGTAGTCTAGAGGTTACTCCACTGTTTGACGATGTACGTTCAAAATAAAAAATTATATCAATTTGTCTCATTATTATCTAGCCCTGTATGGAAACAGAAAAGTAAAAAAATACAATATTTGAAAGTTATGAGCGTCGAAAGTTCCATATTTCAACACTAATTTTAACGCATGTTTGGGCGGAAATAAGAAGAAATTGCAAAACGGCCTCCATACAGGGATAGATTAGTAATTCAACAATGCAAATAATTTTATTTTTAACCGACTTCCCAAAACGGAGGAGGTTCTATGTTCGACTTCAAGTTTGTTTTTTTTTTGTTTTTTGTGTATGTTCACCGATTACTCCGTCAATTGTGGACCGATTTTGAAAATTCTTTTTTTGTTTGAAAAAGTATGTTCCGAAATTGGTCCCATTTTAATTTGGTGAAGATCTGATGAAGAACTTCGGAGATATACAACAGAACTCTTCAATAAATAACGGCAAATCTCTCGGGATTGCTGCAATCGCATGTCTGTTTGTTGTTTATAACATTTCATAATATAACATCACGACAGTTCGCTCTTAAGGGGTAAGCAGACCTCTCATTTCACCGGTTATGTTCAAGTTTCATGAAATCTATTCTGGGGAAATAGTTCCCTTACTAACTTGCCTATTAGGTACGTACAACTAAAAAGTGAAAAATAAAAAAAAACTTTTTGCAAAAAAATACTATCGACTTCCAAATACATAAAAAAACTTTTTGCAAAAAAATACTACCGACTTCCAAATACAAAACTACAAACTGAAAAATAACTTAATTTTTTGAAGTCGGTGTCTTTCGTAGGTACCATTTTTTGCGTTATGGAAGTTTTTTTATTTTTCACTTTTTAGTTGTACGTACCTAATAGGCAAGTTAGTAAGGGAACTATTTCGCCAGAATAGATTTCATGAAACTTGAACATAACCGGTGAAATGAGAGGTCTGCTTACCCCTTAAGAGCGAACTGGCGTGATGTTATGTTATGAAATGTTATAAACAACAAACAGACATGCGATTGCAGCAATCCCGAGAGATTTGCCGTTATTTATTGAAGAGTTCTGTTGTATATCTCCGAAGTTCTTCATCAGATCTTCACCAAATTAAGATGGGAACATACTTTTTCAAACAAAAAAAGAATTTTCAAAATCGGTCCACAATTGACGGAGTAATCGGTGAACATACACAAAAAAAAAAAAAAAAAAAACTTGATGTCGAACATAGAACCTCCTCCTTTTTGGGAAGTCGGTGTCCATAACGCAAAAAAATGGTACCTACGAAAGGCACCGACTTACAAGAACTAAAAAACTTTATGCAAACGTTTAACATTGATTTATCAGTGTACATACATATGTCAACGTCAGGTTCCTAGACAAATAGGGCGTCCAGTAGATTGAGCGCCTGAGTTGTAGGAGCATATAAGCTGTTAGGTTACGCGAGGGCGGCGCCGCGAACATGCACCGCGGAGCACAAACGCGCGACACCCGCATTCGGTCCGGAGCGAACAGTGGACAGCCAGCTAGCGTATACGAATCGAGCTTAGGATAGGATACATGGGCCTCCTTTTCCGCACTCAGACTCCCATTTGGTCCGTTGTGCGTGCAGACCTCATTATCTGTGAGAGGGAATTGGACGTAATACACCAAGCGGACCCAGTGTGGGTTGGTGGATGTCACATGTCTTCGAATTGTTGGTTCTATGACATGCCGGTTGCCTCACGATGTTTTCCTTCACCGTTTTGAGAGCAGTGGTGATTAAATAATTTACATAAAGTAAGGCGCCTGCCTGGGTTTGAACCCACGACTTACGGTCGTTTAGCTTATAGTTCAGCAGTAGGTAGTAATGCATCAACAGCGCACACTAACGTCGCAGTTTCAGCGTGTTGATGCCCACCATTCCCGCGACAAACAGAGATACAAATAGGAATAGTACCCATACATTTTTTTTACAGTTGCGTTGAATCCGTTCTATCATGAGCTTATATTTTTTCTTGCGCGGATCCCATACCAACTTGATCTTTAATTTCTGTGACGCGTTCCAGAGGGACACCCGATGTGTCGCATTCATTCTGGTTGGGAGCACACGAGCGTGTAAAAGTAATGGTCTTGCACTTAGAGACGCTGAATCTAAGTGATTGTTGTGAATGGAGTGAAGACTCCATTTTACCACCATATCGATATCCTACCGCATTCCCTCACAGTCTTGAACGATATTGCTTCCACTTATTTTTAGGTGATCTGTAGATAGCATCAAATATGAATTCTGATAATTAATTATTTGTTACAGTATTGAGAAAAACCACAACGATGAAGGAAATAATGAAAACCTAACAATACCAAGTTTCATGTTTCAAGAAAATAGTAACAGTAACGCTGCACCAGATGAAGAAGATGATGAACAAGATACAGAAAATGAACAGAGAAACAAAAAAGTAAATAAAAATGGCATATTGGATGGCTCCAAGAGAGACATCAAGTTCCTGTCAAAAAGCGTTATTATAGCAATGTTATACTTAGCACTCAATTTAGACAAAAGTGACATACAACTGTACCACATATTAAGGTTCATTAAAGAGAAACGGTTGAATTTCTCCAACATACAAAGATTTCTGCCAGACGATATTGATGTTAAGAGCATACAAGAGGAGTGGTTGAAGTTTATTCACAGCAAAGTATGTAACATTCATAACTTGCGCGCGTTGGCTATGTCTTTGTTACGAAAACTTGACTTAGGAACACCAAAAGTCCCAGATATGAGGCAAGTCATTGATGACTTTCTGTTAGAACTCTGTCTCCCAAATGATATAAAGCCAATGATTTACTCCTTGATGTTTTTCCATCGTTGTGACTTCCTCGATATAAGTAGCAGGTCCAAGGCACATCTAGTACAAACGCCTGACTATGAAGGTGTGGCTATGTCCTATGTTCTTGTCGCTCTAAAGATGTGCTTTGGCCTAGATGGCGATTATGAAGAAAAGCTGTCAGATGCAGTTGAAAGGATAAATGATGAGAGAAATCTATCCAAATCATACAGAATGGGCAAATTCTCAGAACCAAGTACAAGGTTTTTTTCTTTTAGAGAATGGTGCAGTTATGTGCAGTTTAGAAAGATAACACTTTGTAAGTCTTGTCTACATATGGCCGAGCATCATTATTTGGATACTGATGATAACGTTTTTTTAGAACATATGAGCGATAGGCCACAGAACAACAAAGACTTACAAGACGAAACAGCAATGAATTTAATTAGCAAAATACCTGAAGAAGATGAAGGTAGAGTTATTCCTAAAAGCATGTTTTTGCCGACATTGACCCCTATGTCTGATTACACAGAGATTATAATAGAACATAATCAGGACCAAGAAATAAGAGAACTTCTAAGTGAAGACTTCACCCGATATTCTCTTAACTATGCTTGTGAATATTTAGAACTGGCAGGTACACATTCTGATAATATAATCAAAGGTGTCAGTGAAGATAGAAAAACGTTCAGTAAAGTTATTCTAGGCACAATAGTTACGAAAAAGAGTAACAAACAAATGATTTATGTGAAAAATTGTGAGAATAGAAATTGGATGATAACAAACCCACCGAAGATGGAACATGTTACAAGTGAAGATGTACAAAACGTGAGTAATGATAAAGAAAGTGATCATGGGTATGATTCAGAAATTCTGGTAAGTGAAAAAGATGTTTCTAAAGAAACTGAAAATGTTGGTAACACTGATCAGCATATTAATGAAGATATCAGATTAGTTTGTGATTCTGAAGATCCAGTGAGTGAAAAAGAGGATTCTAGTAAAACTGGGCATCTATATAACGCTCATCAAAGTACGAATGAAGATATCAGATTAGTGTATGATTCTGAGGATTCAGCAAATGAAAAAGAGCATTCTGGTAAAAATGGGAATGTAGATAACGCTGATCAAAGTATGAATGAAGATATCAGATTAGTGTATGATTCTGAAGATCCAATGAATGAAAAAGAGGATTCAAGTATAACTGGACATATAGATAACACTGATCAAAGAACGAATGAAGATATTAGATTGGTTTATGATTCTGAAGATTCAGTAAATGAAAAAGAGCATTATAGTAAAACTGGGCATGTAGATGACGCTGATCAAAGTATGAATGAAAATAACAGATTAGTTTATGATTCTGAAAACCCAGCAAATGAAAAAGAGGATTCTAGTAAAACAGAGCATGTAGATGACGTTGATCAAAGTATGAATGAAGATATCAGATTAGTTTATGATTCTGAAGATTCAGCAGATGAAAAAGAGCATTCTAGTAAAACTGGGCATGTAGATAACGCTAATCAAAGTATGAATGAAGATATCAGATTAGTGTATGATTCTGAAGATCCAGTGAATGAAAAAGAGTATACTAGTAAAACTGGAAATGTAGATGACACTGATCAAAGTATGAATGAAAATATCAAATTAGTATATGATTCTGAAGATCCAGCAAATGAAAAAGAGGATGCTAGTAAAACTGGGTATGTAGATGATGCTGAACTGAGCATGAATGAAGATTTCAGATTAGTTTATGACTCTGAAGATCCAGCGAATAAAAAAGGAGTTTCTATAGATAGTGTAAATATAGAGGACATTGACCAGAATATGACAAGAAATAGTAGAGAGGTTAACTCAGAAAACCTAGCAAATGAAAAAGAAGTTTCCGAAGTAAATAAAAGATTAGATGACATTGATCAGAGTACGGAAGAAGATATTAGTGATTTAGAAAAGGTAGCAAAGGAAAAAGAAGGAACCGAAAATATAGTAGACATTCATGTTGAGGTTATGAAAGGTAAACAAAGAAGATTTATAATAACAGAAGAAGACAATGACAAGAATATATTTGATGATACATTTGAAGAACTGGATATAAAAGATGAAATGGAACAAAATAATGGAGAAGATGGATGGATGGATGTTAATAATGAAGATTTCCAAGAGCCATTACCAAACAATGAATCTCACTACGATGATCGCGCCAGTATCAGTGACGTATCTGATGATGAAACTGTATACGCACCATTTAATCCAGACGCTTTTAATAGAGAGCAAACGATTAAAGAATTAATTCTGAATGCTTGTAAAAAATATAAAATCCCAATTCCTCAAGAGTATAAACCACCCAAGGAACCAAGAAAAAGAAAAGCCAATATTTTTGGCAATGGAGAACCGAAAAAAAGAGCTAAAGTTGATCGTTTTGAATTGAAACGGAAAGTAGCTGAACTAATTAGTGGTTACCATCATCTTAAGCAAATTGATCTAATAAGTCAAATGCAGGAAGCGGTCAGTTTGGCTATTCAAAGAAATCAGTTGGATAGTGTGTCGAATGTTAACAATGTAACACAAATTGAAACTGCAAACTTGACTGCAGAACAAGCCAGTGATGCATTGACTAGAACAAATTCCAATATTACTGGAATTGTAGAAAATCAATCAAACGTTACTTTACAGAATCGATCAATTGCTAACTCACAGATGAGTTTACTAGAACAAATAGACAAGGAACAAAATCCAGATAAAACAGTTGAAGAAGACGAAATTATAGACGAAACATGGGAATCAAAACTATTCGAAGGAGAGGAAGAAATGAAAATAGATGATCTAGTACCGAAAGGCGATCCTAAGTTTGACGAAGAAAAGTATGATGTGAATCAACTATACATTAAAATAAAGACCGAAAACGAAGACCCTTTAGAGGACGTCTCACTTAATCTAGAAGAAATACTTAATAAAAAAATCGAACAATGTAAACACAGTACAGAATTTGAGAAACTTAAAGCTCAACCACTATCTGTAAAACCTGTCAAAACTAAATACGAAAGTGATTCAGAGGACGACCTACCATTACATGTTCTGCAAGAAGAAAAGAAGTTGATAGAAGAAAAGATTGCTTGGGAGGATAATTTCGAGCCTTTGATAAATGAGGCAAATGTAAAAGAGTTTAAATACTGGTTTAGACATTACGACGAAGATTTTATGAACAAATCTCAGGATTGGCATAAAAAGTTTGACGAAGAGTTAAAAGAGAACACTCCAAGCAGTTTCTATTTCGTCATAAGAGAATGTGCCGCCATATTGAATTGTTCGACGTTCACTCTCTACAAGCACATGCAGGCTTTGGAAAAGTATATTATAGCTAGGGCGAAGTACCCAGATTAATGAAGATGGATAAACAAACCCAGAGTTAATCTTCCTAGCATCTTCCTAACTATGCTGGGATCAGCTTCCAGTCTTAATTGGATGCCCAATAACGCGCGTATCTTCTCGTCCAACTTACCACAGCGTGTCAAGACAAAAGTCTTATCACCAGTGCGTCTTGCCAGTGATGACCTATGATACTGAGACGTAGTTGCTCACAATGGGTACTTATTATAAATAGCTTAGTCACCCTAAAGACAATGGAGAAGGCTATGCTCAGAGTTTCCTTGCGCGATCGAATCAGAAATGAGGATATCCGTAAGACGACCGAAGCTACCGACGTAGCCCGAAGAATTGCGAAACTTAAGTGGAACAAGGCACATTGCTTGTAGAACAGATGGTCAGTGGGGTCCCAAAATTCTGAAATAGTGACCACGAACCGGAAGACGCTGTGTTGGATTGGAAGGCCTCCCACTAGGTGGACCGATGACCTGGTGAGAGTGGCGGGAATCCGCTGGATGCAGTCTCAATGTGGCGACACTTGGGGGTTGCCTATGTTCAGCAGTGGACGTCTTTCGGCTGAAATGATCATGATGATGATGAACGCAAGAACTAGCACGATAAACGTCAGCAAGACTGGTGTCAAGATGTTTATAAACCAACTAGAATTAAAAGAGATCTGAAAGGAACTTGTGGACAAAATTGTCATCATCAGCCTATTAATGTTCCCACTGCTGGGACACAGGCCTCCTCTCTGTGAGACGCGGGCCCAGTGCGGGTTGGTGGATGTCACATGTCTTCGAATTTTTGGTTTTAGGACATGCCGCAGGCTTATTACGTATCTTTTGCAAGAGCAAAACGATAGCGATCAAACGCTGTATGTATAAAAGTCGGAATCACCTGCAGTGTAGGTATGGTAGGTCCTACACAACCGTTTGCTAATCGCTCGCTGTTTGTCAAATGAAATTATTTAAAAAAAAAACCGCCAAAAACTCTAACACTTCTGTATGGAAGAGCAATTATTGCGCTAAAATCGCTATCGTTTTGCTCTTGCAAAAGATACGTAATAACCCTGCCGGTTTCCTCACGATGTTTTCCTTCACCGTTTTTGAGAGCAGTGCTGATGAAATAATTTACACAAAGTAAAGCGCCTGCCTGGGTTCGAACCCACGACCTACAACTTGTAAGTCGCGGCCGATACCACTGGGCCACCACTGCTCTCATTGTTTAATACAGCTACCATTTGTCGTATCACCAACGCAATAGAAGTTAAAATCGGTTAAACTGGTTGTAAAATAGGCTAATTTAAATGTCTAATGTTATCGCAAATGGAGTATAGATGACGATGCCCGGGTCAGACAGTGTTATTTAGACTATCTAACTGGAATATCTTAGTAGCATCCCAGAGTGTCAAAAATTTACAGAGAAAGGAGACACGAGAAAAGGAGTTGTAAAATTTTACTGTGAAAATATTCCTGCTATAGTTCATCAAGCATCACTCTTAAAAATCAACCCTTGTATAAAACAAATAAGGATTATTTTCCTGCTTGACCAACTTGAACCAAATGTTCAAATTTTTGAAACCCCGACGGTGGGGTCTCATCCCATACAAAGAAACTATCCCGACTTGCTGTACTGATTATTCGATTTATCTATCGATATCGATTGATTATTAGATGGTGATCTATCTATCGCCGTGGAACGGAACCGAACGCGACCGATTTACAAAAAAATCGGTATAATCAGATGAACAACGCTAGTTACGTGGCACGGTTTCTTTGTATGGGATGCTCAGATGAAGTAAAAAAGGTAGAAGCCACAAAACTCAGCGGATTCAAGTAAACACACGCGTTCACGCACACACAAGCAATAAAACTACGCTGATTTTTGTTAGTATCTCACGGAGCGTCGTGCAATAACTTTGCCTAAAAAATGCCATCCTGTGTTGTAAAGTGCTGCAATAACAACACAGTGAACAAAAAGCCTTTAGGAGTACCTATCGTTTCACACGTAATTACACATAAAACTAAACAGTTTTTTTTGTTTTCCAACATAATTTTGAGGTTATTCGGAACAGATAATGTTATTTTACCGAAATTGACATATTGGGAGAGTGTTGCCAGTAATTCTTATTTCTAATTGGCCAAAATGTGGGTAAGTGATTTGTAGGCAAAGTCTAAGGAAAAATAATTAAGTAGAGAGTTGACTTAATTAATGTTTATTTTCTATTTAAATCGCATGATTTTATGTATGTTACATAAACCCAAGTCTAGGTAAATATTTAATTCTTAACTAATTTTTGTTTATATTCAGAAGTGAAGATACTAAAACCATACTATTTTGCTATCATTTATTATGGTTTTAGCTTCCAAAGAAACTTTAATAAGAAACTAATGGGTAAACCCTATAATTCTGAGCCGAAATGAACCACAATGGCAGCCATCGGCATCGTCGTCTAGTGTGGTTTGTTCAGACTGACTAATATTTAATGCTCTATTTTGTACTTACTTAAATACTTATCATTTCATCTGAAAAAGAATATTTTTAATTCCATGGAATGGTTGTTTTTGTAATAAACATGTATCACGTAACCTTGCTGTATTTTAAGTATAAAAATTTGTTCTGAGCTGATCGATGTTCTTACACATAAGCGACACATGTCAACGACAGGGGCGACTACACGCGTTTATTAACAAACAAACAGACATATTTTCTTTCACATTTGCATATAAAGTACTAACCTATAAATATGAAATTAATATTTAATCCCATTTAAATGATATGAGAAACTTTTTTTAAAAAGTGACAACACTCCAGTGACTCACAGATAGTTAATAAAAAAACTTATTGCAAAAAAATACTACCGACTTCCAAATACAAAACTACAAAGTGAAAAATAACTTAATTTTTTGAAGTCGGTACTTTCGTAGGTACCATTTTTTTTGCGTTATAGACACCGACTTCAAAAAATTTAGTTATTTTTCACTTTGTAGTTTTGTATTTGGAAGTCGGTAGTATTTTTTTGCAAAAAGTTTTTTTATTTTTCACTTTTTAGTTGTACGTACCTAATAGGCAAGTTAGTAAGGGAACTATTTCGCCAGAATAGATTTCATGAAACTTGAACATAACCGGTGAAATGAGAGATCTGCTTACGCCTTAAGAGCGAACTGGCGTGATGTTATGTTATGAAATGTTATAAACAACAAACAGACATGCGATTGCAGCAATCCCGAGAGATTTGCCGTTATTTATTGAAGAGTTCTGTTGTATATCTCCGAAGTTCTTCATCAGATCTTCACCAAATTAAAATGGGACCAATTTCGGAACAAACTTTTTCAAACAAAAAAAGAATTTTCAAAATCGGTCCACAATTGACGGAGATATCGGTAAAAACAATCTTGAAGTCGAACATAGAACCTCGTCCTTTTTGGGAAGTCGGTTAAAAAGAAGTGTGGCACTCGGGGACTGCCGCGGTAAAGCTATTGCATAGCATTTAAATTTTTCAGAAGTTAAGTCATTTTCTTTCACCTACTGTTCTTAAAATCTACTTTCTTTTCCCAAATAGTAAATGCAGATCACGATCCACCCACAATAATAAACCCTTAACGCCACCCTCTAACAACCCCCTTATTATCATATTTTTTACCTTTTACCCAAATAATAAATTTAAATAGGACCCCTATTTATACCACAATAGGGTCGCTTTTTCAAAGTGACCCTTATTCCCACATACATAAAGTCTACATTGAACGCGGTGGAATTTAAAATAGGATACAAATAAAGAACTTCAATAGAACATAAAAATATTTCCTACATCCGTCATAATAAAAATTCTTATTTTAACTTGTCATTGCCAAGCGAATTTGAGCCTTTAAATTAAAAACGTTAAAAACTCGAAAACGTAGCGAGCCAAACCCCCATTTATTTCCGATTATTAAAACTAAAAAACAAAACAAAAATATAAAGTGACCCTTATTAACATTGAAATAAGGTCGCTTGTCTTTGACAAGCAAAAGTGACCCTTATTCTCATTAGCATAAGGTCCACCTTGATCACCATTGTCACGTTTCGTTACGGAATTTCTGGATTCGGTCTCCACGCTCAAGGCCCCCGATTGAAGCTATGCAATAGCTTAAAAAAGTAGGCCGTGAGCTATCTACCTTTTTTTACTTCATCTGAGATGGGATGAGCCATCTGTATGCTAGTATTATATTATCTGTGCCCCGACGGAAAAAGAGGGGTGTTATAAGTTTGACTTGTGTTGCTGTGTATCTGTGTGTCTGTCTGTGGCATCATAGCGTCTAAACGGATGAACCGATTTTAATTTAGATATTTTTGTATTAAAGGTGATTTTGTCGAGAGTGTTCTTAGCTATGTTTGAATAAAATCGGTTCAGCCGTTCAAAAGTTATGGGCGTTTTAATGTTTGAGTCGGGGTGTTTTCGCAAGATATCGTGTCATAATTACGTATTCAATAGATTACCGATAGAAGCGTATCTACTATGTACTAGATAAATTATGCAGCATGAAATAAAAACGAGTCGGGGTTTTTTGAAATTATACTTGTTAGAAGATAAGAACAACCTGTGATCTATTATGTGATAAGTATTTTATTCGTGGTACAATCCAGTCCATGGTAACAGTTTGACTTTAACATCGTCTTTATCTCATAGCAGTAAGGGCGGTTTTCGTAGATCGAATTAAAAAAAACGGTTGATTTCTTAAAAACTAAGCTACACATTTCAGTTAGAGAATTCGATTTAAAATTAGAATTTATTCGAATTCTCTTATTGAAATGTTTACATACCTTTTGCAGCAATAAATAAAGTTCTATATTGTATCTCTTTTTTAAACGTTTCACGAATCATTGTTAACGACAAAGGTGCGATCTCGCCCTTATGTATGGCTTACCTACCCTTGGTATTGTTAAATAGTGTTGTAGGTTGTGTTTAATGCAATGTTGAAGTTAGTTAAGCAGTACCTATAAGCAGTATTTGTTAAATATAAGTTATGTAATTTATTGTTAAGTTTTAAAACAGTGACATCTTATTTAAATAAATAATTTGCACATAGCCAAGGTTTTTATTAATCCCGGATTCAAGAAGTCTATCGGTCTTCTTACAACTTGTGTTGCTTGGGAGTTTGTTGCGCCACTTCTTCGCAACTAAAACATTAGGAAGTGGCGATGGCCGAGTCTTTTGGGGTACTGTCTTGATGCAATATTTTGAAGTGCAAGAGGTGGTAACTCGCAGCCTAATTTATATTTGGTATTTAATATTGTTGCGCATGCGCCGGTATACATGGTCAGTGGTGTCTCATCCCATACAAAGAAACCGTGCCGACGTACTGTGCTGATTATACTAATTATTTTTTGTACATCGATCGCGTTCGGTTCCGTTCCACGGATATGAAGAGAGATGAGATATGAGAGGAGTATGTAAGCGCAGATGTATGGATCGTAGCAGGTGGCATTCTGTAGTTTCTGCTTACTCGCATGGGAATAGTGTAATTTTTATGTGTGTAGAAAATAATATAACGACTTTTCTCCATGTCACAGATAATATAATACTAGCATACAAATGGCCTCATCCCATACAAAGAAACCGTGCCGACGTTACTAGCGTTTTTCATCTGATTATACCATATACCGACTATGTTTTGTAAATCGATCGCGTTCGGTTCCGTTCCACGGATATGAATAATAATAATAATAAAGTTTATTTAAAAATCATAAGGCAATACAATAAATACAATTTTTGCTTAAATTTATGTCAAGTTCACATAAGCTATGTGCCTGAACTAGGTAATCCTGTGTTTCAGGCGAGAAGAGGTACATTTGTTTTTTTTTCAAATAATCATTAATAATCAAATCCTAGGTGTATGCGTTGATCATTTTATAGAATGTAAATACTCGTAACAATCAAAAATAACAAAGTTCTTATTTTCTAACGGCTTATTTCTAAAGGGTAATAATAATAATGTGTAATTAAATTCTTATTATCTAACATCTCTGACTCTCAAATACCAGAATAGACAATTAAAACTCGCACAATATCTATTTTAATACAAGTAGTAATTTCTCTGTGTCTTCGTAAGACATACTTTGCAGAGCTTCTTTGAGAATTTTCTTACAGTTGCAATAATTTAGGGAATAAATGTTTGATGTTGCGTTTAGTCTGTTGTAGAGTAGTGGCCCGAGGTACACATAAAATTTGTCTGTGAAAGCATGTTTTGTACTTATTTTAAGGGCAACTATATCCTTCCGTCTTTTTATTGTAAGCTCTTTGCGGTAGGGAAGGGCTGCGTGTTGTTTTAACACGATGTTCATTATGAATAACTGACGAACTGTTAGTACTTCACACGATTTATAGAGGAGGTTAGTGGGAAAAAGGAATGGGCGGAAAGTAGACACCTTGAGGATCGCTCTTTGCGCTCTCTCGATGGGTAGCAACAAAGTTTTACCCACCCCACCCCATGAGGTAATGCAGTAAGTCAAAATTGACTGACAAAGTGCAAAGTAAACTTGTCTAACTAATAGTGGGTCTGCAATATATCGTAGCTTTTTGAATACGAATATTAGCTTACGAATTCTATTATTTAAAGCATCTAAATGTTGTTTAAAGGAAAGGTTTTCATCTAAAATGATACCCAAGTATTTTATTTTATTAGCAATATTGATATTGGGACATCCACACTGATTATCGGTAGCGTCTGTGCAATAATGAGCATATAACGTTGGGGCAATATTAGTCTGTTTACGCATCGAAAACCTAATGTAATTTGTTTTATCCGCATTTAATGTTAGTGAGTTACATTTAAGCCAATTATTTACAATATTGAATCCGTGTTGCGCAAGCTTGTGCACTTCATTTTCTGACTCTGCAGAAAAAAGTAGAGCAGTGTCATCAGCGTAAGATACAATTCTGCCATGTTCTAGCTTTAGATTACAAAGGTCATTTATGTAAATCAAAAACAGAGTAGGACCTAAAACACTTCCTTGGGGAACACCAAAATGGTGATCTATCTATCGCCGTGGAACGGAACCGAACGCGATCGATTTACAAAACATAGTCGGTATATGGTATAATCAGATGAAAAACGCTAGTAACGTCGGCACGGTTTCTTTGTATGGGATGAGGCCATTTGTATGCTAGTATTATATTATCTGTGACATGGAGAAAAGTCGTTATATTATTTTCTACACACATAAAAATTACACTATTCCCATGCGAGTAAGCAGAAACTACAGAATGCCACCTGCTACGATCCATACATCTGCGCTTACATACTCCTTAGGCTAAAGCGGCTTAACAAGCATTGAGATTTTCAGCCGCGTGAATTTTTGTCAGCGTACTGGATTTAGTGAATTTAACCAACATGCACTGCGGATAAAATACCGGACGATTTTTGTATCTGTCAACCTGTACATGGAGCTCAAAATATTGGCGCGAATTTAATCCGCGCCGATGTGCGGTGGATTCTGTGGTAAAACATTTCTTGCGGTATTATTTCCGCGTGAATTTTTACCGCAATTCGTGCAGCTTCATACAGTTCCATAGGTCGCAGAATGGGCGAAAAAAATTGCGCGAATACAAACCGCGGTGCGTGCTAAGCCTTATAGATAAAGATAGATAAATCATTTATTTAGTGCACACAAAAGACACGGTACAACACACAAAATCTTAATTAAATTATTAAAATTTTCATGTATGTTTAAAAAAAAAGGTGCCAACATAAAAAGATTAAGGTAACCATACTTATAAAATAAAAGTCAAAGTGACACCAGTAACATTAGTTTTGACAATCAAAGATTACAATTACTTACATTAGCTTATACAAATATGAGTGAAATACGATACAGAATGTGAAACATCATTTTGTCTCATTTCTTCTAATGTAGTAATCGTATTTGACAAAAGAGACAACAATATTTCAGTTGTGGCTCATTATGGCAACATTTTGTTATGACGTAGTGACAGCTGTCAGTACGTGCCATATTTGCCATATTAGTTGCCATAGTGGTTGTGTTCGTGGTAGTCCTGCTGTCAAATGGTTGTTTACTTTTTGTATTATTAATGTGTCTGTGTTCCGTGATTAAGGGGCTGAATACTCAAAATAGGCTTTCTTTTAAACATTTTTTAGCCAAATCTATTGAAGATGTGGCAGCAGAAAAAAGATATGTTAATCTTGATCATATTTCCGAAAACTTTATTGTGGCTGAAACACGTTTACGCACAAAAACCTCGATACAATTGAATGGCAAAGTAACCTCTTACCGTGATCTTCAAAAGATTTTTCTGGTAATACTGACCAGCTTACGTTTGTACAATTAACAACAATAACGTATCAAAACAGGACGCAAAACTTCACTGTCGTATATTTTTTATTATTTTGAAGTAATTCATATTATTATATTTTATAATAAAATCCATACAAATTCCATCGTGCTTCTCTTTCCATCCAGTGCAATTCGACAGTGATCGCTTTATGGCGTTGCTAGGAGGACGTATGTCGCTTTTTTCACAAAATGCAAAAACACATTCGATTTATTTCTCGTCAATTCAATCTGTCAAAAAAATATCAGGTATAATGCAGCATGGTTATGTAGCCTGGTGGCTTTAATTGGAACTAACGAAATCACAAGGAATATTGTCAAACTCTGTATCATTTTTATTCTCTGGCACTAACGCTGTCACTATCATTTACATTTTTGTTGTATTATAAACAAAGACCTATACGTATAAGGTCTTTGATTATAAACGACTCATGTCGTTTAGTTTACTTACTAATTCCATAACTAAAAAGTAATTAAACCTCTTTAAAAATGTAACTATGTAATGTTATCTCAATAACGGCACCACGTGACCTCCTCACCCCAGAGGGCTGGTTTATATCAAAACCCAGTAAGTGCTTTGAAATTATTATATTCCAGGATAGCGCAAAAATATATTATGATTTAAAGTAGGCTATGGAAAGTCATGTTGTAGGTACTAGTAACTAAATGACATCTTAATATTTCAAGAGAATACTAAACAAGGAATATGAACCTATGAATTGTACAAATGATATTAATAGTGTCCTAAATTCTATTAGATATTTTAAAAATGCCTAAAAAAGACAATGCCGAACCTAAAAAGTTCTGGATATTTGTAAATTTAAGGTGTTTTACAATTTGATGGGACTTTCCTATTGTAAATAATGATTAAATTGATTATTGAAAGCACGAAATCTCAATTCAAATTTAAAGTTTCCATTACAAAGTTAACATTACACAGTCCAATTCAGTATAGTAGAACTCATTAAAATAATATAAATAAAATTATCTGGCTATAAAACCATTATAAAAAAAATGTCACCTACTGTGTTCTTATATGTGGCAGTCGGATAGAAGCAGACATCGTATGACATTAGCCAGATTACCAAGGGCGGATCCAGGATTTTTTTCTGGGAGGGGCACAAGGAGCGGATGGGCAAAACAATCAACAATAACTGTCAGAAATAAACTTGAAGTATCTTATTCATGTTTATTTCTATAAGTTCAAGTATGTATAGGAAGGTTTATGAAAGACAAGAGTTTCACTCATGTTCTTTCTGTTCATCATCATATCAGCCGAAAGACGTCCACTGCTGGACATAGGCCTCCCCCAACCGTATCCATATTGATCGGTCCCGTGCGTCCCGCATCCAGCCGATCCCGGCAACCTTCACCAGGTCATTGGTCCACCTGGTGGGAGGCCTTCCAACGCAACGTCTTCCGGTTCACGGTCGCCACTCCAAAACTTTTCTGCCCCATCGGCCATCTGTTCTGGGAGCAATGTGCCCTGCCCACTGCCACTTATGTTTGGCAATTCTTCAGGCTATGTCGGTAAACCTGGTTCCCTTGCAGATCTCTACATTGCTGATTCAATCACGCAAGGACACTCCTAGCCTGGCCCTCTCCATTGCCCTTTGGGTGACTGTAAGCTTTCTGATGAGGCCCATTGTAAGCGACCACGTTTCAGAGCCATAGGCCATAAGTGTATGTTACACTGGTCATAGACTTTTTTCTTGAGACACTGTGGTAAGTTTGAGGAGAAGATACCGCGCAGCTTCCCGAATGCTGCCCGGCCGAGTAGGATTCGACGGTTGACCTCTTTATCGAGGTTGGACCTGCCTAGCTGGACCGTTTGTCCCAGGTAGACATGGTCGTCCACGGCATCGGCTGTGGATTCACCGACCTTGATAGGAGTGGGTGCGACATGGACGTTCAACATCACCTTGGTTTTGTCTATGTTCATTTTTGTACCCACTCTTTCGGAAGCTCTACTGAGGTCATCGAGCGTTGTACTGGGGTCCTCAATGGTCTCCATGACAGCTTTATCATCGGCGAACCGAAGGCTAGTGATATGCTCGCTGTTGACTTTGATGCCTAGCCCTCTCCAGTCCAGAACCTTGAAGACATCCTCCAGTGCAGGGGTGAATAAACTTATTTGTTATTTTTAGGGTTCCGTACCTCGAAATGAAAAACGGAACCCTTATAGGATCACTTTGTTGTCCGTCAAGATCCTTTTTCTCAGGAACGCGTAGAGGTATCAAGCTGAAATTTATATCAAATACTCATGTCTACTGTCCCTTGAAGCTGTAAAAAAATCAAATTTCTAAGCCAACTCAATCAAAATATACAGCCGCTTATGCCGCAAATTTCAGCAAATTTTCGACACTCGCAAGGGAATCAAAACTTACAGGATACTACCCGTGAACTCAGAATCTTGAAATTTGATACGAAGCAACGTCTTATAGCACAAATAAAGGATAAATTGCGAAATCCGTAAATTTTCAGTTACATCATATAATAAAAATATTTTTAACTTACTACTCCTTTCCTCATGAACTAGTAGAGGTATTAAATTGAAATTCATTTCAAATACTCATGTCTGTAATACCATAAAGCTGAGGTTTGTACGGAACCCTCGGTGCGATAGTCCGACTCGCACTTGGCCGGTTTTTTATTCATATATTTTAACAACTCTGATATTTTGATTTGGTTCTAAGTATGTACTGTGATGGAATCTCCACAGTACACAAAATACCGTCTGGGGGGGGCACGTGCCCCCGTGCCCCCCCCCTAAATCCGCCCTTGCAGATTACCTATTTTAGTGATCTTTATTTTCATAGGCAAAATAACAGTGAACGATCTGATGTCAGATGCTAGTTGCCAGTTTGAAATAAGAATTTGCGCGGTAATTTTTTTGTAAAAACCATCGGAAGAGTCCGTTTATGATGTGGGCCTCTGTGGTCGGCCTTGTGTATTTAATTTTCAAATATTAATAATTATAATATAAAATATAAATATAAAACAAATATAATATCGATGACAGTGGGCGTGGCTTAGAACCTCAGATGTCGATTGTCAACTGTTCAACCTCAGCCCCTTAACACAACCATAGCATCGGCAGCCATTTTAAGTGCCATTTTAAGGTTTAGGTAGGCACGTTTTTTTTGTAGGTATTTCGAGTCCATACTGTTTATTCGGTCTATTCTATTATTATATATTGGTTGACAATCAAAACACAGTGCTGTGTGCGTCTCAAGGTTGCACCAAATGGGAGTCCAGCTCAGCACGTGTCAGGCAAATATACCTGACGCTGATATTTCGCTGATATGCTTCATTTACGCTCATCTCTAAGTAAATCAGTAAATCTTATAAGCGCGGAAACAGTTCTTATATCAGAGTCACACTGGCTGGCTATAAACCAAACTTATTTTTTATTAATTAGCTTAGAAAAAAAACAATAATTTGAAATACGAATTTGACATGGTTTGTCAAGAACTGTAGTCACAGAGTACTTTTATTATATAGACTGTAGTTAAGATAAAAAAAATTGCGAAGAATATTGTGTGTTTCTTACAAAATGATAATAAATAAATGTGGTGCGTTGTTACGCTCGGCTGTGTTGCCAGCTAATGTCTTGAAGCGGGATTTCGCTCAAGTCGGCCATATTATTTCAACTCCGCCAAGAGTCAAGTGTTCTCTTCTCGTAAGTTTATCAAACCTCACTAAGATTACATTTTTACAAGAGTAACCGGCGAGCGGTATAAGTAGATGAAAATAAAAACAATGAATTCGTTTGTTCACGACGCACCGCACGACACGATTTTTAACACACGACACACTGCATACTGTTTGTCGTCCGTTCGTTTGTTCACTAGACACGATTCTGCAACGACACTGCACTGCACTTGTATTGTTTTATAAGCGCGTGAGTGGTGAACCTCGCGTGAACCGTGCGTGGCCGTTTGGTGCGGTGTGTCGTGTCGTCAACAAGCTCATACCGGTTTTGTTCAGCCGCACCGCAAAAATACCGCGACAACATAGCAGCATCACGATATTGCCGAAAAGCAGTATTAAAATTGTGTCGCGTGTGGTACGGTGTCGTGCAATGAACTAACGGGCCATACAAATATATGGAGCTCTGAATCGTGACCACATTTTGCGGTGTCGTGTGTCGCTTCGTGAACAAACGGCCTAAACATGTAAGGATCGCTCGTAGCTTTTTAGTTTCTGCCTTCACCCATAGGAAAAGGCTTGAGTCTTTGTATGTAACAGAACAGGCTGGTTTATATCAAAACCCAGTAAGTGCTTTGAAATTATTATATTCCAGGATAGCGCAAAAATATATTATGATTTAAAGTAGGCTATGGAAAGTCATGTTGTAGGTACTAGTAACTAAATGACATCTTAATATTTCAAGAGAATACTAAACAAGGAATATGAACCTATGAATTGTACAAATGATATTAATAGTGTCCTAAATTCTATTAGATATTTTAAAAATGCCTAAAAAAGACAATGCCGAACCTAAAAAGTTCTGGATATTTGTAAATTTAAGGTGTTTTACAATTTGATGGGACTTTCCTATTGTAAATAATGATTAAATTGATTATTGAAAGCACGAAATCTCAATTCAAATTTAAAGTTTCCATTACAAAGTTAACATTACACAGTCCAATTCAGTATAGTAGAACTCATTAAAATAATATAAATAAAATTATCTGGCTATAAAACCATTATAAAAAAAATGTCACCTACTGTGTTCTTATATGTGGCAGTCGGATAGAAGCAGACATCGTATGACATTAGCCAGATTACCAAGGGCGGATCCAGGATTTTTTTCTGGGAGGGGCACAAGGAGCGGATGGGCAAAACAATCAACAATAACTGTCAGAAATAAACTTGAAGTATCTTATTCATGTTTATTTCTATAAGTTCAAGTATGTATAGGAAGGTTTATGAAAGACAAGAGTTTCACTCATGTTCTTTCTGTTCATCATCATATCAGCCGAAAGACGTCCACTGCTGGACATAGGCCTCCCCCAACCGTATCCATATTGATCGGTCCCGTGCGTCCCGCATCCAGCGGATCCCGGCAACCTTCACCAGGTCATTGGTCCACCTGGTGGGAGGCCTTCCAACGCAACGTCTTCCGGTTCACGGTCGCCACTCCAAAACTTTTCTGCCCCATCGGCCATCTGTTCTGGGAGCAATGTGCCCTGCCCACTGCCACTTATGTTTGGCAATTCTTCAGGCTATGTCGGTAAACCTGGTTCCCTTGCGGATCTCTACATTGCTGATTCAATCACGCAAGGACACTCCTAGCCTGGCCCTCTCCATTGCCCTTTGGGTGACTGTAAGCTTTCTGATGAGGCCCATTGTAAGCGACCACGTTTCAGAGCCATAGGCCATAAGTGTATGTTACACTGGTCATAGACTTTTTTCTTGAGACACTGTGGTAAGTTTGAGGAGAAGATACCGCGCAGCTTCCCGAATGCTGCCCGGCCGAGTAGGATTCGACGGTTGACCTCTTTATCGAGGTTGGACCTGCCTAGCTGGACCGTTTGTCCCAGGAAGACATGGTCGTCCACGGCATCGGCTGTGGATTCACCGACCTTGATAGGAGTGGGTGCGACATGGACGTTCAACATCACCTTGGTTTTGTCTATGTTCATTTTTGTACCCACTCTTTCGGAAGCTCTACTGAGGTCATCGAGCGTTGTACTGGGGTCCTCAATGGTCTCCATGACAGCTTTATCATCGGCGAACCGAAGGCTAGTGATATGCTCGCTGTTGACTTTGATGCCTAGCCCTCTCCAGTCCAGAACCTTGAAGACATCCTCCAGTGCAGGGGTGAATAAACTTATTTGTTATTTTTAGGGTTCCGTACCTCGAAATGAAAAACGGAACCCTTATAGGATCACTTTGTTGTCCGTCAAGATCCTTTTTCTCAGGAACGCGTAGAGGTATCAAGCTGAAATTTATATCAAATACTCATGTCTACTGTCCCTTGAAGCTGTAAAAAAATCAAATTTCTAAGCCAACTCAATCAAAATATACAGCCGCTTATGCCGCAAATTTCAGCAAATTTTCGACACTCGCAAGGGAATCAAAACTTACAGGATACTACCCGTGAACTCAGAATCTTGAAATTTGATACGAAGCAACGTCTTATAGCACAAATAAAGGATAAATTGCGAAATCCGTAAATTTTCAGTTACATCATATAATAAAAATATTTTTAACTTACTACTCCTTTCCTCATGAACTAGTAGAGGTATTAAATTGAAATTCATTTCAAATACTCATGTCTGTAATACCATAAAGCTGAGGTTTGTACGGAACCCTCGGTGCGATAGTCCGACTCGCACTTGGCCGGTTTTTTATTCATATATTTTAACAACTCTGATATTTTGATTTGGTTCTAAGTATGTACTGTGATGGAATCTCCACAGTACACAAAATACCGTCTGGGGGGGGCACGTGCCCCCGTGCCCCCCCCCTAAATCCGCCCTTGCAGATTACCTATTTTAGTGATCTTTATTTTCATAGGCAAAATAACAGTGAACGATCTGATGTCAGATGCTAGTTGCCAGTTTGAAATAAGAATTTGCGCGGTAATTTTTTTGTAAAAACCATCGGAAGAGTCCGTTTATGATGTGGGCCTCTGTGGTCGGCCTTGTGTATTTAATTTTCAAATATTAATAATTATAATATAAAATATAAATATAAAACAAATATAATATCGATGACAGTGGGCGTGGCTTAGAACCTCAGATGTCGATTGTCAACTGTTCAACCTCAGCCCCTTAACACAACCATAGCATCGGCAGCCATTTTAAGTGTCATTTTAAGGTTTAGGTAGGCACGTTTTTTTTGTAGGTATTTCGAGTCCATACTGTTTATTCGGTCTATTCTATTATTATATATTGGTTGACAATCAAAACACAGTGCTGTGTGCGTCTCAAGGTTGCACCAAATGGGAGTCCAGCTCAGCACGTGTCAGGCAAATATACCTGACGCTGATATTTCGCTGATATGCTTCATTTACGCTCATCTCTAAGTAAATCAGTAAATCTTATAAGCGCGGAAACAGTTCTTATATCAGAGTCACACTGGCTGGCTATAAACCAAACTTATTTTTTATTAATTAGCTTAGAAAAAAAACAATAATTTGAAATACGAATTTGACATGGTTTGTCAAGAACTGTAGTCACAGAGTACTTTTATTATATAGACTGTAGTTAAGATAAAAAAAATTGCGAAGAATATTGTGTGTTTCTTACAAAATGATAATAAATAAATGTGGTGCGTTGTTACGCTCGGCTGTGTTGCCAGCTAATGTCTTGAAGCGGGATTTCGCTCAAGTGGGCCATATTATTTCAACTCCGCCAAGAGTCAAGTGTTCTCTTCTCGTAAGTTTATCAAACCTCACTAAGATTACATTTTTACAAGAGTAACCGGCGAGCGGTATAAGTAGATGAAAATAAAAACAATGAATTCGTTTGTTCACGACGCACCGCACGACACGATTTTTAACACACGACACACTGCATACTGTTTGTCGTCCGTTCGTTTGTTCACTAGACACGATTCTGCAACGACACTGCACTGCACTTGTATTGTTTTATAAGCGCGTGAGTGGTGAACCTCGCGTGAACCGTGCGTGGCCGTTTGGTGCGGTGTGTCGTGTCGTCAACAAGCTCATACCGGTTTTGTTCAGCCGCACCGCAAAAATACCGCGACAACATAGCAGCATCACGATATTGCCGAAAAGCAGTATTAAAATTGTGTCGCGTGTGGTACGGTGTCGTGCAATGAACTAACGGGCCATACAAATATATGGAGCTCTGAATCGTGACCACATTTTGCGGTGTCGTGTGTCGCTTCGTGAACAAACGGCCTAAACATGTAAGGATCGCTCGTAGCTTTTTAGTTTCTGCCTTCACCCATAGGAAAAGGCTTGAGTCTTTGTATGTAACCCCGGTTACTCACATGCGCGCAAACGTTCGTACATTTTACGAATGTTTGCACGCATGTGAAGGGCTTTCAGCCATTCATTCGCAAACTTAGTGGATATGCAAATGGGTTCGCATACTCAATTTGCGAGACCGTTTGCGCTTCCTCCTACACTTGTTTACGAAAGTCTCAGTCTTGCTTATGGGATTTCTTTTGAGGATCCCGTATGGTCGGTTCATTCTGCAGGATTTCAATGAACTCCAGCACCTTGGGGTTGCATGATGGAGTTAGTTCAAGTACCTACGCTACACAGTAGAATTCATGAACTATGAAAATGAAGAAACGTCCGTTACCTTCGCAATCATGTGCGCAACTGGGTCGCACGAATGTGTGGGAGACTACGCGAAGGAACGAGGTTCGCGCGCTTTGATGTCCGTTAAAAAATCGACACAGCTTGGAAAAGCGCGAATGCAGCGAAAACATTGATAATCATTCACAAATGTCGTCCTACACTTGTGGGTTTGCGTATTCGTGCGATATATTTTATATTGCATTATATTTTCACTTGTACATAATTTCAGCCGAGAGAAGTCTGAAATTATTTACAATTGCAGCAATTGAATGAAGGCCAAGTTCCGCCTCATCGATCGTTCTTGTGCGTCTCGCATCCAGCGGATTCCCGCAACCTTAACCAGGGTCATCAGTTCACCTAGTGGTAGGTCTTCCAACACATTTTTTACCGAACCGGCTCCATCGCCATCCAGAACTTTTTTACTTAAGGTCAAACCGCACTACGCGTCAGCGGAGCGACGCGACGCGACGCGACACGACCAATTATACTTTGTAAGATATTGTATGAGATAAACCGCACTACGCGGCAGCGGAACTACGCGACGCGACACTTTATCTCATACAATATATTTTGTCGGGTCGCTCCGCTGACGCGCAGTTACGCCTAGTGCGGTCTGACCTTTAACCGGCCCCATCGCCATCCGTTAACATCTAATGTTTTTAAATCTTTTGCAGGAGAAGATTATACATATTGCATTTATGCATATAGTATGGTTGGGACCAGTCGCGTATTTCCATACTCAAATCAAATGTTGGCGGCGACACTACATTGACAAATAAGTGCTGTTTACGTGATTGTTAGATGGAATATAAAATTGATTAAATAAAAATCTTTTAATTTATAGTTTATCGTACCAATTTGTATACTGTAGGCATCGTTTCTGGAGACGCGGGGTGTCGCTCGGCTCGTCTGACGTAAATTTCTGTTCACGGAGAGGGGGCGCGGCGCGGCGCGGCGGCCCGCGTCTTCGTACGCAAGAGTGGCGGTGGCCGACGCGGCGGAAAACGCGGTGGCGGGAATCGGAATCGGGCCACGTCTTATATAAAATAATTCACATTTTAACATCGAATTATCTTCTGATACAATGTCGATAATTTCGTTCTCCATTGGTGACGGTGGGTCCATCTGCATTGTGCGATTTTCAAACGAGACTGGCAGAAGGTAACCCATAGGTCGCAGAATGAGCGGAAAAAATTCGCGCGAATAAAAATCGCAGTGCGTGCTAAGCCTTAAACGCCGTGTCCGCCGCCGCGGGCTCCTACTGCATGTCGAGCAAATGCGTGTAAAAACGCTTCTCCGTGAACACTCTCATACAACGCCATAAATATGTTTGAATTGAGTGCGGACCGCCCCACCCGACGCGCCGCTTCTCCAGAAACGAACCCTGTTTGAAAAAATATTCATGGTAGATCCCATTTATTTATTTGTTTAACCATTAATGTAGGTACACACACATTCTCGGGGTAGCCTCACTCCCTAGAGAACGCGTCCCCAGGTGGCGGATAGGGGAAATCTCATGTGTGTGTGAACTGAGGGAAAGGCAGGTTAGGCAATCTATAGAGTGCGGCAAGCCAATGGGTAGGAGAAAAATAAAATATCTCCCGCGGACCACAAGGCCGAAGAAGGACACTTCGTTAAAAAAACCTCGCCAGCGGGCTACTCTAGTGGCATATCTGCAGAAAAGACCACTGGTGTTCTGAGTTTTTAGGTTGGAGAACTCAGTAGGGATGACGGCGGAGGAACCAATGGTCAACGGCGGCACCCAAGCCCTCCAGGAGGGTCATTATCTTGGCGTTAGGTGGCAGCCGGCCGTAAAACCACATAGCCAAAACACCCTCTCCTAATTATGAAAAAAGGCAGAAAGATAAAGGGTCATACAGCTAGGGCGTTCCCCTCAAGCGACGGAGAATTGATAGCGAGTAATGTAGTACTTATAGGATCAGAATGACGACGTGGACCCTAGGATCCCTCACAGGACGCAGCCAAGAACTAGCAGAGACCCTGAAAAGGAGAAACATAAATATATGCTTGAAAACAGGAAACCTCATTGGAAGGGTCAAAATCGAGGGACCTAGGACTAGGATACTAGCTAGTCTACCATGGCACGAACAATAAGCAGAATAGAGTAGGCGTCGTATCTACTTGACAATCAGCTTAAGGACAGAATAGGGAACATCGAAAGGAAGCCAGACCGTCTCATTGCAGTAAAAGTGGCCATGGATAGTCAAAGCGAAAGCGGCTATGGACGTCAGATACCAAGTAGATCAGATTCCATGTACGTCATATTCCAGCTAGGACATTTTCCAACTAGGTCAGATTGAGTTGGTGATGCACAATACAGTCAGTATCATAATTTTCTGACATGAAATTGAGCCATGTAAATAAGATATATTTTATTCGTAGTAATTTATTTTCATATTACTATATTTCGAAACCAAAAAAAAAACTGCTCTTACAGTAGCATTTATATGGCGATGGAGCTCAGATTCCAAGTAGGTTAGATTAGGATAGTAGCATTTCTTCTATGCTTGAAATGTTGTGCTCCGAATCTGAGCTTAAAGATACGATGCTTTCAATTGAAGATAAATTTGAATCACTTTCTGATTCGCTAACAGCGGCCGAATTGCGCAAGTGAATTCGGCAAGGCGAAGGGTTTAAGCGCTATCAAATCGACCAATCACATGTGAGATGAATGACGCGATGTGGATTTCGTTGCTTTCCGTCTGTGTCAGCGGTTGATTGATAGCGGTCAAAACCTTTGCGTTGCCGTGTTCACTTACGCAATACGGCTGCAGAACTGTCTCCCGTATCCTGTTCTGTATTTTCGTTTATTCCCATCGGCCACCCCTCGAGTGGCCACCCCGGTGGCCGATGGGAATTATTTAGTGAAATTTGCCACCTTACTTTATTCCCATCTGCCACCGGGGTGGCGGATGGCACTAACTAGTGGCGTTTTCCGGTTTATTCCCATCTGCCACCTTCATTAGTTCAGTCGGATGGTCGATTCTCAAGACCGTAAAACGGGGTGAATAGAAAAAATATCAAGAAATTTTTCAAGGTTTATATTTGACTATTTTTCATTGAAGGATTTTGGTAGAATTTTAAACCATTACACATCAACATTTTTTCTTTGCATTGGCAACAATTTCATGTAATTGTTTTCTGTGTTCTTTTAATAATATCCTCTTGCTCTGTCATTCTCATACTACTGATTTTGTTCACTCTTCCTTCCATATTAACTAGTCCATTCTTCCTTCTATTTTCAGTCCATTCTTCTCTGGAACGTGCTTCCTTTCATGATCAGGACGGTTACAAGTCGGTTTGCATCCAAGCGGAAATTACGGATTTATTTTCACAAGGTAAAACCAAGAAGAAGAGAACCACCTCAAGAGGTCCCCACGGATGCCCATGTAGCTTAGATTATTTATCAGGTCGATCCGATTAAATGCCTTACTACAATCTGTGCAAACCACATCGAGCTGCTTAACATTATCCATAGCATCCGTAATAAAATCTATATCTATACTAATATTATAAAGAGGTAAAGTTTGTGAGTTTGTGACGTTGTAAGGGGTAATCTCTGGATCTACCGAACCGATTTTGAAAATTCTTTCACCAATAGGAAGCTACATTATTCCTGAGTGTCATAGGCTATAATATATTTACAAAATAATTAGAGATCCTTATGAAAATTGCATTAATGTAACCCAAGGTAGCAAAATGATGCCTGTAAAATACATTATTTGGCGTGCGCTGAGGAAACTATTGATGATAAATAAACATTTGTAGGTAGGTAGGCAGGCTAGCCAGGGTAGGTAGGTTAGGCAGGGTAGCCAGGGTAGGCAGGTTTTGGGCAGGGTAGCCCTGGTAGCCAGGTTTTGGGCAGGGTAGGCAGGTTTTGGGCAGGGTAGGCAGGGTAGCCAGGTTTGGGGCAGGGTAGCCATGGTAGCCAGGGTAGGCAGGGTAGGTAGGTAGCCAGTTGACGGGAGCGAAGCCCCGAGGGTCAGCTAGTCATTAAATAAAATCAAATTAGAAGTGGTAGACCGTCCTTTAAAAATCCGTGCTGAAAGAGCTAGCAAGGGCGGATATAACTGATTATAGACAATCCTCTCATTTTTTTGCTATAATGCACAGCTTGGATATAGGCCCATGATTAGTAATCTCTTTTTTAGATCCCTTCTTATGTACGGGCGAAATAAAAACAGATTTCTATAATTTGGGGACAACACTTTGAGTCAGACTTCCAAAAAACAAAATTGAAATAGGTAGAGCAATGTAAGGCGCGCATTTAATTAGAAATTTTGATGATATTATTATGTTATCAGGGACAGCACCTTTAGTTGGATCCAAGTAACAAAGTAAACCGGTCACAGCATCAACATTCACTTTTATGTGACAAATGTCATGAGAATCGACCACCACCCCGGTGGCAGATGGGAATAAAGGATGGTGACAGATTTCACTAAATAAGTCCCATCGACCACCGGGGTGGCAAACGTCACTAGTTAGTGCCATCCGCCACCCCGGTGGCAGATGGGAATAAAGGAAGGTGGCAAATTTCACTAAATAATTCCCATCGGCCACCGGGGTGGCCACTCGAGGGGTGGCCGATGGGAATAAACCTGTATTTTCTCCTGTAACTTAATTTGGATGCTCTTCTTAAAAATTCGGATACAGTTATGTACCCGTTTTTGCACTCTCCATTTAAAATTTTCAATGTGTCGTCAAATTTTCTGTCAACACTTCTAGATTTTTTTACAGGCTTATGTTACTCTGCATCTTTTATTTTTAAATCATTATATGGAGTTTACATACATTTAGTGTCATCATTTCTAGACTATAGAGTCCGTGCCACCAAAGAAATCTCGCAGACATTTGGCAATGAATATAATGTGAGTAAGTGTACCAAAAACCATTACTAACTCAAAATCTGATCTAGTTGGAAAATGTCCTAGCTGGAAAATGACGTACATGGAATCTGACCTACTTGGAATCTGACGTCCATTACCGCTTTCGTCAAAGCATTATGAGCTCAGCAGCATGAATGTTGGATGGCGAATAAATGGAGTGAGCGTCAATAACATTAGCTACGCGGACGACATGGTGCTGCTGGGTCCGACTGCTGGGGCTATCAGTAAATTGCTCAAAGTCTGTGAGAGTTATGCTGCCTCATACGGACTTCGTTATAATGTCACCAAAAGTGAATGTATGGTTTTTGGGGCCGCTGGTAGATATCCGGACTCTGATCCTGAGATTATAAAACTTAATGGACTAGACATTTGAACAGAGTGTCCAAATTTAAATATCTGGGACATTTCATCACCGACGACCTTAGGGATGATATAGATATTGAGAGAGAGCGTAGGGCGCTGGCGGTCAAGGGTAACATGTTGGCGCGTAGATTTTCGCGTTGCTCTGACCAAGTAAAAATCACTCTTTGGCCTTCTGTCAGAGCTTTTACACGGGCAATCTGTGGGTCAATTACACCAAGCGATCGCTGGATGTCCTGCGCGTGCAGTATAATAATATTTTCAGGATGCTGTTGCGACTGCCCCGTTTCTGTAGCGCATCGGCTATGTTTGCTGAGACCCACACAGATGGCTTCCAAGCCATAATGCGCAAAAAAACAGCGTCGCTGCTGTGCAGAGTGCGGAGTAGTCGCAACTGTATCCTGAGAGCTATACGCCAGATATTCGAATTTTTGTGCGGAGGATGAATAGGAAACCTCCTTCCTGGCTGGTCATCCTCGGCACGCAGTGTTTATAATTTGGAATTTTAATCAATGATACTAACACTAGAATATAAGCTTTTTGTAATACTAACCCAATATGGATCACTGTAGTCCGAAATAAATGAATTTGAATTATGAACATCATTTGCGCATACGCACCTCAAACTGGATGCCGTGAACAAGAAAAAGATACTTACTGGGATGATTCGGACGAGTGTGTGGTAAATGTGCCACTGGAGGAAACAAAATTCATAATGGGTGATCTGAATGGGCATATAGGTAAATTCAACAACACTTATGGACACATCCATGGGGTTTTGGATATGGTGGCCTCAACAGAGAGGGGGAACTTGTTTTGGAATTTGCGGCTAGACATAACATGAGCATTATAAATACAACAGGTCTAACTTTGAGAAAACATGCAAGGACAGTGCTGGCCAAGATATTGGAGATTTTGAAGGGAGGGCTGAGAAACGAAAAATACCCTTCCTGGTGGGATGAAGAAGTCAAAGCTAAAGTCCAGAACAAAAAGAACCTGTTCAAAACTTGGCAAACTTCAGGACTCAAGGAAGATCACATCTAAACTAATATTATTATGCTGAAGAGTTTGTTTGTTTAAACGCGCTCATCTCAGGAACTACTGGTTGGAATTGAAAAATCTTTTTGTGTTGGATAGTCCATTTATCGAGGATGGTTATAGGCTATATAACATCACGCTATGACCAATAGGAGCGGAGCATAAATGAAAAATGTTGCAAAAAATAGAAGAAATATTCCTATTTGAGGGCTTCTGTTGCGTGCGCTGCGTAAACGGTTTAAGGCGCAGATACCCTTGAGTAGATGATTTTAAAATGAGAATCACGTCTAAACGGCTAGGCGTAATTTTTTGAAAAAAATATATGTTATACTAGAGCATTTCCTTAATAATTTCATCTAAGTACATTTTAAAATATATTAGTATAACATAGTTTAATTAATTTGCAAAGTAATGTCTAACGTGGACCAAAAAACTACAATCACGCAAAAACCATTGGGCGTATTTTTATGAAACTTTCACCATCTAAAAGGCAATTTAATTATTAAAATTTTAATCTAGAGCTTTTTTTTAATTTGTGATTAGTAAATTTAGGTTATTAGTTTTGCCGACTAAGGCATAGCACGCACAGCGATTTTGATTCGCGCGAATTTTTTAGTACTATTTGAGCGCGATTTTTTTTCCGCAGTGCGTGCAGCTTCATACAACTCCATAGGCCAAAGAACGCGCGGAAAAAAATTCGCGCGAATAAAAATCGCAGTGCGTGCCATGCCTTAGCTTGGTGCGCGTGGAAGCGGGGGCTCTACCGGGCGACGGGCGGCCGGCGGCAGTCCGCGGCAGTGCATCGCTGACCACTGTCACGGATGGACGTTGACGCTCGTCCGCTCGGAGCAAAAGGACACTATTTTATTTGCTTGTTTATAAGGTTCGCGCTAAAATGGATGGTAAATCCAAATTTTTGAAAAAGAGATGCCTTATAATGAAAAAAAAGTAGATTGCTTGGGTATGTAGCATATTTTAATGGTTAATAAAATTATCAATAATTTATTCCTAAAGTTTAAATTAGTATAGGTACGTACCTAAATAAAAAAAAAACATAACATAAATATAAAGTAAATTTGTAATAAACATACTATTATTTTATTAAAATAATTATGTTATTTCTGTTTTAGAAAAATACCAAATAACAAAGATTCTCCAGATATAAATGCAGAGACGAGGTGAGTATTGCCATTGCATTCAATGTAACCATACCACCATCCTAGTAGGGACAGTCCGGACAGTTTCAAAAGTATGTGAATGTAATTATTGGCTTAGTTGTAAGTATAGTACTCCACTCCAATAACGTACTGCTCGGGAAAAATAACTGTACACTTGGTGCTGTCACGCCACTCTTTGACCGTGTTGTACCTGAATTACATCTCCGGATGCGGAGATACATCAGGTACTGTCAGGTACTCTGGGTCTGTTTTTTGGTTTTTTGGTTCATGTACCTATGACTACCTTACTAATTTCGCATAATAAGAGATAATGGTTTATCTATATATATATTTATAGCGTAGCTCCCGCTGTACAGAACAGGTGAAAAAGGCAACTCCGCTTATTGATCATGAAAATATGGACTTACTCGGTACAAGTACCGACCGGTAAATGTATAACTAATTTCATATTCCGACTTTAGTGTTAAAAAACATAATAATTTATCAGTAGATTTTTCATTATAATATCAGCAGCCTAATTGCGTTAGTGAATATGAATATGAAAGAATATGAACAATCGACCAATCACATAGACGGAAATCCACATCGCGTCTTACATCTCGCATGTGATTGGTCAATTGTTCATATTCTTTCTTGGGGTCAGACCCTTTGGCTTGCCGAATTCACTTACGCAATTAGGCTGCTGTTTATAGCTTGTAGACATTTTTACTAGTAAAAGAGTATTTATTTATATTTGGAACCACCAGGCGCGGATACTGGTAGGGGGGGCAGGGGCAATGGTTTAAATGTCGGCTATTGGTTTTGGTTTTTCTTTTAGTAATACTTATTTTTCTTGTTTACACATAAAAATATTAATATTGTTGTGAAATACAGTTAATAAAATAATAATATAAATGTTTGCCGTATTTGTGAATAACAGTGTTTGGTTGTTGTATGAAATAAGCATCTCGTGATGTTTTTATTTTAGGTGTTTGAATGACAGCCTGACAACAAAGGAGACACTGTTAAAACATTTATTATGGTTTCTTTATTTTTTGCCTCAGTGGATAGAGTATAGATTGTTTAGTTTTATTTATCATTGTAATTAAATTTCTGTTCTGCAGTAATTGAAACAACTTTTTCTGAGGATGGATTCCTTTCACAAAGTGACCGAAAAAGAGGAATCAGTCCCTGCTAGGTGGTAAACAATGATTTTAACATAGTCGGCTCATATGAATATTTATATGATATATTCTTCTAGAACGCAAAAGAAAACAAGAAGCAGAAAAAGAAAATAAACAAAAATTAAGGAAAAACCGAGCAATGACGATAGACAAAAGTACTCAAGACGACATAATACAAGAAAGACAATACAAGAAACACATCGTATGGATGTGAGTGTACTCAAGTTTTGAGGAGTTTTAAAGCTAATAAAATAATGTTAATAATTCACATCATTTTATTTCAAGTGTCCCGTGTCCCCCCCTCCTGGATCCGCCCATGCACACAAATCACATGTCTTTTTTATGTTTTTATAACTTGCTATTATTTTTACACTGTTTACCTATTACTTGTTACCTTTACGTTACTTATCACTTGTTACCTTTTCACGCCTAAACCACTAAGCGGAATTCAATGAAATTTGGCAAAGAGATAGTTGGCATCCTCAGGAAGGACATAGGCGCCTTTTAGTATAATGGGTTTGGAAAAAAACCCTCCTACAAAATGGCACCCAAAATCCGCCATATTTTTCTTTTCCAATTTTTATGTAGCCTATGACACTCGCAGGGTTAAGACGAAACGATTGATGTAAGAATCATAAAAATTGGCCAACGCGTTTGGTCTCTAGAACGCCACATAGGAACAAACATACATATATACATAGACTGATAAACACATTACCCACCTTCGGCTGTCGGGTAAAAATATTGGTAGGTAGGGTAGGTGGGTAGGTTAGAGTAGGTAAGGTAGGTAGGGTCAGTAGGTAGATAGGATAGGGTGGGTAGGTAGGTAGGTTAGGGAGGTAGGTACCTACCCAGCCAGTTGACGGGAGCGATGCCGCGGGGGACAGCTAGTTGCCTTTGCAGCACATTGATTACTTGTGTTCGTTTCGATGGCGCGGCCCCGGCGTTTTTTTTTTTTAAAAACTATGCCAGGTTTATGTAAAAATTTGTAAAACTTGATTCCCAAAACCATAAATTTGTCAAAGTTATGGTTAAAAAGTTTTAAGGGTTTGAACGTGGCCGCGCCATTGAAACGCGGCGAACCGCGCGGCCACGGAGATCTTTAAAACTAAGCGTTGCAGAGACCTGAAATTTTGGCAGATAACAGATTGAATTTGTAAATTTTTTTTAAAAATATAGAAACAATTCCTAGGTTTATATTTTAGGAGCTGTAAGACTAAAACCCCATGGCCGCGCCATTGAAACGGTGAAAAACACGTTATCGACGATATCTCGCTGAAAAAGCATCGCAGCGGTCTGAAGTTTTTTGTAAATCCTAGATTTGAATTTGTCAAAATATGTAAAAATACACAAAAAAATCCTAGGTTTATATTTTAGGAGCTGTAAGACTAAAACCCCATGGCCGCGCCATTGAAACGATGAAAAACACGTAATCGCCGATATCTCACTGAAAAATCATCGCAGAGGACTGAAGTTTTTTGTAAAACCTAGATTTGAATTTGTCTAAACATGTAAAAATACACAAAAAAATCCTAGGTTTATATTTCAGGAGCTGTAAGACCAAAACCCTATGGCCGCGCCATTGAAACGGTGAAAAACACGTAATCGCCGATATCTCGCTGAAAAATCATCGCAGAGGACTGAAGTTTTTTGTAAAACCTAGATTTGAATTTGTCAAAATATATAAAAATACAAAGAAAAATCCTAGGATTGTATTTCAGGAGCTGTAAGACCAAAACCCTATGGCCGCGCCATTGAAACGGTGAAAAACACATTATCGCCGATATCTCGCTGAAAAAGCAACGTAGATGACTGAAGTTTTTTGTAAAACCTAGATTTGAATTTGTCAAAACATGTAAAAATACAAAGAAAAATCCTAGGTTTGTATTTCAGGAGCTGTAAGACCAAAACCCTATGGCCGCGCCATTGAAACGGTAAAAAACACGTTATCTCCGATATCTCGCTGAAAAAGAATCGCAGAGGTCTGAAGTTTTTTGTAAAACCTAGATTCGAATTTGTCAACATAATTAAAAATACACCAAAAAATCCTAGGTTTATATTTTAGGTGCTGTAAGACTAAAACCCCATGGCCGCGCCATTGAAACGGTGAAAAACACGTTATCGACGATATCTCACTGAAAAAGCATCGCAGAGGTCTGAAGTTTTTTGTAAATCCTAGATTTGAATTTGTCAACATAATTAAAAACACACCAAAAAATCCTAGGTTTATATTTTAGGAGCTGTAGTACTTTATCGCGTAGAAATAAGTTGTGGTTATCTATCGAAGAAAGAAAGTATTAGCGGTGTATTTTTTTGTAAACAACACCTACTAATATGTAGAATTACCGATAATAGGCAAAAAAGTATTTTTTTCATAGTAAAAAACTTTCAATACTTTTTGAATTATCCTATTTAAGTCATGGTCACCCTACCATGACTTATTGTTTACAGAAAACTTTCCACCTGCAAGTATTAGAAACTATATCTCAAGGATTCTAAATTAAATTAAAATGAAACGATAACTAAAATACAAAACATATGTTTATTTCTTTAAAAATCACATGAATCACAGATTATTCAGTTACCCCTCCGTACCGTTTATTCCGAACATTCAAAACGTATTGAAAGTTTTTTACTATGAAAAATAATACTTTTTTGCCTATTATCGGTAATTCTACATATTAATAGGTGTTGTTTACAAAAAAATACACCGCTAATACTTTCTTTCTTCGATAGATAACCACAACTTATTTCTACGCGATAAAGTACTCAGCTCCTGAAATATAAACCTAGGATTTTTTGGTGTATTTTTAATTATGTTGACAAGTTCGAATCTAGGTTTTACAAAAAACTTCAGACCTCTGCGATGCTTTTTCAGTGAGATATCGGCGATAACGTGTTTTTCACCGTTTCAATGGCGCGGCCATGGGGTTTTAGTCTTACAGCTCCTAAAATATAAACCTAGGATTTTTTTGTGTATTTTTACATATTTTGACAAATTCGAATCTAGGTTTTACAAAAAACTTCAGACCTCTGCGATGCTTTTTCAGCGAGATATCGGTGATAACGTGTTTTTTACCGTTTCAATGGCGCGGCCATAGGGTTTTGGTCTTACAGCTCCTGAAATACAAACCTAGGATTTTTCTTTGTATTTTTACATGTTTTGACAAATTCAAACCTAGGTTTTACAAAAAAATTCAATCCTCTACGTTGCTTTTTCAGCGAGATATCGGCGATAACGTGTTT
The DNA here is from genome assembly GCA_964057195.1 of Orthosia cruda. Classification (NCBI taxonomy): domain Eukaryota; kingdom Metazoa; phylum Arthropoda; class Insecta; order Lepidoptera; family Noctuidae; genus Orthosia; species Orthosia cruda. The sequence continues at coordinate 3,899,167 of OZ059827.1, forward strand.
TCACCGTTTCAATGGCGCGGCCATAGGGTTTTGGTCTTACAGCTCCTGAAATATAAGCCTAGGTATTTTTTGTGTATTTTTACATGTTTTGACAAATTCAAATCTAGGTTTTACAAAAAACTTCAGACCTCTGCGATGCTTTTTCAGTGAGATATCGTCGATAACGTGTTTTTCACGCGGCCATGGGGCCGCGGCCATGGGGTTTTAGTCTTACAGCACCTAAAATATAAACCTAGGATTTTTTTGTGTATTTGTACATATGTTGACAAATTAAAATCTAGCATTTACAAAAAACTTCAGACCGCTGCGATGCTTTTTCAGCGAGATATCGTCGATAACGTGTTTTTCACCGTTTCAATGGCGCGGCCATGGGGTTTTAGTCTTACAGCTCCTAAAATATAAACCTAGGAATTTTTTCTATATTTTTACAAATTCGATCTGTTATCTGCCAAAATTTCAGGTCTCTGCAACGCTTAGTTTTAAAGATCTCCGTGGCCGCGCGGTTCGCCGCGTTTCAATGGCGCGGCCACGTTCAAACCCTTAAAACTTTTTAACCATAACTTTGACAAATTTATGGTTTTGGGAATCAAGTTTTACAAATTTTTACATAAACTTGGCATAGTTTTTTTTTTAAAAAAACGCCGTGGCCGCGCCATCGAAACGGACACGATTACTTATGTAAATATATAAACCACTAGCTTCTGCGAGCGGCTACACCCGCGTGTAGTGTTTTGTTACTCCAAGGGAACATTTTACCGGGATAAAATAAATGTGCTATTACGAACTATAATCTATCTCTGTGCCATGATAATTTCGCCCATCCGTTCACCCGTTCTGGTGTGATTGAGGAACAAATATCGATCCATTCATCCATACTTTCACATTTTTAATATGAGTAGCATCTTACCACTATTAAAACTTAGATTATACAAGTAAAAATTAAAATAATTTTATTATCAGAATGCTACCTTATTGTTTCTCACTACATAAAAAATAATCAGTCAGTAGTCCTCACCGTCTAAAGCGTATGGTTACCTTACGAAATTACGAGCGTGTAGTTGCGGGGTCGCGGGGCTGCGGCACAAGCTCCGCCCAATCGCTCAAGGTCGCTGGGGCTTGTTGTCGCCTTAAGTTGCGCAAATATCATGTATGGTAGAATTGTTCATCTTCAAAAGTTCTAAAAAAAAGTCCGCGACAGCATATTTCTATCTTTTAAGATTTACTCACTATAACGTCTTTTTATGGTAATCAAATTTGTTCATTTGCGAAGGAGTTTTATCAACATCTATACTAATACTAGCTGACCCGGCAAACTTTGTTTTGCCATAAAATCACCAAACATTCATCTACCCTACATAACACTATCTACCCAACTCTACCTACCCTACCTACCCTACCTACCCTACCTACCCTACCTACCCTACCTACCCTACCTACCCTACCTACCCTACCTACCCTACCTACCCTACCTACCCTACCTACCCTACCTACCCTACCTACCCTACCTACCCTACCTACCCTACCTACCCTACCTACCCTACCTACCCTACCTACCCTACCTACCCTACCTACCCTACCTACCCTACCTACCCTACCTACCCTACCTACCCTACCTACCCTACCTACCCTACCTACCCTACCTACCCTACCTACCCTACCTACCCTACCTACCCTACCTACCCTACCTACCCTACCTACCCTACCTACCCTACCTACCCTACCTACCCTACCTACCCTACCTACCCTACCTACCCTACCTACCCTACCTACCCTACCTACCCTACCTACCCTACCTACCCTACCTACCCTACCTACCCTACCTACCCTACCTACCCTACCTACCCTACCTACTACCTACCTACCCTACCTACCCTACCTACCCTACCTACCCTACCTACCCTACCTACCCTACCTACCCTACCTACCCTACCTACCCTACCTACCCTACCTACCCTACCTACCCTACCTACCCTACCTACCCTACCTACCCTACCTACCCTACCTACCCTACCTACCCTACCTACCCTACCTACCCTACCTACCCTACCTACCCTACCTACCCTACCTACCCTACCTACCCTACCTACCCTACCTACCCTACCTACCCTACCTACCCTACCTACCCTACCTACCCTACCTACCCTACCTACCCTACCTACCCTACCTACCCTACCTACCCTACCTACCCTACCTACCCTACCTACCCTACCTACCCTACCTACCCTACCTACCCTACCTACCCTACCTACCCTACCTACCCTACCTGCCCTACCTGCCCTACCTGCCCTACCTGCCCTACCTACCCTACCTACCCTACCTACCCTACCTATCCTACCTACCCTACCTACCCTACCTATCCTACCTACCCTACCTACCCTACCTACCCTACCTACCCTACCTACCCTACCTACCCTACCTACCCTACCTACCCTACCTACCCTACCTACCCTACCTACCCTTCCTACCCTTCCTACCCTACCTACCCTACCTACCCTACCTACCCTACCTACCCTACCTACCCTACCTACCCTACCTACCCTACCTACCCTACCTGCCCTACCTACCCTACCTACCCTACCTTCCCTACCTGCCCTACCTGCCCTACCTTCCCTACCTGCCCTACCTGCCCTACCTACCCTACCTACCCTACCTACCCTACCTACCCTACCTACCCTACCTACCCTACCTACCCTACCTACCCTACCTACCCTACCTACCCTACCTACCCTACCTACCCTACCTACCCTACCTACCCTGCCTACCCTACCTACCCTGCCTACCCTACCTACCCTGCCTACCCTACCTACCCTACCTACCCTTCCTACCCTACCTACCCTACCTACCCTACCTACCCTACCTACCCTACCTACCCTACCTACCCTACCTACCCTACCTACCCTACCTACCCTACCTACCCTACCTACCCTACCTACCCTACCTACCCTACCTACCCTACCTACCCTACCTACCCTACCTACCCTACCTACCCTACCTACCCTACCTACCCTACCTACCCTACCTACCCTACCTACCCTACCTACCCTACCTACCCTACCTACCCTACCTACCCTACCTACCCTACCTACCCTACCTACCCTACCTACCCTACCTACCCTACCTACCCTACCTACCCTACCTACCCTACCTACCCTACCTACCCTACCTACCCTACCTACCCTACCTACCCTACCTACCCTACCTACCCTACCTACCCTACCTACCCTACCTACCCTACCTACCCTACCTACCCTACCTACCCTACCTACCCTACCTACCCTACCTACCCTACCTACCCTACCTACCCTACCTACCCTACCTACCCTACCTACCCTACCTACCCTACCTACCCTACCTACCCTACCTACCCTACCTACCCTACCTACCCTACCTACCCTACCTACCCTACCTACCCTACCTACCCTACCTACCCTACCTACCCTACCTACCCTACCTACACAGGATCACGAACTGGGCAGTGGACACGGATACGGCTATTCTAACAGATCATCGCACCATCCGGTTTCTCCTATCGTTGCGTAGCCAGGACCCACCCTTAAAGCACCCTTCTACCAGGACAACACTGCAAAGGCGAAATGGACTACATTTTCTGGTACCCTGAAAGCTGAAATGGCCTATTTGGACCTAACGACTATCAGAATTGACTCAATCAAAGACCATGAATCCTTAGAGAAGCTCGTCTGTGAGTACCACTTGGCTATCTCCAAGGCTAGCGATGACGCAATTCCAAAGCTAGGCAACAGGAAAAGCCAGATGCCACAGTGGTGGACGGTCGAGCTGGATTCTCAGCGAAAAACAGTGAGAACACTCCGCAGAAGGATTCATTCTGCAAATCCCGGCAGAAGGCCCCACTGTGTAGCGGAGTACGTCAGAACCAGAGACGATTTTAAGAAGAATATTGAGCGAACTCTTACTCTTAGCTGGAAGGAGTTCTGCACCAGACAGAAGCAGGAGGGCGTCTGGACCTGCGCGCAGCGCATTATTACACGATGTTCCAGCACCAACCGCAAGGAAGCGAGCCTGCTGAAACATCCATCGACCAGCGCAACATTATCACCTGACGAATCGGCTCAACTCCTCGCTGACACCTTCTTCCCGTTGGATGATCCAAGTGCGGACTCCCCCGCTCACATTACCATCAGAGAGAGTGTTCGACTCACTGCGGAGGATCTATCTCAAACTCTACGCTCCCCGACAGAAGTTACAGAAATTGCTCCCTCGTTCACGCACACCGAACTCCAGCATGCGTATTCTGAAAACCACCCAAAGAAAGCTCCAGGTGCCGATGGTTTCACGGCGGATATTTGCAACGAGGCTTATAAGTGTGACCCAAATTTTCAGCTGGCACTATACAACAAATGCCTCGAAGTCGGCTACTTCCCCATCGAGTGGAAAAGGGCCTGGATCCGCGTTATCCCAAAGCCCGGTAAAGTGGACTACATGACGGCAAAATCATATCGCCCCATAGGACTTCTTCCAGTTTTGGGTAAGTTACTCGAAAAGTTAGTCGCCAACCGACTCTCATGGAAGATCGAGAGTGAAGACCTATTGAGCCGTAGACAGTACGGCTTCCGCCCGCAGTGCGGAACTGAAGATGCTCTCTATGATGCCGTACAATACATCCGTGATGGCGTCCGGAAGAAGAAAATTGTTGCTGTGGTGTCGTTGGACATTGAAGGCGCTTTTGATAGCGCCTGGTGGCCGGCGATCCTGCAGCAGCTGAACAAAAAGGGAGTAGATCGGCGGACACTAAGTCTCTTGCACAGTTATCATAGGGACAGGAGCATCACCCTGGAGTACCTGGGAACGACCATAACAAAGCCAACGACAAAAGGCTGCATCCAGGGGTCAATATGTGGTCCCATTTTTTGGAACGTACAACTGGACCCCCTTATGGCAGAGGCGGAAAAACTCGTAGCGCGTGTCCAGGCCTACGCGGATGACATTTTAATCCTAGCTCAGGCTGACACTGGGACGGAACTTGAGGTCATCGTCAATGAGGCCTTAGCTATTGTTGAGAGGTGGGGACAAGGATACAAAATGAAATTCGCCCCCCACAAAACCCAGGCAATGATCTGCACCAAAAAATTAAAATATGACCAGCCAAAATTTTACCTTGCTGAGTCACAAATCTCACTCACTAGCCGCATTAAGTTACTTGGCCTCACCCTGGACTCCGGTATGAACTTCCTCCCACACCTTGAAGAGGTCACGAAAAAAACTGCCAGAATTTTTAAAATGGTGGCGAGGGCAGCACGTGCACAATGGGGCTTGAACGCGAGCATCCTGAGGACTATCTACCTCGGCGTTGTCGAGCCGGTCGTTACCTACGCAGCTAGCTCCTGGGCGCAAGTCGCCGATAAGGTATACGCCAAGAAAAAGTTAAATTCTATTACCAGGATGTTCGCGATCAAGATCTCAAAGGCCCACCGTACAACTTCACTAACTGCTGCAGCTGTTATCGCGAGAGTCATCCCCCTGGACATGCGTGCGATCGAGTGCCTCCAAATATATGAAATCAAAAGAGGAAAGCCCCTGGATGAACTCCCAGGCAGAACCCTGGAGAGGCGCGCACATCCGTCGGAGCTGCCGCACCCAGCTCTCCGGTCGAGGCTGGGGTTCCGCCACATCGACTCGCCCGAGGACCTGTCCAAAGTCGGAAATGACTTCCTCTACCTTTACACGGATGGGAGTAAAATAGAGGGTAAGGTCGGGGCCTCAGTTTCGTGCTGGAAGCAGAATCAGGAGGTGGCCAAATTGGGCCTCAAACTCGGAAATCACTGCTCTGTGTTTCAGGCGGAAATGATCGCAATTAGAAGGGCTATAAAATATACCGATGACAGAAAACCGCCCATTTCCGCCAATATCATATCGGACTCGCGGTCAGCATTGGAGGCCATAACGGACCCCAAAACCCGAAACGGTATCGCTTTGGGAATTCAGCGAGCCATTACGGCGGCGAAGCTACAAGGTAGGCACATTCATCTGTTTTGGGTGAGAGCCCACATTGGGATACCGGGTAATGAAAGGGCAGACGAGCTCGCCAAGCAGGCGGCACTGCACCGTAAGACCAGCCCCGTTTATGACGATTTCCCCCTGTCCTTCGCAAAGGGCTCCATCAGGGAGGCGACACTTGTCAAGTGGCAGGATCGGTTTACTGCTGACACTCATCGCGGCAGAGGTATCCGGCTCTTCTTCGAAGATGTAAGACAAGCTTACAGGGTGCTGGAAAGAATAGGGCCTCCTAACAACTTGAGAGCCCAACTCCTCACAGGACACGGGGGCGTACGAGAGTACCTTTTTAGATTTAAGCTGGCGGGTGACCCGGCGTGTGTTTGCGATAGCGAGACAATTGAGACAATTAAACACATGCTAAGTGACTGCCCCCGATTTGTGCGGGCAAGGTTCGATTGCGAACAGGGGCTGGGTCGCTCGCTGGATAACTTCCAGGAGCTGGTTGGTGACGACGATTGCCGGGACCTATTTTTGGCTTTTGCTGAGGGTGTCATGTATAGGGCAGCAAAGGCAAATGGCTCAACCCTACCTTAGAAACCTATATCACCCACGGTGCTGCATCGCATGGTCAATTTTAGTATAATTTTAGTTAATTATCGAAATTTAAATAGTCAATCTTTTATTCAAATAATGTTACTATTTTTACATTAGGTTATTTTATAGTCTACAGATTTTAACGCCCAACCCCCACTAAGCGATGCAGCATTCTAGTTTTATAGACTATTCATATTTGTACATATATGTTTTAGATTCATAAGTTTTAGTTATAATTATGTACCTAATTTAGCCTAAGCCTAAGTATAGTCTGTAATTCAAGTAAGCGGCTACAGTTTTGTGTGCTGAAAATAAAAGAGAAAACACTTGTATAAAAAAAAAAAAAAAAAAAAAAAAAAAAAACTAACAACTAACACCACTAACACACTCAGAATAAATCACCGGTCCGTTTGCGGGAGAGAATTGGATCAGATATCTCTGATATGATTCTCTCTCGCTAATGAATCGAGGTCACAGATCATATTTATAAAGTTTTTAAATGCCGAAATTAATATCGGTAATATAATTTAGAGGCAGGTGTGGTTTTTAGTCGGTAGGCACCATCAGTGAGTCCGACACTGCCCAGGCTGGCTCGTTCTGAGCGAGGCAGTTTGGGGCGTCCAAGGAGGATTTTCCACACCTGCCAAAAAAAAAAAAAAAAAAAAAAAAAAAAAAAAAAAAAAAAAAAACTACCCTACCCTACCCTACCCTACCTACCCTACCCTACCTACCCTACCCAACCCTACCTACCCTACCCTACCCTACCCTACCCTACCCTACCTACCCTACCCGACCTACCCTACCCTACCCTACCCTACCTACCCTACCCAGTGAATCGGCCGCCCTACTTGCAGATACGTTCTACCCCGAAGACAGAGTAGACCAGGACAACGCTGACCACAGGCGAATTAGAGAAGCGGCCAGCCAAGTAAATGAATGGGTCTATGATGAATATCATGACCCACCATTTACGACGCTGGAGCTGAAGACCGCCGTGGCAGGTTTCAATCCCAAAAAGGCACCAGGAGGGGACGGACTGACGTCTGACATCTGCAGTCAAGCGATCCACCAGGACCCGGAATTGTTCCTTGCCCTTAACAACAAGTGCCTCGGACTGGCACAGTTTCCAGAGATCTGGAAGGAGGCTACGGTCGTGGTTCTTAGGAAGCCGGGCAAGGACAACTATCTGACCCCCAAGGCATACCGACCAATCGGTCTACTGCCTGTTCTGGGGAAGGTCCTGGAGAGGATGGTCGTAGCACGTCTAAAGTGGCAGCTTGTACCGCGGTTTAGTACCCGCCAGTTTGGCTTTATGCCCCAAAGGAGCACCGAGGACGCCCTCTATACGCTAGTGCAGCACCTACAGGACAAGTTGAGGCTGAAGAAGCTAATTGTCCTGGTGTCATTGGATATAGAGGGGGCCTTCGACAGCGCTTGGTGGCCAGCTATAAAAGTCAGGCTGGCTGAGGAAAAGTGCCCGGTCAACATCAGGCGGCTGATAGACAGCTATCTTGACAGTAGGAAGGTTAGGGTTCGTTATGCCGGGGAGGAATGCACGAGAGAGACTGGCAAGGGCTGCGTTCAGGGGTCAATCGGCGGTCCAATCCTGTGGCATCTCCTCCTAGACCCACTACTGCAGGAGTTAGAGCGGCGCGGGATCTTCGTGCAGGCGTTCGCGGATGACATCGTCTTGGTCGTGGATTGGGACACGGCGACTGAAGTCTCTAGAACCGCCAATGCAGCCCTCGCCCATGTTCAGGATTGGGGTGTCCGAAATAAGCTGAGGTTTGCACCGCACAAAACCTGTGCGATGACCATAACAAATAAGCTTAAGTACGACACTCCAATACTGAGCATGGCCGGGGTCGACATCGGTATGGTCAGAAAAATTAAGTTGCTTGGTCTAACCATAGACGATAAGCTCACTTTCAGTGAGCATACCGCGAACGTCTGCAAGAGGGCAGCTAATATTTACAAACAGCTATCCCGCGTTGCTAAAGTTAGTTGGGGATTGAGTGTAGAAATCAAACACATCATCTACACAGCCACAATTGAACCCATAGTTACGTACGCGGCCGCTGCCTGGGCTCCCGCCACGAAAAAGGTTGGGATACGGAAGAAGCTAGGCTCTGTCCAACGAGGATTCGCTCAGAAGCTCTGCAAATCGTACCGCACAGTCTCTCTGAACTCGGCGCTGGCACTGTCCGGGATTCTACCTCTAGACCTGCGCATACAAGAGGCAGCCGCCCTGTATGAAGCGAGGAGAGGGTCATCCCGGTTTGTGCCAGGAGATAGAGAGATCGAGAGTGCGGTGAGGTTTGCAGAAGCTCCTCATCCAGCTACACAAATGCCCCTGGAGTTCATGTGCCTGGCAGATCAAACGTTACTAGATAGTAACAATGTGCAGACGGTGCGAATCTTCACCGACGGCAGCAAGATTGAGGGGAAGGTCGGAGCCGCATTATCCATTTGGGATAATGATGGCGAAGTCCGGAGCCTCAAGCTCTGCCTTGCCGCGTACAACACAGTCTACCAGGCGGAACTCCTGGCCATTTTCAAAGCGACCGAAGTGATCCTCGCGCGGCAAGAGGCGAGCTATGGTTTGTATAGCGACTCAATGTCAGCATTGGAGACGCTTGCAAACCATGGCTCTCTCCATCCCCTGGCGGTTCACGCGCGCGCCAATTTGGCTAAAGCCCTGGGCCAGAGCAAAGCTGTGTCTTTGTTCTGGATCAAGGCCCACGCGGGCCTGCCGGGGTTGAGCGAGCGGACGAGTTAGCAAAGGAAGCAGCATTGTCGTTACGGAGGAAGCCGGACTACGACCAATGTCCGATTTCATTTATCAAGCGACAGATCCGTTTGGAATCGCTTGCTGAATGGAATCGGAGATACGTGTCGGGCGAGACTGCTTCCGTGACGAAAATGTTTCTTCCGGACGCAATAGTGGCTTTCCGCATTGTGAAACAGGTACGGCCCTCAGGTGTTCTCACGCAGGTTTTGACGGGGCACGGTGGGTTCTCTGAATACTTGAATCGCTTCAAGTGTAAGGAGAGCCCATCGTGCGTCTGCGATCCAGGCGTGGCAGAAAGTGTCCAGCACATAATCGTAGAATCCCCGTTATTTACCAGGGAGCGCTACCAACTTGAATGTGAGCTGGACATGAAACTAATGAACGAAAGTACACACATCAACACGGTCTAGGGATATTTCATACTCAATTAAATAACTCGAAAAGTACTGGCCGCATTGGAATCTTTTATACACCGATTTGTTTGTAATTTATCTCAGACTAATTCCAAATTCAAATTTTTGAAAATTCTTTTGTTTCGGTGGCATAAAAATGTCTTGATGTGTAGGAGAGGGAATTTTCATTTGTGCGAAATTTAGAAAACAATACGAATTACGTTTAGTTACAGTTTTTTTTCATTTTTAAACGAAAGAGAAAGTTAAAATTGAGGTATTGTAGCCATGCAACGCCAACATTTGACGAGGGCGGAGATGTTACGAGCTGTGGGAATGCTGGAAGCTGGGTCTGTTCAGCGTAATGTTGCTGAGGCCATAGGGACCCACCAAAATGTAATTTCAAGATTGTGGACACGCTATCGTGCCACAGGTTAAGTAGCGGAGAGGCACCGGGGGCCAAGTCGCATCACTACCCCCAGACAAGACCGATTTTTGCAAATTACTGCGCGAGCTCAACCAAATGCAACGGCGACTCAATTGGTCCAAAGGCTGTGAGTGGAACACCAAATGCGTGTGAGTGACCAAACTGTAAGAAGGCGACTGCATGAAAGCAATATACGCTCTCGAAGACCACTCCGGGTCACACCTTTACGGAGAGGCAATCGTGGACGACGATTAGAATGGGTTCGGAACCACGTGGACTGGGGCCGTGAGCAATGGTCCAATGTGCTGTTCACGGATGAATCCAGGTTCGGCTTCCATCCAGATTCACGAAAGACACGTGTTTGGCGAGTTCCTGGACGATGGAGCCGTCTTCAGGACCCGCAGGAAGTTCACCCATACCAAGGAGGAACAATTATGGTTTGGGCAGGAATTCGTCTTGGAGGACGGACGGATCTCGTTTGGGTGCGGGGCAATATGACGGCAGAACGATACGTCCAACAGGTGCTGGGGCCCGTAATCTTGCCCCACAGAACACAAATGGGGCAAGATTTCCTGCTCATGCACGACAATGCCCGGGCACACACGGCGAGAACGGTAGCAGCTTGGTTACATACACACAATGTTAGGGCCTTAGACTGGCCTGCTCAATCGCCAGATCTAAATCCCATTGAGCATGCGTGGGATATGCTGCAAAGAAGAGCTCTGAAGGAAGTTCCTGAAAATCTGGCTACAGAAGATCAACTTTTTGCGCACCTCAGAAGGACATGGGACAATATTCCGCAGCAAGACATTGACAACCTTGTTCTGAGCATGCCGAATCGTTGCCGATGTGTTATGAACATCATGGGCGCTTTCTCAGACTACTAACTTCAACATTATAAACACAAATTAAATGATTTTTCTATTTTTTCAGTTTTTACTCATAAATTAAAAGTTAATTCATATACGGTTTCCGTCTATGCTTCATTTTTTTTCCATAAAATCCTGAAATTTTAATCGAAGTACCTTAACTATTATTAATAAATGGTAGAATATTAAATAACGTATCTTTTAAATATATACATGTCCTATAAATAATTAACACATTGATAGTAATTCGCTTTTTTAAAAATATCCCTAGACCGTGTTGATGTGTTTATCTATGGGTTCATGACAAACCAAAAAAGGGAAAGGTTCCTAACATACTGCCATAAAGTAGCCACTGTGGTTATACACAGAAATAAAACTGATGCGCACTGCGCTTCGTAAATATGTCACTATATTTAAACGCAAGCGCAGAATGCAGCTCAGAAATGTATAGCCAGTAGTATGTTAAGTTAGTACCTAGTTAGTTGTGTAAGAAAATCTGTGATACATTATTTTATTGTGATAACTGCACCTTTTTATGTTTTTATTGTCCCTAATGTTTATATTTTACTGCACCTATTTTATGTTGTTATGTTTTTACGTATAAACTCTGTGATAAATAGCACCTGTATATTGTAAGATAATCAGCTTTTTTGTATATTTATTTCGTAAACCTGTGATAAATAAATAAATAATGCCCGTAGACAAGACTAAATAAAGTGGGATTCCCACCCACGGTATGAAAGATGAAGAATGCAAGAAAGATATAGGATGAGGAATGAAAGTACGAGAGGCATAAAATATTGAACGGAAAGATAGAGGTTGAGCACAGAATAGGCGCCAAACTGTGGCGGCGATTAGTGTTAAAAAAAAAAAAAACCTACCCTACCCTACCCTACCCTACCCTACCTACCCTACCCTACCTACCCTACCTAACCTACCTACCCTAACCTACCCACCCTACCCTACCCTACCTACCCTACCTACCCTACCTACCCTACCTACCCTACCTACCCTACCTACCCTACCCTACCCTACCTACCCTACCCTACCCTACCCTACCCTACCTACCCTACCCTACCCTACCCTACCCTACCCTACCTACCCTACCCTACCTACCCTACCCTACCCTACCTACCCTACCCTACCTACCCTACCCTACCTACCCTACCCTACCCTACCCTACCTACCCTACCCTACCCTACCTACCCTACCCTACCTACCCTACCCTACCTACCCTACCCAGTGAATCGGCCGCCCTACTTGCAGATACGTTCTACCCCGAAGACAGAGTAGACCAGGACAACGCTGACCACAGGCGATTTAGAGAAGCGGCCAGTCGAGTAAATGAGTGGGTTCATGATGAATATCATGATCCACCATTTACCTCGATGGAGCTGAAGACCGCCGTGGCAGGTTTCAATCCCAAAAAGGCACCAGGAGGGGATGGACTGACGTCTGATATCTGCAGTCGAGCGATCCACCAGGACCCGGATGCGTTCCTTGCCCTCTACAATAAGTGCCTTGAATTGGCACACTTCCCGAACATCTGGAAGGAGGCTACAGTCGTGGTCCTCAGAAAACTGGGCAAGGACGATTACCTAAACCCCAAGGCATACAGACCAATAGGTCTACTGCCGGTTCTGGGGAAGGTCCTGGAGAGGATGGTAGTAGCGCGTTTAAAATGGCAGCTTGTACCGCGGTTTAGTACTCGCCAGTTTGGTTTTATGCCCCAGAGATGCACTGAGGACGCCGTCTATAAGCTAGTGAAGCACGTACAATCGGCCAAAGCTATATCTGATCACCGTAAGGACTATTTCTGCTTGCAGGGCTCGTCCGCCAAATTAACGCCGACTTATACTCATCAACCAATAGCATCGCACCATCGGGTGACTGTTTCTCTAGTACCTGTCAGCCCCTTATTTTTGTAATTAAAAAAGACGGCAAAAAGACAAATAAATAATTTGGCTATGGTCGACGCAAAAGGGGCGGACGCAGCTGTGGTCATCTTGTGCACGGGATTTTGTTTTCAAAGTGATCAGATATCGCTTTGGCCCATAGTACAGGACAAGTTGAGGCTGAAGAAGCTAATTGTCCTGGTGTCACTGGATATAGAGGGAGCCTCCGATAGTGCTTGGTGGCCAGCCATCAAGGTCAGACTGGCTGAGGAAAAGTACCCGGTGAACATAAGAAGGCTGCTAGACAGCTACCTCGACAGTAGGAAAGTCAAGCTTCGTTACGCTGGGGAGGAATGCACGCGAGTGACTAGCAAGGGCTGTGTTCAAGGGTCAATAGGTGGTCCCATCCTGTGGAATCTCATCCTAGACCCACTATTGCAGGAACTGGAACAGCGCGGCATCTTCGTGCAGGCGTTCGCCGATGACATCGTCTTGGTTCTGGATGGGGACTCAGCGACCGAAGTTTCAACATCTGCCAATGCAGCCCTCGCCCTTGTTCAGAGTTGGGGCGTCAAAAACAAGCTGAGGTTCGCACCGCACAAAACCTGTGCGATGGTCGTAACCAACAAGCGCAAGTATGATACCCCAAGGCTGAGCATGGCCGGGGTCGACATCGGTATGGTTAAGAAGATGAAGTTGTTGGGTCTAACCATAGACGAGAAGCTCATCTTTAACGAGCACATCACGAACGTCTGCAGGAGGGCAGCTAACATTTATAAGCAGCTGTCCCGCGCCGCTAAAGTGAGTTGGGGATTGGACGCACAGATCATACACACAATCTACACTGCTATGATTGAGCCTATAATAACGTACGCGGCCGCAGCCTGGGCTCCCGCTACGAAGAAGCTGGGAATATGGAAGAAGCTAGGCTCGGTCCAACGAGGGTTCGTCCAGAAGATCTGTAAATCTTACCGTACTGTCTCCCTGAACTCGGCACTGGTACTGTCCGGAATACTACCTCCAGATCTGCGCATACAGGAGGCAGCCGCCCTGTATGAAGCGAGAAGAGGGTCATCCCGGTTTGTGCCAGGAGATAGGGAGATCGAAAGTGCGGTAAGCTTTGCAGAGGCTCCTCATCCAGCTACGCAGATGCCCCTGGAGTTCATGTGCCTGGCAGACCAACAGTTGCTAGACAGCAACAATGTGCAGACGGTGCGAATCTTCACCGACGGCAGCAAGATTGAGGGAAAGGCCGGAGCCGCATTATCCATATGGGATAATTATGGCGAAGTCCGGAAGCTCAAACTTAGCTTAGCCGCGTACTGCACAGTCTACCAGGCGGAACTCCTGGCCATCTGTAAAGCGACGGACGTGATACTCGCGCGGCAAGAGACGAGCTTTGGTTTGTACAGCGACTCAATGTCAGCATTGGAGACGCTTGCAAACCATGGCGCTCTCCATCCCCTGGCGGTTCACGCGCGCGCCAATTTGGCTCAAGCCCTGGGCCAGAGCAAAGCTGTGTCTTTGTTCTGGGTCAAGGCCCACTCGGGCCTGCCGGGGAATGAGCGAGCAGACGAGTTAGGAAAGGAAGCAGCATTGTCGTTACGGAGGAAGCCGGACTACGACCAGTGTCCGGTTTCATTTATCAAGCGACAGATCCGTTTGGAATCGCTTGATGAATGGAACCGAAGATATGTGTGGGGCGAGACAGCCTCTGTGACGAAAATGTTTCTTCCGGATGCCATAGCGGCTTTCCGTATTATAAAACAGGTGCGGCCGACCGGCGTTCTCACGCAGGTTTTGACGGGGCACGGCGGGTTCTCTGAATACTTGAATCGCTTCAAGTGTAAGGAGAGCCCATCGTGCGTCTGCGATCCAGGCGTGGCAGAGACTGTCCAGCACATACTTGTAGATTGCCCGTTATTTATCAGGGAACGCTACCAACTCGAATGTGAGCTGGACAGGCGACTGACGAAGGAGAGCCTGCATGGGCTCATGAGTAAGCAACATAGGGAAAAGTTCCTGGTGTACTGTGTTAATGTGGCTTCCACCGTCATTGCACGAAACCGAAGTTGAAGCGGCACTATGCTTCACTAGTATTATAAGAATATTTGTAAGAAGCATAGAATAGCACGCACAAAACTGCAATGACGAACGGTGCACTTGGGTAGTACCTAGCAACAACAGATTGTCTGTATGGTGAAAAGCACTGTTGTGCTTCTCATCCCTATTTGTAAGGCACTATTTATATAATTTTGATATTTTTCCTGTGATATATATATTCTGACTGTAATAAATAGCACTTTTGCACATTGCATTTATTAACAGCACTTCTTGCACATTTCTAATTTTCTGTAACCTTGTATATTAGCACTTTTGTCTTTTGACCCAATTTTAATAAATAAAGCTGCCTTTACATAATTAAGAAAGTGGGATTCCCACCCACCGTATACAAGAGATGTAAGCAAGAAGAACAATTAGTATGAAGAATGAAAGTACGAGAGGCATGAAAGAGGAATGGAATGAAAGGATTTGCACAGAATAGGCGCCAACTTTGTTGAGCGGGATTAGTATAAAAAAATACCTACCCTACCTACCCTACCCTACCCTACCTACCCTACCCTACCCTACCTACCCTACCCTACCCTACCCTACCTACCCTACCCTACCTACCCTACCCTACCTACCCTACCCTACCTACCCTACCTACACTACCCTACCTACCCTACCCTATCCTACCTAATTCCCCCCCCCCCCCCTACCCCCGCCTTCACCCCCTCCAAACTTTGGATTTCACCCCCCCAAACCCCCTCAAATTACCTCACCCCCCTTGGGATATCTCGGCCAAAAATAGAGGTAGACCACCCAAGCTTGGGTCCATAGTGACCGGCTTGAGGAGCCCTATCTTTTGGCCCAACAGAAACCCCCCCGCAACCCTTAATTCATTACCGCACCCCCCTCGTCCTATCTCGGCCCAGGTCAGGGCTGGACCAACCGAGCTTGGGCTCATCCTAACCAGCTCGAGGAGCCCGATCGACTGGCCCCAGCAAAAGTCTTCTCATTAGCACCAGCTCAGCCAGGATCACAAAACTTCCCTAACGGGCAGTAATCAGTAATCAAATTGTGCTGCTATAGCTAGGCTAAGACATTGTCAAGCGTTATTCGCTTAACAATTTATTGTGAAAACATTTTGACTGACATATAGTAGTACTTTTTGCTACTGTACTTAAATAAGACATATTGGCACTTTATTGCAAATCTAAGTTTTTAATATTTTAGATTAGGAGATATAGTAGTACTATTGTATTACTATATTATAGTTTAGGACTTAATTATTAAATTTAAACTTTGTTGACCAGTAGGTACCCTGATTGTGAAGGGGAACGTCAACACTGACACACGAAGCGGGGTATCTTTTACAATACGCCTCTTCTCACTTTAACTTTACATACAATTGGGGTGCCTTTTACACCGCCCCAATTAGACACTACACTAATCCCCACAACCTATATAAGTCAGGATGAGCGGAATGCCTGGTGTGCGTACGCCTACTCAGCGCCCGGCAACAATGAAAACACAGGGTTAAAGCCCACAGAATACACCCGATGTAGCGGGGCCTTCGACGCAGTGCGTTAGGAAGAGCGTGGGTGAATGGGAGGCGGGCAAAACGGTAACCAAAAGAACTCCCCCGAAAAAGCCAGTCCAAACACCACCAGCGACGGCAATGGGAGCTATATCTTTTGAGGTTGGGAGCCCGCCCACCCAGAAGAGTAAAGTTGGCGAGGCAAGAAATTGCTCAAATAAAATAAAGTCCCTAATGACAATGTCCAAAACGACAAAAAATTACATTAGGGCTGAGGTAAAGGCACAGGCGGACAGACTATACCAGCTCGTCAAAGAGCTGGAAAATGCCAGACAACCCCCAACAGACAAGACAAAGTTGACGACCGGGACCCAAGTCCAGGAGGCGCAGAAGACCAGGGAAGCTCCTATCCCTTCTCCAGCGGCCGTCAGAGAGGTGGACACCGAATCCCTCAGGAAGGCGCTGGAGGAGCACAGTCCGAACTTGGCCGAGAATAGCGCAAAAATGGACAGGCTGAAGGAAGCACTACAAACTGGCCAAGAGCACATGGAGAAGCTCTCCTACGCCAGTGTAGTGGCAAGTCGGCCTGCCATACAAGTGCCAAAACACTCACTCGCTGCACTCGATCGTAGTGACGGCCAAGGACGAGGAGGAATCCGGAGAGCAAGTCCTGGATAGGATCCGGAAAGTAGTGAACGCCAAGGAGGGGGGCATACAGGTCGAAAAAGTCCGCAAGGCGAAAGACAGGCAAATCATAATGGGCTGTCGTACGGAAGAAGAAAGGCGTAAGCTTCGAGAGAGGCTTAGCAAGGCGCCTGAGCTGGAGGCTCAGGACATTAAACATATTGCTTTTCAACATTGTTATGGATTATGTTACTAAACATATCCAAGCGCCACTGCCCTGGAACCTCCTTTACTCAGACGATATCATCCTATTGGCCAGATCAGCAACCGAGTTACAGACCAAGGAGACGTCGACGCCGATGTAATAAATTGGGTAAACGTGGCATGGCTGAAGTGGCGGTCACTAACAGGAGTCTTATGCGACGTGCCAAAGGCAAGATCTACAGAACGGCGGTGAGGCCGGCAATGATGTACGGAGCAGAATGTTGGCCAGTGAAAAAAACGCACGTACAAAATCTTCATACTGCCGAAATGAAGATGCTGAGGTGGTTTAGGGGTTTATCAAGACTGGATAAAAGTTTTAAAGTCGCTCCTATACAGGCGAAACTAACGAGAGCCGTCTCAGATGGTATGGTCACGTGATCCGAAAATATGAGGAACACGTAGTAAAGAAAGCATTGCAACTACCTGAACACAAGAGAGGTAGAGGACGACCTCCGGCTACGTGGTGGACTAGCATGACGAAACTCTTATCGGAGGAAAAATTGCCCGACCCGACCACCCAGGACAGATTGTCCTGGCGCCAGAAAATTAGGGAAAAGTGGGATAGGGCTAGGAAGAAGATTAATGTACACACACATAATAAACAGACAACAAGAAGAAGAATCATAAAATAGGTACATCATCATCATCTGCCTGCCCTTGTCCCATATTACTTGTGGTCGGCGCAACACGTTTTCTTCTTCCATACCGTCCTGTCCCCCGTCACGCTATTAATGACTCCTTTTTTAGGGTTCCGTACCCAAAGGGTAAAAACGGGACCCTATTACTAAGACTCCGCGGTCCGTCTGTCTGTCTGTCTGTCTGTCGGTCTGTCTGTCTATCTGTCTGTCTGTCTGTCTATCTGTCTGTCTGTCTGTCACCAGGCTGTATCTCAAGAACCGTGATAGCTAGAGAGTTGAAATTTTCACAGATGATGTATTTCTGTTGCCGCTATAACAACAAATACTAAAAACAGAATAAAATAAATATTTAAGGAGGGCTCCCATACAAAAAACGTGATTTTTATGCCGTTTTTTGCTATAATGGTACGGAACCCTTCGTGCGCGAGTCCGACTCGCACTTGGCCGGTTTTCTTTCATATCACTCCTCACACTGTCCATCCATCTTTTCTTTGACCGTCCCCTCCCTCTCCATCGATGCTCATTTCTCTTTCTCTTTTAGTAACATGCGTTTCATCCCTCCTCATCACATGACCATACCAGGACAAACGATTTCCTTTCAACTTTTCTGTCACTGGCGCCATTTTCAAACTTCCTCTAATATACTAATTTCTCACTTTATCCATTCTCGTCACTCCGCACTTCCATCTCAACCATTCATTAGAAAATAGGCACAAAGGTATGTTAATCTCTTCCAGCATACCAGCGAGAGATTAGAAAAAAATAAGATACCGTGTGTAGAGGGAAAATAAAAAGAAAAACATATTATAAACAATTCACTATAAAGTAGCTCTCAACTAGCACTTCGCTCGCGACTTCGTTCGCGTGATCCGTATTTTATCCTACAGATCATCTGTACATCATCATAGTCATAATATCTTTCTAGGTTCCCTTAAAGGTTGAATTGCAAAAAATAGTACCCTTCTTAGTGCTCCCCTACATCATAAAAAGAAGACCTGAGTAAAATTCTTCAAAAATCTTTAATAACTTATACAACCTAAATAGTCTAGGAGTAGATTTGAAAAACTAATAATGAAACTAAACTAAACTATTTACTTAGGTTAGTATTTATGTCAAGTTTCAAATATATAAGCCCAACAAATTTCCACCTTTTCATCTAGTTAGGGGAAGAATTTCGAAAAACCAATAAATACATGTAAGAGCGAGAGTACTCAGGATTCTCAAATTATAACGATCAGACATCTTGTAATAGTATATACAAGTGAGCTAAGTTGCTCATTATATATACGAGGCTGTGGGTTGCACTTGCAGCCCGAGCCGCAGGCGAGGGCGTAATTCAGCCGAGCGTGTAATGAGCACAGCTCACGAGTTTCATACGACGTTTTTCAACAAATTTGCGAGGAAAAAAAAAAAATTGCGTATATTGTTTAATTATTAAAACAATTGATGAACGTACAGTTTTCAAAGCGATATTGTATTGGATGGCAATTTCACAGTTTGTGTTACATTGGTGCTTGCCACTTCTTTAGTAGATACATTCGTTTTCTTCATAAGTAAATATCAAATCATACTAATCATAGAACAGTAGGAACCAAATAACTCATGCCACGAGATGTACATGGTTGTGGTTCGGGGCAAAACTTTTTTGCCTTTGGCTCCAAATTAATGGCTTGCTTTATTTTGTCACTGACTTTTGCCTTGTTATGAAAAGAGTCTGCCTTCGGTTTTCTACATTATATGTATATAGGTTACCTTTGTGGTAATATTATAAAACTCTTGTCGTTACGCGCACCAATAACACAAATAATATGAAGGTAACCTGCAACGAAATCAATTAATTAGTTCTGAGAAGTTATGCTAAGGTTACCTAAGCATTTTTTTAGATACGTTTAAATTAATAATATTCAACGTACCTTTGTTGCTAGGTACTGACTGTCCGGAGCTTTTTTCAAAAACTTTTCAACGTCGTCGGCTAATGACTAGACATTAGATTGCTGACGACCAATATATCCGTCCGAGCCGTCTCTTCATAAATGCCATCAGTGTAACCTGGTAGGAGAGGAGGGAAGGTACCTACGATTTGATACCAAATCAACACCATGTTTGAGCACCACCAGCATCACCTCTAGCCAAGTTACAAACGTTTCGTATCGAATCTCTTTCTACAATCGTTAACGCCATCTATTTGTTTGGTCTGAACACGTGACGTAACGTTCAGATGTGTCATTCTCTTACATTGATTCGTTTTCTACTAGCGTTATCGATTGTATATTGTCTACTTGGTTACAGGTGATTAGATGCACCACAGAGAAATACGCCAAAAACACATTTTTTGAAAATGACTGCGTATTATTCGTGCTCTTCATTGTAGGAAACTATCGTAGGCAGCTAAGCACTTTTTTGCTTCATTAAGTATTTCTGGCGGGGTTAACTCTATCAATTGTTCATCTTCTGCACGAAAATTTAACATTTCTAAAATAATTTACCAAACAGCGACAAATACGGTAAAAGCAAAATATGAAAATTATGGGAAATGGCGCGCAATCCCTTTTTTTATCACGCGCCCAATGCAAGGTGAGTGAAATACAGCCTACTTTAAAATTATATTTTTAAGTGATAAAATGTAAATATTTTTATATTTATAACAAACTAGGTGCCCCCCGCTGCTTCGCTCCCGTCAACTGGCTATCTATCTACCTACCACTACCTACGTACAGTGGCGGCGTAAGGCGTGGGTGACGTGGGCCACCGCCTACGGCCTCGCGGTGTAAGGGGCCTCGCGCCTCAAATTTTTATGCATTGCTTCAAAGCGATAATAAAATAAAAAAGGTATAAATTAAATTTGTTGTGATATATGTTTTTTTAGTCTGGCAACATTTGCTTACGTTGCGTAACTATTATATCGCGAGTAAAGGTGGAAACAGATTATTGAAACCCCACGCGACCCCACGCCACCCGACGTGTCGACACCCGATGCGCACCGTGCACATATACAACACCCCACAACACGTTCGCTAATGTCATAGCCAGTATTGCCAGATCTCGTTTTTGTTTTATCCCAAGTCTGATCTCAATGTACCCTATACTCCATTTGTGATAACATTAGACGTTTAAATTAGCCCATATTACAGCTCATTCAACCGAATTTAACTTCTATTGCGTTTGTGATACGACAAATGATAGCTGCAGTAAACAGTTGGTTTTGGTAACAGTTTTATGCTTTTTATGTCATCCTTATGTTTACAGGATAAAACCCAAAATCGGTTGAACGGACTGTAAAAAGATTTGGAAACATGTCTTGATTTTAAGTTATATAAAAAAATTACAATTTTTTATTAATTTGCTTTCCCTCTCCGTTCTATATATATTTGATACATTTCATGCAAGATTATACATAAGACGAGACATTATAATCTATAATATAATTACAGACCAGTTTTACTATAACAATAATAGAAACCATAACAAAAAACTGGTTATTTTGGGATTTACGTCATTGAGACTATGATAGGCGTATCGAAAAGAAGTTTTAAGAAATTGCGGGTTCAATGGTAATAACTTAAGTTTAAATTAAGTCCATATCATTGCAAATTTGACTCAAATAAGTTACTAATTTCTATTATAGCATAAACATAAAAATTACCCTCACCGATTTTGTACCCTAAAAATGACCGTGCTGATGAAACTTTGCTCTAAATTAGGGTAAATTTCCCTTTGTTGGCACCACTCGACTGACTGACGCGTGGGATCGGGTGTTAATAGAGACACACTGTGTCGAAACGTCGGGTGGCGTGTGTTCCCCCACTCCCGGCAACACGCTGATCCAAACCGACTGCGTGTTGACACGTGGGAATGCGTGTGATCGCATGGGGTGTTGACTATGTGTCTCTGACCATACTAAATGTATGGGTTTGATTAGTACTTCAATGCGTCAGAAGGCGTCGGGTGGCGTGGCGTCGGGTGGGGTTTCAATAATCTGTTTCCACCTTAATCCTTGCCGCCGCCGATCAGTGCGGGGAATCCCTTGTTTTATTTGTTTACTTTCTTTACTAGGAAGCCAACCAATCGTTTACTAGGCGCTTAACAATAGAAACGTAATTGTGTTATTCAATATTGTTTGTTTTTATGACTTTACGTACCTATTTTGATAAGAATAGTGTGTTCAATGTTTTAATAATATTTAGTGAATAAATAGATAGTGTGTAGGTATATTGATTGCTCCTGTAAAATGACCCAAAATTAAAAAAACTGTGACTTTTTGTCCAGTACCTGTACTCGTCTATTTTACATAAGGTTAGAAATAATTAATTGGTAATAAATAAATAACGCAGTAATTACTTGTATATAAAATTATACGCTATATAATATCTTTTGAAGGAAACCAAAGCTTTAACGGTAAAAAACGTATCGACATTTTAAGTTTTAAAAACTAGTAGGTAGTAAGAGCTTTCTTAAAGATTTTTGTTTGAAAACTAATTCAAATGTAGGTTTTACAATATTATGTACTTAGATAAAACTGCAAAAAAAAATTAAAACTATTGCTTTTGTTTACAGGTTACAAATACGATGTTATCGACATGTCCGGCCGAGATAGAGATATTGGAAGAAAATTTATTGTTTTTTGGACTGGAAGCATCCTTTGAAAGCCGATATTTAATTTATTGGTATTGTCATCTCCACCTATATATTTACGATTTGTAATTTTTCATTAATATTAATCTAATTTGTATTTTTATGAATAAAAACTTGGCAGTGTTAATTGTTTTGTTTTTTTTATTATTTCATAAAATCCGTCTTCAGGTCGCCACAGAACAGGGCCTCGCGAAATCTGTCTTGCCCACATCAAATTTAGGTCTTGCCCCGCCACTGCCTACGTACACTACCTACCCTACAAACAAACAAACAAACTCTTCAGCTTTATAATATTAGTATAGATGTTGATAAAACTCCTTCGCAAATGATCAAATATGATTACCATAAAAAAAATATTTCCAAAAAAATACAATAATAGCGACTTCCAATTAAAAAAACTACAAAGTGAAAAATTATTTTATTTTTGGAAGTCGGTGTCTTTGTAGGTACCATTTTTATGCGTTATGGAAACTGATTTCCAAAAATAAAATTATTTTTCACTGTGTAGTTTTTTTATTTGGAAGTCTGTAGCATAATTGAGCAAAAAAAATTTTTTTTCACTTTTTATTAGTACCCACCTAATAGGCAAGTTGTTTAGTAAGGTACTTACCCTCAGTTTCCCACCTTAAAATTATCGCAGAATTAATGTGACAAATTGTCAAGCACGCGTTATCTTCTGTGATTGGCTGTTGAAAATTCATTCAACCAATCACAGCAGCTAACGCGTACTTGACAATTTGTCACATTAATTCTGCGATAATTTTAAGGTGGGAAACTGAGGGTTAGGTACCTATAACGCCAGAATAGATTTCCCGAATATCATTAAACTTGAACATAACCGGTGAAATGATATGTGTCAGAAAAAGAAAAAACGAAAACAGGAACACCGATTTCCGAAATTTAAGTTATTTTTCACTTTATAGTGTTTTTGTTTGGAAGTCGGTTGTAATTTTTGGAAATAAGTTTTTATTTTCACTTTTTAGTTGTGGTACATAATGGGCCAGTTCTATAGGTTAGCTACCTATAATGCCCAAAGTGAGGCCAGAATAGATTAGCCCAATAACATGAAACTTAAACAAAACTGTAGAATGAACTGTTTACACCTGCGTAACCCTTTAGAGCGTACCAGTGTGTTACGCGCATCACTACCAAGTAAAGCGCTGACACAAAGGTACGAGGCACAGCGCGTGCGCATCATCGACTCAGTTGCTACGAGTGGCAAATGCTGACACAGAACACGAGGCCCGAAGACACCTTCTACGTGACCGAGCCCGCACACTTTGTATCCACCATCGATCGGGTCAACTTAATATTCTTATAATTGTAATTTCTTTATTAAAATAAATTAGTTTGTAATAAATTCGGTATTTTTTGAGTCCTCCGGCAGTAGCCTACGTAATTGGCGCAGTCGGTAGGATTCCCGGGTCGTATTTGCGATTACCGGTATATCGCACCGCGTTCGCTACGATAGACTTTCAACGTCAGAAAAAAGCAGTACCTTTGTACTCCTCTGTCATGATATGTTTTCTGTATATATTTTCTGTGTGTACATTAATTATAAAATAAATAAATAAATAAATAAACGTCGTACCGGGAGATCCTGAACAACGAGACTACGCTGGTGATCCAGACTTCGATACCGCTCAACGAAGACCAGAATGTTCATGTAAGTCCGCTGAATTTTCTTAATGGTTGCTTGCTTCCTTTTTGTGTTGTAGGTTCCATATACTTTGTCCAACATTTTTTATCCACGTAGATATAGTACACGTAGTCACGTTAATAGTAGGAATAGAAGTGTAGATTCTAGACGTAATATTAATCCTGAAATTGAACCCGAGATGGCCGATTTAGACCATATATTTAAAGCCCTCCCCTTAGTTCCCGATTTTGATGGGAATCCGAACGTACTTACCAGGTTCATCAAATTGTGTGACCAATTAGTACCGGAATTCGTTCAAGAGGGTCAGCGATTCTAAACGGCATACTGAACAAAGTTACGGGGCCCGCCGCCCGTCTGATTAACGCGAACGGTATACCAAATGATTGGGCAGGCATACGTAGTGCTCTTGTGAACAACTTTGCTGACCAGCGGGATAAGACCGCTCTCTACAACGATTTGGCTTTACTTACACAAGGTTCCGGCACGCCGCAGGAATTCTATGAGCGTTGCCAGGGACTTTTCAGCACCGTCATGACATATGTTTCATTGCACGATACCCTAGATTCAACTATTGCGGCAAAACATGATTTGTATCGCAAACTAACTTTGCAGGCCTATCTTCGAGGTTTGAAAGATCCCTTAGGCTCGCGTATTAGATGTATGAGACCAGAAACCATTGAGAAGGCTCTAGAGTTCGTGCATGAGGAGACTAACACTATGTATTTGCAGAACAGAAATGATAACTGGTCGGATAAAAACCTTCAGCGCGTATGTCACTCAATCAGCAGAACGAAATGAATCATAAAATGCCAGTCCATCCAAGTAACAATATGCTTGTTCCGTTTAGGCTTAATCCTTTTAACATGCCCGGTCCGTTTAGACCGCAAGGACCGCAATTTATGCCCCGGCCTTGGCCATCTCAGCACCAACCCGGAATGCCTTTTAATCCAAATAACATGCCACAACGCGGCCCGACCCGCACACAACAGATATTCAGCACACCACCGCCTAATAATAATCAAGGTGGTTCTAGATTTAGAATGCCCCCAAGAAACCAGTACCCGCCGAATAACGGTGCCAAGCCGATGAGCGGCGTGAGCCACTTTGTGCCCAGGCCCCTGCCTGCTACCAACAGCTGGAATTGGGCACTACAGGGCAATCCACCACCTTCCAACTATCTTAAAACTCGCGATGTTAATGTGAACGAATGTTCGAATTATAGGGAAGTCTATTATTACCCTGACCCATCCGACTACCTTTACATGGACCATTACAACCAGGACTACATTTATTTCGACGACTGTACATATGACCAGTTCATACCGGAACAGACCGACGGGACTAACGAAACCGACAAGCCAGGTAACTGCTGACCAACAGCAATCCTCAGCTAGTCAGGATTTTCAGAAAGCTCCGAAGTCAAACAGCTTAGGATAGAATTGAACTTGCAAACCCAAAGGCAACTACCATTTGTTCGTATCCATAACCCTCCACTTAACTTCCTGATAGATACCGGTGCAAACCAATCATTCATCAGTCCAGAAGCAGTACAGACTTACTTCCCGCACATACCTCTTAACTATGATCCATTCGAGGTCACTAATGTTCATGCCACAAGCAGGAGTGAATACTCTATTAACTTACCCTGCTTTCCCGAATTCGGTGAAACGGAATCAATTAAACTATTCGTATACAGATTCCACGATCGTTTTGATGGTTTGATAGGAATGGATATGCTCACCAAATGGGAGGCTAAGTTAGATTTGAAGGATCTTACATTTATAACTAACCATTAATCGCCATTAATCCCATCCAAATGTATAATTCTCGAAATTTAAATCTTTATGAGGAAATCATACCAGCAGGAAGTTCTAAATTAATACGGTTACCCATTAACGCACCGGGTGGTGAGGTTCTTGTAGAGAATCAGATAATCTGCAACTGTATTATATCTGAATGCCTGACCAACGTTACTAATAACCGCGGTATAGTTGAAGTGACCAACCCTACCCACAATGATATAATATTCTCATTGGACCATGCTACTCAGGCAACGGTACTTAATGTTGAATGCAACGAGCAACTGTCACCTCGCGCTAAAGATGTTACATCCCGGCTACGCACCGATCATGACCTAAACAAGGAGGAAAAGGCAAACTTATTGGCACTGTGTTTAAAGTACGCCGATGTCTTTTACATTGAGGGCGAGGTATTAACCTTCACCAACAAAGTAAAGCACAGTATTAAGACCACAGATGAAGTTCCAATTTATACTAAAAGTTACAGGTATCCGTTTATACACCGCCAAGAAGTTAGTGACCAAATAGCGAAAATGTTAGATCAGGGAATTATTAGGCCGTCTGAATCCGCTTGGAGCTCACCAATTTGGGTCGTCCCAAAGAAAAGTGACGCCTCTGGAAAACAGAAATGGCGTATAGTCATTGACTTTCGTAAGCTCAACGAAAAAACGATCGATGACAAATACCCTATCCCGAATATTACAGACGTCCTGGACAAGCTAGGCAAGTGCCAATATTTCACTACTCTTGACCTAGCATCAGGTTTTCACCAAGTCGAATTGAACCCCAGTGACATTCCTAAGACCGCCTTTAATGTTGAACATGGGCACTTCGAATTCTTGAGAATGCCCATGGGACTTAAAAATTCCCCTTCCACGTTCCAACGAGTGATGGATAACGTACTCAGGGGACTCCAAAATGTTATATGTCTTGTCTATCTCGACGATATAATCGTTTTTAGTACTTATCTCCAGGAACACATGAACAACCTAGAGAAAGTATTCCAGAGGTTAAGAGAATCTAACTTTAAAATCCAGCTAGATAAATCAGAGTTCTTAAAACTCGAAACCGCATACCTAGGTCATGTCATCAGTACCGAAGGGATAAAGCCTAACCCAGACAAAATCACAGCTATTCAAAATTACCCCATACCTAAAACACCTAAAGAAATTAAACAGTTCCTCGGACTCCTCGGTTATTCTATGGAAATGTTGGAAGCTGCACGCACTGCGGAAAAAAAATCGCGCTCAAATAGTACTAAAAAATTCGCGCGGAAAATAATTCGCGCGAATCAAAATCGCTGTGCGTGCTAAGCCTTAGTCACACAACTCATTTTATAAGGAGAATGTGCACAGTTCAAAATACAATTCAATACAGAGTTCTTACGACTAGAACCAGCCTATTTATACGTTTAAACAAATGACAAGACGTCACACAGCAACAACTACCGGTTACTTCTTCTAATCGACCGGTTCCTCGAACCCTGCCTTTAATTTATAAGTTAAGCACACATTTTCACTTTATGAAATTATTTTAAGTATCTATTTTATTTACCCACGTCCGTGTGTCACTAGCGGGGTGCCAACTAAAAATCAGCGCTTGGTGTCTGACGCCCAGCAAATGCTGAGGTATGGACACGCCCGGCGCAATTATTCTTAAACCTTGTTTGTACTTTTTTTACTGTTCTTCTCTGTTACTTTATGATTTTTGTTGTCGTGTTGTGTCTATGTCGAATACATGTTTTCTATTCTATTCCTTCAGTTAGTTAAAATCAGAAGTGAGCATCCATGTCCTTTAAATGGTAAAAAAGAAGAGTACGAAACGCGCAGCTTCTTCAAGCTCCAGCAGCAGCAGCAGTGCGAGGTTTCCGTCACCATCGCCCACTAAGAGACGAAGGTAGGGACGAAATGTATCTCGCAAAAATGATCAGCTGACTGTGAGTACAAGCACCATTACTTTTTTATAATATATATGATTCCTACATTGGACCCGTTACAAGATAATAATAATACCTACCTACATGGCTGAAGATAATAGAATCCTACGCTTTTTGCCTATGATCTTCAGCCATTCTCTTGGGCCGATAGTAGGTACGATCCGTTATCAGGCTTTGATTAAATTGCTAGGCTCGTCAAAAACGTGGTACGATTCACTATTACGCCATGAAAATTCGTGAACCATGTGTAGGAGGATTGCAGCGATAAAATGAGATCAACGTTCCAAGTAAAACGTAAATATGTTTGAGTTGCATAAGGATATTATGGACGGTAAACCAACAGAAAATCAGTCCTTGTACGCGTTCTATTTCGAACAAAAATCTTAAATTGTTAACCTTTGTCTGAATTTCTCAGAAAATGATATTATTTCGATCATTTTAGGGAATATGACAGTAACGTTAGTACCTCGGTAGAAACTAGCAATTTTAAGGCTTGCGAAAGTTTGGAAGGGTTTTTGTTTAATTAACAAATTAAAATCCGGAACGAAACAAGTTATACATCTTAATTTAGGTCACGAAAACACTAGAACACATTCATCCACAAAAAATCATGCTTCGAACTCACATAAACCCAACACTTAAAATACTTCAATAGTTAAACACTTCAATCAGTCAAAGTGCCTAGCTCTTAAAAACAACAAGTTAGAGGCACTTCTCAAAATCGTACACCCATCGAATATTTTAATTGTGGCGGAATACACAAAACGAAAAAATTGTAACGTCAAGTGTGAGTTCTGTGGGAAACGGACACATTCCGAAACTACTTGTTTTCACAAAAAGAATTCCTATTTCCGAGAAAACAGATGTCTCAATGCCCTTAGAGATAAAATCTGCAAAAATATCAACATTAATGGGTTCACACACGCATTTATTAATACGATAGATGTTCCTCAACTACCGAAAACAGCTAGGAGGTTCTCAATACCAACAGTAACTCTAACAATCCCAGTGACCTTGCAAGGATTTTCTAACGACACCCTAAGATCAAATAAAAAGTCGACACCAAATTAAATGTTAAAGTGAAGTAGATTCGGTTAGTGTAGAAAATATTGAATTCTAAGTATGATTTGAACGAGGTGTCCGTTGCGACATATTGATAGGCAGAAATATAACAGAACGAAACGACTTAATCTATTCGCGAGTGTTTGAAGTTTGATTACGCTGCGGGTTTTGAACATTTTTGCAAGATGGTTAATTTAAAGGATTCTAATCACAGTGAGTTAATGACAATGTTCAGAAAATATCGTAGTTGTTTTGCATCTACTGTGCAGGAGTTAGGCACAATTAACTGTCACGAAATGGAAATCTCTCTTAGCGATTCCAAACAGGATTCAATCTCGTCCGTGTATATAGAGCTTCACCGACCGATAAGAAAATTATGCGGGTGATTCTGGTTATAATCTCTAGCCAAACAAATGATGGGCAGAGCAAAAAAATCTACTCTCTGTTTATAAGGGGCCCGGCCAAGTCAAAAAGGTGCTAGACAATGATAGATACCAAGTATGCAACATAAGAGGTAGTGAAAGAAGTACCAGGCTCGCCTTATCTCGGTAAAACCGCGGCCGAAAACATTAGACCATGGATAAACATTAACGATTTCGACCCCGATTGTTGACACTCTCTAGCGTTAGCCAAACATTCCAAAAAAAAAAACGAAACAAAAGCGAAACCTATACAGTAACAGAGTCAAAACATCTGAAGTACCTACGCGAATGAGTAAGTCATAAATTAAGATTTGGTTTTGTTGCGACTCGGAGGGTCACTTCATTATTCAACAAAGAGGTTATTAAAAAAAAAGTGACTAATTGAGCATATAATTTTGTACAGTTACACTTATTCCACTCCTTAGCTGTACGCATAATAAAAGTGTTCTCAAAACGTTTTGTGCGTATGGGTGGAATGTCCATCATGTATCGATGGCGCATCGCCGTACGTCTGGTAGTCCGATGATGAAACGGGCTCGGTGGAATTAGATCGTGCAATTCCATCGCACACTCCCCGAAATGTAACCGATAAAAAACTGACAGGCTGGCAACTCGGCGACGATGTTCAAGACTTTGGAGCTTTGACTTGACCAGCGCCTCGTCGCCGATGAGCCTCTTGGCCCGCTTTTCGATCGACTCTAGTGCATCAAGCTGGTATTTGGCAGATCCATCCCAGAGATGAAAACAGTACTCCATGCATGATCGAACTTGCGCTTGATACAAATTGAGGAGCTGCTTCGGCGTGAAGTACCTTCTCACCTTCGCAAGGATCCCCAGCTTTTTGGCTGCCAGCTGAGCTTTTGCCTCAATGTATGGGCCAAAATTGAGAGTCGATGTCAACGTAACGCCAAGAAGCTCAAGATGGTCCGTTATTGGCACGGTCACATCTCGGAAAGTTGGAGCCGGTTGAAATTGGCTATTTTTTGCGGAAAAAAGATACGCCTGGGCCTTTAGCAGCGTTAAACCTGACCAGATTGGCATCGCCCCATTCGGAGAATGCCTGTAAGGACAGGTTCAAACGCTCCACCAGGCCTCACGGAGAGACCGGATCTGCGGCCCGGTAGCCCGTGCGTTGGACAAGTATCTCTCAGCAACAGTGCTGTCGTCTGCATACCCAAAGGTGCCGGGTTTTAGCAGATCATTAATGAGCAGCAAGAATAATGTTGCTGAGAGTACCGACCCCTGAAGGACCCCGGCATTAATATCCAATTGGTCCGATGAGCAGCCATCGATAACCACTCGAATGGACCGATCTCTCAGGAAGTCCGCAATCCAGTCACATAGACCACCGGGCAGACCGAACGAAGGAAGCTTACCAATAAGGCTTTCATGCCAGACCCTATCAAAAGCCTTCGAGATGTCGAGGGAAACAGCAAGTGCTTCCCCGTGGCTCTCGATGGCCTCACTCCATATGTGAATGGCATACGCTAGAAGATCCCCAGTAGACCGATTTCGGCGGAAACCGTATTGGCGGTCACTAAGGATCTCGTTAGTTTCTAGGTATGCCAGGAGCTTCGTGTTAAGTACACGCTCCATACTCTTACAGAGTATGGACGTTACAGAGATGGGTCTGTAGTTGGCCGGGTCAGCTCGACTACCCTTCTTGGGCACGGGTTGTACGTTAGCTAGCTTCCAAGCATTCGGCACTTTTCCAATCTCGTACGAAAGGCAGAATATGCGTGTCAAGATCGGAGACAGTTCAGGCGCACAGGTTCTGAGAACTATCGCTGGTATTCCGTCAGGGCCGCTAGCCTTGTTCACGTCGAGGTTGCGCAATATCCTACGGACGTCCTTTTGATGGATGCGAATGTCCGACATACTCGTCTCGCATCCATCAGGATAAGGTGGGGGCTGCGCGTCACCAGGATTAAGACGTGAAGATTCCGCAAAAAGAGAGGCAAATAAATTTGCTTTTTCCTCAGCGGAGTGGGCCAGTGACCCGTCAGGTTTCAGCAGTGGTGGTAGTGAGGGACGGCTGAAGTTCGACTCGACCGACATAGCCAGGGACCAAAACGCTTTACTACCTGCTGGGTAAGAAGCAAGTTTGGTCCCTATTCGACTAATGTGGTCGAACCGAGCCCTTCTTAACACCTTCTTGCAGGACTTGGCAGCCCTGTTGAAGGCCTTCTTCTTTTGACCAACATCACTCGCCTCGCGCGATCGAGCGTCGACCCATGCCAGGTACGCCTCATGTTTAAGCATGTCGGCGCGATAGCATTCGGCGCCAAACCATGGCCGGTCAACACTGGACATTGTTACGTCAGAGAACGGAATATAGTACTCCATTCCCCGACGCAACACATCCGTCACGGCGTCCGCGCACGCCGAAGGATCTTCCGAAGAAAAGCAAGTAGGCTGCCAAGGATAGCATGCGAAGAAAGATCGCATGCCATCCCAATCTGCTGACCTGTACCGCCAAACCCGCCGGGTGCCTCTTGGGCTGGGATCAGGCGGGGAGTAGACGGACACAGACTTCACCAGACAATGGTCGGAACTACCCAAAGGTGAAGTTATCGACACAGAGTATCGGTCTGGCTCTGTTGTCAGCAGAAGGTCCAAGCAATTGGCCGTGTGCGACTCAACATCCGGCACCCTCGTTGCCCCCTGGACCAGCTGGGTAAGGTTAAGCGCAAGCTTACGCATCTCCCGTCCAGCATGGTCAGTGCACTGGTATGGGAAGAGCCACTCCTGGTGGTGGGCATTAAAGTCCCCCAGTAACACTAATTGGGCGGAGGGGTACCGCTGCTGTGCCGCATCAGCCGCCACACTGAGGTACTCTGTGAGCCTGGTTGTCTCCTGATCTCCGCTATGCGAGCGGTAGACGCAGGCGTAGATAATCTTATCCAGACCTGTGTCCACTAGAGCCCACAGCGTTGAAAATCTTGAGTCCTCAAGGTTACGGAGACGCCGATAGCAAGTGTCGTCACGGGCGTACATACACACACCCGCACGCGGTTTATAATTGTGCTCTAGGGTAAACCCTGGGTAAGATAAGTACGATACGTCTGAGGGACTCGCTATCTGCGTCTCCGTAAGGAAAAACAGCGCTGGTTTCTCAGTCTCCAGATGGTAGTGGACTGCAGAGAGATTTGAGTGCAGACCTCTAATGTTGGTGAGGTGCACTTTGTGGGGGAGGGGGTGCAGCCGCTGTTTAAATACTTTATTCTTTTTCCTTGGCATTTTCATTTTTTGAAGAGTGAATAGAGGAGAGGAGTAGGAAGTGAGACGAGGTTCCACGCTGCTAACCTACAGACACGCACTGAAAGGACGACATCATTGGGGCAAGAGTCCGGAGACTGCCCCCCCGGAATGTCCATCGGGCCCTCCCCATGGACATATATATCTGTCTATCCTGATGTTTTTGTAAATCTTATTAAGTTATTTCAGTATCTTTGGGTATCTCTCATCACTTAATTCTCGGGTCAGGTCTATGTCGGGACAATCCTAAAAGAGCATGCTATAATAAAGATAGAAGGACGTATCCTAAGCTTATAGGAATGTCTTGACACCGAGGATCAAGGAGATATGTGAGTCTGCTAGACCTTCATGAGTCAATCGACCTAAGTCTAAAGGAAGGTTTTAACATTGAGGATAGGCTGAATAATTGAATAAGTGCATCATGATCACCAATACGGTTGATAAAGGTATTAAATACAATTCTAATGTGAGGTTTGTTTATGTTTCCAGTATATTATCACATTTATGTCAAATCACGAGTGATACGGATCTGGATTCCCAGGCATGAGCGTGCGTGCCTGGGGCATGCACGATGCAGCATGGCCGTGTTGGTGTTGGCATCACTACGGCCGGTAGCACCCAGTATATAATAGTAATCTTTGGTAGCAACTACGCAGCGCCCCTGCCGGACGAATGTGGCAGCATACTTAAATCCAACCGGCCGGCACCCGCACGGGATTATAAAAGGACGCACACGAGCTGCGCGCGTCGATTATTATTTGGAAATAGTCTGACAACCATCAACTTGTAAATTTGTGTTTTATTAAAGTAGGGACTGTCAATTTTCTACCTGTTCCTCGAGTTAGTTAGATAAAAATAAGGATTCCGTTAGGTGTATATAATTATGTTCTGGACTTGAGGAGCTCAGTAATACTCTATATTTTAGCTAGGACTCGTAAACCGTGTGTGAAACCATGTGTGTATATAAAATGCCACTAATTATGGACATAGACCGCAGCGTCCGCAGCATTAGCATTTAAGATTTTGTGCAACTATTATGGGAACATTGTGTACCAGCAACACATTTCATGCGGCGGAACTTTTGTTTACAGTGCGGAGTTAGATTTGAATTTACGCCGGAACAAACGGAACTATTGATAGTCGATTTGACGGACACACATAACGTCGATGTTTTGTATTTCGACAACTGTTTCTGGTGCTCTAATTGCAGAGTGTGTGTCTACGACCATAATCCGCCGGATGAGTGATTGTATTGCGCCCTGCCGTAAATTCGCACACGTCCGTCAGCTGCCATCCTCGGAGACTACCTCAGGTAATACCTACTTACTTATTATTATGATTTTAATAATGCATTACAGATCGGCTGACTATCATCGGCATTTTCTGACGTCAGTCGACAACCAAATGCTTGGGCTTATCCCAGTTTTTTTTACGACCTTTTGTGCCTATTGGCCTTGTTTGTTCTGTCTCCTGCTTGATAAGGAGGGAAGTGGAAATTTGTATTCTTTTTTCCTACTCCTCCATTATTCTTTTCTGATTAATTTCGTGGCGGGGTCCAAGACAGTTAAATTAATTCTCCCGGACTTCGTCGAGCTTCATTGCCTCGGCGCTTTTCTGGTGGTCGGGACTGTTGATTTTGGCTTTCTGGAGTTGCAGTGGTTTGCGAATAATGCGGGGGAACTTCCCAAAAAATATAATAACCAAATGCATATTTAGAGGCAAAAACAGAATTAAAGATGACGTATAGAACGGTAATAAAATAATACGGGGAAAACATTCGTGCTAGGCCCTGTAAGGTGATTTGACTGCCACGTTGGTTTAGTAGTCGCATGCGCGGCTGTTGATCACGGGTTCGATGCCCAGGTCTGCCATAATCTACACTTGATAGACCAATAAAAGAATGTTATGTTAATATTTTTTAATAACTTATGTCTTTCGGATCAGGAATCTGTGTATTTCCTGATGGCCCTCTCTCGACTTCACGGGGCGGGGAAGACGGTGCGGATTAAATGAAACACCACCGTAGATTCTCCAACAAGTACACTTATATTGTAGTGTCCAATCTTACACGTA
The DNA here is from genome assembly GCA_964057195.1 of Orthosia cruda. Classification (NCBI taxonomy): domain Eukaryota; kingdom Metazoa; phylum Arthropoda; class Insecta; order Lepidoptera; family Noctuidae; genus Orthosia; species Orthosia cruda. The sequence goes on from OZ059827.1 coordinate 3,934,056, forward strand.
CATAGTCCTTATTGTTAAACGATTAGTCGTTGGAAGAATGGCACGAAAACAGTTGGATGGGATCGGTTGTAAAAACGTAGCTTCACAAAGAATTTGTGAAATGCGAGCGTGATGCGAGCGCTGTTTTACATGAGCAGAGTTCCCGACGTCCCTGTGTGTTAATTTATAAAGTTAATAATGAAATCAGCTGTTAAGTTTATTGACCATAGATTATATGCACTAGGGATGGGGCCGCGCGCACTCAAATCTGTGGTGTGCGGTTGACCTACAGATTATAAATCACTGCGAGGCGAGTGAGCGTTTACAGAACGCTACATATCTATTTATACTACATACCTGTAACTATTACTAACATGCTTAATAATAAAATAACCTAACTAATACATTCCTTCAACTTTATGTGCAGGTGCTGCAGCCGTTGGAGCTGCTGGCAGGTGATGGTGGCAGACCATTCACCCCAGCCAATTCCTCCTCACTGTTGCTGCTGCCGCTGCTTGTATAAACTAGCCAAAACTTTTATTATTTTAAAATTAATTAAGATTCTCAGGATATTACCTACTTACTTATATATTATTTACTTTGTTTACTGCTACTACGAGGTTGGCAGCCGTTTTTTGAAATAAAGAAAATAAAATAAAGCAGTATTTCATACCAAATTCAGCAGTTTTAATTTAACCAAGAAGAAAAGTGATACTAATTAGTAACTTTTTTTTTAACTTTGCCCTGCACTAGGAATTTCTTCCTGTATCGTGGGTGCGTTTACAAACATATAAACTCACATACACAACACCCAGAGCCGGAACAACTATCTGCATGTCATACAAATATTTGTTCCGTGCGGGAATCGAACCCGCGACACGAAGCGCAGCAGTCAATCGATCAACCACTGCGCCAACCGTGCGCCCAAAACTTTCACAAATATTCTGTAAACGGTGCCTCACATGAAGCTGCCCATTGATATTTATGTTCAGCGAAACAAACCCTAAAACTCTACTGGCTATAGTGGCTATTATCTACGAAGGGTAGTTAAAATTACTCTTTTGTTGTCTTTTTTATTACACAATAAAAACAAGGGGCTGACAGGTACTCAGGTTCTAGGGAAACAGCTTAGCCACCCGATGCTGCGATGCTATTGGTTGATGAGATAATTCGGCCGTAGACAGAGAAAACTATAGACGTTTAGATAGCTTGCATCTCATTCACATAAGAAAGAGAACGGTTTATGCATACGTCATGTAAAGAAATGAGCATGATATGATGTAGTTTTCTCTGTCTACGAAGTCGGCGTTACTATAGCGGGCGAGTCCTGCATGCAGGAATAATCCTTACGGTGATCAGATATAGATTTGGTTATATGCAGATAACAAGTATCAATCTGAATAAGAAAACAAATACCAGTAGGTACCTATTCTATAATAATTTTGGTTTATTCACTACCATAATCAAAATCTGAATCTAAGCCATATGGCACATGGAAGCATGTGAAAAGATTCATAAGAGTCACAGGAATAACTGTTTCCTACATTAATAATGAAACTTTCGAAATTATTTTCTGTAATTCTGTTCCTTTCTTTATAAGTATTTATTTTCAACATGACATGATCAGTCATTTTATTCCACTCCTCTGCTAGCTATTTCATCCATGTACCTACTGGTTCTATCTTTCTGTTCAAAATCCGTATGTTTTCAAAAGTTTTTACTATCTCATCAAACCGTGCCTCCAGAGCTACTGTAAAAAAATGTGTTAAAATTATAATGCAATATTTACTATGGCCAATAACAATATTGCATTAATAAGAAGGTGTATTATAACTTATTATAAAATTAATGGGAATCAAAACAGAGAAAAAGTTTTAACAAAAAGATAAATAGTGATTACGAATTAAAACAAAGTACCTACTTAGCTTACATGATTAGCATACTTATAAACTCACGCCTTTTCCCACGGGGGTTGGCAGAATCTGCTTTAACTATTAGCATACAACATATAATAATATATTTTCTTGTGCTAGATTATTAGTTTTAATAGAATAGTTATTTCTATTAATTTTTTTTTATTCTATAATTATCTTTCTTTTTTTTTAATGTATTTTTTCATAACTCTAATCTGTACAGACTACAGAGACATTGTATTTTTTTAAGACAGAACGTATTCTTTTGTCGCTGAAGCGCTTATTACACTACACGGTATTCGGAGCCCTGAATACTGGGTCACTCCACCTTTCCGCACGGTTAGCGCAGTGGTTGACCGATTGACTGCTGCGCTGCGTGTCGCGGGTTCGATTCCCGCACGGAACAAATATTTGTATGACCTACAGATAATTGTTCCGGCTCTGGGTGTTTGTGTATGTGAGTTTCTATGTTTGTAAACACGCCTACGATACGGGAAGAAATTTCTAGGGTGGGGCAACGTTTTTTTTTTTTAAAATAAAAAGAAACCTAGTCAATAAGGTCGATATTTTGGGAACCCTAAATCTCTACCAGTTATTACATCACCCTAAATCAGAGTTTAGGGCTCTGAATACCGTGTAGTGTAATAAGCCCTTTAGCTATTGGCCTTGGCAATGACATTGGCAACACTGTAATTATTAATTATGTCAAATCTTGGCATAGCACGCACTGGATTTTGGATGGCAACACACAGATTTCTGAATAAACGCGCGATTTTTTTACCGCAATGCGTGCAGCTTCATACAATTCCATAGGTCGCAGCAAGGGCGGATTTAGGGGGGGGGGGGCACGGGGGCACGTGCCCCCCCCCAGACGGTATTTTGTGTACTGTGGAGATTCCATCACAGTACATACTTAGAAGCAAATCAAATTATCAGAGTTCTAAAAATTTACGGTTTTCGCAATTTATCCTTTATCTGTGCTATAAGACATTGCTTCGGACCAAATTTCAAGATTCTGAGTTCACGGGAAGTACCGGTTTTGATTCCTTTGCGAGTGTCGGAAATTTGCGGCATAAATGGCTTTATATTTTGATTGCGTTGGCTTTGTGGTTTGATTTTTTCACAGCTTCAAGGGATAGTAGACCTGAGTATTTGATATAAATTTCAGCTTGATACATCCATGCGTACCTGAGAAAAAGGGTCTTGACAGCCAGACGAACGGACGGACAACAAAGTGATCCTATAAGGGTTCCGTTTTATCATTTCGAGGTATGGAACCCTAAAAATAACAGAAATAAACTATTCACCCCTGCACTGGAGGATGTCAACAAGGTTCTGGACTGGAGAGGGCTAGGCATCAACTTCAACGGCGAGGACATCACTCACCTTCGGTTCGCCGATGACAAAGCTGTCATGGAGACCATTGAGGACTCCAGTACAACGCTCGATGACCTCAGTAGAGCTTCCGAAAGAGTGGGTACAAAAATGAATGTGGACAAAACCAAGGTGATGTTTAACGCCCATGTCGCACCCACTCCTTTCAAGGTCGGTGAATCCACAGCCGATGCCGCGGACGACCATGTCTACCTGGGACAAACGGGCCAGCTAGGCAGGTCTAATCTTGAGAAAGAGATCAACCGTCGAATCCTACTCGGTCGGGCAGCATTCGGGAAGCTGCGCGGTATCTGCTCCTCCAACTTACCACAGTGTCTCAATACGAAAGTCTATGACCAGTGTAACACACACTTATGACCTATGGCTCTGAGACGTGGTCGCTTACAATGGGCCTGATCAGAAAGCTTACAGTCACCTAAAGGGCAATGGAGAGGGCCAGGCTCGGAGTGTCCTTGCGTGATTGAATCAGCATTATAGAGATCCGCAAGAGAACCAGGGTTACCGACATAGCTCGAAGAATTGCCAAACTTAAGTGGCAGTGGGCAGGGCACATTGCTCGCAGCACAGATGGCCGCTGGGGCAGAAAATTTTTGGAGTGACGACTGCGAACCGGAAGACGTTGCGTTGGAAGGCCTCCCACCAGGTGGACCGATGACCTGGTGAAAATTGCGGGGATCCGCTGGATGCGGGACGCACGGAACCGATCAATGTGGCTATGGTTGGGGGAGGCCTCTGTCCGACAGTGGATGTCTTTCGGCTGATATGATGATGATGATGAACAGAAAGAACATGAGTGAAACTCTTGTTTTTCATAAAGCTTCCTGTACATACTTAGAAATAAACAAGTTTATTTCTGACAGTTATTGTTGATTTTTTTGCCCGTCCGCTCCTTGTGCCCCTCCCAGAAAAAAATCCTGGATCCGCCCTTGGGTCGCAGAATGGGCGGCAAAATCGCAGTGCGTGCTAAGCCTAAAGGTCTCGTAACCAAACCCACTGGCTTGGTTACGAAGCCTTTATATCTGGCATAGCAAACATATATAAAAAAAAAACAAATACATACAAAACCGTTGAAGCTGGAAACAAATTATCGGACGCGGCTTACGGATGCGACTAACAGCCGTGACTTAAAGAGTATCTAGGTAATGAATGTACATTACATTGTGCAATCTATCGGAAGTAAGTCGCGGACGTGACCTTGAGCATTCGGACGTCCGATAGACATCTGGCCCGCTGGATGTTTTTGTCTGTGCACACATATCAGTCGCGGCTGTAAGGCTCCAGCCGTGTCCGATAATTTGTTCCCAGCTTTAAGCGTCATTACTATTCTTTGAGGTAATAATGTATTACTTACCAAAGATTACTATTAGGCTTAGCACGCACTGCGATTTTTATTCGCGCGAATTTTTTTCCGCGCGTTCTGCGGCCTATGGAGTTGTATGAAGCAGCACGCACTGCGGAAAAAAAAATCGCGTGTTACATAATAAAAGCTTCACTTAACCAAAATATTGGCTTTATTCAGCTTGAAACACAAATTAATATATAATGACAAGTGTCAATAATGCCATGCATATTTATAAACAAGTAGACAATATATAGCAACGAGATTATGCGCAAAGAGTTACACTACATTCACCCCTCCTTTAGAATTAACTAAAGTCATCGTTATGTATCACAGGCGTAGTCACTCAGATAAGCAGGAGCTCGTCTCTCACGTGACGATCGACGTGGTGATGGCGTAACTTCTTGCAGTGCAGGTACAGTAGCAGGTTCCACTGATTCTGTGACCTGTTGTTCCTCAGGCGTAGTTTCATCGACGGCATCTTCGAAGTTCTCTTCGTTTGGCAGCGGGGCCAAATGCCGATTAGATACGGTAGTTTCCGTACCATTTTGAAGCCTTACGTGAGAGTAGAGCGGATTTGCCTCGATAAGTTCCGCTTCTTCCACAAGAGGGTCAAACTTGGAAGTTCGCACATGTTTTTTTAATAGAACTGGTCCTGGAGACAAAAGCCATGAAGGTACAGATTCTCCAGTCGGCGATCGTCGAGGATGATTAAATATCCGTTCATGTGGTGTTGTATTAGTACTCGTGCATAATAGAGAACGTATAGAGTGAAGCGCTAAAGGTAGAACTTGTTCCCATTGGGTGACCGTCATGTCTTTTGAGTGTAAGTAAAGTTGTATCGTCTTCCACAGGGTCCCGTTTAGTCTTTCAAATTGTCCATTACATTTTGGATTGTAAGGCGTTGTTCGACTGCATGCAATGCCCAATGGAACCAAAAAATTTCGTAGCTCGTTTGACATGAACGATGTCCCTCTATCTGAATGAATGAATTGTGGGTTCCCAAACATCATGAAAATTTCCTTTAAACATTTTATGACTGTATTTGTAGTTAGATCTTTGCAAGGGAATGCGAATGGGAATCTTGAAAATTCATCAATGATCGTTAAAATGTATTTGTTTTGAGTATTCATTGGTAGAGGTCCTTTAAAATCTATGTTTAAACGTTCAAAAGGCGCTATAGCTTTAATTAGATGGCCTTTTGTAGTCGCGTAGCGAGGCTTGATTTCTGCGCATATTCTACAGTTTTCCGTCATCATTTTTATATCATTTGTCGAATAGGGAAGATTTTTCATACGAATCCAGTGAGTCATTCTTACAATACCTGGATGGCCAAGTGAATTGTGCAAATCATAAAGTCTATGAGGGTTTAGGTGCGCGCATACACGAGAAAAGGCGTCTGCTACAGTATTTTCTCGACCAGGTCTATATACAACATCGTATTTGTAGCAAGACATTTCCAAACGCCACCTTTCGATTTTTTCATTTTTGATTTTGCTTGTATGATTTTGTCTAAACATGAATGAAACTGATTGTTGATCGGTAATCAAAATAAAATGTCTCCCGAGCAAAAAATGTCGCCATTTCCGTACAGCCTCTACAATTGCAGCAGCCTCTTTTTCTATAGCAGGATGTCGGCGTTCTGGATCTGTCAATGACCGTGAAAAAAATGCCACGGGTCTCCCATTTTGTGACAGTGTAGCAGCCAGAGCATGGTCCGAAGCATCTGTTTCGACTGTAAATGTAATATCCTCTAGAACTGACGTAAGAACTGCTTTTGCAATATCTGACTTTAGAGTTTGGAAACATGCGATGGCATCATTTTCCATAGGGAATTTGGAAACAGCTACACTACACCAGCTGCTAGAACATTGCATATTTTAAGCGGCTTTTGACTTCCTCCAAATTTCATTTCTACGGACGAGTGATTTCTCAGTAAATCATGGCCAATTATAATATCTGCGCATAGATTTTCAATAACTAGGAGTGGTATTTGCTTGTATGTATGGCCTTCTAACTCAATCGTAGCGAAGCAGACTCCTTCTACAACAGAAGTATTGTCTAGAGATGCTAATGTTATTGTTTGACGATATGGCTTAAGTCTGAGATTCAACGTTTGCGCAATTCTTTTGTTAATGAAACTTATCGAACTGCCTGTATCTATTAGGGCATCGGCACGTGTCTGATTAATTACGACTGCGATTGTAGCTTGTTTAAGACTTACCGGTGATGCAGCGCACATTTCAGATAACTCTATATTTACCGCATTCACAGGTTTTGGGCTGCGACACACTTTGGCGAAATGACCCCTCTTTCCGCATTGTTTGCAGGTACTGTGAAACGCAGGGCATTTAATGCGTTGGTGGACATTTCCTCCACAAAACCAACAATTTTTGCGCGCTGGAGTTGGTGGTGGTGCTGCTGCAGCTATTCTTTCCTCCAACGCTAGTTGTGAAGGTGGTGTAATTATCATTTCTTGAGTTTGAGCAGCAATAGGAGTCAATTCCATTTCGTTCGTGTAAGATTTCGCATTATTTACAGCTGTTTCAAAAGTGATTGCTTGATTTAGAGCTTCGTCGAGAGTGAGGTTAATATTTTCAAGCAATTTTTGACGAATGTTACATGATGAAAGTCCAACTATGAATGCATCACGAATAAATTCATGTTTGTATTGCTCGGCGGTGACGGATTCAAAATTGCAGTCAGTTGCGAGCTGTTTTAAAGATTGTATGTATTGCGAAATGGTTTCTTCAGGTTTTTGACGTCTAGTTGCTAGAATATGTCGGGCGTGTACTACGTTTTTGGGTTTAATATATATTTTGTCCAACATTTCCATCGCAGTTGTATATGTTTGACATTCTTGTATTTGTACGTATACATTTGCATCCAGATGGTTTGCTAATAACATTAATTTCATAGTATCCATAGTATCGGATTTAGACATTTGTAACTCAGCTTTGAGGAAGTTCACAAACAAAAATTTCCAGTGTTTCCATTTATTTTCGGCGCTTGGAGAATCTGGTGTGATATCAAAGCGCTCTGGGCGTAGGTATTTTGATAGGCTTCCTGACACTCTGGAAGTCGATGGAACATTGCTTGGAGTATTATCATACATCGTGTATTTTATTTAGTAGCTTATTCAAGCTGAATAAATTGTTACATAATAAAAGCTTCACTTAACCAAAATATTGGCTTTATTCAGCTTGAAACACAAATTAATATATAATATAATGACAAGTGTCAATAATGCCATGCATATTTATAAACAAGTAGACAATATATAGCAACGAGATTATGCGCAAAGAGTTACACTACATCGCGCTCAAATAGTACTAAAAAATTTGCGCGGAAAATAATTCGCGCGAATCAAAATCGCTGTGCGTGCTATGCCTTAGGCATAGCACGCGCTGCGATTTTTATTCGCGCGATTTTATTAGTACTATTTGAGCGCGATTTTTTTTCCGCAGTGCGTACAGCTTCATACATTTCCATAGGTCACAGAAAGGGCGGAAAAAATTCACGTGAATAAAAATCACTGCGATTTTTATGTGCTATGCCTTATATACTGGATACTACTTACTATTGGTTTGGTTACTATACTCTATGGTCATACCTACCGTTAAACCTACAAACTATTGCCTTCATAAGCCCTCATCCAGCCCTGTAACCGATTTTAAATCGGACAGTTTCCCAGTTCTGCTTTCGTGGGCAAATCTTAAAATTAAATGTCTGAAAGGATTCCGATTTTGAATTTCCCGCTTCCGCGAGTTTTCAGGGGCATCCACCAGGTGGCGACAAAACCGTGCCATTTTTTTTGTACGTACTTGACCACAGACTACTTAGAGATACTACGTAATTACTTGACATTCTTCTCGCTAGAGTAAAATTTTTTCTATGGCCCTCATTTTTAAATAATATTTGCATTTGCATGACTACATCCGACATCGAAATAATTATTACTACTTATTAGTACTTCACTGACTTGAAATTTTTGAACAAAATTTACTGACGGCAATGTTAAAATAAAGGATAAACACATTGACTTTAGTTGTCACGAAGCGAAGAATATATCAAAAAGGCAATACGCCTCTGCAGAAATATGTTCAAGAATTATCTCTACAATCTCTAGACATACTCACCTGCGAATCGCTAGCTCAAGAACTGTTACCCAGCTGCAGAAGATTGAACAATAATTACAGAAAGATCTGCTAAACTTAAGCTGACCCGTCTCTGGACTGATTTATTCTACAACTGCTTACTATGGTGTATGATAAGGTATACAGCAAACTATTAATTTCTATGGCTATATCAGATTCTTCAATAAATAGATATTATCAATACCAAAGCCCTTCCTCTAAGGACTTGAGTAACCAACATGAGAATTGTTAAGTAGTTCATTGACTTGAAATTTTTTTAAAGTATTTACTCATAGCAATTTTAATTTACAGATAACAAGGACATTGGCTACTATTGTCGCAGCTAATATATCGAAAAATCGATATATTGCTATACAAAAAGGTCATAAAGAATATGATTTGCCCTACAAATTGCTGGCTAAAGAAAAACTTAAATGTTATCCAGCACCAGAAGATGTAACAATAACAGAAAGATCTGCTAAAATCAAATTGCAAGCCCTGATGGACCTGACCTCGAGAAGGCTCATAAGTTCACTAGCAACATCTTCCATCAATGCCGATCAACAGCTCGTTTTGACCAGCCAATGGGGCTTTGATAGATCTTCAAGCCATAGTATTTACCATGGCAAGACTCATAATTTTATGATCAGTGTTGTGCCTCGAAGGCTCGAGTCAAATGGTGTTACGATCTGGAAAAATGAACTACCTTCCTCAATATCATTTTGCCGTCCTATATTATTTAAATTTATGAAAGACACAAAAGAAAATGTGCAGGCAGAATTGGCTACAGTTGAAGCTGAGATTGAGTCCTTAACTCCAACTACCCTCACTGGTGGAACCACTGTCACTCACCGGATGTTGTTGACAATGATTGATGATGAATATCATTCCATTACCTCAGATACAATAGCTTCAGTATGCCAAATATGCAAGGCTAATGCTATAAAAACAAATCCTCATTTGGAGTCTCTAAAATTGAAACAAGCAAATAAAGATGTGTACAAATATGGTTTAAGCACTCTTAATGCTTGGATTCGTTCAATGCAAAGCCTGGTAGAAATTTCTTACAAATTAGACATAAAGTCATGGCAAGCATATAGCTCTGAGGCTAAAAAACAAGTAAATATGAGGAGGGAACTAATTTTAGGAGCCTTAAAGACTGAAGATTTTGTTCTCTACCCATCTGACCAAAATGATGCATACATATATTCCATATATTCCACATATATGGCTAGATCAGCAAAACGATTTTTCAATCTCACTCAAAGTTATTGTGACCTGACGAAATTAGATTTTGAGCTAGTAAGACAAATCTGTGTGATTTTACAGTGCATTTCATCGGGACGGAAGATAATTGTACCTAAATTCAGAGAGTTCTGCTTGGCTACTGCTAAGCGTTACATGGATCTGTACCCATGGTATTACATGCCTTCTCCTCTTCATAAACTCCTGATACATGGGCCAGACTTTGTTGAGAATTTGTCAATAATACCAATTGGTATGCTTTGTGAAGGGATAACTGAGGATACAGATGTCAAGTTCCGGAAGTGTAGAGCAAATAATCAAAAATTTTACAGTTACTCGTGGAATGAAAAATATATGCGCAGACTTCTAGTGGTATCTGATCCAGTTCTTGCAAATATTCATACTAAAGTTAAAAACTCTGTTCATAAGGAATTTTTTATTCTTACAGGCATTGTTCAAAAGGAAAATCTTTTTGAATGTGATGATCAATCTGTATTGTCTAATGATGATGGTTATTAAAATGGTACCTTGTTGATATTTAAGTACGACAGTCATATTCCAGTAAATACAAGTGTTAACTATTCTTGATTAAATTCAGTATTATGTACAAAGCTGGAACTGGCCGCTTGTAAAATATATAAGGAAATACTTAAATCTTGTTTTATTAAAACGAACTTATAGTTGTATATAGATGTGTGAGGGTAATCTTTATTCCGAAAAGTGAATTGATTCACTTATTCTGACTCCCGAGTCTGGTACCGGTTCACCGTGACCTTAGTTATTCCTTTGGCACTGGCACCGACTCGGTCATTTTGAACATTTTATTGATTGGGTTTGTAGGATCATTTGACACATTTATATGATTTGATTTAAATCTTTAATTATAAAACCAAAGTCGGGTTAGTAACACCATTTATAACTCTATTTACATAATTTTTATAGGTTCGATTTGTCTCCGTCCCGAATAACTAATAAAACAAGGGCAAAATTAACATCTTTTTTTCAAAATTGCTTACTTAATTAATTCTTTATTGTACACCAAAAACAATATTTAATACAATGTGATAATAAAGTACATGTACAAAGGCGAGCTTAACTCAATGTTGAGTTCTCTTACAGCAAACCCTATAGTGACAGAGAATGATGACAAAAGAGGGTAGGATCCAGTGTACAATTTTAAAATAAAGTTATAATCATAAATATATACATACATACATAAATACAAATACAGGGTGGGCCAGAAAGAAATGCGAATTTGAAAAAATGATTTAAAAAAAACTTAGTACAATTCACATACAAATTTTTATTTTTATAAAAATTTACATCTGGGAAATTCATTTCTTAAAAATAACGTCATCCAGGTATGCACCATACCGCTGCAAACATTCTTCGAATCTGAACCTCAAATTGGTAAAAACTCGCTGGCACATTGCACGGGGAATAGCTGCCATTTCTGCCCGGATATTGGTCTTCAACTGGTTAATCGTGGCTGGGTTATTGGAGTAGACTCTACTTTTTAGGTATCCCCACAAAAAAAAGTCCAGTGGCGTTAGATCCGGACTTCTAGGAGGCCATGCAATGTCACCTCGGCGCGATATCAGTTTCCCAGCAAACATCTCGTTTACGACCGCCAAAGAGGCATTAGCTGTATGGCATGTCGCGCCATCTTGTTGAAACCATGTCGCACGATTATAGGCTTCAAATTGTTGCAGTTGTGGAAAGAAAAAATCCTTTAACATGGCTATGTATCGGTCAGAATTTACAGTGACAGATTGGCCTTGTCGATTTTCGAAGAAGTAGGGTCCGTGTCTTCCGTTCTTGTTGACCTTGGGCGTCCCGCAGGCTTCTGTTTGAGAGTCGAACCAGTATCTTCGAACTTTCTGACCCACGATCGAATCACACTTTCTTTCGGACACTGATTTAGGTCATGTAATCCAAACTCACGCCGAAATAAACGCCGAACAATAACGCACGAATCGCGATATTTGTAATAATGTTTAACGCAGAATGCACGTTGCGCTCCGGTGAAGTGATCCATCGCGACTAAATTTCCGGGAACCGAGCTACTTAACCCCACCACCCGCGCAGTCCCCTCTCTAAAGCTTCAAACGCAAGAGTGTTTTTAAAATCGTACGCCTTTCTGGCCCACCCTGTATATATATCTACTAACATTGCGTTAAAAGGAAATGCTCTTTAATTTTCCTCTTGAAGACATCGAGAGAAGGGCTATCGCGTAGGGAGTGTGGGAGAGAGTTCCAGAGGTGCACTACAGTACTCCGTGTATATTACGTTTTGCAAACACAGCGCCATCTCTGATACATGTCAGAACAGATTAAAGGGAAGGTATAATCAGCGTTGCCAGAACGTAACTTTTGTTACATTTTACGTAACTTTTGACCGTCTCACGTAACCTCCACGTAACACGACTCAAAATGTAACTTTTACGTAACTTTTAGGTCTTACTAAAAATATTAAAATAAAAATGCATCTCAAACGCTTTTAAACGTCATGTTGTCGCACCTAACTCACTCACTCACTTGTATTTCTAAATCATCCATCCCGCTTACTCCGACGAGCGAGTGAGCATCGTGTTTTGTTTGCTAAAGTTTTAATATCTCTTAAGAAGAGTAAATAAATACGAAAGTTAATATCTGTGGATGTAATTTTATTTATTAAATTTATTCCGTCAATAATGTAATGATTGGTTTGTTTTCGACTTGTTTGTGCTAACAATACTTGGAAATTTTATATTTATTGTAGTTTTAATTTAATAAATAATTATTTAGGGAATCAGTAAATCAACAACAAAGTCGTATTTGCAACTGAAGTAAGTTTATTTTTGTATCAATCGTCAACTAAATATCAAGATTATCAAGTCAAATAGCATAATATATATGTGCCCAGTGGCGGCGTAAGGCGTGGGCGACGTGGGCCACCGCCTACGGCCTCGCGGTACAAGGGGCCTCGCGCTTCAAAATTTTTTATGCATTGCTTCAAAGCGAGAATAAAATAAAAAAAGATAAAAATTAATTTTGTTGTGATACATGTTTTTTTAGTCTGGCAACATTTGCTTACGTTGCGTAACTATTATATCGCTAGTAATCCTTGCCGCCGCCGACCAGTGCGGGGAATCCCTTGTTTTATTTGTTTACTTTCTTTACTAGGAAGCCAACCAATCGTAACAGCAGAAACGTAATTGTGTTATTCAATATTGTTTGTTTTGATGACTTTACGTACCTATTTTAATAAGAATAGTGTGTTCAATGTTTTAATAATATTTAGTGAATAAATAGATAGTGTGTAGGTATATTGATTGCTCCTATAAAATGGCCCAAAATTAAAAAAACAGTGACTTAATAAATGGTTTTTGTTTTCTTTGACAGCGGTACCTGTACTCGTCTATTTTACATAAGGTAAGAAATAATTAATTGGTAATAAATAAATAACGCAGTAATTACTTGTATATAAAATTATACGCTATATAATATCTTTTGAAGGAAACCAAAGCTTTAACGGTAAAAAACGTATCGACTTTCTAAGTTTTAAAAACTAGTAGGTCGTAAGAGCTTTCTTAAAGATTTTTGTTTGAAAACTAATTTAAATGTAGGTTTTACAATATTATGTAGATAAAACTGCAAAAAAATGTTAAAACTATTGCTTTTGTTTACAGGTTACAAATACGATGTTATCGACATGTCCGAGTGCCGAGATATATATATCTCTATATTGGAAGAAAATTTATTGTTTTCTGGACTGGAAGCATCCTTTGAAAGCCGATATTTAATTTATTGGTATTGTCATCTCCACCTATATATTTACGATTTGTAATTTTTCATTACTATTAATTTAATTTGTATTTTTATGAATAAAAATTTGGCAGTGTGAATTGTTTTTTTTTTTATTATTTTATAAAATCCGCCTTCAGGTCGCCACAGAACAGGGCCTCGCGAAATCTGTCTTGCCCACATCAAATTCAGGTCTTGCCCCGCCACTGTATGTGCCATGCACTGCACATAGCTTCAAGAAGTTCGTGTAGCACTTTATTACTCATTGTTAAGTAACTTTGGTTTCGTTTACAAGAACTACAATGGGCTGAGTACCTACCGGCCGGCGTAACCTGGATTTGATTTTGTTTATCGATATTTTCGCTAATGCAACCAAGTAGGTACCTACCCATATAGTTGTTTCTCGTTGTAATTTGAATTTTCTAAACTAAATGCAATAGCTTTACCCGTGGTAGTCGCGGGGGAGGGCCCGACCGCGCGAAAATTCGAATAATGGGCGCGTTCTGCTATCTACATAGCAGAAAAAAATAATTACAATAGTATTTTTTTATTATTTTCGCGTCGTTTTCCATATAAAATAAGGTAATGTAACTTTTCTCATGAAAATGTAACTTTTTGGGATGTCTCTTGTAACATTTGACTGTCTGCCACTGGCAACACTGGGTATAATATAAGAACATAAAAAAACCGGCAAGTGCGAGTCGAACTCGCGCACCAAGGGTTCCGTACCATTGTCGCAAAAAACGGCAATAAAATCACATTGGTTGTATGGGATAAATATAAATTAAATATAAACTAAATATTAATTTTATTCTGTTTTTAGTATTTGTTGTTATAGCGGCAACAGAAATACATCATCTTTGAACATTTCAACTGCCTAGCTATCACAGTTCATGAGATACAGCCTGGTGACAGACAGACACCGCGGAGTCTTAGTAATAGGGTCTGTGACTCTGACTAGTTGTCATCACAACCGTTTTTTGTACTTTTCATTAGGTACATATGTCTATGCTATGTCCTGACATTCAAATGTACTCTGTGGTCCTGACTGCTCTCTAGTCTTTGTCTCTAATACTCTGTGGTTATTAGTATTATTTTTATTATTCTGTGGTTATTATTTTGTTTCTGGCTGATTTTGTTTTTTACTTTTTTCCTCTCGGTAGAGAGTACTAAATTTCTTGCTTTTTTCTGATAACACTGTTACGATTAGTACAAAATGAAAGAACCTAAATCTGCGCAGTCTCCAATAGAGGATTTAGCAGAATTGCGAAGTTATTTCGTGTCACACAATCTCGTTCGCGAATATGTGGCTCACTCTTCTAAAGTGCATTCGGTGGGATGGTCCTGTGACGGCAAACGACTGGCATCAGGCTCGTTTGACAAAAGCGTGGCTATATTTACGCTCGAGAGAAATAGACTGGTAAGCTGCACTGTTTAATTCAGATTTCTTCTCCTTATTCTTGTTTTTCGTATTCGCGCTTGTAAGGTTATGTTTTGGTCATCAAAAAGTAGGCAAAGGTATTTTTGTGTGGCGTGATAAAACTTATTTTATTTTCTAGGTTCAAGACTTCATATTCAGAGGCCACACAGGGTCTGTTGATCAATTGTGCTGGCATGCTTCACATCCTGAGTTGCTGAGTACGGCTAGTGGAGACAAATCTGTTAGAATATGGGATACAAGGTAAATAAAGAGTTAATATGCAGATTATTATTTTTCTATTTTAATCCAAACTAATATTATAAATGCGAAAGTAACTCTGTCTGTCTGTCTTTGCTTCACGCCTAAACTACTGAACCGATTTGTGTGAAATTTGGTACAGACATAGTTTGGAACTTGAGAATGGACATAGGACAGTTTTTTTTTATTTTTTTATTTTTTATTTTTTTTTCACTATTCCACGCGAACGAAGTCGCGGGCAAAAGCTAGTTATTAATAAAATCCCATTCACATTTGATGATTTAAAATATACCCGTGTCTTAATGAGAAGAAAGAGTTTATAATATAACTAGCTGACCCGGCAAACTTTGTTTTGCCATAAAAACACCAAACATTCATCTACCTACCCTACTAGAGGTGGGCCAAATGAATCTTTTTTGGGATTGGATCATTTGCATCTCGATCACTGAAAAGATCCGACTCACTGATATGTTTCATTTGGATCATCGGCTCAAACTGCTCAAAAGATCTGCCGCATCAACGTAAAACAATAACTTGTTAGTGTAAACATTATAATTATGCAAAAAGCGACCGTATAGTATTTGATACGTAAGCTCCTTAGTGGTCATTTTTACGTGCATGTATAACGATAACGAAAATCTGTGAGAGTATGAGCGATACACATCTCATTTGGTATCTCTTTCTGACTTGTAAAGATTGTGATTATGTCGCCCGCTCACTCGCGACTCGCGAGTCCATAGTTAAGTAACTCAGTGTCTCAGTCTGCATCTCTCTCTCAATCGCAGTAATGTTTCAGATCCAAATGAAGCATTTGAAACGTTGTTACTGAACCAATCTTTTGAATCACTTCAAAGAACCGGATCAGTGAGTCGGTTCCGTAAAGAGTTACACACGCCTATACCCTACCCTACCTACCCTACCCTACCTACCCTACCTACCTTACCCTACCTACCCTACCCTACCCTACCTACCCTACCCTACCTACCCTACCCTACCTACCCTACCTACCCTACCTACCCTACCCTACCTACCCTACCCTACCCTATCCTATCTCTCAAGTTGGATCGAACTGCACATGGTGTGCGAATTTTATTATAATCGGTTAAGTGGTTTAGGAGTCCATTGAGGACAAACATTGTGACACGAGATTTATATATATTAAGATTTTAACACACAATTTATTGGTGTATGCAATAATCCCATGACAAATTCAACACAATTTTAAACATTTAATATTGAATATAATTTCTCAAATAAATACTGGTCTGTTCAACCAATATACTATCCTTCTCAACAAAATTTCTGATACCTTTATTTGAACAAATTATGTGACTATTTCAGGACACACAAATGTGCAGCAACCATAGCCACCAAAGGAGAGAACATCAATATTGCGTGGTCACCCAACGGCAGCACCATTGCTGTGGGGAACAAGGAAGACCTTGTCTCTTTTATAGACACAAGGACTTACAAAGTGGTTAGTAATAAATAAATAAATTTATTCTTCAAAAAGTACAAAAGCGTTACAAGAAACAACATTTTCATCTATGTTAGTGAGGTAAATGTACAGAGTCATTTTAATTTAAATTAAAATGACTGTACATTTACCTCACCTGTCTTAAGACAATGACTCCCAAACTGAGACATGCTCGTATCTTGGGTAGTCGGAGGTCGGCCGTTTTAGATGTCGTATACATATCACCGTCATAATTAATGCTAAAATATTACACAAAGTTATGAATTACTTTCTTAATTAAAATGGATTCTCCAAATTAGGCTGAGATTCAGAACAATTTGGCTTTCAACAGTTAATAATAATAAAAAAGCAATATAGTCCCAATGTGTCTTGCTCTTTATTGCTTCCTAGTGTTTTACTTTGAAGCAATAGGAAACATTACACAAAGCTTATCAGCAGCGCCTTGTAAACAAACAGTAAACAGAAAAGTTTTATAAAAACTTGGCTTCATTTTTCGTCTTTTTAAATATTTTTTTCAATAGGTTCATAGTGTAAATCTATATATCGCACCTACGGTGCAAAAACGTCACTTATGCAATTTTTGTCAAAATTGATCTGAGTATGAGAAAAAGTAGCTGATGTACCCCTTTACCTGGTGAGTAATTGTCATTTGTGTAGTGCGTATACTTTCCGCGTGAGGGCAGTTGTGTCGTTATTGTTTTGGCGCGAATCAAGCCGCCACTAGGAGAAACAACGTTTCATTGGCCAGTTGCGCGCGGCCCCCCGCACGAGTAGCAGTCTCTTGGAGCAATAACGACACATAAGTTAGTTGTGATATTTGTTTATTGAAATAACAATGACACTTATGTACGCAGTGACATTGTTTCCCCAACTCTTAAAGTCTTTGGTTTTTAAATAACACAATTATTTAAATACCAAAGACTGATTTGTCGCATTAATATTAAGAAGATAACTGTGATCAAAAGTCTGAGTAGGTACCTACTTATTATTAAGTAGTAGAAATTGTTATAATTATTTTTAATTTCCTGAATAAAACTTTAAAAAAGTATGTTTTCGTATTTTCATTGTTATGACACAATTGCCCGGTTAATTGTTTTCTAGTGCCACAACGTCACTACTGGGAGGGTTGTAAATTTTAAACGTTTATATTTTTTTATTACAAAATTGTGAGATGTTTGCTTTTACTTTAATATGAAGTTCAAAGTTGTAGTTTAAATATTACCAGTTCATTTCTTTAATAAAGAAGAACTATACATTATAAGAGGATGTCGAATTTTCAAACGCTTCTCCTGAAAAATTACATCATTTGCATAAGTGACGTTTTTGCAGCGTAGGTGCGATATATAAAAATTAATGCCTATTTCCCTTGGTCACGGCATCAAGCGTGAACGGCTGGACCAATTTCACTTATTCTTTTTTTGATATGTTTGTTATTGTTAGGAGATGGTTGAGTAGGTAGGGTAGGTTGGGTAGGGTAGGTAAGGCAGAGGTTTTTATGGCAAAACAAAGTTTGCCGGGTCAGCTAGTATAAGTTATAAAATCATGCACACGAATTGTTCAAACGACTATCTGAAGGTCATACAAATATTTGTTCCGTGTGGTCATCGAATCCGCGACACGCTGCGCTGCAGTCAATTGCTCAACCACTGCGCCAACCGTGCGAATCTTGGGCTTGGGACATGAATTTCTATTTTATTGATACAAATATTTCATTTCTTTGTCCTAGGTAGTAGAAGAACAGTTCAACTTTGAAGTGAACGAGATCTCTTGGAACAACACGTCAGATCTATTCTACTTGACCAATGGACTTGGCTGTGTGCACATATTGTCGTAAGTTTTCTTTCAATTTCAATGGCTTTAATAGGCAAAAATAATCTTTTGTCCTAAAAATAGAACTTATCTATGCATATATTGTTTCTAAGTGCTACAAAAACCGGCTAAGTGCGAGTTGGACTCGCGCACGTAGGGTTCCGCACTATTATCTCAAAAAACGGTACAAAAATCACGTTTGTTGTATGGGAGCCCTACTTAACTATTAATTTTATTCTGTTTTTAGTATTTGTTGTTATAGCGGCAACAGAAATACATCATCTGTGAAAATTTCAACTGTTTAGCTATCACGGTTCATGAGATACAGCCTGGTGACAGACAGACAGACAGACGGACCGCGGAGTCTCAGTAATAGGGTCCCGTTTTTACCCTTTGGGTACGGAACCCTAAAAAGTATGAATATTTTTGTAACATTTTTATGCAATATTTTTTCCAATTATTATGGAATGGGTTCCATCCATATGCCCAGCAGTGGGACATTATTGTATTGTCTGACTGCTGGGCGAATGTCTCCACTACAGCATATTTTCTGGTGTGTTGCCTTCTCCTTGGAGTGAATGTTATTGTTTATAGTTATTTAGGATTCCGTACCCGAAGGAGCTGGGAGCCCTATTGCTGTTAGTGCTGTCACTCACGTGACTCAGATTTAGAGTAGGCTAGAACCACACGTTCATTCGATAGTATGAAAACAGAGCATGCCCTTTTTTACCTGACTGCCGAAGGAGGGTAATGTGTTTATCAGTCTATGTATGTATGTTTGTTCCGATGTGGCTTTCTAGAGAATAAACGCGTTAGCCTATTTTGATGATTCTTATGTCAATCGATTCGTCTTAACCATGCAAGTGTCAATGGCTCACAGAACATTTTTACTCTAGCGAGAAGAACACTGACCTCTATCATACTAGTACACTGGACTACATATTATCGATGACAAAATGAAGACATTTGATTTTCGCCATTTTGGCGCTGATAGCAACGTGACTTAACGTGAGAGTACATGGAACTAATATTAGAGATGGGACACAGCTTTCGTTAAAAAAATACTTTTATGGGCTTTATCGATCGTGAGAATAATTAAATACGTAAGAGAAAAAAACATCCCAGTTATTTTTATTATGATTCATTTTTAAGTAATAGTATAATTGCTGTAAAGGTTAACTAAAAAATATTTTAATTCAGATTGCAAGCTATAAACTAGTGGTGCTAGTAAAGTTATAGCGCATTACTGTCAGATCAGTGAGATTTAAATATGGGGATAGGCTAACAACTTATCCTTAAAACTAGTATATTTGAGCAAGTATCTCCTCGCTCAAGTACACTAGTTAGATTAAAATCAATACTAATTAATACTTACAATCGTTCAGATTCACTCGGTTGGCGCTCATCGGATTCGTGAAGGGAACATCATTTACACAATAATAATAATAAATGAGATGGATAATCATTTACAACGGTCGTATTTCTCGCTCTCATCGCTGAGATCCTGTCTCTGTAGTGTTAAAGTGCAAATAATAGTGACATCGCATTCCAGCAAGGTGAAGACTTATATCAGTTTTCAACTCTGTTTCAGATGCAGATAATAAATTGTTTGTCTTCAAAACATTTTTTAATGAAATTATAATTATCATGATATTATTCCAGAATTAATTCTAGGCTCAGGAACATTGAGTTAAATGTACTACGAGAAAGAAGAATAGAAGCTATTTCAAACAAAAGATTGCGCGTAGGTAATTCGGTGACAGCGAGGTAAGCAGGGGGGAGGGGTTACGTTCTCACAGATAGACAATCAATGCGCGCAGATGTCCTTTTTCTTACTCTTTGAAATTTACACAAACATGGCCGCCCTCCCGCGTCCGCAGTGACGCAACGTCACGAGATACAATAAATTGATAAAATATAATTAAATTAAGCGTGTTTTCAACTTGCTGTTGAAAACTCATTCCATTTATATTTCTCGAGTTGTTTGAACAGTATCTCAATACACACGAAGGCATTTTATAAGAAACAAAACTAAGTACTCAAACGTTGTAACGTTTGAGTACTTAGTTTTAAGTAGTAACTTAGTTAGTAACGTGTACGTTGCAGCGAGCGCTTGCCACATACTAAGTGAGTTGGGGTACGCGCGCTCTAACGCGAGTTACAAACAATTGAGTTGAGGAGACTCCTCTAGTACGTAGTATATTTAACTCAATGCTCAGAAACGTGGTGATTGGTACAAGAGTGAGGCCTGTGCTCAGCGGTTGGCGAAGTCAGGCTGTGGATGAACATGATGATGATTCCAGAATTTAGTATTACACATTGCTTTTGAACATATTATTAATGATTATTAGGCATTCATATAACATTCATCACCAATACCAATATGAGATATTTAGTTCCAACATACTACGAGAAGTCAATACAGTAGATGACTGATACGCCTTGCCAAGTCTACTATTTTTATATTAGTGTAATTTAAAAATATCACTAATACTGATATATTAGTTACAATATTATAATATTTCCGGGCGAATATATTAGTATTACCTAATTTTGAGAAATATCGGTATTAACCTAACTCTAAATGTGTCAATTTTAGTACCTAATACGCTCGAGCGGGGCGCTTTGAATCAGCACAAAAATCAACTGTCATTTCATATAGCATGTTTAGTCCAGCGTACTTGTATAATAGAGGTCAGTGGAGAAGAATAACGACTCTATACAAATTTTACGAGAAAAAAATGCCTTACCAACCGGCGCCATCTATATTCCGCCCACGAAAACTAGAGATTAGGGAAAAAGGCGGGAATTTCAAAATTCAATTATTGTATACTTTGTATTGCATTTTATGCAAAAGTATAGTGCGGTTCTCGACAGTTCTTATAACATTTAAACAGAATCACTATCAAGAAACTCAGTGTACTTGTGCATAAAATGCTAAAATTAATCTTTAAGAGCAGTCTAATAAAACCAAGATTAGTACTTTGACTTTTCCATTTATTATTATACATCATTATAATTTCATATTATAAACCAGATATTCATATAGGCAACATAAATTATGACTGATTTCAGTTTAATGAAATAAATAAAGAAATGGACATACCGTTTGTTATAATTATTAAACAACTAAAATAATTCAATTATTATTTTCGTTGAAGGCAGACAAACCCGACATTTCTGTTTCATGTTTAAATAATATTGATGATGATCACACGTCTATTAATGATACCTACACCGTTTTCAGCATTGACTAAACCGCCATGCAAAATATCATCCGTTATTAACCCCCGACGGAAAAAGAGGGGTGTTATAAGTTTGAGGTGTGTTGCTGTGTATCTGTGTGTCTGTCTGTGGCATCATAGCGCCTCAATGGATGAATCGATTTTGATTTAGTTTTTTTTTGTTTGAAAGGTGATTGTATCGAGAGTGTTCTCAGCTATGTTTGAATAAAATCTGATCAGCCGTTCAAAGGTTATGGGCGTTTTACTGTTTGAATCGGGATGTTTTCGCAAGATAAATTTGGTTCTTTAAATTTTGAAATTTTACTTGTTTTAACACCTTGTTTTACTAACGGTAAATTGATAAAGAAAAATGAACATAATCTACACATATACAGTCTGTCTGGTCAACTGGTGGGTTAATTTATTTTGCAACTAGTTGCGCCGGCGGCTTCGCTTCCGTCAATCTACCTACCTATCAACCCTACCTGCCTACCAATTTGTTAAACTATTTATTTGAATAAGAATTAATACTACAACACGAAAGTAACCAACTTTTATTTCTACCGGGCGGCGGCGATCTAATTAAATTTTAGAACACAAAATCTGCTATTGTGGTTTAACTATAAGTGACTAGTTAGATATATTCTCTCGCGGACTTTTTTGCAAGTAATAATGAATACTTTAAACACACACATATATATTTTTATGTAACATCAGCAGTTTTCTCAGCGCAAGCCAAATAATGAATTTCATAGGAAAAAAATTGCTACTTTTGGTTGCATTATTGCAATTTTCATAAGGATCTCTATATTTATAAAATCAAAAAAAAAAAAAAAGCCTTTGTTACTTCGGAATAATGTAGCTTGCCATACGTGAAAGAATTTTTTAAATCAGTCCAGTAGTTTCTTCGAAGCCTAATCTATACAAAAAAAAAAACTTTCCTCTTTACAATATTATATTGTCATTATTTAACTTATTTTTAATTAATTTCTTTTTTAAATGTTTTTATGAAAAATACAAATAAAAAAAAATTGGCTATTGAATACTTTCTTCAGGCGGCCAAAGAAGCGTTATATTATTATAGTAGTATAGAAGGTTAGATATCTACCGATTTAGAGGTCCTACAAGCATAAAAGTGCTACAAATTAACCCACCAGTAATCAGAAAAAGAAATATATATCTGGCCGCCATTACAAAAGAGTAGGAGGAAAATGCCTTAATATTGTGAATTTGTCGATAAAATTGATCATATTGATTCGCCTTCGGGTCGGACACCAGTGACCAGAAAGACTGTATAATTACTTATCTTGACTGACTGATTCATTCATGAATAGCCATACATTTATTTATGCATAATTATGTTCATTTTTCTTTTAAGTGCAGATTTAGATGCCTCTTCAGAATACATTCTGTTTTTTAATATGCAGTATCTCTTAATGGTAATGTGGAAGACACTATTTATTATATAATTTATATTTAATTCTTTGTGCTCCAAGCAGCTTTCGAGGAAGTCATAATTTATGGAGTCCTTTAATAATTGGGTTATTTTCATCTTCATATTCTCTTTATACGCCTCTTTTTCTAAAAATATATTTATTATGCTTGCACTTTTTTCTACACAATCTATTAAATTCTTTTTTTATTAATTCATAATTTTTAAACTCCATAAAATTATGCACTTCCTCTGGCGTTTCGGAGACCAGGATATTCTTACAAGTATTACAGTGGTTTTGACTTTTTTTAATAATGAAACCACAGACATACGCACATGGTTGTAGTTCGCTACTTCCTTCCTCCAAGTTTTGTTCCAGGGAGGAAGTAATATTATCTTCTAATTCTTTTTGCATTTGATAATGCTCGGATTGCTCTGTGTCAGTGCGCATGTCTGTGGCTGGCGTCAACAATGTCTTAAAATTAGTAATTATAGCACTGTTGCTATCCAGCTCACAATTTCCTGAGCTACTATGTGCCATATTGCTTATAAAGGCAGTTTTTAAACCAGCAACGAATTGTCCAACTGTCGGGTTGCTATTGGACCCACAGTTAGAGCGTATACACCCAAATATATTTTCAGGTGGGTCCTGCTGGAGTCTTCTTGTGGACAGACTTAATAGATTTATGTCTGGCACTGAGGATTCTCCAAACCATTTCTATGCCATTGAGGGTCCAAATCCACCCATCTTTTGATGGGGGTTTACTCCTGCATCCCAAAAATTCAAGGGTTTTAAAAAAAGTTTTCATATTGTTGAACATTTGCAGATGTTCTGTAGAATCTTTAATGTTTGTGGAAAATTTTTTTCTTCTTCGTAGGTCTGGTGTCGACGCGTTTACACCATCAAACAGTTCGTCCATATTTGATAGCAAATTTGCTGTTGCCAAGGCTTCAGTCGGCATGTCTCCTGAAAATTCACAATAAACATAATAAATCATAATGAGAAAGCATATAATAACTAGCGTATTACTAACATGCGGCTTCAACATAGTTTTTTTTGACTTTACAAGGTTTCTTACCTCCAGCTATCTTGGAATAAATGCCTGCTGCAACTGAGTGACTTAAAACATGTGCCGCAAGTTTTACCCTCATTTTTTGTTTCGAATTTGGGGCAAGGTGTTCTGTAGTCAAGCACGGTGCAAAAACGAAATTGGGATTATTATTATCCAATTCATAAAATTGCCTGATGTGACTCCATTTAGCGATGCCTGTAAAGTAATTTATAAAAGTATTAGAATTACTAAGTATACATATCATTCTTTTATAAAAAAATAAATCTGGCTCTTTATCTTCATCATCATCAGTCTATTAATGTTCCCACTGCTGGGACACAGACCTCCTCTCTGTGAAAGGGGATGGGCCACAATCCACCACGCAGGCCCAGTACGGGTAGGTGAATGCCACATGTCTTTGTATTTTTAGTTCTAGGATATGCTGGTTTACCCATGATGTTTTCCTTCACCGTTTTTGAGGGTAGTGGTGATTAAATAATTTACACCTGGGTTCGAATTCACGAGCTACAACT
Source organism: Orthosia cruda (assembly GCA_964057195.1). Classification (NCBI taxonomy): domain Eukaryota; kingdom Metazoa; phylum Arthropoda; class Insecta; order Lepidoptera; family Noctuidae; genus Orthosia; species Orthosia cruda. Next base: position 3,959,053 of record OZ059827.1, read on the forward strand.
TGTAAGTCTCGGCCAATACCACAACTGCTCTCCCAGGCTCTTTATGCGTTATGCCTTATGGTCTTTATCTATTTACTTAACAATTAGTTTTTTTAAACGAAATATCAAATGACTTACCAATTCCTTGTATGTTGTTTGATGTTATATTGGTCTTAAATTTTACATCATATTTCATAAATAGATTTCTGAAGCACTTCAGCAGGTGTGGTGTGTCAAATAGTGTGACAATTTTTTGATTGCTTATTTCTATGTAGGGATTCTCTACAGAAGCTCCTAATAGACATAGAGCTCTCTTGTTGACTCCATCCAAGTCACAAACTGTAGTGCATATATTAATGCCAGCATCAAAGCAACAATTTAAAACCTGAAAGTATTTCAAGAGAGATTAGTGACAAATAAACTTAAAACATTTTTTAGTTAACATTATTCTGCAAAGAGTTAAATAAACATGATAATCGTTCAAAATTATGAAGAAATGCATACCTCCTTAATCAAAGCTGACAGTCTGTCAGCTGTGATAAATCCACTTGATAAATAATAAGCCACTGGCTGCTTAACTTGCTTCCTAACCCCAATTACCATAAATACAAGGGCATATGAAGCTGCTTGTGGTGATCTACCTTGTGTAGCATGGTCTTGGAAGCCTTCAATAAAATCCGCCTTAGGGTTGTACCATAAATTTTTTCTTAAAGACATTTCATCCCACAACAATGTGTACTCTCTTTTAGATGGCCCAAAGTGTTTTGTTGTATTTTTCAACACTGTAATAATGTTTTTGTGTGTCCCCACATTCATCTTAAATTTACTTAAGAGGGATTTTAATGTGCCAGGAGCTGGTAAACAAATCATTCTCCTCAATAGTTTGTAACTTATTGGTGACTTTTTGTAGAGACTCAATGCTATTATTTTTGCCTCCATGTTCCATCTGCGCCCAGGTTTCTTCCTGTTATAATTCTGCAGTTCTCCTTGCAGTAACAGTGCAAATGTTGAACTCATTTTTTTATTGAGGATTTCTTTTACTGTATCATTGTTACTAATAACATTTACAAATGCTTCATTCTTTAAATGTTTTACAGTTTTTTGTAATCTGTATACCTTGTTCATACTATTTTTCAGTTTCCTTATCAACATTTTGCTTTTCTGATCACCATCTTGCTTTGAAGACTTGCACACAAACAGTCTTGAGTTGATTGGAGTGATAAGGTTTGCATTATGTTCTCTTAATGGATACATGCTGGATGGACCAGCAACAGGTTCAAATATGGCAGGTTGATCAGGCAGATTAGAAATTGTTGTATCCTGAAAATGAAAAGTTGATTCAAATATACTTGATAATATAATAAAATATGTTAAAACATGGTTATTATCCTAACTCTTGTATGATAGATACTATATTAACTATGTCTTCAAAGTTGCCTTAAATGTCATTTTAACAACATCATCATTCTCCTGCAATAATATTGATTGGTATAAAATGAAACCACTTCCACATTTTACAATGTTTAAGTTTTTTATGCATTAAAAAGTGATTTTCTGTGGTATTTTAGTATTCATGTTCAAAATATGTTATATGTTGGTAAAATAAAATATAATCGGTAAAAGAATCTATACAAAGGTAAAAAAATATATAAAAAGACTAAATTTAACATGTGGCACAAATGTTGTTATCAGTGCTGTAACTATTCTTAGCAAAGGGCTATAAAGATGATTGAGAACCATTGTAAAAAGTCTAATTAAAAGAAGAAAAGATAACTATAATAGTAAGTGTTACACATAACATAATGTCAGTATTTCTCTGCAATGTAAGGCAGGTGTCTTTAATACAATTTTCAATTGTAAATTGTACTAACCTTATGGCATTGAGGACCAGGTACAGCTGTTCTGAACAACTTCTTCTCAATAAAGCATGTACTTAGAAAATGTTTGCTGCAAAGCATCTTATGCTTAGAATGAAGTCCATCCTGGAATTTAGGTGAAGACCAGGCTTCGTTTGGGAAGCAATACTTTGCCCATAATTCACAACTGGAAAATAAAGAATATCAAAATTACACCACCATAATAACAATATATCTTAACAAAAATATAAACTTTCTGTATTCACTTAGATTGAAAGGGATATTGGATGGTTGGGAATGGTTGCAAGAAAAGTTTTCTTATTAAGTACCTAATGTTTTTTGGCAACGAAGGTCGGGTCTTCAGCAAAGGGTATCAATTAAATTAGGTATGTTACGTTAGTTAGTAGTAGTTCTAGTTAGAAGCTGTGTTAACAATACTTGTGGTATTCTACGCCGGCTAAAACGAATAGCACGGATAGTACATAATATAAGTAGGTACATACCGCAGAGCATTTTTTGAGCCAGGCTTTGGAAACCGATGCAAAGTGATGCCGGGATCTTTAGAAGGTGAAGATCCGCACATGCAACAGATTCTAGTGTTTTCTTTCTGAGAACTCATCGCGAAATTACACACAAAATCAAATAAGAGTCGCTAACTCACACCACAACACGCGAGTCTGTTATCTCACAAATACACACTTAATTTCACCAAAACAAAGCCACGGAGGAGCAAGCTCGCCTCAACGTTACTGAATGTAGGTAGAATTAAATGGAACTAGTTTCTTTATTACGATAATACAAGATAAAACTATGCACCAACGGCGGCTGAAATTTTTCTTGTAATGTCAAATTGTCAACGTCAAAATCAATATGACATGTGAAAAAAATAAAATTGTTTTGGTCAATTATATATAATCGGAAGATACATCAGTCGGAGGATACATCTGGTTTTGGTCAGCTAGCTCGTGAATGTGTATAGCCCTCGCCAAACTTCATGGCCGCCCTGAAGTAGGTTTACCGTATGCGCGAGGCACGAAACGGTGCTGTTTTTGTTTGAGATTTTCTACTGCGCAGCCATTGTAGCCAACTTCAGGGCGGCCAAGAAGTTTGGCGAGAACTATATCCTCCGACTGCACAGCATGATTTTCTTCTTGTTTATGTCTTTTTAGTTCGCTTTTAACGCAGTCGGGTTTTTTGTGTTTTTATACCTACGTCACCCCAGCCATTTAGGCTCAGTTTTTTTAACGTTAGTTAACTCAACCAATGGTTAAATATGCTAACCAATGGTTATAAATTTCGGTATAACGCGTTTATTCATCAATTGTTGGCATCACACATGGTGAAATAAATTGAAGACTTAAGAATTATTTGATCATTTGTTAGACAAAAAATTAAAGAATAAACGTGTTTTACCGAAATTTTAAAGAACCTGTTTGTGCTATAGCACAAACATCGGTCAAGCTTCGGACGGCTTGTGGTATCTAGTCTACTCTAAATCTTTGGTCGCACAGCTCCGTCGTCTGTCACAAAATTTTGTACCGAAGAATTTTTTACTTTACTTCCCTACTATATTTTTTGACCTATGAAATTTAAATTTGGTGATAATATTTATTATTATATACTTATATATTATTTTTAAATTGCTGATAGATGAAGCGCGCTTTCCTAAAAATAAACCTTGTCTTGTCTAAAAACATATTTTGCTTCATAGGTACCCATCGCTAGAGCTCCAAACAGTACTGAAGGCGCACCCGGGCACATGTATCTGTATAGAACACGATCCGACGGGCCGGTACTTCGCCACGGGCTCCGCTGACGCCCTCGTGTCACTGTGGGACGTCAACGAGCTGGCCTGTCTTAGAGTGTTCTCGAGGTAAAAAAATTCATTAGATTTTACTTGATTAAGAAATTTGCAGTCTTTTACTGTATTGGTCACTTTTATCACATGGTGCTCCTTCTGCTTCTTCGCGTCGATGATACCATGTTCAATGCTTAATTTACATATATGTAATATAGCAGTTGTGGCCAACTTGTAGGTCGTGAGTTTGAACCCAGGCAGGCGTACAGTGAGTTCTGGTGCGCCGGTGATGGGGGGTGAGGGTCCGGTGACGGACAGCCGCGGCGGGTTCGCGGTGAGTGCTAACGCGTGCCCGTGTTCCCGCCATAAGCGGCACAGGAGGGATGGGGGGTATTCCCCGGTGACGGACAGTCGCGGCGGGTTCGCGGTGAGTGCTAACGCGTGCCCGTGTTCCCGCCATAAGCGGCACAGGAGGGATGGGGGGTATTCCCCGGTGACGGACAGTCGCGGCGGGTTCGCGGTGAGTGCTAACGCGTGCCCGTGTTCCCGCCATAAGTGGCACAGGAGGGATGGGGGGTACTCCCCGGTGACGGACAGTCGCGGCGGGTTCGCGGTGAGTGCTAACGCGTGCCCGTGTTCCCGCCATAAGTGGCACAGGAGGGATGGGGGGTACTCCCCGGTGACGGACAGTCGCGGCGGGTTCGCGGTGAGTGCTAACGCGTGCCCGTGTTCCCGCCATAAGTGGCACAGGAGGGATGGGGGGTACTCCCCGGTGACGGACAGTCGCGGCGGGTTCGCGGTGAGTGCTAACGCGTGCCCGTGTTCCCGCCATAAGCGGCACAGGAGGACACCGTGGAGTTTTAGTGGGTTAGAGTCCCACATAACTGTACTATCTCCCCGTGGAAGTGCAGTATGCATGAGCATTTCTCCACGAAAAAAAAGGGACCAAACCAGCACATGGGCGTCAGACGACCCCGTGTATCCCTTTGTATGTATGGCTGTGGTGTGTTTGGCGCAGTAGCTGAAGTGTACCTTTAAATCCCTCATGGAACAAATATTCGCATCACTGAAACATTCCAGCATAGCTATTACCAACAATTCGATGCCTTCCTGAATCTCGAAGGGTTATGGTTTTGTAAGGTTTGTTTAAGGACAAAATTTTATTTTTATGGTTGAAAATATTCAAGGTATATCATTATATGAATGAGCGTTTTACAACATAAGTTAAAAGCTGCATTATAAACGTGTCTTATAAAACTTATTCAATCAATCGATTTATGCGACGTGAGTGTGGGCGATATGAGTTAAAGAATGGCAATTTCGGATGAGTCAAAATGGCGGTTTATTCGCTATAGTACACCCGCCATTTTGACTCTCTTTTTGACGTTTTTTTGCGATACTGGTACGGAACCCGTCCTGCGCGAGTCCGACTCGCACATAGCCGATTTTTTTTAACTTGAGGTAGGTACTTTTTAGGTAGAATTTTTGGTGTAATTATATTTTATGAGTAATGGTTAAATAAAAAATATTATAGAACACCCGACATCTTGATGTCAATATGGCGGGTGTATCTTAATTTCGAAACAATTTCGTTCTGAAGGAAGTACAGATTTTTTGGAGCTAGGTACAAAATAGTATATTTTAGGTAATTTTTTTTGGTAATTGGTATAATTTGGCTGTGCCCGACAGGGTCCATGAGAACTATATTACTGTTATAAGATCTTTGTTATACACATGTGATATGCAATACAGAATTGAATTGAATTTAATTAGCTATGGTACACCCGCCATTTTGACTCTCACAATTTCGAGGACCCTTGTCTTCCAATATTAACCTATATATATTTGTGTTACAGACTAGAATGGCCAGTGCGTACACTATCGTTCAGTTTCGACGGCCGCCTCCTCGCTTCTGCCAGTGAAGATCATATCATTGATATTGGAGACACTGAGACTGGTAAGTTACCCTCACAATACATAGAAAGGACGTATACATTTGCTGTTTTGTATGTGTTTTCTCTTTTTAAATTTACTCGTGAGCTTTATTCATTATATTTGAATTCAAAATTTGATATAGATTTGGAACCACCAACTTACTTAAATTTTATTTCATACATGAAAACGTTCAAATTCCATTGCAACTAATTTTTTTAGGACCTTTTTACTTGTTGTTTTGTGTTGGTTGAATACTTACGGAATCAATTCGACCTTATTATCATTAGGGGTCAAAAAAAAAAAACTTGGAATACATAATGCTAAGTGATGGTCCAGTGGTATCGGCCGCGACTTAAAAGTTGTAGATCGTGGGTTCGAGCCCAGGCAGGCACTTTACTTTGTGTAAGTTATTTCTTCACCACTGCTCTCAAAACGGTGAAGGAAAACATCGTGAGGAAACCGGCATGTCCTAGAACCAAAAATTCGAAGACATGTGACCACCATCCCGCACTGGGCCCGCGTGGTGGATTACGGCCCATTCCCTCTCACAGAGACGAGGCCTTTGTCCAATTTGTTTATTATCTTAAATCTATACAATTAAGTTGCCGGGGCTTCCCAGAAAGTAATCCGAAGATACTTGTGATGGGATTAACCTCGCTCTTCCTCGATTAATTACAATTGTTTTGTTGTGCTAATTAGGTATAAGTACAAACAGTGGGAACATTAATAGGCTGATGATGTGATGTGAAAGTGGCGATAGAATTTAAAATGATTAATTTAAGTATAATGCCACATTTATCATAATTTTTAGGGTACCGTACCCAAAGGGTAAAAACGGGACCCTATTACTAAGACGCCGCGGTCCGTCTGTCGCCAGGCTGTATCTCATGAACTGTGATAGCTAGACAGTTGAAGTTTTCGCAGATGATGTATTTCTGTTGCCGCTATAACAACAAGTACTAAAAACAGAATAAAGAAAATCTTTAAGTGGGGCTCCCATACAACTAACGTGATATTTTTGCCGTTTTTTGTGATAATGGTTCGGAAACATTCGTGCGCGAGTCCGACTCGTATTTTGCTGGTTTTTCATATCCCAGTTTACTTCTAGTTGACGCAGTGTGCTTTGTTCGTTGAAACAGAGTTCACTTTATTCCCTTGTAGTATCATCCTGAAAAAAAATCCTAAAACATTTTCGTTTTCTAGGTGAAAAGGTAGCCGAGATCCCGGTGCAAGCATCAACATTCACAGTAGCGTGGCATCCGTCAAGATATATTGTAGCGTTCGCGTGCGAGGACAAGGAACCGCCTGAAAGGAAACGAGATGCTGGCAACCTCAAGCTATGGGGACTGCCTAACTCCAGCTAGACATTTAGGGAAGTGCCAAACTCTAGCTAGACTTATGTACACGGAGCTACCTAACTACAGCCCGAGTTTTGGGGTCCGCCTAACTCCAGCTAGGCATTTAGGGGACTGCCTAACTCCAGCTAGACATTTAGGGGACTACCTAACTCCAGCTAGGCATTTAGGGGACTGCCTAACTCCAGCTAGACATTTAAGGGACTGCCTAACTCCAGCTAGGCATTTAGGAGACTGCCTAACTCCAGCTAGAATTGTGATTACGGGACATCTTCCTAACTTTAACCCTAGTATTGGGGACTGCCTAATTCCAGTTAAGAGTTTTAAGGATCTGCCACAATCTAGCTAGGATTTTATTTTCTCCAATATTACTGCTAGACTTGGGAATATATAAGTTAACATACCCAGTATGTAAAATATTAATTTTAGTTAAGAATAACTATTTTTGTATCATGCGTGTCATATTTTTTTCATATGACGCGTCAGACAAAATAAATTTTCAATGTAAATAAATTCGTCTTTGTGTTAAGATAAAAAAAATGAATAAAACGACATTCTAAAATACATTATTGCTTGGTTTTATTTTATAATTATTAAAAAGGTACATTATCACAGTTACCTGTTTATATAAAATACCTATAAGAAACACATCGCATTATTATTCGAGTTAAAATTGCTAATAAAAATAAGAGTTCCAGCAGAATTTAAACACTATCACAACACACAATGACTTCAAAGCTATCCATGGGCACTGGGAGATGCAAGGGGTTCACTTGCAACCCCCTGGCTTTTAATAACATAGATATACAAAAACATTAATTATTGCACGTATAAAAAGCCTCGTATTGGACAACTAAACATATATCAGACGCGATGTGCTAAAATTTTGGAGCTCAATATAGATCGTGCCGGTTTTCTACTTGTCAAGCTTTTCTGCATAACGCGATAATATATTCATATTGTTTATTGTACACAAAACATACATATACAAATAATTAATACAGTAAGACAACTTACAAAGGCGAGCTTAACCCATAATATTAATTGGGTTTCTACTACAACAAACCTCAGTGTCATAGAGAAATTTTATTTCAATGTTAGTAGTTTCAAGAAAAACTATCCTTTTAGAGGCGGGGAGCTGAAAATGTACCCAGGAAAAAGTCCTACCAGTGCCCATGAAGCTATTAAAAGTATACGAGGTAATATATCATTACATTCAATGTTAATTTATGAATATCTCAATTTCTTTAGACAAGCTCTTAGCACGACTTATTTAGAAGTAAACATAAACAACATTAAATGTAGTTCAAACCCTATGAAATACTACCTACACCCGTAAAATATTGTACCCTAAATTCATTCTCCGTCACAGATTGACTAACAAATGGAGTGCTAATCTAACATTTCTTAGTATTTTAAAACAAAATATACACATTAAAAAGCCCGATTTTATTAAAAGTCATTGTCAGTATATCTAATTTACTATAATCTAAATATACAAACAAGTCTTGTACAATGTATCTCCATTTGATACCCTACAGTCGGGTCTGTAACATTGAAAATCTAACAAAAAATCTAGCGAAACATGCAGTCTACTCCATACTATTTGTGATATTGAAGAGTGATGATGGACTTATATTATAAATTCCCTGCAGGCTTTAACTTGTTCAAGGCTTGGGCTTGAACTTGTTTGTGCGCTTCTTTGGTAAAAAAAACACAATAACATCACCAAGCCTCCACCTGAAACCGTCCAGTGTCTTCCATTTCCTTCAGCATACTCTTTGCTTCATCAATGTTATATCCACCAGTTTTACTAATTACATCTTCTATGAAAGCGTCTCGGACGTTGTCGGGCATATTCTTCGCGTTACCCGATATGTAGAAGTACGCTTGGTTTGTTATCAACTTCCATAGAAGCTCTCTGTGTTCAGCTATTTTGTGTTGCACGTAGCTGTTTGGCAGAAAAAGATACTTAGAAATATTGCATGCAAAATCGCAATGTTTGCCTATAATATTTGAGCAGTTCCCTCGTTTCCATGGGATTCCATCACCAAATTCTGATTTGGTTACAATGGGACCACCTCTCGAGAGTATATCAGTTAAACATAGAACCTCCTCCTTTTTGGAAAATAGGTTAAAAAGGCAACAAGAATTATAGTAATGAGAATATCTCAGGTATCCTTAATGATCCACAAACAACATTCTTTACCAGGTATTTACTCGTACATACGATCAAATCATTGGAACTGCCCACAACAAGCAGATTTCCGCGCTGTTAAAATATTATATCGATGGTCCATCTAGGTAGACAGTCCGAGCATAGTCATAAGTGTCCGGCTGAAGGTCAATTTCTGTCATTTCTGACCGAAACCAAGCTGATAGATCGGCTATGACCTCTGCCCCCCCCCCCCCTCTTCAATTGCATTTTGATAATTTTAACTTTTGGCCAAAACATCGGCCTATTTTGGCCGAAGGTTCGGTCGGACACTAAACATTTAATTCCATACTCACATTTTATCCTCCTGATCTCTCGAGAATGCGCAGTACAAGCTAAGCTTTTTCTCTGTCACCATCCTCTCCAGTTCTTCCCTACAGTGGAAATCTCTCTCCTTGTACCGACATCCGAATATCAAGTGTAAAGCATCTTTGTTAGCAGTGCCTAGTTCTTCTCGCTCTTGTAGAAGGCTGCGGAAGGGGGCTAGGCCAGTGCCTGGGCCAATTAAAATGTGAGGTGTGGTCTAGAAAAATATAAAAATGTTTGTAAGTAGTTTAAGGAATTGGTGGTTGGTGGAAAACTGACGGCATCGATATTGGCACCATGGCAGGTAAGACAAAACAAAGGTCCTATTATAGAGGTACCTACGTACAGGTTTTATGAAGAGTGTACAGAACAGACGCATCCAAATCCACTTCAATAAACTCCAAAAACATGATGTGCCGATGTCACAAAGGTCGTCTTATTGGGTTAAAATATTTTGTCTCAAACTGCCCTTTCATAATTTAATAAAAGTACCTACTTATACTTTTGGGACGCCCTCAGGCTAGCTGGAGCAATGATCTTGGTAGAGGATGAGAGCTGCCGAAAATCGAGACAAATGGGGTGCGTTTGGAGAGGCCTATGTCCAGCTATGGACTGGTGTGGAACTCGAATTATACTCACATCATCTTTCGGAAACACAAGCGTCCCAGCTTTAATCCATCCATAAACTCTATCTCCGACCTCCAAACTCTTCAACCAGTTCGAAGCCAACCCAAGCCTGGGTTTCTTCAACTTGGTATGGTAGTGTACCACAGCCACTAGTAGGTCTATGTTACGTCCTTCTGAGGATAAAGCACTGCTGGCTATAGAGAAGGAACGAGGCTTGATCGTGGAGAAGAACTCGAACACTACTTCTAGGGTAAGCTTTGAGGCTGATTTGTGGAAATCGCGAAGGACCTGAAAAGAAGAAACTAAGAAACACAAGCTATAAAAATATAGGCATAAGGCCTATATTTTTATAGCTTGTGTTTCTTTTGTACGAGGCTGTATTTGAATCAGTTTGACGTTATGTGAAATGTTTGGGTGGGCCGCACTATTCTGTGACAGCAGTCTGATTTCATGAATTAAAGTGTTTAAGGTTGCCCTAGTTGACGGCAAGAACTATTTTGTGCGCGGGGTTAAAATGCATTCTATCTCATCCGACATCACGTGCGAAAGAGATAGATGCTGTGATGAACAGTAAGAAGCTAGTTCGCGTACTAATTAGCTCTTTTGCATATTTTTAGCGAAATGGATGATGATTTAGGACGAAAACGAGCGCGCGTAATTTTATAAACAGAATTTTGGTAGTGTGGACATCATGTACAAACTACTAAATGTATATTTTCTAAATAAAATTATTTGCATTGTTGAACTACTAATCTATCCCTGTATGGTGGCTGTTTTTCAATTTTCCTTCTTCTTATGGTATTCATTTCTACCTAAAGATGCGTTAAATTTCTGTTAAAATATGAAACTTTCGACGCTCCACACTTTTTCTTACCTTTTGTATCCATACAGGGCTACATGATGAATGATGAGACAAATTGATATATTTTTTTATTTTGGATGTACAATCGGCCAAAGCTATATCTGATCACCGTAAGGACTATTTCTGCTTGCAGAGCTCGCCCGCTAAATTAATGCCGACCTATACTCATTATCCAATAGCATCGCAGCATCGGGTGACTGTTTCTCTAGTACCTGTCAGCACCTTCTTTTTGTAATAAAAAAAGATGGCAAAAAACAAACAAGTAATTTGGCTATGGTTGACGCAAAAAGGGCGGACGCAACTGTGGTCATCTTGTGCACGGGATTTTGTTTTCAAAGTGATCAGATCTAGTTTTGGCCCATAGTACATCGTCAAACAGTTGAGTAATCGCCAGACTACATTTGTATGGAAGAATGATCGACTAGTGCAACCTTAATATAGACTTTTGGCTTTGCAGAGGCAATGCCAAAAGTCTGCTTTGAGCATTGGCTCGATAACACCACGGAAACCAGCACAGTATTCGGGTCAAGATTTGACTTTACGGGTCAAGATTTGACTTTATAAAAAAGCTAGTTTTCGTAGAGTGCCTAAATCGAATTGGTAAAGTGGTAGAGCTAGCCAGATGGGGAATGTTTTAAACCGTGGTGATCAAACTGGACTGCATATTTTCTTTATAATGCAGGTTTGACGGTATAGCAGTAGCCATGAAAACTTACCTCAAGCACAGTCCGTTTCGGCCTCCTACAATAATTAAGCCAGTCCTCCTGCCCTTCGGGGGAGCTGAGCTCTATACACTTCTCTCTTTCTAACTTATCGTCGGACACCTGTGCGAGAAGAGAGAAGACGTACTGCGTCGGGTAGCAGTGGAGGTCCCAATATTGTTCTGCTATTTCGTATAGTGTGTGTGGTTGTTTTAAAAAGTCGGGGACTGGCATATCTGTAATATTAACATATTTATATATAAATGGCCTATTTCGTCGTGTGTTACTAAACCACAGATTACCATCCAATAGATTCCGCATAGAAGACAACTTACGCGCACTACACATCAGCCTATTCAGGCTGATATAACTCAGCGCACGGTATGATCTCTTTAGTGTCGACCAGACATTAGAGCTGTAGGGACGCAAGCGATTTCTAGTTTTAATTCTGTTTAAAAAATTGTTATCAACGGTTTGCCTTAAAAAAATCTTTGAAGACTTCGGGCTTCTACTAGAGTCTCGATCATAATTCCTTACATACCGCCCTTAATACACAATGTACTATTTTTGCTTATCGAAAAGTATCGATGATCGATGTTTAATTAGGTATACAGGAGAATAAAATAATTTTGTTAAAATTGATTATTTAAAAATTAACAAATTAGTTTATTTTTGTTAATTTTTACTTTGAACTAATTTTGCTCTATTCATAACAAAAGCTCAGAGTGGCCCTGTTTACATAGGATTACAATTAAATTAAATCACTTTTGGCCAAAATCTTTTCTCTATCGATGTTTTTCTTTATCTTTATTAAAGTAATTAATAATAGGCCAGCAAGAAATTTTACATAAAATACCATTCTGTTTGAAAAATATCGATATTTTTATCGACATTTAATGTGCATGTCACGTCACTACGACAGGTACCGTGACCTTGAATAGCCAATCACGGCGCACTTGTCACTCCCCGCGCAACCCGTGCCTTCCGCCAAATTTGGTGAACTCGGAATCAAACAAAACAGTAGGCATGCGGTATCTATTGGGAGGTAATCTGTGTACTAAACTATATAACATAATTAAGTTGTAAATTCGAACAAACATACATAAATTCTACATATATAAATATATCACGACAAATATAAGTTAACTTTTTCTGTTCTGATTGCATCACCTTTTTAGGGTTCCGTACCCAAAGGGTAAAAACGGGACCCTATTACTAAGACTCCGCGGTCCGTCTGTCTGTCTGTCACCAGGCTATATCTCAAGAACCGTGATAGCTAGAGAGTTGAAATTTTCACAGATGATGTAATTCTGTTGCCGCTATAACAACAAATACTAAAAACAGAATAAAATAAATATTTAAGGGGGGCTCCCATACAAAAAACGTGATTTTCTATGCCGTTTTTTTGCTATAATGGTACGGAACCTTTAGTGGGCGAGTCTGACTCGCACTTGGCCGGTTTTTAAAAAACAAACAATGTAAAAAATTACGATGATGTTTTTTTTTTGCGTAAGATTTTGGAAATTCTTAGCACTCCATTAATTCACTAGTCTATGGTTCAAAATTAATTTATAAGATTTTTAATAAATAAAATATATGTCTAGATTTTCTGTTGTTTTCTGATCGTTGAAAGGGAACCGTTTGTGCTGCTATGGCCATGTGATGAGGAGGGATGAACCGCATGTTGCTCGTCGTTGAAAGGGAACCGTTTGTCCTGGTATGGCCATGTGATGAGGAGGGGTGAACCGCATGTTGCTCGTCGTTGAAAGGGAACCGTTTGTCCTGGTATGGCCATGTGATGAGGAGGGGTGAACCGCATGTTGCTCGTCGTTGAAAGGGAACCGTTTGTCCTGGTATGGCCATGTGATGAGGAGGGGTGAACCGCATGTTGCTCGTCGTTGAAAGGGAACCGTTTGTCCTGGTATGGCCATGTGATGAGGAGGGGTGAACCGCATGTTGCTCGTCGTTGAAAGGGAACCGTTTGTGCTGGTATGGCCATGTGATGAGGAGGGGTGAACCGCATGTTGCTCGTCGTTGAAAGGGAACCGTTTGTCCTGGTATGGCCATGTGATGAGGAGGGATGAACCGCATGTTGCTCGTCGTTGAAAGGGAACCGTGTGTCCTGGTATGGCCATGGTGATGAGGAGAGGTGAACCGCATGTTGCTCGTCGTTGAAAGGGAACCGTTTGTCCTGCTATGGCCATGTGATGAGGAGGGATGAACCGCATGTTGCTCGTCGTTGAAAGGGAACTGTTTGTCCTGCTATGGCCATGTGATGAGGAGGGATGAACCGCATATTGCTCGTCGTTGAAAGGGAACCGTTTGTACTGCTATGGCCATGTGATGAGGAGGGATGAACCGCATGTTGCTCGTCGTTGAAAGGGAACCGTGTGTCCTGGTATGGCCATGGTGATGAGGAGAGGTGAACCGCATGTTGCTCGTCGTTGAAAGGGAACCGTTTGTCCTGCTATGGCCATGTGATGAGGAGGGATGAACCGCATGTTGCTCGTCGTTGAAAGGGAACCGTTTGTCCTGCTATGGCCATGTGATGAGGAGGGATGAACCGCATATTGCTCGTCGTTGAAAGGGAACCGTTTGTCCTGCTATGGCCATGTGATGAGGAGGGATGAACCGCATGTTGCTCGTCGTTGAAAGGGAACCGTGTGTCCTGGTATGGCCATGGTGATGAGGAGAGGTGAACCGCATGTTGCTCGTCGTTGAAAGGGAACCGTTTGTCCTGCTATGGCCATGTGATGAGGAGGGATGAACCGCATGTTGCTCGTCGTTGAAAGGGAACCGTTTGTGCTGGTATGGCCATGTGATGAGGAGGGATGAACCGCATGTTGCTCGTCGTTGAAAGGGAACTGTTTGTCCTGGTATGGCCATGGTGATGAGGAGGGATGAACCGCATGTTGCTCATCGTTGAAAGGGAACCGTTTGTCCTGGTATGGCCATGTGATGAGGGATGAACCGCATGTTGCTCGTCGTTGAAAGGGAACTGTTTGTCCTGGTATGGCCATGTGATGAGGAGGGATGAACCGCATATTGCTCGTCGTTGAAAGGGAACCGTTTGTCCTGGTATGGCCATGTAATGAGGAGAGATGAACCGCATGTTGCTCGTCGTTGAAATCGAACTGTTTGTCCTGGTATGCCCATGTGATGAGGAGGGATGAACCGCATATTGCTCGTCGTTGAAAGGGAACCGTTTGTGCTGGTATGGCCATGTGATGAGGAGGGATGAACCGCATGTTGCTCGTCGTTGGTAGGGAACTGTTTGTCCTGGTATGGCCATGTAATGAGGAGAGATGAACCGCATGTTGCTCGTCGTTGAAAGGGAACCGTTTGTCCTGGTATGGCCATGTAATGAGGAGGGATGAACCGCATATTGCTCGTCGTTGAAAGGGAACCGTTTGTCCTGGTATAGCCATGGTGATGAGGAGGGATGAACCGCATGTGGCCAAAAGGGTTGTAAATATAAATGTGAATGGATGGATGGACTGAGTGAGGAGTGATATGGTGATAGCGTGACAGGGGTGGAGGTGGCGACCCCAAGTATCTTGACCACATGGGACAAGGTCAGGAAGATGTATGAGTTCGTCGTCATAGAGGTAAGGTAAGGGGAAAAGATTGCAGTTGGGTTGTTTATTTTTTCTATTTTTAACGCCCCAATAAATTATTTTCTTCAAATTACCTGAGGAAACCACAAAATAAAAAACTTCATTAAAAATATATGTTTTATTTTATGTATCACTCCTCCTCCTGCCATCCATCCTCATCGCTGAGGAAGCGTCTCTTGGCGGCTGTGTTCATGTAGGGGCGGAGCGCCCACTCCGTGTCGGCGGCGTCCAGAGAGTCCAGCGTGCCCAGCTTTATCTCGTACAGCTTCATCTGGAAGCGGGGGCCGATCTCTGACAGTTCTATTTCTTTGCCGGCCTGAAAAAATATAAAAAAAAATATTATAGGTACATGAGAAATCTTTTACTTAAGGTTCAACTAGTCGACGGCACGAACTATTTTGTGCGCGAGGTTAAAATGTATGCTGTCTCATCCGACAACACGTGCGAAAGAGATTGATGCTGTGATGAGCAGTAAGAAGCTAGTTCGCGTACGAATTAGCACTTTTGCAAATTTGTATCGAAATGGATGATGATTTAGGACGAAAACGAGCGCGCGAAATTTTATAAACAGACCTTTGGAAGTCTAGATATCATGAAAAAACAACTAAATGTATATTTTCAAAATAAAATTATTTGCATTGTTGAATTACTAATCTATCCCTGTATGGAAGCTGTTTTGCAATTTTGCTTCTTGTATTTATTTCCGCCCAAAGATGCGTTAAAATTAGTGTTGAAATATGCAACTTTCAAATATTTTATTTTTTATCTTTTTTGTTTCCATATAGGGTTTGATAATGATGAGACAAATTGATATATTTTTTTATTTTGAACCTACATCGCGAAACAGTGGAGTAATCGCTAGACTACGTTTGTATGGAAGAATGATCGACTAGTGTAACCTTAATGAAAGACAAGACTGGAGTGGATTTTGTACTAACAAATAGCACTTGTAAATTTAAGCAATAATCCACTTGTTAAGTATGTGGAGTTGCCGCATAACTGGTCCAATTTTATGGGCAATATTTTTTTGATCCGGTGACACCCACTTTCGGTGGTATGCAAATATTTTTCAGGTGTCAGTTTACTTTTGACAATACTTTTCAATCTTTGAATTTATGGTGTAATTTATTTGTGTATGGTTGTGAAATTACAATTACATTTGACTTTGTTACTGTTTGGCCCAATGTCAACCCCCGTAGGAACCAATCACCAGTTCAATTATTCTAAAACTTCTACAATTGACATAAATGAATGTATGTATAGTCAAAATACTTTTAAGATCTCATACCTTTCTATAAGTATGCTGTCTAAAGCAGACGTAGTCATCATTGTTGGCGAAGGTGATCACTCTCTTGGAGTCAGGCTTCGGTACAGGGAAAAGATACTTAAGTATACTCATTGTTCTTAGACCTGCAAACAAAAGTACATCATATTATGAGTAAACCCGAATTGGAGGAATAAAAGCCAAGGCACATGGCAAACTTAAACGTAAAATCTGTGAGATGACAATGTGTTACGACAAAAAGTAAGTCTAGGCCATTGCGTTAAATGTACTACGTACTAGAGGAGACTCCTCAACTCAATTGTTTGTAACACGCGTTAGAGCGCGCGCACTCCAGCTCACTTAGTCTGTGACAAGCGGTTGCTGCAACGTGATACTTTTGAGTACTAATTTTTGTTTCCTATAAAATGCCTTCGTGTGTATTGAGATACTATTCAAACAACTCGAGAAATATAAGTAAAAGTCAAGGAGTGAGTTTTCAACAGTAAGTTGAAAACACGCTTAATTTAATTATATTTTATCAATTTATTGTTACTCGCAACGTCGCGTCACCGCGGGGGCGGGAGGGCGGCCATGTTCGTGTGAATGTCAAAGAGTAAGAAAAAGATCATCTGTGCGCATTGATTGTTTATCTATGAGAACATAACAGCCGCATAAGCAGCAACATAATTTCTGGGGCATTCCACTTGTTTGTTTAAATTTTATTGCAACACATTTTGGTACAAAGAAATTATAAAAACGTGCAACAAAATACTATAAAACAAACCTTCACTGTATTTAAAGAAAACAATATTCACAAACCGAGTAAACCCTTTTACTTGCAAGTCGCTGCTAATAGTAATCTATCTATCGCCGTGGAACGGAACCGAACGATGTACAAAAAATAATCGGTTTAATCAGACGAAAAACGCTAGTTACGTCGGCACGGTTTTTTTGTATGGGATGAGGCATCTGTATGCTAGTATTATATAATCTGTGGTCCAGGAGATCTAAATCTCTAAACTAAATAAGGCTCCTTTCACCTCGCTCTCACGTTTTATGACCACCATTAACACAGATTTTGGCATCTACTGGTTTGTGTGCTAGACTTGCTAGACTAAGGAGACGCTTAGTATCGGATAAGTTACTCTTTTGTAAATGTATTTTTCTCAAAAATGGTATGTAATGTTGCCATAACATCTCTAAAAAGTATCCAGAAAGTGAACTCTACCGGAGACTTATTCACAACTGTCCAGTAAGAAGTGAGATTTTAAATTTGGAATATCCTACTGTCCAGTAAGTAAGTATATAATTAACTTACTGGACAGTAAAGTCATCCTCTTTAGATCTGCTGCGAAAAAAAAACATAGTACCAGACAAAGATTAGAGTTTAGCCATTATAACATGGTTTATAGGAGGAAGGCTCCAAATATATATCTATCTCTCTTTTTGGTATGACGTTTTATGAGATAGATATTTTTGCAGCCATAAACAGTCATTTTAGTCTGTGACACTTAAGGCGACGCAGAAAAAGTATGCACGTTGCGTTTTGTACTTAGTAATGGTGTAGAAGTATGGGATTTTATGTTTGTATTTAGTCATTTCAGTTTATAAATCATGTAGGATTCAAACTTTCCATTCTAAAATTAACATGGAGTTTCAAAAACAATGATTTTCAATTTTTACAAAAACATTCATGTAATGTAAAAATAGAACAATCTTCAAAACTAAACGCAAACTTTTTTGTAAAAAAAAATGACTGGCGGGATTTCACATTTAATTGCGACAATTATGTTTTAATTTACCACGTGAACATAGATAATCCCAAAAAATTAGTTCAAACGAATCTGATTCGGCAGTAGATGGCACTCCTCCTGATTTAAAAGCTGAGGCCGAATTAGCCAAGGAGCGATATAAGAATGGAAGGCAGAATAACAAGCCAACAGTTGCTCTGATAATGTATTTGTTGGTAAACTTTCTTTCATTTTTGAGAAAAGCATTATACTAGCCTCAACCAGTAAGAAAGCCATAACTTAACTCATATCCTTGTTTAACTCATACTTGGCCAGGAAGGCTTACTTCCTGGATTCTGCAGTAATGTACTTTTACTCACAGCACAGATAATATAATACTAGCATACAGATGCCTCTTCCCATACAAAGAAACCGTGCCGACGTAACTAGCGTTTTTCGTCTGATTAAACCGATTATTTTTTGTACATCGTTCGCGTTCGGTTCTGTTCCATAGCGATAGATAGATTGTGTTAGTGGCGACTAGCAAGTAAAAGGGTTTACTCGGTATACAGTGAAGTTTTTATTTGAACCAAATTTTCTTTCTTAGCGCTGGGACCCCATGCGCACAGAGAGCAATACATTTCGGGGAGCCACACTTCAAAGAGATTCAGGGCAGTACTTTTCCAGATTCAATTTTGTTGTTCTAGATTTAGAACACACTAGCTTCTGCCAGCGGCTTCGCCCGCGTGAAACGTGTTTAATTAACCAAAGGAAATATTATACTAGGATCAAAAAGTAGCATATGTGCTATTCCAGACTATAATCTATCTCTATGCCAAATTTCATACAAATCCGTTCATTCAAATTTTCGTATTAATAACATTATAAGTAGGAAATAGGATATACACAATTAACATTATGATGACATCAACTTACCAAGCTCAGTCTTAAAGTTGTGGAACACAAGATGTGGGAACTGTTCGCTCATGGGGCCGATGTCGGGGATGTCGTGGCGCATCACTACGCCTGAGAGAGTGAACGACGCTGTGGGGCCGTATGGTAGGTGGCAGACTACCTGGGGACGAGATAAGTACAGATTAGATTTAGGTGAATATACCTGACTTCGATAATTATAGGCCATTCCCTCTCTCACAGTGAGCAGGCCTGTGTCCCAACAGTGGGAACATTAAAAGGCTGATTCCGCTGATAGGCCGGGTTCCTCACCGCTAAATAATCACAGAATTAATGTGACAAATTGTCAAGTTCGCGTTATCTTCTGTGATTGGTTGAATGAATTTTCAACAGCCAATCACAGAAGATAACAGGTGATTATTCGTCGATTAAGTTAACAGCCCAATAATCGAGTGTTGGGAAACCAGGGCTCAGGTAGTAAACTGGAGAAAAAGCCATGTTGTGTGAATGGATTATTGATTCAGGGACTTGTGGGCTCGACAGAGAGCTGAGTTTAGCCAGATCTACTACTTGTTACTGGTATTTATTCAATATAGAAAATGAATGTTGTGAAACAAAAACACAGTAATGATAATAATATGATTACTAAATCGATGAACGAAACCTCCCCCCCCCCCTTCTCCTCCTCATTATGTTTTTTCTCCATAGCCATAGCCTAATATGTTTCCTGCACCAGCCATACTGTCCTTGGGTGCTCTTGCGTAGTGACTAGTGCATACAGGGACAATCGCCGGTTGGTGTCACATTTCGTCCTACATGTCTAACAAGGCCCCTGCGAGTTGGTTACGGCCACTGGTACGCCATTCAAAGGTCCGAGACCCTAGGGTCCCGATAATCTCAACAAAGACAGTACAAACTCATAGGTTAAATGTGGTTCAACCATTGAATTTGGGTTGACTTTTTTGGGAATTTTTTCATTGGGAAGATCACGTTTGCAGTTAATTTTTTGTTGACTTTATGAGGCCTGTTAAATCAATTTTACGTTTATGCCAGATAATATACTGGTAACTATAACATTGGCAATACAACTGGTGAATGCTGGTTGCTGAACTTTGAGAGTAGGGTTTCTTTTAAGATAGAGTTGCTTATCCGTTCTTCTCCAATCTACCTTTGCAAATGGACAGTAGAATCTTTATTATTATTTCTTATCTTTAAATTGAATTAAACAATTTGACTTTTGTACTTAAGAAATCGGCAAAGCAGATCAGAAACTCACCAGACTGTCAGGAACTCCTCTATGCTCATGCACCACTATAAAGTCGGTGACGTCATTAGCGCGACACGCATGGATCAGCTGAGACATCTCGTAACCACCACGGTTCATGCGTTGGCTGTTGGGGAATATTAACCTGGAAGGAGAAGAAAACTATGTGAAACAGGAACAAAACTTCCAAGACTTCTTTTCCAGCTTTTTTGGAGAGCAATCTATTAGTCATATAAATATAATAATCCACGCACAACGGACCGAATGGGAATATGAGTGCGGAAACGGGAGTCCCTACTAATACTACTAGTTGTATTAATATTATTAAATAATCTAAACTAATTTTATAAATGCGAGAGTAACTCTTTCTGTTCGCGCTGAAACCGTTGAACCGATTGAGATGGAATTAGGTATAGATATAGTTTGAGACCCTGGGAAGGACATAGGATAGTTTTTATCCTGGTAGCGGGTCCCCTTGGGATTATAAAACACTATTACGCGGGTGGAGCCGTAGGCATAAGCTAGCAATCAATAAGCTAATGGCTAAGTTTCAGAAAAGAATTCAGCAGGAAATTAAGTTTTCATTAAATTTTAAATACTGCCAAATCCTTAAAATACTGAAATATAAGGATTCCTGGACCCAATATAACAAAGCAATTGTTATGTCCGACAAACAAATTTTCAAAAAGTTCCACACCTTTTTTTATAATCAGTGATTCCATAATCGCTCATCATTCCAAAACTCATTGTGGATTGCGAGGGTTTTCTATCTTAAATTGCAGCTAATGGATTAAGAGTCTATATTAATGGGGCAAAGGTCCATGTTTATTTAGCCAGTAGTGGGGCAATATAGGTTAAAACAAAAAACTGTCCAAGTGCGAGTAGGACTCACGCACAAATGGTTCCATACCATTATCGCAAAAAAATCACGTGTGTTGTATGGGAGCCCCACTTAAATATTTATTTTATTCTGTTTTTAGTATTTGTTGTTATAGCGACAACAGAAATACATCATCTTTGAACATTTCAACTGCCTAGCTATCACAGTTCGGATCGTGGAGTCTTAGTAATAGGGTCCCATTTTTACAATTTGGGTACGGAACCATAAAAAAGCAAACATTACTCACCTAAGTTCTTTGACAAACATCTTAAGCCTAGCACTGGGCTCTCTAGATGTAGTGATCATAATCTTTGGGTCTTCCACGCCCGCATATCTGTACTCATCATCTTGTGAGCTCTGGGTGTTTGCACCGCCACTGAAACTACCGATCACCGCTGCTCTTTCAGGACCTATAAAGTGTGCTTTGTTAGTTCGTTTCTGGTAATGTAATTTTAGTTGGAGTATATGGACATGCGAACCAAGATAAAGAAAAAAAGCAAGTATTTTGTAAGGCCAAGTATCTTCTAAAGTATGGGTAGAGTCTAGCATGCTCAATCCTAATTTTGGATATGATAGTGGCTAAAATACACTACTAATTATTGGAACTAAGCATGGTAATTCTCCATGAAAGGTGATAACACTTAGGTTATTATAGCATTTAGTAAACAAACAAAAATTCACGCCTAACCAAATATAAGGAATTTGAAACTTACCCTTATCTTCATAATCAATTCTTTTCTGTAAAGTAAGAGCTTCCTTCCGCAAATCTCCGTGGATAGGAATGTTTTCTTCCAAACACCGTTTCAGTTGGTCTTTTTTTGCTTGTATATTTTTTTGTTTGTCTTCTACAGACTTCCTGTACAAGTACTCGCGGCGCAAACGCGCCTGTCGTCGAAGCATTTTCAGTATTTATTGTATTTTAACTAATTTACAGCAATTAAATTAAATTGTATGATGAAAACAACACACGCTGAAGCAACTCGGTAAACTCGGTGAGAGAAATGTGATTGTGTCGATTGTGATGTGACATTTAGTGACAGCACCGCACGTGTTTATTTTGACATTGACAAGCCGCGTTTAGTTATTGGTAAAAAATTGAGATTAATTAAATATAAATCATAGATTTACAAAATAAAGACAATTTGAAACGTTAGGTTTATAATAAATAAAACCAGTTTGAAATGAACACTGTTGTCTTAAATCTAAATCATCTCAATATTTCGCAATTATCGCCGGAGAAACTAAACGTTGTGTGTTGATGCGTTCAGAAACAAACGCCTTTTTGACAGCTAATTGTAACTAACTATTACGTTCAGAAATAATAAGTTCTTCAAAACATTTTGTAAATCAAGCAAGACGAAAAAAGAAAAAGAGCGTCTTAACCAGTTCAAAAGATAAATTTTAGCATCATTAGATATAATTTAATTGAATAAAACTCACCATCATGATATTCTTCTACCACTAAGGTGTAATGAGGTTTTATGTCAATGTTGTGCTCTTTGAAAATATTAAACAAATCTTCCACCTCCTCTTTACAGTTGCGAGGACGTATGTTAAATAAATCTCCAGGTTTATAATTTAATTTAATGCCTTCTGCAGTCTCCATTGTTATCATTCTAACATCCTGAAAAGATTTATATACTTGTTACACCCCAATTATGTAAAATCTTATTTTGCAGACAACAAGTTATATACAGAAGTAACAGAAGATATACATAAATTAAACAGGAATACCATCAAGTAGTGATCCAAAATTAAATACGACCTTGAAATCAAGAGCGGAGTAACCAGGAATCAAAAAAATAGAGAGAATGATCTCTATGGAGTTCAAAGTTTAACCAATGCTATAAGTTGCCATATTAATATATCTTAAAACTCACCTGAAAATGAGTGTCCTTCGTAGTCCGTTCATTTTTCGTGACTTCCAATAGTGTAGCATCTACAAAACTGTCCTTCACACCTTTAGAAAAATATATATCTTCCGTCATACCATTACAAGTAACACCTTCTCTACATTTCTCTAGTGATACCTTCCATCGTGGAATGAAGGTAGTTTTGATATTATCTGTTTGTATATGAGGGTAGTATTGTTTTAATATTGATAGGTATTCTTTTAACCATGGGACCATTACTGCATCGTGTCCTAAGTCATGCTGGTAGTCGCAGAGTCCTGGAACAAGCATAGTTTTTTTTTTTTTTTACTTTTATAATGCCTAATTTTTAATTTGATTGGGATACAAAGTACTCATAATATTAACGTTAAAAATAATAGAAGGGAAATGTTTTTTAATCTAGATTATTTTACAAATGCTATGAATGTTTTAAAACTTAGATATTATTTTCTGGGATTGGCAAGGAAGGAAATGCTAATATTATCTACAAAATGCACCCAAGTGTTATGATAAAATGTAGTATTATATATATAATAGTCTTATCTATCAAATCTTACAAGCAACACTTCAGATAAGAAATGAATACAAATTCTAACACCCATTTCTTATATAATTTACTGCATTTCAATGACAATTTTGAGTAAATTCTTACCTATATCTAGCAATGGTGTTGCCCCCAACTGCATTAACCGCTTATGAAGCTTCTTTCCAGCGAAATTGAATTTTAAATACGATGAATCACCGAGGCCAAGCACCCCATATTTTAATCTCGCTAAAGAGTTAGATGGCAGGTTTTTTCGCAGAAGAAACTTCCAAAACCTCTTCATATTATCTGGTTCGTCACCCTGGCCAGACGTAGCACACACGAAAATAGCAAATTCTTCTTTTATGAGTCCAGAAATAGGATACTCATCCATAGCTTGAACCGGCCCACGAAATCCCAAGACCTTAGTTGTCCGCCATATTCTTTCAGCTATTTCTTGAGCCGTGTATGTTTGGCTGCCGTAAAGCACGAGAAGTCTGGGCGCTTCACTCATTCTAAAATATTCTAATTGAATAAATGGTAAAATTAAACAATCAAAACACAGTTATCAGCTGTTTGTTGACATTAGGTGACATCTCATAGCATTTGACAGTCCATATCGCGTCACAAAATAATACAGATAAAAATTATTCTGGTTTACGTCTCGTTCACTTCAGGCAATTTTACTGACAGTAAAAATATTTATCATCAATTATTAATGCTTTCAATTTAAAATGACCTTATGACCTGCTTGTTGATTAACTTAGATTCCAACAATATTTCACACGAATTCAAAATGATTATAGTAATATATCACAATACTGTAATAACAATACAAAAGATGACCTTGGATAGTTTTTTATTAGATACTTCTAAAGTATTTATTTTTGGACTGATACTGATATCATATTTGTCATGGACCAAGTGATTAATATGTGCACTATGTATAATGCCCGGGCATTATGCATCTAGTCAAGTCAAATCAGGCAATGTCGTGAATACTGATTTAAACTTCTATATTTATCACATTGTCTGGTCATTATGAATATTGCTACGTAACGGTTGGCCAATTCGATAATTATGGTTAAATTCCAAGAACGAGCGAAACGAACTCGGTATCTTAGGGCACGACAAGGATAGGTTCGGTTCGAAGGAGATGACGGGAGCTGAAGTGAACGAGCAAAGCGAGCGATCATCGACTTTGTTGCTTAATTAATAATCGTACTTACCTATTCTATATTAAAATCAATGTACAAATTAAAATAATTTAATAAAACACATGTTTTTATTACCCAGGCCCAATACGTGATGGGAATTATTCTGAGAGTCGGGTCAATTTAATTATTTCAATAGTTTTTTTATCTTATTGCCTACTCATATTGGGTATTTCTCAAATTGCCCGGCCATCATTAATAATGTCGTAATAATCCATTGGTCCATAACATATTGGCTATACTATATTTAAATTAGAAAAAGAGCAGTGGTGGCCCAGTGGTAACGGCCCCGACTTACGTATCGTGGGTTCGAACCCAAGAAAGCGCTTTAATTTGTGTTTATTTATTTCATCATTACTGCTGTACAACGGTGAAGGAAACATTAAGGTAAAACCAGGCATATCCTAAAACCAAAAATTCGAAAACATGACGTGACATCCACCAACCAGCACTGTGCCCGCGTCGTGGATTAAGGTTGCCTAGTCGGCGGCACGAACTATTTTGTGCGCGGGGTTAAAATGCATGCTATCTCATCTGACAACACGTGCGAAAGAGATAGATGCTGTGATGAGCAGTAAGAAGCTAGTTCGCGTACGAATTAGCACTTTTTCAAATTTGTAGCGAAAGGATGATGATTTAGGACGAAAACGAGCGCGCGAAACTTAAACAGACCTTTGGGAGTATGGATATCGTGTGAAACGACTAAATGTATATTTTCAAAATAAAATTATTTGCATTGTTGAACTAATAATCTGTCCCTGTATGGTGTCTGTTGTGCATTTTTCCTTCTTCATAAGCTATTTATTTCCGCCCAAAGATGCGTTAAATTTGTGTTAAAATATGGAACTTTCAACGCTCATAACTTTTCCATTCAGGGCTAGATAATGATGAGACAAATTGTTTTTTTTTTATATTGAACGTATATCGTCAAACAGTGGAGTACTCGCCAGACCACGTTTGTATGGAAGAATGATCGACTAGTGCAACCCCCTAAGGCCAATTCCCTCTTTTACAGAGAGGAGGCCTGGTGTCCCTGCAGTGAGAGAGTTAAAAGGCTGATAATGATAATTAAAATGAGATTTTGTTATAACCAAGTGCCCATCCGATAACTTAAAATTATTCGATTCATACGAGATGAAATCCGAAAAATCGAATACCAATCTTAACCGGGATAAACGTGATGCTATAATAAATCTCCAACCCCTTTGCATCCCCCGTTCAATACTATACCGCCCTCTCTATTGCACCTATCGAAAGTGACCTTCTGTCTCTTTCACATTTGGCGCACGGCAGTCTCGCGGCCCCAGTTGGCGGGCTAAGTCGCTCCGGCAGAAAAACCGCGGGAAACCGTTCAGTGAAGTGACTCTATAAAAATATATTTTAGTGAATTAAATTGAATATTTTAACACACCGAGATGTAAGTATTATTTTGATTAGTGTCCGTTGTGAATAATTTGCCGAATGACCCGGTTTTTATGGTAGAAAAAATGTTTAACCTTTGACATTTCCTTCTTTATGGGTATTTTTGTCGATTTTTATGAGAAAGACGAGTTTTAAGTAGATAATTTCAATAAGAGTAATTTAAGCACAAATAAAGTAGCTTTAAATCTGAAAAAGGGCGTCTTAAACTACGACTATAAATTGAAAACCAAAGTGCGAAAATTTTTGCTGGAATTACATGTCCAGACTTCCAGACTTAAACTTTATTTCATTAAAACAAATAAACGCTTGTCAAGAACTTCTTTAAGTGGCCATAAAAATTATATTGGAGTTTCAAATAATATTAAAATTTCAAATAATCTAGCAGCATGAGCAATCTGCTTATGACCTTAATCTGCAAACTCTATCCAACTAATAATTACGAATATTCGAATACTAATTGTAGCCTTGAACCTATTTATCTCGCTCAGATAGAAAATATCCAATAAGAGCAGATAAAAATTACATCAGCGCGAACGTGATTGACGATAACAATGATGAGTTCACGTCACAAATAATAAAAAAGCTCGGGCTAGCTTTGCAAATTTTCTGCACAGCCATTTTGTATCGATTATCCAACCCCTATTTAAATAAAGAACAAATAGATATTCTTTTCTCCGAACTTATTTGAACGCAATCTTTGAACGCAGCTTTTCCATTGAGTGTTCCATTTTCAAATAATTCTAAGAAATATTTTCTCGCGCCAAAAACTACGGTTCTTGCGTCAGACGAACACGTGGCGTCATCGATCTGCCTCCCTTTCTCACCCCTGTTCACAATTTCACCCCCGTCCCCCTACTAGGGGTACCGAGTATAACTCCAAAATGTCTTTTAACTTTGACCCCTAGCTGGCCCCGGACAATCGGTGCAGAGAATATTATATAAACTTATGTTATTTTTAGAGAGGTGATAAGCAATTATTCTGTGTTAATAAAAGTATCGACTTGCTGTATGATATTTGTTTGCATTAAAGTTATTCTATCGATCTGTTCATAACACTACTTAAAATATTTTTTGAACAAAGCATTAAGTCGTGTAAGTACCTACCTACTTAATTTTTAATCGAAATAAAATTAAATAACATAAAAATAGGGCGATTTTCCTCCCATTATTATTTTATTAGGATATCGGAAGTATAGTTAAAGCGATAAGAGCTTTCAGCCTACTTTCAGGGTCATCAGAGACCGAATATTTTCCTGCTTTCGTATCCTTGTGTATAATAACTATATAAATTGAATTATATTTTCGTAAATCTTCATGATAACTTTGTACAAAAATCCAGGCGGTCGTAAGTTTTGTAGGTAGGTAATTAAACAGATAAGTTCTAGTATCAAAGTTAATCTTGTCACTTCTGCGTCTGTAAAGTAACCCTTCAAATATCTTGAAGATCTTTGGATTGAAACTTACGACTTATTTATCAAACGCAACAAGTTCAATCTTTTTGCTTAACGAATTCGGGAAAGCAAAGGGCAAAGATTATATAGTAATACTCTCTCACTCTTTGCCCTGTGCCTAGCCGAATTTATTACAATATTAAGGCTCCAGACTTCCATATTTCTAAGCTCGTTCTCCTAACTTTCGTCACAGCTTCATTCAAGGCTTTTTCTAAGCTTTGTCGGGTCTCTGTAAGTGCTGGAGTCCCATACGCAAATTTTTATCCAGAATAATATATTTATTTATTTATTTACTCATTAATTATTATAACACCTTTACAGAGGCTTCCAAGGCGATGTTATAACACACATATAAAACATTAAAATACAATACATTAATCGTTACAATAAGGCTTTAATCATTATTTAAATGGTCAGACCTTTTTCAATTAAATTTTGCGCTACTTTGACGAATCTCGACAGGTTTTGGCAAAATATATCTTCCGATAACGTTACAGCATTTATCAAACGTATGACTCGCGTCATAGGGGAAGTTAGTCCTAGCCAACGGTACGTCTAACAGAGCGGGGCGGCGGCGCGCGCCCACGCACCCGTCCGGCGCGCACAGCCGCAGCGCCTCCAGCACCTCTGGGTGGTGCAACAAACCCAGCAGTACGCTAGCCACATAATTGACCAGCGCAACATCTCTTCTAACTGCCAGCCTGGTATATCCAACCATGCCCAGGACGAAAAGACTCGGGTACATGAGGGGAAAAAAGGGTAAACCCCATATTCTTTCAAATACAGAAACCTCGCAAACTTGTTTTGTATTTTTTCCAACATGAAGCTGTACTTTCCCTCATGAGGATTCCAAATAATAGCACTTGTTTCCAGGTGGCTCCGTACCAGTGCATTATACAAAACTTTTACAGCCGCCGTATCGCTAAAATCCTTACAGTTGTGTGGACAAGGCTACAGACGGAACCAAGCCTCTACATACACACTTGAGGACTGCACTGCGATATTTCTAAGCTCTTTTTCGTTGCTCTCGGCACGCATAATTTTGCATAGGTACTGGCTTCCGGATACAGACGGGTGCGACACTTTTCACAGAAATTATGTCTGAATATCCATTTTAGAATTTTTTTTATGCAAATGCAACGTTGACTTATTATCGCGCCGCACCAATCTGCAGGAGTCTTATCTAAATTGTAGTTTTCAATATTCTGATCGCTTCAAGTTTTTTTTCTATTTGACACTGAAAGCAAGTTATGTCCGCTGAAAGTACCTACTTAATAGATAAATGTTGATTGCATTCGAACGTTTCTTGTTGTGAATCACTGAAGCGGTTACTGAGACGATTTTCTTTTGTTAGTTTTAGATCTTTTTGTGTAAATACCTAAGTAGATGAGTCTCAATTTCATAAGTTGTAAAACTTCAAAGTGTTCTTTTGAAGTCAAAGTAAAATATATTTATTCAACTAGGCCATATACCCTCAGTTTCCCACCTTAAAATTATCGCAGAATTAATGTGACAAATTGTCAAGCACGCGTTAGCTGCTGTGATTGGCTGTCGAAAATTCATTCATCCAATCACAGCAGCTATCGTGTATTTGACAATTTGTCACATTAATTCTGCGATAATTTTAAGATGGGAAACTGAGGGTAAGTGGCACTTTTGAACGTCATTAAAATTTACAAGTAATAAAAGTTGATTCTACCGTAGTTCATTGATTTTCAATGCAAGCGCAAATCTTTCTCTTTCTCTCATACTCTGGTATAATTTTATTATTTAATAGCGGACGCCTCACGGTTTCACCCGCGTAGTTCCCGTTCCCGTGGGAATACAGGGATAAAAAGTAGCCTATGTCATCCGGGGATAGTGTAGCTTCCTAGCGGTGAAATATTTTTTGCAATCGGTCCAGCCGTTTCGTAGTCTGTAAGGAACATATATACATACATCATTTCTCTTTTATATACCAAAATAGATAATCATCTGGAATATTATACCGTTCAAATGGTAAAAGATTTTTTCAAATAAGTGTAGGTTAGGTTTAGTGGTGGGTAGACATTACCGTTACACTACAAGTCTGAATAAACTCTATGTACTACGGGCTCTCTCTTTAAAATGTTAGAAAGGATTAAGATGAGTATTTACATCAACTGTTAAAATCATAACTATAGACCAGGGGTGACCAAATGGCCGACCGTGGTCCGGATCCGGACCGCTGCGCTGCCTTATCAAAGATTAGATATTCCATCATCTTCATTTCAGCTGAAAGATGTCCACTGCTGTATAGGCTTCTCCTCCCTCACTAAGTGTCGCCATATTAACCGGTCCTGTGCGTGTTGCATCCAGATAGTTTCCAAGATGAACTTTCCGATGAACCTCTCTAAACTTCGGACGGATAATTCAAGGCATAACATTTTTCCCGTAAATTTTTGAAAAAAGGTATTGTAACTTACTTTTATTGATTACATTTGTTTACTAGTTAATACAAGTAAAATTTCAAAATTTAAACAACCCCCCGACACATTTATCTTGCGAAAACATCCCGATTCAAACAGTAAAACGCCCATAACTTTTGAACGGCTCAACCGATCTTATTCAATAATAGCTAAGAACACTCTCGACACAATCACCTTTTAAACAAAAAAAAAACTAAATCAAAATCGGTTCTCCGTATTGAGGCGCTATGATGCCACAGACAGACACACAGCAACACACGTCAAACTTATAACACCCCTCTTTTTCCGTCGGGGGTTAAAATATTTATAAGGTCGGGGAGGAGGGATAAGTGGCCTTACGGACCGCGACGGGCATATAATTTTTTATAAACGGACCCCAAATGAATGTAATTGGTGACCCCTGCTATAGACAGGTACTGTCTTTGGTTAACTGTGTCTGTCAGAGTTTTTTTAGGGTGTGCATCTTTAGCATACCTCTTCGAATGAGATAAGTTTTCTTTTGAATTTGTACAGAGATGAAATAACTTTGTTGACTTATGCAAAAAAACCGGCCAAGTGCGTGTCGTACTTCCGTACCAAACCGTAAAATCAAGTTGGTTGTAATGCGAATAATGAGGGCATTTCAAACAAAAAATCTGTTTTATTAATATATTGGTATTTGTTAGTATAATATATGTAATAATAAATATTATCACCAAATTTGAAATTCTTAGATCAATGGGAAGTTAAAAAAAAATACCGCACAAAATTTTATAAAAACAGCTGACTATGGTGATTCTCATTCATTTGATTTCCAATATTTTTGAAAAAAATAAATTGCATTTATCTACTCAACAAGTTCTAAACAACATGATGGGTGAGGTCAAAAAAAAGATCGCCCACTTTAAAATACTTTAATGACAATTTGTATGACTTTGGGTCAATAAGATGCTTATACTGTGAAAATTTGAAGACTGCAGCTCCAAACGTTTGGCTGTAAAACCTGAGTGACAGACGACGGACAGACAGACACGTGAGGGACAAGCAAGGGCACCGTTTGGACCCTTCAAGTACAGAACCCTAAAACGTATGAAAACTGAAAATAAAAGGTGCAAGACCCAGTGAAACTAGTTCGCTTAACGTATCGAGCATGTCGACTCTGACATGTTAGGTTCTATAATACTGGTCACGGATAAATTTAAAAAAGAGTTACCGCGGCCCTGGCTCAAGCAACTGAAGGAACACGGGTGGGTTTTAGTCAGTAAAAGTCTGACACGCCCTCCCGCTTCACCCAGAGCGGGAGAAGTCATAGGATGATTTGCCACCCAAAAAAAAGAAAAAAAAAGGTTCTATAATACTATTTATGAGACTTTGTAATTGTTTTGTATGAGTTATGGCCAGGAATACCTGGAATTTTGTATACCGGAATTTTGTATGGTTGACCTGGAATTTTGTATGGTTAGTCTTTGGCTTAAAGGCATCCCATAGTCCAGCAACGGCAAGACGATGTAATGTCTTCCTTGCCTAGAATTCAATCATCATATGCAGAGGAGTGATATTGAGGTATCTCTCAATCGCTGCCGTAGGTGTTCTCCTGAAAGCACTGTTGATGCCTAGACACACTGTTCTTTTTAACCTGGTGAGTGGCGCTTTGCACGAGGCAAGCTTTGTTCTTGGCCACCACACTATGCTGCCGTATGTGATAATAGATATTATCATTGTCCGGTACAGCCATCGTATCACTTTGCTAATAAGCTGGGGGGTTGCAAGTGCACCTCCCGACACCCATAATTTTGTTGCGTATAAACCATATACCTGATTATCTAGACTAGGGTCTATCATTGCATTTATCGCAGTCTCAGACAAATAAAATCTTTTATTTTTCTTGAAAAGAATTTTGCCTCTTACTTCAGATTGCACTTACGAACGTGAGAAGGGTTCTAACATATTTATTATGAAAGTAAGCTTTCATGATCTGAAAAATGTGTTTTGGTGCGAAAGATCTTTGCTACTGGGGTTGATGACCTAATGCATGGTCTGGAAAACGATCTAGTATCTGACTGCTTAGTTTCCCCAAAAAATTAAAACTGTCTCAAATCTTTTTATTAACCGACTTTCAAAAAAGGAGGAGGTTCTATGTTCGACTTCTTGTAAGTTTTTTTTTTTTTTGTAGATTTTCACCGATATCTCCGTCAATTGTGGACCGATTTTGAAAATTCCCTTTTTGTTTGATAGAGTATGTTCCGAAATTGGTCCCATTTTAATTTGGTGAAGATCTGATGAAGAACTTCGGAGATATACAACAGAACTCTTCAATAAATAACGGCAAATCTCTCGGGATTTCATAACATAACATCACGGCAGTACACTAGTAGAGGTACGCAGATGTGTACAGTTCACCTTGGTACACTCTCATTTCGCCGGCTATGTTCATGGTATTCGGGTAATCTATTCTGGCATTATAAGTACCTACCTTACTAAAGGCAAGTTGCTTAATAGGTAGAACTAAAAAGTGCAAAATAAAAAAACTTTTTTACAAAAAAATTCTTACCGACTTCCAACTAAAAACACTACAAAGTGAAAAATAACTTTCTTTTTCGAAGTCGGTGTCCTTAACGAAAAAAATTGGTACCTACCAAAGAATTCGAAAAAGAAAGTTATTTTTCACTTTGCAGTGTTTTTAGTTGGAAGTCAGTAGATTTTTTTTGTAAAAAAGTTTTTTCAAATATGATATCCCATTTGACTAACTCTAAAGCCATTGCATTGCGGTGATCATTGCCTGTATCCAGAAATCGACTCCCATGTCATCATCATCACCATTTCAGCCGAAAGACGTCCACTGCTGGACATAGGCCTCCCCCAAGCGTCGCTACACTGATCGGTCTTGTGCGTTTCGCATCTACCGGACGCCTTGACCAGGTCGTCGCTCCACGGGGAAGGAGGCCTTCCAACGCTGCGTCTTCCGGTACGCGGTCGCCACTCTAGAACTTTTCGGCCCATTTTTTGCAAGCAATGTGCCTGGCAATTCTTCGGGCTATGTGGGTAATTTTAATTCTGCTAGATATCTTTACATTAAAACTATCTACCATTCTTTTGATACATAGTAACCCTGGCCTTCGATATTTAACAAAACGACAAACTAATGGAACTTCTACAAAAACAGTATTGATCACTCCATTAACTGCACAATACAATATAAGCTCCCGATAAACTTTTCGACTGAAACCAAATCGTTTCCTGGTTGTTTACAATACCTCCCAGCAATACACCTAAGTCATGTCGTCATCTCACAATTGATGTTAACTGTTACAGTTTCAAATGCTTATGTAATAAGAATGGATATTTCATTATCAATCAATTTCAATTGCTGTGTGTGCAATTCATTTGGCAATGCTGTTTAATTTTTACCTTGGCCGCTGTTAAGGACGTTGTCGACTTCGACAGCTAGGCTAAGTCTTTGCCTGCAATGCTTCGTAAAAGTAAGTCCTTTCTAAAGAGTTGGTCTTTTGCTCGAAACGAACCTTCAACATACTAGGTATATTGTTTATATTGGATGTGGCCTGGTGGATTGTGGCCCATTATTTGTGAGGCTGTAAGCCTATATTTTTTTACCCGACTGCCGAAGGAGGGTAATGTGTTTATCAGTCTATGTATTTATGTATGTTCGTTCCTATGTGGCGTTCTAGAGACCAAACGCGTTGGCCGATTTTGATGATCTTTGTCAATCGATTCGTCTTAACCCTGCGAGTGTCACTGGCTACATTAAAATTGGAAAAGAAAAAAATGGCGGATTTTGGGCGCCATTTTGTGAAGGGATTATTTTTTTTCCTTCCAAATCGTGTAAACAAATATAGGGTTTTAAGAGGTGATTTCAAAAATATATAATACTTGTTTTTTAAATAATTCAAAAAAAAAAATACTAAAAAGTTGTTAATAAAAAAAAAAACATTTTTTGCAGTCGGGTTTATTTTAATTTTTTTATAAATTTTTTTATTGACTATATTTGTTAACATAGGTCTTACCTATAACAACATTTGTATAATAATCACAAGTACTCAAAACGGATGTTTGTGTCTCTGAATTGGCAGCAAGATCCTGCGCAGTAGCTATTTTTGTGTCAAAGTTGAAGGTGAAAATAGCGTTGTACAACTGTCTCTTTCACTCGCTTACGTTTGACAAATCATTCTATCTCGCTTACTCTATGCAGTATACTCGATGACAAACAGTGTCTTGGTTGACAGAGCTAACTTCAGAGACACAAAGATCTGCTGTGACCACTATATGTGTGAACTAGCTTTTGCCCGCGACTTCGTTCGCGTGGAATAGTGACTTCTGATGCCGACTCTTGACCAATAGATGGCGCTGTATGTCCGGAATAAATTTTATTTTATATTTTATTTTTTGTAATAAAAACTATCCTATGTCCATTCTCAAGTTCCAAACTATGTCTGTACCAAATTTCACACAAATCGGTTCAGTAGTTTAGGCGTGAAGCAAAGACAGACAGACAGACAGACAGAGTTACTTTCGCATTTATAATATTAGTAGGGACTAGTAGGGATGAATAAATAAATCTAAACCACCTGCACATATTGTTAGCTGTGCCACATATCTTAGAAGTTTTGGTTCTATAATATTTTTTCTTACGTTATTTTTCGTTTTCCTTTACCGTTCTGAGAGTAGTGCTTTGCAAGTTTATTTTCCTCAATATAATGAACCCAACATTTTATCTGTATCCTCAATTACCGACCTATTGTATTTTAATTACATAAAAAATACTTTATTTTTAATCAACCCAAACTTAATCGGCAGTTTCGACTTGGAGTATACAAAATTGATGCCTAATTAATGAGGAAAGGAAAACCACTCCGTTTCATTTTCTATTAAATTGTATGCCGTTGCTTATGTAGGCTAATCTTATACAAACTACGTGCATTATTTATTTATTTATTTATTTAAACTTCATGTACAATGGTGATACATAGGCGGACTTAATGCAGCAAGGCATTCTCTACCAGTCAACCTTTGGGTTAAAAAGGACACAACAGTGGTAGGAGTACAAAAATAAAATAAAATGAACAATAATTAAAATCAGATATTAATAAACAATTTAACTAATAAAATACATAAATAATTACTAAAACAATAGACTAATAAATATTATAATAAATACCATATCATTATTTATTCTAAATGAAACAGAAATTTAAATATAATAACTATGACGAAGACCGAGCTATGTGAGAGAGGACAAGTAATATTTCCGGATTCTACGCTTAAATGAAAATTTACTCTTTTTTTTTTTTGATATAAATCAGTATTTATTAATAATTAATTTTTAGTTAATTTTAATCTTTTTCTAATAAAAATTTAACTGATCGCTGTCTGTTTATATGTGCGTTTGTGCGCGCTAATGCAGGTATGTACCTAAGTCAGTTTCGTTCTCGCCAAACTTCTGGGCCACCCTGAAGTTGCCTTTCCGATGCGCAAGGCACGAAACGGTGCTGTTTATGTATGAGATTTTCGACTGCGCAGCCATTGTAGCCAACTTCAGGGCGGCCAAGAAGTTTGGCGAGGACTATACAAAGATACTTATATACATAAAAAATATATATATTACTGCTAAAATCATAACCCTTCCTTTTGGCTTCGCCGTAGTCGGGTAAAAAGTCATAATTATAGCACTCATCACATCTTGGTAATTCTAAGCATTTTTTACAACTCAAAGGCCTTGGCAACGCGACGCCACTCTCTGTTAACTCAAAGGCCTTGGTAACGCGACGCCACTCTCTGTTAACTCAAAGGCCTTGGCAACGCGACGCCACTCTCTGTTAACTCAAAGGCCTTGGCAACGCGACGCCACTCTCTGTTAACTCAAAGGCCTTGGTAACGCGACGCCACTCTCTGTTAACTCAAAGGCCTTGGCAACGCGACGCCACTCTCTGTTAACTCAAAGGCCTTGGCAACGCGACGCCACTCTCTGTTAACTCAAAGGCCTTGGTAACGCGACGCCACTCTCTGTTAACTCAAAGGCCTTGGCAACGCGACGCCACTCTCTGTTAACGCCTATAAATTCAATGAATTTGGATTGACAC
Organism: Orthosia cruda; assembly: GCA_964057195.1. Lineage (NCBI taxonomy): Eukaryota > Metazoa > Arthropoda > Insecta > Lepidoptera > Noctuidae > Orthosia > Orthosia cruda. Next base: position 3,995,377 of record OZ059827.1, read on the forward strand.
TATTGTCTATTGGATCTCGTGACTTTTTATAGTCTAACGCCGGGTAGAAGTTACCGATAACGTATCGTTTTACTTACCAATCGTGGCCATACTCTACCGTACCCTGTTGAACCAACTAGATAAATCTATCTGCCTAGCCTTTTTCCAACTATGTTGGGGTCGGCTTCCAGTCTAACCGGATTCAGCTGAGTACCAGTGTTTTACATGGAGCGACTGCCTATCTGACCTCCACAACCCAGTAACTGGATAACACGATACCCCTTGGCTAGACTGGTGTCAGATATCAAGCTTCTGACTACTGGTACCGACTGTCAAAGATCTTCAAATGACAGCCGGGACCAACGGCTTAACGTGATTTCCGAGGTACGGAGGAAACTATGTTGAAATGGTCACCCATCCATAGACCGACCTCGTCAAGCGTTGCTTAACCTTGAAGATCGACCCGTGCGGCTGTTTACGTGTATTTAGCCACGAGCTCCTCTTTGAAATCACTAGATAACGGGATAACAACTATCCTATGTTCTTCCTAGGGTCTTAAACTATCCCCATACCAAATTTCATATAAATCTGTTCAGCCGTTTAGTCGTGAAAAGGTAACAAACAAATAAACATACAGAGTTACTATCACATTTATAATATTACCTAGCTTCTGCCTGCGGCATTGCCCGCGTGAATGTCGAAATGTATCCCAAAGGGAACATATTCCTGGTATACAAAGTATCCTATGTGCTATACCAGACTATAATCTATCTCTGTGCCAAATTTCATCCAGATCCGTCCAGCAGTTTGTACGTGAAGCAGTAACAGGCATACAATCACACATATTTACAAACGTTCGCCTTTATAATATTTGTGTGATGTGATGTGATATGGATAGGTACTATATAAATGTATATTTCGAATATTCAGTATACAGTTTTGACGTCTCTACGATTTTATTATATGTATAGTTAATAGGTAACTGAAGTACACTTGTTGTTGCATTGATCGGAAGTTTTCGATAATCTATGATGGCCCTACAGCTGCCCCAGTGACCTAGCCGTGCACACTATCGATTGTGGTGGCTAGCCAAACTGGCTGCCAACATTTGGAAGAGTCGAGCCTACTGCAGCTACACATATCATTCTCGCCAAACTTCTTGTCCATCCTGAAGTTAGCTACAATGGCTACTCCTCACGTCGTGTTCCTCATTACTGAGGGTCGTGATTCCCCTGTTGTCGAGGAAGCAACTTTTCCTTCACTAATTTGCGCCATCTATTCCTGTCTTTTGCGTCGTGGAGAGCATCGTGCAGTTTGGTGTTCAACGATGAGCGGACTTGGTCTGACCATCTTATTGGACTGCGACCTCTAGGACGTTTCCCTTCAATTATTGCCAGAAATCATCAGCTGTTCTAGGTTGTTTCCATCCTTTCTGGCGATGTGACCAAAGAACTCGAATATCCTACGAAGGCAGATCGTGGACAGTCTGATCTTAATATTCAGTTCGCGTAGGATGGAGTCGTTGGTGCGAAGGGCGGTCCAAGGGATTTTCATCATCTTTCTCCATCACCACATCTCAAACGCATCTATGCGGTCACGGTCAGCTTTCTTTAAGTCCACGTTTCGGCCCCGTAACTAAAGATTGAGAACACTAGTTAGACTGAACAGGCATCTTCTGGGTAAGCTCACTCCATCGTCGACTTTGTCTCTGTCACCTCTGACCTAGACTAGAGTCAAGAGGAAACCCAAAAAAAAAAAAAAACACTTTCGTCTTACGTGAAATATTTTCTGCAATTGGCTTTCTTTTTAGCCATCCCTGTACGCCTTCCTATATCCTTCTATTTTAGCAAAGATAATGCCTATATTCTTCAGATGTCCTATTTTGTGAAAGTGAAAGATAGAAGGAAAAGGGTGTGGAAAGGGGTCAGGCCCAGTCTTCGATTGTCCAGCGTTCTATCTGAAACGAGTAGGGCTGAGTTGATGACGGGCGGGCACTGCGCGGCGTCCAGTCTCTAGACTGCTATCTTTTTTAGGGTTCCGTACCCAAAGGGTAAAAACGGGACCCTATAGCTAGGACTCCGCGGTCCGTCTATCTGTCTGTCTGTCCGTCTGTCACCAGGCTGTATCTCATGAACCGTGATGCAATTTTCACAGATGATGTATTTCTGTTGCCGCTAAATACTAAAAACAGAATAAAATAAATATTTAAGTGGGGCTCCCATACAACAAACATGTTTTATTGCCGTTTTTTGCGATAATGGTACGGAACTTTTCGTGCGCAAGTCCGATTCGCACTTGGCCGGTTTTCTTTGACCCACCTCCTCTCACGGAGTGGACGTTTGTGTCCAAACAGTGGAAACACTAATTACCTAGAATTAACAAATAAAACAGCAAATTGATTGCTTTTAAGTTTTACCCGACTGCCGAAGGAGGGTAATGTGTTTATCAGTCTATGCAGTGCAGTCGGAGGATACATCTGGTTTTGGTCAGCCAGCTCGCGTATATGTATCCTCCGAGTGCACAGCATAATTTTCTTCTTGTTTACATCTTTTTAGTTCGCTTTTTAAGCAGTCGGGTTTTTAGATTTTTTTAATTAACTTTTTTTTTAATTCAAGTATTTAATTTACTAGGTATTTTTTATTTAACCTGGGGGCTGACCACAAGTTCTTAGAGTAAGGTTATTTTGAGATCGAGTAAGTGACAGATGTATACACTTCATATACATCTGTCCCTTACTCGATCTCAAAATAACCTTACTCTAAGAGCTTGTGGTCACCCCCCTGATCACATGAACCAACTAAACTCATAATCCGACTTAAATGTAGGTACTGTACCTATAAATAAATATAGATATTATGTGTTCTATAGTTTGTAATCTGTTTGTTGGGCATTTCATTTGCATTTTATTTTATTAATTACCGGGTATTGAGGAGACGGCCTTGTGAGTCTGATAAAGCCTTTAATTGACCTTTTTCTCCTATCAGTTATTTCACTTTCACTTATGTCTGGTCCTTGATCCTAGGCACAGTATAAATATTGACGAACAGTACGGAAACTACCTACAAACGCTCGAAACGGCACACTCACTCAAACATGCGGTCATGCGCACCGACGAGACCCCTAAGCAGCGTCCGCGGTGCTGTCAATAGTGCGAGCAGTGCGAGCTGCGAGTTTGCCGTTTCGAGCGTTTGTAGGTAAGTAGTATCCATACTGTTTGTATATTTATACTGTGTCCCAGGTTCATTAAAAAGTGAAGTATAAGGAAATATCTTGCATTGAATTCACGTGATTTACTTCCTGCAAAATTCTTGTTTTTACCGAAATGGTCATATAATTATGGCCACTAATTCTTTATTATTTTTATTGGAGAGTGATTCTGGTAAATTTTAACTGTAGTTGAGTTAAACTAATTGCTTTTCGTAATAACACACCACATAGCTCTAGCGCAGACTGTTAGATATCACACTTTGAATTATTGGTTCTGGATCAGTAAGCCTTGGCCCAGCTGTGGGACTGTTACAGGCTGGTATTATTGCAGTGCCACCTGGGTGCAATGCAAACTTCAACCCCACGACCTCGTTGCAATGGCAATATTGCGAGTTGGTAAGGGCCGTCCATTAATCACGTGATATTTTTTAGCATTTTTTAACCGCCTCCCTACTCCTTGGTGATACGTGGTGAGGTTTAAGAGTAACTCCCAGCACCCAAAATCACTTGTATTTTTTACTAAAGATAAAAAAAGATATACTTTTTTTAAATATTATCATTAAATACCATGAAATTAAGGACCATGACAAAAATGTCTAGACAGGAGGGTTGCAGGTTGTTTTAGACTGGCATAAAAATAATATTACACGCGGTCACGCGCTATAACACTGCACGCCGCTTTTCGGTTTAGAAATCGCGCGTTTGACGACAAAATAAATACACGTGATATCTTACTACACCACCTTGTGATATTCCGTGATTTTTGCAAAATCAAAAATCAAAATCATTTTTTTTATTTTACATAGGCCTACATGGGCACTTATAAAACGTCGACAAAAGGTGCACGGTTCGGGTTGGTCGTTTCCTATGGAGAAGAACCGGCAAGAAACTCCATGGTTACTCTTTTAGAAATTGCTAAACCCCCACCCCCCCTTTCAAGTATCACGTGATTAATGGACGTTCCCTAAACAGTGGTTTCAAAAATTAATTAAAATAATTATATGCTGTTAAATATAGCACTGGTTTACCTACGTCAGGCACCGAGTTTTTTTTTACTCAGGCCGTTAAAAGGCGACGAAGCGTAAATACGTTGTTAGGCATCTTTACATCGTAATCGTTTTAGCTTGTGAGTCATTGAACAATTAGACCCACATTAAGCAAGGCTTTTTGACAGAAAAGTCCTTTTCGTAAAAGGTGAAAAAATAACATGAAAGACTTCGGTATCCTGGATTTGGTAGTTTGCAGACTTTTGGAGCTTTTCAGTGGCGTCTGATTAGGAATCTTGCTCCCAAGACACGTAAAATATTTGGGCTTTGCCTTACCAGCCCTTTTTTAGGGTTCCGTACCTCAAAAGGTAAAAAAGGAACCCTTATAGATCACTTTCTATGATATTTACCATGTATATTTTGTTTTTGGTTGAGAGTTCGATATTTGATTTATTGTGACCATGTCAGCTCAAAAACTTATATCACTTTCTTGCCCGTCTGTCTGTCTGTCCGTCTGTCCGTGTGTCACCACCGATTTTCTCAGGAACGGGTGGACCTAGCAAGTTCAAATTTATACAAGATACTGAAGCCTATTGTCCCTATTAGGTGTATACAAATCAAGGTCCTGAGTCAATACGATAAAAAAAAGATATGGGCAAATTTAGATTTTAGGTAAAACTTGTAAGTACCAAAATGTACCTTAATTTTCAACTTTTTTTATTTTTCTGATTTTTCCCTTTACTTGTGCTATAAGACCTTGCTTTTAACCAAAATTGACAATTCTAGGTCATCCGGAAGTACCTATATAGTATCGGTTTTGGATCGAAAACCTATATGGTAGTTCCCGTTGACCGTTACCTAATTATGTGGGTGAATGTATCTGTTTGTACGGTACCCTCGGTGCGCGAGTCCGACTTACACTTGACAGGTTTTTATTTATCTTTGTGTTGATGATTCCTTTTGAATAAGGTTAGGTTATATCAAAATTTATGCTTTGTCAAAATTGGTCACCTATTGGTACCTTATGCTTCCCTGGGTAGGTATAATTCAACCAAATATTTCTTGTAATGGGGATTAAGAAAAATATATTCAAATTATTTGGGAAAGACAGTAGCTAGCTTTGCTGCTCACAAAAAAATGCGTTCACGAAGCCTACGGAGTTCCTATTTGTATGTACATGGAGAAATTATCAAAGTGAGTAGATATAAGGAGACGTCCTAGCTAGAAGAACGTAGACTTATCTTATTGATGCTGTTCTTGAGACAAGTCAGAGGTACGTAGAATTCGCAACTGGCCTGGATTTGCAGAGATAGGAACCTTTTTGGTCTCTCTTCTTTTTTTAAAGTTTTGTTTATATATTTTTGTTTTTTTCCTTGTTACTTTCCATAAAGGAGGATGTACTATGTTCGACTTTATCATATTAGTAGTATTTTTTTGTTTATTGTCATCGATATTACCGTCAATTGTGGACCAATTTTTTATTTCTTTGTCTTTTTTCGGAAGTTGGTCACATTTTAATTTGGTGAAGATTTGATGAAGAATTTCGGCAATATACAATATAACTCTTCAATAAATAACGGCAAATCTCTCGGGATTGCTGCAATCGCATGTCTGTTTATTGTTTATACCATTTCATAACATAACATCACGCCAGTACATTAAAAAGGGGTACGCAGATGTGTACAGTTCACCTTGTTAAACTCTCATTTCACCGGTTATGTTCAAGTTTCATGATATTCGGGTAATCTATTCTGGCAATATAGGTAACTTACTAAAAAGTGAAAATAAAAAAAAAACTTCTTTACAAAAAAATACTACCGTGTCTAGACACGGTGTCTTTGGTTGGTCCAATTTTTTTGCGTTATGGACACCGATTTCCAAAAAGAAAGTTATTTTTCACTTTGTAGTTTTTTTATTTGGAAGTCGGTAGTATTTTTGTGTACAAGAGTTTTTTTTCATGTCATAATCGCAACAGGTAGTAGTTTCTGTAGTCAGTTTTATCCATAGGAAAAAGGCATGCGTTTAAATTGAATCACAATAATATAATTAGGTACTTTTTAGTAGACCCCTTTATCCCCATATTCGCGAAAAGCATTCCATAGACCATCAGCTCCATGTTTGCCGATAATCGTCGCACTGTTGATATATGTATAAGGGTCGTTTGGCAATAGCACCGGCTTATGACGTCAATGCCCCTATCTCTATGTACCTTGTACATAAGGTGCCTGTGTGTGCACAGTTTGGCGGCGCCTGTAAGACCTGTGACATGATTGAAGGACAAACATTGCAATATTTTTACCCGACTGCCGAAGGAGGGTTATGTGTTTTTCAGTCTATGTATGTATGTTTGTTCCTATGTGGCGTTCTACAGACCAAACGCGTTGGCCGATTTTGATGATTATGACGTCAATCGATTCGCCTTAACCCTGCGAGATTTACTGGCCACATTAAAATTGAAAAATGGAAAAATGGCGGATTTTGGACGCCATATTGTGGGGGACCAAATTTTTTTTTCTTCGAGACCCATCTTGTGGGGTATCAAAATAAAGGATTTTAAGAGGTGATTTCAAAAATATTTAACACTTATATGTTGAAATATAAATAACTTTAAAAAAAAAAACATGATTTTAGAAAGAAAGAAAGAAAAATATTTATTTGTGACCCGCACAGGAGACTCGAGAAATATGTATAAAATTAAACAATAATAAAAAAAAACAAGTGCGAGACCAAAACGGCTACTATCTCAGCTACGAGTAGTTATGCTATTTTCTTCTTGTTTACGTCTGTTTAGTTCGCTTCTCAAGCAGTCGGGTTTTTTGTTTTGTTTTATTAGGAGTAAAGCCTGCAGGGAGGCGGTGCGACAGTGTCACCACCACAGATCTAAATCTAACTAGATGACGCGATTGTATGTACTCCGCGCGACAAAAATCGGAGTAAAATTACGAGAGCTTTTCATTTAGCATTATCGGCACCGGGAAGTATTCCATGAAGCACACCCAAACGAAGCACACCCAGACGAAGCACACCTAAAGTATTCCACTAAGCACACCCGTAGGTGGGCTTCAAATAAAAATTTAAACTAATTAATTTTCTGTTCCACGTAGCACACTTACGAATATCACTCGCATAGTGCGGGGTCTAAGAAATAAAAATTTCGATAGGAGGAAATATTTATTATTTAAAAGACTAAGGGCCGATTTTTCAATCCACAGATAAACAGTTAGATAGTACTTATTAGAGAGATAACGAAATATTGCATTTTTCAATCTTTTTTTTTTTACCCACTATGCGAGCAATATTCGTAGGTGTGCTTCGTGGAATAGGAAATTAATTATTTTAAATTTTTATTTGAAGCCCACCTACGGGTGTGCTTAGTGGCATACTTTAGGTGTGCTTCGTCTGGGTGTGCTTTGTTTGGGTGTGCTTCATGGAATACCTCGGCACCGGAAAGCCACCGATATCTAGAAAAATGCCTAATTATGCCATATTGAACTGTAAAGACTGTGTAGGAAAAGTTGGCCGAGGCATTGGAAATGTTTTTTTTCATTGGTAAGTAAATTTTTAATATGAGTGTGAAAAAGTGGCACGCTTGGTTTTCATATAGATGGAGGGACTTGCGTTATCTAGTAAGTTTTATGAACGGATACGTAAGAAAATGCATTTAGTTAGAAAAAACTTACCGGAACACAAAAAGATTTAAAAAAAAATATTTGTGATAAAAGTCTTTAAGCTTGTTCGAGACGATGATAGTCGCCAACGACCTCGCGCACTCGTTTCACATCCGCGCGACCCAAAATTCAGTAGATTTTCGTACTTTCCTTATTATTCTATGATTTAAAAAAAAGGTTGAGATCAAAATGTAGATAATTGAATTGTCTTGGAGATGGTGAAAATTTCATTAAAATACGCCCGGCGGTTTTGGTGCGATTGTCTTTTTTTTGTCCGTGTTAGTTGTTAACTTAACAAATTAATTACATTATATTTTACGAATAAAACTCAAAATGTTCATAAATCAAATTATTAAGAATTGTAATTTTTTTTTTGTTATTATTTTTACTAGTTTCCAAAAAGTGATGACATAGCCGTTTCGACGTGAATCTCATGTTAAAAACAGCTTCTGAGAGTTATGGGGGTGACCATAAGTTCTTAGAGGAAGGTTATTTTGAGTGGGCGTAAGGGACAGATGCATGTGACTTGTATACATCTGTCCTTTTTTTACAGTTGAACTATGATAGTTTTGTCACGTTAGGGTTCGGGGGAGGCTCTACCATTCCTTTATCTACTTCAAATTGACGGGTATCATCATCATCCTTCAAATTGACGGGTATCATCATCATCATATCAGCCGAAAGACGTCCACTGCTGGACATAGGCCTTCCCCAAGCGTCGCCACTTTGACCGGTCCCGTGCGTCCCGCAACCAGCGTATCCCTGCAACCTTCACCAGGTCATCGGTCCACCTGGTGGGAGGCCTTCCAACGTAACGTCTTCCGGTTCGCGGTCCGTTCTGCGAGCAATGTGCCCTGCCCACTGCCACTTAAGTTTGGCAATTCTTCGGGCTATGTCGGTAACCCTGGTTCTCTTGCGGATATCTACATTTCTGATTCGATCACGCAAGGAAACTCCGGGTATTGACGGGTATACACAGAACAATTTCTATGAAATATATTTGTCTCATTGTTGTCGCATTATAGCGGCTCTCGGCGAGAAAGTAAATTCATAATAATCATATTTATTGATATTTGCAAGAAGGTTGTCTAATAAAACCACGGGTAACCTATATTCGGAGCGTTATTGGCGGAATCGATCATCATTTGACTGGCCCTACCTCTATTTATTTGGTGTCAGCTCAGTATGCAATGATGTTCTAGTAAACAGATATGTTATGAACTTGCGCATTGTGAAGACTCGAATACGTCATAATTGTGACGTATCATCTTTAGTCTTATGTCACGCATGGCCACGAGCGATAGGCTTTGTTGAAACATAAAAATATAATTAAAAAATGCCATCGTGTTTACTTAGAAAGTGTACCAATTATGATACCAAAGTACATAAAACACAAGGGATCTCGTACCTTATATGTAAGTACGCAAAACACCTCAATTAACAATTTTTTTTTCCTAATATTCTGATATTTGTGGGTTAGAAAAAAGAAAGAGATGGTAAAAACTTTGGTGGCCAGAATAATTTTTGTTTACATTCACGCGCAAGTAACAAACACTAGCTGTCTCTTTTTTCTTGTTGGTTTTGACATGCCATCCCTTTTGCATGATTTCGACTTGTAGTGAAATGTCAGATGAATGAAAAGTGTGTATGTGTGCTGCCGCTGCTGCGCGGAACACTTTTTTCGATTATTTTGTGAGTGTATAACGTATCTTTTTATTAGAATATCATTGTCAGTATGTGTCTATTCTATAATAACCATATAATATAGTCTCTGTTAGCCTTCATCTTATTGTTTATAGTTCATAACATAGCATAGTCTGCTTATTATGTTCCTACTGCTGGAACACAAGCCCCCTATCTTAGACTACTCACACGTGGTGAATTGGTAGGAGTCACTGTCACAAGTCTACGAAGTTTTTCTTCCAGAACATGCGGCAGGCTTATTACGTAAGAAATAGCAATCAGCAATCATTGCGCGATCAAACGCTTTATGTCATAAAAGTTGGAATTATCTAGTATCTATGGTAGGACCTACACAATCGTTTGCTAATCGCTCGCTGTTTGTCAAATGCACTTATTTCTAAAAAAACCGGCCAAGTGCGAGTCGGACTCACGCACCGAGGGTTCCGTACAAACCTCAGCTTAAAGGTATTATAGACCTGAGTATTTGATATGAATTTCAATTTAATACCTCTACGCGTTCATGAGGAAAGGGGTCTTGACTGATAGACAGACGGACGGACATAACCCAATCAAACTACTGAGATTTTCTATAGTGGCCACCTTTACCCACCTTACGGTATAAAAAGGCGGCACACTATACCAGGCAACCCAGACGGACGGACAGACGGACGGACAACAAAGTGATCCTATAAGGGTTCCTTTTTTCTCCTTTTAAGGTACGGAACCCTAAAAACCGCCAAAAGCTACTTCTGTATTGAAGAATAATTATTGCGCAAAAATCGCTATTGTTTTGCTCTTGCAAGATACGTAATATTTATAAGCTTGCCGGTTTCCTCACGATGTTTTCCTTCACTGTTTTGAGAGCTGTTGGGATGAAGAAAATACACAAAGTAAAGTGCCTGCTTGGTTTCGACCTCTTAAGTCGAGGCCTTCACCACTAGGCCACCACTGTTAATTCTCTCAGTGTTCATTGCCTCCTACAATAATATATTTTTTGCCAACGCAGAGCTGTTGTAAATCATCTTACCAAGATGATGAGGCAAGAAATATGCAGCAGAGGTAAAGGAGGATTTCTTGAAAATTGGCGGAGAAGAAGTATTTTATTTAAACTGTATCTAAAAAGGAAAATAATTTTTATCTAGATAACCCTTAGATAACCTAAAAATATTATTTAAAAAGAAAGAAAAACAATTTATTAGTGGCACAGGAGACACGAGAGATAAGCAGACAAAAAAAAAATTATAATAGAAAAATAAAACCTCGTGCGAGACCAAAAAGGCTCCTATCTCAGCATGTGCAGCGATATCCAAGGAAAAAATAACACTGCGCTGATATTCCAAACGGATTTTTTAAATGAGTGAAGTTGTCGACTTTATTGCTTCTAAACAAATTAGTTACTAATATGTGGGCACTTCCAACGTAAGTGAATTAGGCAGGAAGCCTCTTCAGTGCACTTATGAATTCAATCCACGGTTTCCGCTGTGTCAAATCTTTTATGCTCTAGAATTTTCCGACTGGTTTTAAATTATTTTTCTGCTATGCCAGCTATTCTTCTTTTCAGCTCTTCAAATTGTATCAGACCAGAGGCTCTAAATATGTGAGATTCTAACAACGAAAGCGTCGCCAAAAAGTCACAAATGTATGACATTTTTTAATTTTTTTTTTATTCTTATTAGGCTCGCGCTTGACCACTATCTCACCTGATGGTAAGCGATGATGTGGTCGACGGTGTAACACGCTTGCCTAGAAGTAACCTATTCACTCTTGACTTAAAGACCCCGAGGTTGTAGCTATCTGGAAACACGGACTCCGGCAGGGAATTCCACTCCTTAGCCGTACGCGGGATGTCCACCATGTAGCGATGGCGCATCGCCGTACGTCTTGTAGTGCGATGATGAAACGGGCTAGGTGGAATCAGATCATGCAATTCCATGCCACAAAAAAGCCGCTTATTTACTTTGTGCCATGCCAAGCGCTATCGAAATGTCACGTGATCATGACCTTACATTTTGGCATTTCGTTCGACCTTCGCTATTGTCTCCTCGTATTCCTTTTCTGTCCTCCAGACGATCTCACACCCTAGAAGACCTCAACAGCGTTAGTTATCCAGCAGGACAACAGAGGCACAGCCAAGTCTCAATGATGTTTTTATCATCATGTAAAAATATGAAGTACCCTACTTCATGGTCCTTTCTCAGTGTCTTCGTTACGCAAGATGATCTGAATGCCGATCGACAGAGCCGAAGTGAGGGACCCTCAAGGAGTGGGCAATAATTAAGGTTAATAATTACAAAACAGCCATAAACATTGTCTAGAGACCTGCTAGAGACTCAGTATGACCTGACACTTATTGTTGGCAATTTTCATTAACGATCTTAGGACCCAAGATCCCCCCCCCCCCCCCCCATCAAAGCATCAAACAAATTAAAATCACCTTAAATTGATCCACATTTCGAGTTTCAAAATAAAATCTTTACAAAATCCTCCCCTAAGTTGGCACCAATACGCGACACAATGTGGCGTCCCCCTATGTCCACTGCACACTGCTTTCAGTTAGGGCTCCATTCCCTTTGATAGATCTAGGCCAAGGACGCCTGCTTTAGCAGATGTGTCGTTGTTTGTAAATGAGACGAGCGAGTAACGTAGGGGAAAGTGTGACTCTATATATTCTGAATTTCTGACAGGATTTTAAAAATAGGCTCGAGAAGTGCTTATTATAGAAATGTTCCAATGAGTTAAGGTCTTTAGAAACTTTAACATTAAACTTGATATGTATGTCTAAAACGGGGTGATTACAGCAATGACGATAAAAAGTATGGAAGAAGACAGTTGTTGAATCTGTATTCAGGCAGGCCTGTGCCTGCGGATCACAAGCCAAGAGGCAACACTGGGGGCCATGAGCAATGATGCGACTCTTGGATCCTACAAGGATTATACCCGCGAAACCGCGATACGCGGCAGCGGTAACTAGGGGTTTGTTCTTTGAGATACCAATTCCTGTATAAGTGGAAAGAGATACAAGCATACACAACTTACTGCTATAACTCACATTTGTCCCCGTGGTGATCTCCTGGTCTCGTTCAATCCCGTGTCCGGTCGGGGGTTATAGGAGGAAAATATATATAATAGTTTGGGATAACCGACATGGTATGGCACGGGCAACTCACAGTACCACTCGCGGATAGCGAACGTAATTTTGAATAAAGATGGGTTGGCTATATACCAATTTCAACAAAATTAAATCAAGACCCACGTTTACGTCTCGCGATATCAATGACAATTCTTCAAGTTCTGTCAACGTCAACCCAAACAAAAATTATTAATATCGATGACAGCGAGTTGACACAGTGTTGCATCAAAATAACAAAAAAATACGAAACATTTATTGGTTTCGAACAGCAGACATGATGCGTCAATCACAAATGAATTTGGAAAAGAGCAGAAGAATGGTTATGATCGAACGAAGGCAGTTACAGAGATCTTTAACGGCAAAAATATAAATGCAAATTCTAGTCATAGGCGTACCTAGTTTATGTTTAACCACTGACGGCAAAATAGAGATGTTATCAGTTTGCATTTTAGCTCCTAAAGGGATGAACCGATTTAGCTTAACCGACAAAAGAGGGCAATCCGCGCAATCTATAAAATGGGTCCTCGCGAGTCTCTCAGAGAAAAATTTAAAGAGATCGATATACTGACTCTACCTTCACTTTATATTTTGGAATGTATTTTGTATGTCCGTAAAAATTGTTATGAGGTGTTAAAACTGCGGGTGGGCTGTGATACTCATATATTCAACAATACATGACTGCGTGGTAATCTCTTTAAAAGTACATATTAAAATCACTATATGTTTCACAGGCGAATACACTATATGATGTGTCGACGTGGTTGACACACCAGTCCTCAATTTAAAAAACCTGACACATGCATTTGATTGTAAATAAGAATAAACTTAATACATTCTGTATAGCCAGAACTTAATGAGTTTTGCTAACTAAAACCTCATTCCAACACACCCCCTCAATCAAATGCACATGCTAAAACAGTTACATCTACACAAACACCTTGCATAACCTAAAGTTTCAAAAACATTTCTATTAGCACCCTGTATATAATAAATTTCAGCAACCTGTATATTATAAACTTCAACAACATTTTAGAAACCCCAAACTGCCTTTAAATAACATCATAAACCTACACTCATTAACATTAATATAAGACCCCACTTCAACAATATTCTAAAAACAACAACACTTCATCTATCCTATAATATCTCCCACTCAATTAATCTAAACATCAATCTATCATCAGTATCAATAAAAACTAATCATCATATTTTATTATTCCTACTACTCGAAAACATAACATCCAATATTAAATATCTCACAACCTATCTGACTAAAAACAAAAACATTTAATTAATATTCTGTTACTCCTACTCAACATCATTTGAACCAGTATCAATAAAAACTCATCATCATAATTAATTATACTACTACTCGATAACACCCCTTCATCCAATATTTAACTACCATAAAAATTCTACCTAACTAACAAACATTCCATTAATATTTAAAACTCCAACTCGACTTCAACATACGTCCGTCCATACATAATATTTTCAAACATAACAATACAACATAAACAAACAAAATAACTATACCTACTAACATGAAAAGAGTTAACAAAATAAAGTTCCGATATAAAAACTTAAGGTTCCGACATACTGAAAAACAATGTAAAAATTTAAGAACAAGTTACGTATATTCGAGTTACTTATGATTAAAAAAGATTCATTTACTATTAATATCACCAACAAGTTATTGCCACACCCCCTTAAATGAATTATAATTTGACACCCCCTTAATTCTTTTAAAATTCTGCTATAAACAGAAAAATTAAATTTAACCAACACTTTCATTAATTAACATGAACTTATCAGGACTCCTTAAGTTTACATCACAACTCTACACAACTTCTTCATAGATAATTACACACCCTATAAAAACTTACATACTACATAATATTAAACCCATATTATATCAACCGAAAAACACTTATTAGTTCACTTTAGCCCGCACTTAAACACTAACACACAAACAACTAAGACACAAGTTTTCGCTGACAGCGTTCAAATTTCACAGGTGGTAAACATTTTGTGAGTATATCAGCTATTTGTGAACCCGTTGGACAATATTTAACCGATATATTATTTGCATCAATTGCATCTTTCAGATAATAATATTTCACATCAATGTGTTTACTCCTTTTATTCATAATGCCCTTTTTCATTAGCCAAATTGCTGATTGGTTGTCCACTCTCATCTCAAGGTCTAATTTTTCATTCGTAATTTCATTTATTAGGTCTCTTATGAACAGAAGTTCCTTGCAACATTCTGCTGCAGCTATAAATTCAGCTTCTGTACTCGACAACGCTACTACTGACTGTTTTCTTGAGCTCCATGCCACTGGTCCACCGTTCAACCAAATCACGAAACCCGAAGTACTGCGTCTAGTGTCTGGATCCCCCGCGAAATCCGAATCACAATATCCTCTGAGCACTTTATCACCTTCACCAAAGTGAATACCTTTATCCTTCGAACCTTTCAAAAATCTTAAAATTGTTTTTGCGTTATTATGATCATTTAAATTTGGAGAATTTTGATGCCTCGAACAATAACCCACATGAAAACTAATATCTGGTCTAGTTTTATTTGACAAATATAACAATGACCCTATCATCTCTCTGTATAATTCATGAGATTTAATATCAATTTTAATTGATGGATGTTGTTCTATTAAAATAGTTGGACTTTTACACTCTCTAGCTTCATTCAAGTTAAATTTCTTCACAATCTTCTCAACATACGTTTTCTGAAAAATTTTTACTCCATTTTCTTCTTGTTTTATATCCAAACCGATGTAATTGGACACTTCTTCACAAATTCTCAATTCGAAAGCTTTTCTTAAAGTATTTATTACATGTAGAAGATCTTCTTCTCTTTCTCCAATGACCAATCCATCGTCGACGTATATGGCAAGAATTATTCTTCTTTCTCCATCCATTACGAAAATACACTGGTCTAATTTCAATTGTCTGAAACCCATTTTAATTAAAAATTCTGTGAATTTAATATTCCACATTAGTGGAGCTTGTTTAAGACCATATAAACTTTTATTTAATTTACAAACTTTGCCCTCTTTATTACTATAGCCTTTGGGGACTTTCAAATAAATACACTCCCTTAATTCCCCATGCAAAAAGGCTGTTTTAATATCAAATTGTTTCATCTTCAATTTTTTACTTCCAACAATTGAAAACAAAATTCTTAAAGAGTTCGTGTTCACAACTGGGCTATACGTTTCATCATAATCTATTTTATACTTTTGTTGGAAACCTCTTGCAACTAATCTTGCCTTATATCTTCCATCTGATTTAATTGTAAAAATCCACTTGTTCGACACTAATTTTGAACCTTCTGCTTCTTCCTTTTCTACAAATGTCCACGTATTATTCTCTTCTAAAGATTTGATTTCCTCTTCTATTGCTTTTTTCCACTTCTCTTTTTCTCTTGATTCTATAGCCTCTTCATATGTTAACATAGATACTTCAGTATCATAGTCCATTACAAAATCCTTGTAACGTTCTGGTAGTTTTCTCTGTCTTTCTGGTTGAATCCTTCTAATTACATTATTTTCCACGGCTCGATCTTCATTATTCTCCACTACTTCATTTTCAATATTCTCCACTGCTCGATCTTCATCTTCCTCAACTTCTTCAATATCAAAAAATTCTTCATTTCCTTCATCATTTTGTAAATTATTATCAAAACTTAAACGCCTATCAAAATTATCATTATTATTTTCAATATTGGTTCTTTCTTCATTTATCCTTTCAGATTCACTTATTTCGTTTTCATTTATTACATCTTCATTTCTTACAACATCATTTGTTTCATCACTATATCTGACCAAATTTTCTCCTTCTCGATTGCTATCTATAATGATGCTTCTTCTTACATCTTCCACTGCTCGACATTTTTCATTACCACGCGTCTCTCTTACATCATCTATTCGTACTTCTGGTTCAACTTCATCCCACAGCCCATTTATTCTTACTATGTTTTCTTCATGATCAATATAAATTCCTTGTTCGTCTTCATTTATTCGTACATCTCTTGCTCTAATAATCTTCCTTTCTTCTTCTACCCAAATTTTATAACCATTTCTTATGTAGCCAACCAAGATACCTTTGTTACATCTCTCATCTAGTTTACGTAAGCCGGAATTAATTTTGTAAAACGTTGTTGATCCAAATCTTCTTATATTTGAAAGGTTTGGTTTAATGTTAAACCACATTTCTGCTGGTGTTTTATCTAATCCTTCCGTAGGACTCCTATTGACTAGGAAACTCGCAGTCAACAAAGCTTCACCCCATAAGTAGTTCGGAACACGACCATCAAATAATAAAGCTCTAGTTCTTTCCATTAAGGTTCTGTTTAACCTCTCAGCTTTTCCATTCAATTGTGGCGTATAGGGTATTGTCATATCTAATACTATTCCTTTTGAGTAGCACCATGAAAGCAGGTTATTGTTCGCAAATTCCCCACCATTATCACATCTTATTTTGTACACTTTATTTCTAAAATGATTTTCTGCCAAAAGTACAAATTGTTTAATTTTTTCAAAGGCTTCACTTTTGAAGGTGATTAAGTAAACTACACAGAAGTGTGTGAAATCGTCCAAAAATGTAATGAAATATTTTTTGTTATCCCAAGTGGGAACTTCAATTGGGCCGCAAATGTCTGTATGTATAATTTCTAAAGGGAATTTTGCTTTAATTCGGTTATCTCCAAAAGGCTTTCTTGTCATTTTAGATTTTATGCAGATTTCGCAAATTTTATCTAAATGTCCCCTCCCAATTTCAATCCCATTGACCAGTTTTGCTAGACGCGGCACGTCGGATACGTGACCTAGCCTACGGTGCCAGATATTGACACTCTCAGTCAATAAAGCTTCACGACTAAAATTGGCCGAAAAATCTGTTTCATAGAGGCCATTTTTAGTTTTGTAGCCTCTTAAAATTATTTTATTATTTTTATAGATAAATACCTTGTCTCCAGAGAAGAGGACTGAACCGTTTTTGTCCGTGATTGAACTTACTGATATCAGATTCCTTGACACTCCTGGGACATACAGCACATCTTCTATTAATCCAAAATTTGTATTGATGGTACCAATTCCTTTGGCTATTAGTTTTTCTTCATTTGCACACTTAATGTCAATATTTATTTTCTCTGCAAAATTTATTATGTTTTTGTTATTAAACATATGAGAAGATGCTCCTGAATCAATTACTGCTTTTATTGAAATTTCCATGTTTAACTTATTACGTACCGGACTATTGTTCCTGCAATACTTCTGGATATGACCTTTTCTATTGCAATTTTTACAAATTTTAATTGTAAAGCAATTATTAGATGCATGACCTGTTTTTTTACAATGAATGCATTTTTCATTCTTACAGAACCTTGCAATGTGGCCCGGTTTACCACAGTTAAAGCATACTTTCTCTGTTGATTTTAAGACTTCGTTATTACAAACCGAAGTTTCCGGCATATCTAAATTTTGAAGTCTCAAAATTAGTGTTTGTATATTTTTATCTTCTCTAGGTGTTATTTCCCAAATATGTTTGAACAATTTCATGTTATCAGGCAATATTGTGATAATTTTCTGCATTAAATTTTCTTCAGATATTTTTTGTTCAGTGCTATTTATCTCAGCACATAAATTTTGTAGAAAACTAATGTCGTCAAAAATATTTCCTGTATGATTATAACTGTAGAATTTTATGATTTTTAAATGATTGTCTTCTTTAATATTGTGTCTAAAAACTAAATCCAATGTATCAAAAATATCTTTTGTTGTTTGACAGTTTATAACATAATGTAGTAATTCTTCATCTATAGCATTTAATAGTAAAAATTTCGCTTTCGCTTCATTAATTTCTTTCCCTTCAAGGCCTTTTGCTTCAAGATACAATTTGGTAATTAATCGCCAATTTTTGTAATTCGATTTCTTTTTCAATTTTGTTAGAGAATCCATCTCTTTAAAGTAAAAATAGGTACTTACTTATCTTCCTTAATTTACAAACCTATTTTTCTTCCGTAGCTATGGTTATGACATAAATAATTGGTTGCTAAGCATCTGATTTGCAACTGAAAAAAAAAAATATCAAAATTTAATATAATTTTCTAAACTGGGCCCATGACCTGTTATGGGGCGTTAAAACTGCGGGTGGGCTGTGATACTCATATATTCAACAATACATGACTGCGTGGTAATCTCTTTAAAAGTACATATTAAAATCACTATATGTTTCACAGGCGAATACACTATATGATGTGTCGACGTGGTTGACACACCAGTCCTCAATTTAAAAACCTGACACATGCATTTGATTGTAAATAAGAATAAACTTAATACATTCTGTATAGCCAGAACTTAATGAGTTTTGCTAACTAAAACCTCATTCCAACAAAAATCGGGGGCTTTTCAAAACTAGAAGCGACTTCCATAATTTAAATACACGCAGTAAACACGAAATTGTAATACCCAAATTCAGATTAACGAAAACTAGCAAGTCTTTTCTTATAAACAGTATACGCTTTTATAACAAGTTGCCAAAGTCAGTTATAGAACTGACCGATGGAAGGTTCAAAAACTACATCAAACGTATCCTTATTAACAAAGCATATTATAAAATCAAGGACTACGTTGAAGATAAAAACATTTGGCCTTAGCTCCTTCTGCGCATGCAGCTTCCCTGGTAACTTGTAAACGGCACAAATATGTGGTCATGTCATGTGTCATGTCTCTAACTATTCTCAATCTCATTTTTTCTTTCCTTCTTTTAATTAGACTTTTTACAATGGTTTTCAATCATCTTTAAAGCCCTTTGCTAAGAATAGTTACAGCACTGATAACAAAATTTGTGCAACATGTTAAATTTAGTCTTGTTATACTTATTTTTATTATTTTTACCTTTGTATACATTCTTTTACCGATTGTTTTGTGAATGTGTGAACATTGTAGGCCTTCTAGATGCTAGTTAACATTTGTTATCTTTTTTATATAATCTTTTTCTTTTTTTTTTTAGTTTCTTACGACTTATAGTCATAATTCGGGCCTACGTTGTCCCCCCATATCTAAGTACTAATGCTGTAACATGGAAATATTGTAAAACCAAACCATTTTTAAAAGAGTAACCATGGAGTTTCTTGCCGGTTCTTCTCCATAGGAAACGACCAACCCGAACCGTGCTCATTTTGTCGACGTTTTATAAGTGCCCATGTAGGCCACATGTGAAATAAAAATATTGTTTTTTTTTGAGCTTTGTCTGATTAAAATCGGTTTAGCGGCGGTTAATCGGCCGCAAAAGAAATACCTCATCTGTGAAAATTTCAACTGTCTAGCTATCACGGTTCATGAGATACAGCCTGGTGACAGACGGACAGACAGACAGGCAGATAGACAGACAGGCGGATCGTGGTTTTTACCCTTCGGGTACGGAACCCTAAAAACAGACTGAAATAAATTTTTAAGTTTTAAAAAAACCCTAAAAATCCTGTTTGTTGTAAGCCCCCATACAACAAACAGGATTTTTAGGGTTTTTTTACCGTTTATTTTTTTGCCGTTTTATGCGATAAAGGCACGGAACCCTTCGTGCGCGAGTCCGACTCGCACCTGGCCGGTTTTTATTTTTTTAATATAGAAAATTTGGTTAAGCTTAACGTACACTTTCATGAGATCGTTTAATGAAAATGGAAAAGTTAATGCATAATTTAACATCATCTATCAACGTCCACTCTTCGACATCAATTTGTATTATAACTACACTAGCTTTTACCCGCGGCTTCGCTCGCGTGGAATTTGGTCTGCCACATAAAGTTTCGTGACAAACCATTTTTTTTTTTTAACAATAATTTCTACTCGTATCCGAAATTTCAGATGAAAATGATGAAACATCAAAACTGATGGATTCCTTAAAATCTTTGAACCCCTGTTATATTTAGGTGGAAACCCTTGAAGGTGGAAAATCAAAATTCCTTTCTTAGTGCTCCATTCTATTCAATCTTATCGTGATAATTTAATACTATGTGTTCAAATTACTTAGTGTAAAAGACAAGATGTATCTAAATCAAATATATAAAGCGAAAAATGTGTGAACTCTTATCGAGTATTCTAAAATTTGCATTGTAAAAAAGGATCCAAATAAAGGTCTATCCACACATATCAGGGCCGTGCCCGGGACGTGGACGGACCGTGCCCCGTCAGGGGCTCAAAAAAATATCGTTGCGTACATTTTATATGAACTCGGGCACGGGCCGTGCACGGCCAGTGACGAATCTTCAATGACTGGGCCCGGCCCTGTCACGTCCCGGGCACGTCCCTGATATGTGATAGGCCTTTAATTGTATTTAAGGTTCACTATTTTGGTCATAGTGGCTTCCACATAAAAGGCAGATATATGCTGTCGCGGACATTTATTTAGAACTATTTAAGACAAACATTCCTACGGTACATTATATTTGTGTATCTCCAACCTTTTAGGCAGCGCACGCGAAGATAGCTCTCAGAGGGCAATTTTTTTTTCCGACTTACTTGATATTTATCGTTACATTATGAACAATTTACAAAAAATCATTATGAATTGTAGGCTATGTGTTATTCTGATGTTATGACCTATATTGCTTTACAGTTTCATCCAAATCCGTTTAGTAGTTTTTGCGTTAAACAGAGTAACAAACATACATACATCCATCCTCACAAACTTAATATAGGTAAGCAGCTAATCGAACAACTAACTAACTGACGTGAAAAATGTTGTTTTAATCAACACGTAAATTATTTTTAACTCCTGATCTGATTGTTTGCCGGTAGAGTCTAATTAGTAATTATATGCCCAGCAAGGTTACATTGTTAAGTTAAAATATGTTTCAGCAATAACCTCGTTAGCTGAAATCGATACTTATCTATGCACTGATTCAAGCAACTACCTCCTTATTCAATGTGCGCTCAGTGCTCATCTAATTTCGGTTAAATTATAAAATTATTATTTTTGGTCCTTTTGAATAAGGTTGACAGTTGCTCTTTGGCTCAAAGGGACGCACGGGCCTTTAGGTTCCGAAAAAAAAGTTTGAGATAATTCATAATTTTTCTAACCTTCATCATCATAATCATCTCAGCCGAAAGATGTCCACTGCTGGCCTCCCCCAAGCGTCCCACACTGATCGGTCCTGTGCGTTTCTCATCTACCGGACTCCCGCAGCCTTGACCAGCAGCCGAATTGCGTAAGTGAATCCGGCAAAGGAAACAGTTTAGAACCTTCACAAAAACGACTTTACGTATTGCATATTACACTCTGAAAAGGAAAGGAGATGAATCTTTCCATGACCAATATTTTGACGTAGAATTGATTGTAAAGAATAATTGTTTTTTCAGTTTTAAGGAACCATTATACATTTTTAATTAAAAGCATTAGAAGACCATTAGTTGTAAGTAAAACAAAATTAAATCATGTCCTAATTATTTGGAAATAAATCATCAGGAGGATGATCGTACTCTTTCCAAATTAGTTTCGCAATACCGAAAAAGTTGAAAGAAATGATTCTAACTGTTTGAAGGTTCCAAACTGTTTCCTTTGCCGAATTCGGCTGCAGCAGGTCGTCGCTCCACCTAGAGGGAGGCCATCCAACGATTAGTCTTCCGGTACGCGGTCGCCACTCTAGAACTTTTCGGCCCCATCGGCCATCCGTTCTGCGAGCAATGTGGCCTGCCCACTGCCACTAAAGTTTGGCAATTCTTCGGGCTATGTCGGTAACCTTGGTTCTCCTGCGCATGTATTCCCTTATTCAATCCTAATTATTACTTACCTACTTGGAGTCGGCGCCATTCGTTTTATCCGACTGCCGAAGGAGGGTAATTTGTTTATCAGTGTATGTATGTTTGTTCTTATGTGGCGTTATAGAGACCAAACGCATTGGCAGATTTTGTTGATACTTACGTCAATGGAATCGTCTTAACCATAGAAATATAAAATACAGGTCTTAACCTTGCGAGTGTCACTGGCTACAATAAAATTGGAAAATAGAAAAATAAACGGATTTTGGCCGCAATATTGTGGGGAGCCAAGTTTTTTTCTTCCTCACCCTTTGTGTGGGGTATCAAAATGAAGGGTTTTAAGAGGTGATTTCAAAAATGTATAACACTTATACGTATAAAAAACTTAATTCAAACAATCAAAAAACCCGACTGTTTAAGAAGCGAAATAAAAAGACGTAAACGAGAAGAAAATCTCATGCTGTGCAGTCGGAGGATACATCTGGTATTGGTCAGCCAGCTCGCGAATATGTATCCTCCGACTACACAGCATGAGATTTTCTTCTCGTTTACGTCTTTTTAGTTGGCTTCTTTTTATTTTTGTATTAAGTTTTATCTTCTTCTATTTCCACCTGTCAACCGTCACGCTGTGATTCACTCCCTTTGCTTCCATGTGTGTGTGATTTAATTTTTTTTTTTTTTTTTTTTCCTTGCTTATCTTGCAATCGGTTGAAAAACCTTTAGCAGATTTTTTGTGTTTTTGTGTGATTTAATTTAATGAAAAAAAGAATGCTATCTGTCTTCCACTTAATTACCTAATCCTAACTCGTTTATAGAATTAACATAACTGGTTCTTGTCCTTGAAGAATGTATAGTTCTTAACTAATATAATAAGACCTGCAATTGTATGTTTGTTCGTTTATTTGTTTGTAATGGCTAATATCTGGAATTACAGATCCGATTACGAAAATTCTATCACTTATATGAAGCTACACTGTCGCTTAATACTAATATTGTAAAGAGGAATGATTTGTATTTTTGTATGTAACGAATTAACTTAAAAACTACTGGACCGCTTTCAAAAATTCTTTCACCGTTTGGAAGTTACACTATCCCCGGGTGACATAGGCTACTTTTATCCCTGAACTACGCGGGTGAAACCGCGTGGCATCCGCTAGTACTTAATAAATTCGAAGCGTATCTAACAAGGCAGACGAAATAAACGACCTAATTACACGCTGGTAAATTGGAATTTTAATTATCTTCCCTTCGGTTCCGTTAATGATTTTGATGATATTGATGAACCAACTAACAAATCAAAAGAGATGTTTCACTGTAGTTCAATGAAGGATAGGTTGATATAGCAAAAAACAAGGTTTAAAATCAAACTCCTGCTACCACCTAGGACACTCAATGACGAATAAAAAAAAATAAAAAAATGAAATTAGAGAAGGCATCTTTAAAATTCGTAAGCAAAATTAATTACGAACCTACTTACGAGTACCTACCTATCTACCTGTGTGGCAGTGAAATGAACGAAAATAAAGAAGAAAGAGCATCTCTGAAATTCGTCAGAAATAGCAAACCTTGGTACGGAGAAATATAGAAATGAAATAAATATAAACGAAAGAACAGAGAGTACAGATATAGATAAATACACCAGTCAAAATCAAAATCAATTTTTTTATTTCACATAGGCCTACATGGGCACTTATAAAACGTCGACAAAATGTGCACGGTTCGGGTTGGTCGTTTCCTATGGAGAAGAACCGGCAAGAAACTCCATGGTTACTCTTTTAAAAATGGTTTGGTTTTACAATATTTCCATGTTACAGCATTAGTACTTAGATATGGGGGGACAACGTAGGCCCGAATTATGACAATAAGTCGTAAGAAACTAAAAAAAAAAAGAAAAAGATTATATAAAAAAGTTAACAAATGTTAACTAGCATCTAGAAGGCCTACAAATGTTCACACATTCACAAAACAATCGGTAAAAGAATCTATACAAAGGTAAAAATAATAAAAATAAGTATAACAAGACTAAATTTAACATGTTGCACAAATTTTGTTATCAGTGCTGTAACTATTCTTAGCAAAGGGCTTTAAAGATGATTGAAAACCATTGTAAAAAGTCTAATTAAAAAAAAACAGTGAAGGGAAGAATATAAATGATTTGTTTGCAAACAAAGTAAATCAATATATCGCAATATTTGATATCGCTCCACCCTAGATATGTTGCCCCAATTAACGTTACTGGAACTGATGAGAGCATTCACTCTGTTCATATCAATTCAAACCCAACATTTGATATTATAAAACAAATATAAATTGTTTCAACGGGCACTAGATAACAGACCTTTCGAATTAGTACCTAAATGAAACTGACAGATGTAGAGATATAGCTTGCCTATGAAATCGCCTACACTGTTCCCACTGTTGGGACTCAGGTTTATCTTTGGGAGAGGAGGCAGAAATAGCTATAGATTTAGTAGGATAGGTATAATCTACCTAGTTCTTGTGGGTTCACAAATATTGTCCTGATATAGGCCATAATGCGCATACGTGCAAGTTTTTTTTTTAAATAAAAACTTTGCCCCACACTAGGAATTTCTGCCTGTATCGTGGGTGCGTTTTCAAAGATTTAAACTCACATACACAAGACACCCAGATCCGGAACAACTATCTGAAGATCATACAAATATTTGATCCGTGCGGGAATCGAACCCGCGACACGCAGCACAGCAGCTGATCGCTCAACAACTACGCCAACCGTGTCGTCAAATTCGTATATGAATGAGGATGGCTAACAGAGAAGTCCAAAGAAGCGGAGGATGGACTCGGTGAAAGATAATATAGTATATGGATACTGATATGACGATTAACAGAGAAGTATGAATTTGAATATGTTGTGCAGACCCAAAAAACTTAATTCAAACAATCAAAAAACCCGACTGCTTAAGAAGCGAACTAAAAAGATGAAAACAAGAAGAAAATCATGCTGTGCAGTCGGAGGATACAACTAGTTTTGGTCAACCAGCTCGCGAATATGAATTAAACGGTTTTTTTGGTTTTTTGAATTAAGTTTTCTATTTTCCAATTTGAATGTCAGTGACACTCGCATGGTTAAGGTTAAACCAGTCGAAAATTCTTCCATACAAACGTAGTCTGGCGTTTACTCCACTGTTTAACGGTGAACGTTCAAAATAAAAAAATGATATCAATTTAATGTCTCATCATTATCTAGCCCTGTATGGAAACAGAAAAGTAAAAAAATACAATATTTGAAAATTATGAGCGTCGAAAGTTCCATAATTCAACACTAATTTTAACGCATCTTTGTGCGGAAAAATACCATAAGAAGAAGGAAAAGTGCAAAACGGCCTCCATACAGTGATAGATGATTCAACAATGCAAATTATTTTATTTTGAAAATATACTTTCATGATATCTAGATTCCCAAAGGTCTGTTCATAAAATTTCGCGCGCTCGTTTTCGTTCTGAATCATCATCCATTTCGCTACAAATTGGCAAAAGTGCTAATTCGTACGAGAACTAGCTTCTTACTGCTCATCACAGCATCAATTCTCTTTCGCACGTGTTGTCGGATGAGACAGCATGTATTTTAACCCCGCGCACAAAATAGTTCGTGCCGTTAACCAGGGGACCATAACCAACCATCCAAATTTTTCAACGCGTTTGTTCTCTAGAATGCCACACAGGAACAAACATACATATCATACATACACTGATAACCACATTACCATCCTTCGGCAGTCGGGTAAAAAAAAGACAAAGGCTGGAGCACAGACAATACAATACTACTTAAGAGTTTGCTCATTTACAGATATGTGAAGTAATCTATCGCTCATACAACAGAGGACTGAGAAATCGTGATCCAGAAATCGATAAAACTTCTTTTCCTTAATTAAGTCGATTAAATAATCACAGAAGCCCACCATAGTGAATCAAAGTACTTGTCACTAACCTTTGCATGCAATCAGGAACTCCAAACTTGGTCTTATCTCGGTATTGACCTGATGAACTGCGCTATCTCGAGACCAACATATAAGTATGTACTGACGCTGATATAAATGAAACGTCACTCGGAGTAAACATATGATTTGTTTGTTCATCTGTGGTCTTATTAGCTGTTAGCTGTAGATATATAATTTAACTAACTTCTGCCAGCGGCTTCGCCCGCGTAAAAAGTGTTTTTCATCCAAAGGGCCAAAGTAGCCTATGTGCTATTCCAGACTATAATCTATGGCTGTGCCAAATTTAATTCAGATCCGTTCAGCCATTCTAGCGTGATTGAGTAACAAACATACATCCACACACACATCTATCCAAATTTTCTTATTTATAATATTAGTAAGATTATAGATGTGGTTAGAGTTGGGTGGTAGATTTGTGCAAACCCATCTCAAATAAAATTATAAAAAAAAAAACGAGCTACTAAGCTAAAATATCGTGATAGAACAAACAGGGAATACTGTTTCAAACATTTGGTGGGTGTAATATTGAGTAATTAAGTGATTATGTTAAGTTATAATCCGATTCCAAAGACCAAAAAACGATTAAAAAGATTTCAATGATAACAAGGCAAGTCAAACGATATCTTAACATATATAAATTATCGATCTGTCACTTTTTCCAAAATTTTTAACAACAAATCAAATTAAATATACACTCTCTTTGCCTTTTTTTCCGGCAAACTGATTTATTAAACCATTTATAGCTGATGATGACTTTAGTTTTTCTAAAGTTTCTGCCCCTATGGACAATAGCGACAGGTATGACAGGCAAAAAAAAATTGGGAAGTTTTTATTAATTTTTGCTTACGCACGTCGGGGGGCCCTGTGGCCCGGGGGCCCCGTATAATTGATACGGCAGATACGGCGGTAGCTACGCCCCTGAACTCATCCCACAAATAGTCTACTCAATCAGCATTACCTACTTTTTTCTAATGCTTTTCAGATTCTATTCCTATCGATACAACCTTCTCCATTATTCTAGAAATATCGATCCAGGCGTTACTTTGAACCGTAACAAACATACAAACCTTCGCATTTATATAAATAACTCTATCAAACGTAAACACTTCTTATCGTAAAGGTCACTGGGTGACAAACCCGTTTCTTCCCGATCGTGTTGTCTACCAACTATTGTCTCATGATACTTCCAAGCTTATCTAGAATGTTTATTACTGTATCTAATTATTCAAATCGAAAGTTATATAACTCGAACCGGTTAATTCGGACCGGTTTTATAATCGTGTTTTAAATATTCTACCGAAATACCTACTGACGTGACAATTATACACGTACATATAGGTTTATAGTTGAAAAAAGAGTAGATATTAAATTGGCAGATATTATTTCTAGATTCAAAATCAAACTTTTTTTATTTCACATGCCCACATGGCCACAGGCCTACATGGGCACTTATAAAACGTCGACAAAAGATGCACGGTTCGGGTTGGTCGTTTCCTATGGAGAAGATCCGGCAAGAAACTCCATGGTTACTCTTTTAAAAAATGATTTGGTTTTACAATATTTCCATGTTACAGTATTAGTACTATGGGGGAACAACGTAGGCCCGACAATAAGTCGTAAGAAACTAAAAACAAAAGATTACATAATATATAAAAAAGTTAACAGATGTTAACTAGCATCTAGAAGGCCTACAATGTTCACACATTCACAAAATAATCGGTAAAATAATCTATACAAAGGTAAAAAATATATATAACAAGACTAAATTTAACATGTGGCACAAATGTTGTTATCAGTGCTGTAACTATTCTTAGGGCTATAAGATGATTGAGAAATATTGTAAAAAGTCTAATTAAAAGAAGAAAAACAAAAAAAAGAGAAAAATGAGATTGATAATAGTTAGAGACATCCACATATTTGTGCCGTTTATGAGTTACTAGGTAAGCCGCATGCGCAGAAGGAGCTAAAGCCAAAAATTTTATCTTCAACGTAGTCCTTGATTTTATAATATGCTTTTTTAATAAGGACACATTAGTATAGATTACTATTTTAAATGATTGTATATAGTTCTTGCTGTCATATGCATAATTCTGTATCGTTTCAATATAAAGTTATTCGAATAATGAATTCATATCATTCATTCAATAATTAAATTCTATATTTTTGCTTAAATGCTAGTTTTAAATTTTACTTTTTTTTGTTGCACAAACAAACCGTCTTAAAATAAATCTAAGCAGGTTTATCACAACTAGGCTTCTGTTCAACTTGCTCAAAGGCTTGCGAAAAAACTACAACACAGGCGTGGTCCAAGCATGTGTCCTTGCCGGACCCCTACGAGTCGTTTCTTTCTCAAGCTCTCTTTGAACGTAATCGCTCCTTTGACCGCACACAAAAGACGTCTGGGAACATTGTACAATGATATTCACATGGCCTGCTCTGATTCTGATTTAAACTTTTGAATGAGCTGTTTTATGTTCTACTGGTTTTATATTATCAATTATTAAGTAAACGAGTTTACTTAGTGCCGTTATAAAAATTAAAATTGCCTTTATTACCAATGTTCTTATTATTTGCCATTTTACTTGGAGCTGCAAAATGTAAGTAGGTAATTTAAATAAATTCTTCCGATATTATAATTTACATTAAATAAACGCTGTATAATATGACCAATATGCTAATCCTCACTTGGAAATTCAACTAGTTATTGTAGCCAATGTAGTATTTTATACTTATTGATCCATTATTTACTAGGCAAATCCACTTTTTACCCAATTTCTTTTCCATGTTCCACTTATAAAGCTGCTTAGAATACTTCTCATATCTTTCGTACCGTTACGAATCCCGCCAATTTGGCTACACGACCACTTAATACTATAAACGGTATTCACAAATTGTCGTTAATCGAATTACGTGTGTCCGGAGCAACTGCAACATGAGTGCGGAAGAAACCGTTTATCACAATATCTTGGCTAGCCAGTCGGTCTCCTTGAAGATAGAATTGATTTTGATAGACTAACCTTGACTTTTGTAGATGAAGATTTTAATTTCCATTTTAATGAAGACTGTCTCTGTATTTGATGCAAAATTGATAATGATGTCAGGAAGATTGTTAATAGACGACTGACGATGCCTTATATGTACGGATTTGAATGATAGTAAAAATATTGACGCTCGTGGTTGTATGAGAACTTTATGTTTTTAAATTATAGTCTGTGCTATAAAGTTTCATCAAAATCCGTTTGCGTGAAACAGTAACAAAAATCCTTCAAGTTTATGAACTTTGAACGAATATATTTTATCATTATGATATCAAGTTAAGCGCGCAACGGATTTTGATGCGGTGACACAAGAAAGAGCGATAATTGAGGAAGGTTTTTGTATATAATTTATCAGGTCCGAAGCCGGGGCGGGTCGCTAGTGAAGAATAAATTAAATACGCATTAGTTTATAACTATCAACGTTTGGGATTACCGCAAAACAGGAGTTTAATCTATACTTATATATTATTATAATATTATAATGCTGAAGAGTTTGTTTGTTTGTTTGTTTGAACGCACTAATCTCAGGAACTACTGGTTGGAATTGAATAATTATTTTTGTGTTGGATAGTCCATTTATCGAGGAAGATTTTAGGCTATATAACATCATGCTACAAGTAATAGAAGCGGAGCATAAATTAATAATGTTGCAGAAACGGGCAAAATATTCATTTTTGAGAGCTTCCGTTGCGTGCGCTGCGTAAACGGTTTAAGTTACGCAAATAACGTATGATGGAATAGTTCCTCTTTAAAAGTTCTAAAAAAAAGTCCGCGACAGCATATTTATGTCTATCTTTTAAGATTGACTCACTATAACTTTTTTTATGGTAATCAAATTTGTTCATTTGCGAAGGAGTTTTATCAACATCTATACTAATATTATAAAGCTGAAGAGTAGGTAGGATAAATAGCGTAGGTAGGTAGTGGTAGATAGATAGATAGCCAGTTGACGGGACTGAAGCCGCGGGGGTCAGCTAGTTACAGATAATCGGGCGCTAACATTTCTGTGAACACGATACCAACTAAGTAAATTACGGTATTAAGGTTGAATCGTATCAATATCCGCTATGTGGTTTAGAAGAACTTAGCGTAGAAACAGACAATTATGACGCGGACAGCGACTTTGTTTTATACTATATAGAGATACTGAAGTAGCTCCATGTTCCAAACGTAGTATAATTATTTTCCCAATCAACCATCTAATGAGCCATGAAATGCTAAAGACAATACTTCAGAAAGTGATTCAAATAATGACGCATAGTCGACTTAATGCTTTATTTGTCCGTCTGTCTGTCGAAGATAGCCAGTTGACGGGACTGAAGCCGCGGGAGTCAGCTAGTTACAGATAATCGGGAGCAAACATTTCTGTGAACACGATACCAACTAAGTAAATTACGGTATTAAGGTTGGGTAGGCGTTTATCGAGGATACGCTCGGAGATCTGGATTAAGGACCTCGTTACCTCTAATCAACGCCTTAGCTCTGTTGGGTACTCTTTGATGAGTTTATATGTCTCTAATTGCAAAGTGACCACGGACTATTAATGACTAGGGACACACCTCTCGGGAAAGAGAGTACACTATTGGTGCAGCCTTCTGTGCATACTTACTTGCTTATTGTTTTTGATCTCTGTGATATTTGAAAGGTGAGAAATCTACGTTTTGGAACGTGCGAATAGCTTTATAACCAATTGATCAACTCCTTACCACAGTGTCTCAAGACGAAAGTGTTTGACCAGAGTGTGTTGCCAGTGATGACATATGACTCTGAGACGTGGTCGCTTACAATGGCCCTTATCAGAAAGCTTAAAGTCACTCAAAGGGCAATGGAGAGGGCTATGCTCGGAGTTTCCTTGCGTGATCGAATCAGAAATGAAGACATCCGCAAGAGAACCAGGGTTACCGACATAGCCCGAAGAATTGCCAAACTTAAGTGGCAGTGGGCAGTTTTGATTAGATATAATTATTAGTTGTAATAAATGGTTTGATTAGATATATTTATGTACGACGTCATCAGCGTCTGTCATATTCATGATCGCTGTAATTGTATTCCGGTTACTATAACGAAGAGAATATATCCTAACACACTCAATGACGTAGGTCGTAGTAATTACTCGTAGCAGACTATTTTTAACCCCCGACTGAAAAAGAGGGGTGTTATAAGTTTGAGGTGTGTTGCTGTGTATCTGTGTATCTGTGTGTCTGTGTATCTGTGTATCTGTGTGTCTGTCTGTGGCATCATAGCGCCTCAACGGATGAACCGATTTTGAATTAGTTTTTTTTTGTTGGAAAGGTGATTGTGTCGAGAGTGTTCTTAGCTATGTTTAAAAAAAAACGGTTGAGCCGTTCAAAAGTTATGGGCGTTTTACTGTTTGAATCGGGATGTTTTCGCAAGATAAATGTGTCGGGTGTTTTTTAAATTTTTAAATTTTACTTGTAACAAATCCTATTATGAAGTATTATCCAATCAGACCAAACGTCCTGTGTCACTGAACTGCGACAATCTTTACTAGTTGACCATTTTTAACCCCAGACGGAAAAAGAGGGGTGTTATAAGTTTGAGGTGTGTTGCTGTGTATCTGTGTGTCTGTGTATCTGTGTATCTGTGTGTCTGTCTGTGGCATCATAGCGCCTCAACGGATGAACCGATTTTGATTTAGTTTTTTTTGTTTGAAAGGTGATTGTATCGAGAGTGTTCTTAGCTTATGTTTGAATAAAATCGGTTCAGCCGTTCAAAAGTTATGCGCGTTTTACTGTTTAGATCGTGATGTTTTCGCAAGATAAATGTCGGGGGTTTTTTAAATTTTGAAATTTTACTTGTATCTTGAAACACGGCAATAGAATAATTTAGCGCATCTCTTTGCTTTTGGACATATTTTCTTGCTCTTTAGCGGTATTCCAGAGGGTGATATTTATGCCCGCTTGCGCTATCTCACTAACACCAAGTTAGTAGCTAAGCAAATATGTATTTTTTATTTAACCTTGTGTGAGCAACTAACACTGAGTTAAGTTTTTGGTGCAAGTGAGCCTTTGTGTGTTGTCCACTGTGTATCTTGTGCTTTTACCCAGACTCATTACTTTGGATTGGGACTGGTCAACTGGAAATTTCTGACTACTTTTGTAAGCTTGGGTCTTCGATACCTATAAGCAAATGTGAATAGAAAAACCGGGGAAGTGCGAGTCGCAGTCGCGCACGAAGGGTTCCGTACCATTATCGCAAATAACGACAAAAATTTACGTTTGTTGTATGGGAACCTACTTAAATATTTATTTTATTCTGTTTTTAGTATTTGTGGTTATAGCGGCATCAGAAGTACATCATCTGTGAAAATTTCAACTGCCTTGCTATCACGGTTCATGAGATACACCTGGTGACAGACGGACAGACCGCAAGTCTTAGTAATAGGGTCCCGTTTTTACCCTTTAGGTACGGAACCCTAAAAATGTGTAAATGAATGAATAAATCAAACTCATGCCTATATTCTGCGAAGACATAGGCAGTGTATTATGTTGAAGTTATATATTATGTAATAGACGAGCCTATTGCGTATCAACTGAACTAAAATTAAATTCTGTGTAGAGCCTTCTAGAAGAAAAAAATCAATAACACTTGCACACGTTTCTGTTTATTTCGAGCAATAACTAAGAACCAAGATGCACTTGACCGTATATTTGCATAAGTCAATAGCTTAGTTATCTAAAAATTATAATCATAGCTATCGAGGCCAGTAGAGAAGTTTCTATTATCTAGATTTTATAATATTGTATTAACTTAAATTTAACTTATCGCAAAAAGACAATCATCATCTATCCGCCTGGATTTTATCTAACTATGTGGCCAGCTTCCAGACCGCCATCAGTTGGGATTGGTCATAACTTAGCTGCCTCGGCTTGTTTTTTAATTCTTAATTCTTTATTGTACACCAAAAAAACAACATTACATACATGTGATAATAAAGTACATGTACAAAGGCGAGCTTAACTCAATGCTGAGTTCTCTTACAGCAAACCCTAGAATGACAGAGAGAGTTTACAATTATAGAGGGCAGGCATCCAGTGTACAATATTAAAATAACCATGACGAATTAAATTAAAACATAAATATACTTACTACGTACGTACATAAATATATATATACATACTAATATTATGTCACTGTGCAAGGAAATGATCTTTAATCTTCCTCTTGAAGACCTGCAGAGAAGGGCTGTCACGTAGGGAATGTGGGAGTGAGTTCCAGAGACGCTAGACGCTTTTACATGCATGTCTTTTTACATCGTTCACACATAATTATTATATGTTATTTGCCAACAAGAATGATGTAATAAAATACTTGTAATTAAAACCGATGGAAAAGAGTGTCCGTGGCGTTTCTTGCGCGTTCTTCTCCATAGAGACCTACGCTTGCAAATGTGCAACTAGATTTTTCTTTTGTTTGATAATTCAAAAGTGCCTTTTAAATTGTATAATTGAAATAAATTATATGAATTTGAGACTAACCGAAGGCAATAGTATTTTCACACAGTATTCTTAAATATCTTTCTCTCTTTCCAGGTCACCAAAAAGTAAAGAAGAATGCGAAAGCGAGGCCCTAAAATCGGATGCCGAAGCGGATCCAGAAACAAAGGATGCCGAAGGAGGAGAAGGGGCTTTGGAGGCGAAGATGTCCCTTATGAACGGTATCACCGTCATTGTGGGGTCTATCATCGGCAGTGGTATCTTCGTGTCTCCTACAGGAGTGCTGAAGTACACAGGATCTGTTAACGCTAGTCTGCTAGTGTGGGTGGCTTCGGGCGTCTTCAGTATGGTGAGTAGTTATGATTGTACCTATTTCTATGTGTCTGTTTTGCGAATTTGTTGGGTTTATGGATTTTATTGTATAATAATAATAATAATAAAGTTTATTTAAAAATCATAAGGCAATACAATAAATACAATTTTTGCTTAAATTTATGTCAAGTTCACATAAGCTATGTGCCTGAACTAGGTAATCCTGTGTTTCAGGCGAGAAGAGGTACATTTGTTTTTTTTTTTTTTCAAATAATCATTAATAATCAAATCCTAGGTGTATGCGTTGATCATTTTATAGAATGTAAATACTCGTAACAATCAAAAATAACAAAGTTCTTATTTTCTAACGGCTTATTTCTAAAGGGTAATAATAATAATGTGTAATTAAATTCTTATTATCTAACATCTCTGACTCTCATATACCAGAATAGACAATTAAAACTCGCACAATATCTATTTTAATACAAGTAGTAATTTCTCTGTGTCTTCGTAAGACATACTTTGCAGAGCTTCTTTGAGAATTTTCTTACAGTTGCAATAATTTAGGGAATAAATGTTTGATGTTGCGTTTAGTCTGTTGTAGAGTAGTGGCCCGAGGTACACATAAAATTTGTCTGTGAAGGCATGTTTTGTACTTATTTTAAGGGCAACTATATCCTTCCGTCTTTTTTTTGTAAGCTCTTTGCGGTAGGGAAGGGCTGCGTGTTGTTTTAACACGATGTTCATTATGAATAACTGACGAACTGTTAGTACTTCACACGATTTATAGAGGAGGTTAGTGGGAAAAAGGAATGGGCGGAAAGTAGACACCTTGAGGATCGCTCTTTGCGCTCTCTCGATGGGTAGCAACAAAGTTTTACCCACCCCACCCCATGAGGTAATGCAGTAAGTCAAAATTGACTGACAAAGTGCAAAGTAAACTTGTCTAACTAATAGTGGGTCTGCAATATATCGTAGCTTTTTGAATACGAATATTAGCTTACGAATTCTATTATTTAAAGCATCTAAATGTTGTTCAAAGGAAAGGTTTTCATCTAAAATGATACCCAAGTATTTTATTTTATTAGCAATATTGATATTGGGACATCCACACTGATTATCGGTAGCGTCTGTGCAATAATGAGCATATAACGTTGGGGCAATATTAGTCTGTTTACGCATCGAAAACCTAATGTAATTTGTTTTATCCGCATTTAATGTTAGTGAGTTATATTTAAGCCAATTATTTACAATATTGAATCCGTGTTGCGCAAGCTTGTGCACTTCATTTTCTGACTCTGCAGAAAAAAGTAGAGCAGTGTCATCAGCGTAAGATACAATTCTGCCATGTTCTAGCTTTAGATTACAAAGGTCATTTATGTAAATCAAAAACAGAGTAGGACCTAAAACACTTCCTTGGGGAACACCAAAGGATGTGTTTTTTTTATCAGCGCTAAGCACATTGCCAATCTTTACGCACTGGGTACGGTCTTCTAAATAACTTTTGACGAGTTTCAGCTGGATTCCTCTTACACCCACGTTCTCAAGCTTGCGCAACAGGATAGGAATGGAAACTGTGTCAAAAGCTTTGGCGAGGTCCAGGAAAATTCCTACTGTGTGGTTACCCTTGTCAAGTTCCTGAGCCAGATAGTCAGTCAGGTGATGTACGGCATCAGCGGTTGAGACTTTAGGTCTAAATCCAAACTGACACTTGGATAAAATTGATTTATCCTCCAGATACTTAAACAGTCTTTTATTGATAATTTTTTCCAGAATTTTAGACATACAAGGCAGTATAGAAATAGGTCTATAATTTGTCACTTGCTCTTTACTGCCTGATTTATAAATAGGGAGAACAACTGCCTTTTTTAGACAATCAGGAAAAATACCTGAAGATAAACAAATGCGAAAAATATAAGTCAGCGGTGGTACTAAAATATGCCTGAATTGCTTTATAATTTTATTGGATATGTTATCCCAACCAACTGCACAGTCGTCTTTCAAAGTCGTAATTATACTTTCTACCTCAGTCTCATCAGTATCCAGCAGTCCAAAGGATGTTAAAGTGGTGCTACACATAGAAGGTGCGCCTGTAAGGTAATGACGTGAATGACCCCGAATTTTTTCTGCCAGACACTGTATGGATTAAACTGATGGAATGTGGTTGCTGCTGCCTATAGATATCTATTTGTAACATCAATATAAAGGTGCATCCTAATTGTGTAACTTTAAAAGCAATAAAAATCAAACACACGCGTGCTCTTAACATTCAGTTGAGTTGTCAAAACATTTGTTTTGAGCTTTCAATATAGCTGCGCAATTAGGATGCTGATGTCTCATGATTTCATGGGATTATAATTTTACCATCACATATATATTCCTGAAACAACAGCTGTTAGGAATTTCCAGATGTTGCCATAGTCTTTTCACAAAATATATCTTTTACATTCACTAATTTGGTCAGAATTTATTCAAGTAAAGTATCAACAAAACATCTACAAAATTAATCTTCCGCCCACAAAGAAACACTTTTGATATAATTTTTAAGGAGATTCCCCAGGGGACTTATTAGGACCCACTTAGTTTAAAACCAGTATAATAAGCCAATCTGGGAGATTGGTTCCTTATTGGCTGCAAGAGCAATTGTTTCAAAGCTCCGAGGGACTTATTAAAAGTTGCTGTTCCACAATTATCTTGTTTATTGTTATCTGTACATTCTGAATGTCTTTTTAAAATAAATTATGTGATTTATTTTTTATTATTTCATTGTTCACTTCATTTGAGTTATTTGGTGTCTTTTTTAGTCCTTCAGTGTAAATCAATCTATTCAGCTTATCTCAGTCCACTGCTGGACTACAACCATTCAAAATTGCACAGCACACGATGCAGCCTTATTGCGTAATTAATTCGGCAAGGCAAAGGCAAAGAGTATGAACAATCGATCAATCACATCACACATCAACATCGAGACTTTCATCTCGCATGTATTGGTCGATTTAAAAAAGATAATGATAATAATGTGTGCAAGTATATGATGATTTAATCGATCGAATGCTCAAGTTAAATCAAAACTGTAACATCTTGTTGATAGCGTTAATATTATAATGGAATATTATTACGTTGTATATTGGTTTACCTACATCCAACAACATAACTGTTTTTGTAGGCTTTAAATCTTTGTAGAAGATGTAGCCTTTTGGTTACGTGTTTGGCTCGGTTTCAACAGGATGAATGGTACTAACTTAAACTAACATTCAGCCTATATGAGAGTAGGCATTTGTTCTGCACTGGTATGCTAGTATTATATTATCTGTGGCACTGGGCAGGCATTAAATAGCAACTACAACTTTTCAATTTTGGTTTTCATTCATTTGGCTTTGATTATATCGTAATTTTCGCCATTTGTTTTATGTTCTTTTTTATTTATCGATATGCTCTCGTTTGACCACTATCTCACCTGATGGTAAGCGTTGATGTGGTCGACGGTGAAGCACGCTTGCCTAGAAGTATGTGATGTGTTTTGTTATTATTTCTTTTGTCTTTTGCTGTACTAACTTCTCCCTTTCATGTTTTGGTCTTTGTTTGATTGTTTTTTTTATATGTTCTCTTTTCAAAAGTTTTCTGTTCAACCATGTTTGGCATTGCGTTATTCAAATGACATAACATAAACGCTGAACCCCGCGCTGTTATCAGAGCATCATATTACGTAGTCACATATATAGCTGTCACCACTTGTGCCGTATAAATCACGTATACATATAACATAAACAAAGCACTATCTATCACATGGCCGACAGAACATTACATATTAGTGATAGTGAGTCTACCAGGGATTGTGAACTTTATAATACTTTCATTTATCTCAGGTTTCATTTGGGCTTCTTAAAGGCATTGAGGATTACTTTGGTCTAATCTTGAGAATAGGGAAAGTTTTTATTTTAGAAGTATTAACATTTAAGTTATAGGGAGTTTATATTACTCTCATTTATCCAGCCAGAGTGACTATTTTGGGCTTTCTAAAGATATGAGGATGGTATTGAACGAAATGTATTTGAGCTTTTATTTTTTATTTAGGATGGGTTTGCTCTTGACTCTAGTCTAGGTCAGAGGTGACAGGAGACAAAGTCGACGATGGAGTGAGCTTACCCAGAAAAAGCCTGTTCACTCTAACTTTGAAGAGATTCAGTTTGAATACGTTCGGAAACACAGACGCAGGCAGTGAGTTCCACTCTTTTGCTGTGCGCATTATAAAGGATGTTTGGAAGTGCTTGGTGCGAATTGGTGGAATGGCAACTAGGTGAGGATGGTAACTTGCAGTGCGTCTAGATGTCTGATGATAGAAGGGGGCCGGTGGGATCAGGTCGTGGAGTTCAAACTCGCCGAAGCACAGTCTGTACAAGACCGAGAAGCAGGCAACCTTACGGCGATGAGCCAAGCTGTGAAGATTGGCATCCACTAGTTTGAAGTCGCCAATTAGCCTCTTAGCTCTGCGTTTCACCGAGTCGAGAGCTGCAAGCTGATATTTAGCTGACCCATCCCAAAGGTGGCTGCAATAGGTACTCCAAGCAGGATCGTAAAAGCATCGACGAATCGAGAAAGTTTTTATTATATTACCGGTTTCTAGAGATAGGCTTCAGTAATCTCTTTCGTTTGAATTCCATACAATTTTTTTTAAACATCGCTAAGTGTAGAGAAACTTAAAAAAAAGATGAAAATTGTAGTCCCTTCTTTATAACAGGCTTCATGTTCAGTACTAGTAGATGAACTAGTTTGCTTCGAATCACCCACTGCTAAGCCTCCACTTTCTTCTGGGTTCCGTGCGTTCTTCATTTAGTTTGCCGCGACTTTGACGATATTGTCAACTCAAGTGTTTTAATACACATTAACATCATTTGTTACCTTTACCTCTTATTTTGCTTTGCATTCAACAATTTTTGCACTCACTATAAGTTGGCGGTCCCTGGTATATATCGATAATATGGCGCCAAAATTAGCTATCACGATACCTACATAATTATATTATTTTAAAGTAATTTAATTTCGATCATGTGACTTATCTTTTGTTACATTTTGTTCTTCACGATGAGGCCATGAACTTATTTAGGTGTACTGTAAGATTTTTTTGAGAGAGACTAGGTGTGATTCCTAGGAAAGTGACAGTGATTTTAACTCACCTGTTTTGGGTAAAGGTATCTTTCCAATGTAATCTCAATGTCAGAAGCGACTCCAAATTGTTACGCCATCTTATGCCTGCCTCGGTTACGACGCCTGTCTCCATTTGCCTATGGGACATTCTTGTCAGTATTTTCAATAATAAAATTAAAGTATGTTATTTGACACCTCAAGAATAAAAGTGTTGGTTTGGACAATGTTATCTTCGTTGGTCGTCAAACGGCATAACTTTATTGCACTTCAACTGTTCAAATTCATATCAGTTGCCCAACATTGTATCAATTCTGTGGTTGGGTGGTAGGATGTACTCAACCACACATTCCCACACATTACTGTTCCTATAATTTCACATAAACTAGTCGCTAATGATAAATAATAACTTCGAGAAATCACAATACACGGTGGCCGTTTTCCCATAGATTTCACGTAGCACGGTAGATGGACTCAAATCTAATCTATTTGAGGAGAATTACCCTATCACAGATGGGAGGTCTTATAAACAAGTTTCACGTTTTACTCTCATGGGGGTAGGCAGAAATAGAGATGTAAATTGAGAAAAAAAAACAAAATGATTTTTTTCACTACCTAGTTATCTTAAAAAAAAACTTGGCTCCGTCCTTTTTTCTCTACATTATTTTGGTTTTTTTTTTCAGAAAAAGTGAAATATAAATTGTGGTTGTTTTGTTTTTAATTAAAGTCAAATTATGTTTAAATCAATGGTACACTTTACTTAGAAAATAGGTACTTAATTTGTTACAATCTGAATCATTTTTTCATTCTAATTAGGTAAATCCCCGTCCGTAAATGGTAAACTTCAGTGGGTGTTGCCAATTATTTTAAGACATTTATGTACTATTTAACAAAAAAGCAAATGGTATTATAATATTTAAAAAAAAAAACAACTCATATACGATAACCTTACTATATTTTTTTATTTTCGTTCTCTTGTAAAAAAACCTAACTACTCCAGAAAATAAACTGTTATTTTTTCATGTTTTTTATAAACGTTTATTTTTTCATCTCAGAAAAAAAAAACGTTTTTTTACAAATCTAGGCGGAAACTATACAGAACCCCACTTACTACGATCCTAATTGCGTTATTACGAACTATCTGAGCAGGGAGTTGTAGACCGATAGCGCTAGATTTTGAGGTTTCAAAAATATTAAAGTTGTTTGTTTTTCGCATATAGTTGCCGGACCATTTGCCCAACCTAATACCTTAGTTTGTGTCATCCTAGGTATTTGCATAGGTAGAAATTTAGCTGTTTGTCTTTTCGACCAGTATCAGACGAAAAGAAAATTAGAGATGAAAATTTTAACTGATGTACATAGGCATTTTGTGTCATCTCTGTCCACGAGAATCCTAATACTTAACCAGTACCTAACACGTAGCCAACTAGCTCTAAAAGAATATTACAGTAGGTTAAATAGGTATTACGCGTTTTAGAGTACTGATATCTGTTGTTTAAAATATTTTGTTTCGAATTCATCCACGACTTTTATAGATATTTTATTTTTTTACTACAATACCCTGTAAAATCCACAAAAGAAAATACAAGTTATTACAGTTTATGTGTTTTTTATTATTATGGTGTGACAAAACACTATTCATAATTTGTGTCGTTTTTATCCACGAAATCGTATTATTTAAAAAAAAAAGCTAGACGTCTTCGCACGAAGGGCGAGCGCAGGGGATAAGCGCAGGCACAAGCGGCGCGGGTGCCGGCAAGCCATACGCGCGGCGCGTTTATTTGTTTACGTTAGGTCTTTGCAAGTTGCAACAAAAAAGTGCGTGCGTTATTTATGATGTATTTGATTGATTTAGGCCCACTTGCACGAAAAACTTAACTCAGAATTAGTTGCTAACACGAGTTGAAATTGACAAAGGTCAAAGACAAAGGTTAAATTGACAATATTGTATAACAAACTGTCAATTTAACCTAGTCTTAGCAACTGAGTTAAGTTTTTTGCGCAAGTGGGCCTTAAAAGTTAGTTATGTATGAAGCAGTGAAAGACTAAAATGGAGATTGAATTTAATAAATGTGTTATGTCGACACTCAATATGAATAACATAGTAACTCAACATTGCATAGTTTTAAACACAGCTATTTTCTTTTTTTGTAAAGTTTATTGTTTATTTGCTTTATTTTAGGTTTCATGTTAATAATTTTAATTGCTCTTTCAGTTTTGATATAACCACTGCAAGTATGATTTTCGAAATGTTATAATTTACAGATATTTAGCATTTTTAACATGAAAAACATTGTAACTACGGTTACAATAGAGTCTTGAAAACATTTGAAAGATTTTTTCTGTGAATATTATTGTACGATTACGAATTATACCGACAAAAAAAGAACTTTGTTAAATATTATTGTAAGCAACAATTACAATGTGTGTCAATGTTAGATTTAGATAAAAAGACATGTAAAGTACTATGGAAGAGCTAATAAAACTCGTTTTTTAATAATTATTATAATTCAATTAATATTCACAACGCTTTGGGCTCTGGTGGACACAGGTCTGGATGAAATTATCTATGCCCGTGTCTACCGTTCGCACGGCGGCGATCAGGAGACAAGCAGGCTCACAGATTACCTCAGTTAAGCGGCTGATGCGGCACAGTATTCCGCCCAATTAGTGATCCGGGGGGACTTTAATGCTCCCCATCAGCAGTAACGTGGTTCTTCCCATACCAGTGCAGTAATCATGCTGGAGGGGAAATGCATAAGCTTTCGTTAGCGGTAATCCGCCAGCTGGTTCAGGGGGCAACAGCAACGGGGGATATTGTTTCGCACACGGCCAATTGCTTGGACCTTCTGCTGACAATAGATCCAGGCCGATACTCTGTGTCGATAACTTCACCTTGGGAATGCGAGTGACGTATGTCAGAAATAAGGCCTCAACAGTGCTGCCAAGTCCTGCAAGAAGGTGTTGCAAAGGGCTCGGTTCGACCACATTGGCCGAATAGGGACATAACTTGCGTCTTACCCAGAAGATAGTAAAGCGTTTTGCTCCCCGGGTAAGTCGGTTCAGTCAAACTTCTGCCATCCCTCACTACCACCACTGCTGAAACCCGACAGGTCGCTGGCCCGCTTCGTTAAGGAGAAGGCAAAATTTTTTGCCTCTTTTTGCATAATCTTCGCGTCAGCATTCTGGTGATGCGCGGATGTATTCTTTCTCCTGGTGGATGTGAGACATATATGTCGGACATTCACATCCATCAAAAGGATGTTCGTAGCAACCTCGATTTGAATAAAGCTAGTGATCCCGACGGGATGGGACGGGATACTTACACTTGTCCTTAAAACTTGTGCGCCCGAACTGTCTCCGATTTTGACACGTCTATTTTGCCTTTCGTGTGAAACTGTGAAAGAGTCGAATTCTTGGAAGTAAGCTAAGAGCTTCCAGAGGCGCGGGTAGGTGCTTGCCATCTCCTTCGATAACTCGAATGGTTTCGATAGGGTCTGGCACGGAAGCCTTATTAGTAAGCTTCCTTCATTCGGTCTGCCATACCATCGTATGTGTGATTGGATTGCAGATTTCTTGTGGGATCGGTCCATTCCAGTCGTTATCGATGGGTTCTCGTCTGACCAATTGGATACTAATACCGGGGTCCCTCAAGGGTTGGTACTCTCAGCAACATTATTTTTGCTGTACATAAAATATCTGCTTGAAACTTGGGTATGCAGATGACAGCACTGTTGCTGAGAGGTACTGTTCCATCCTTGTCCTTCGTGAGGCTGTGGTGGAGCGTTTGAGCTTATCCTTGAAGCCAGTCTGCAAATGGGGCGATGCCAATTTGGTCTGGTTCTTTGCTGCTAAAACTCAGGAGTGTTTTTCTCTGTTAAAATGCGCCAATTCTACTCGGCTCTTTCCTTCCGAGGTGTAAACGTGCCGATAATGGACCATCTTGTGCTTCTTGGCGTTAGTTTTAACACGATCCTCAATTTTGATCCATACATTGAGGCAAAGGCTCAACTGGCTGCCTGCTAAAATTGGGGATCTCCACAAAAGTGGTTCTTCACGCCAGAACAATTGCTCAAGTTGTGTCAAGCTCGTCAAGCGCTAGTTAGATGATGTATGGAGTACTGTTATCATTTCTGGGTCGGATCTGCCAAAAACCAGCTTCATGCACTTAAGTTGATCAAAAAACGGACCAAGAAGATCGCCAATGAGACACTGGTCGAATCATAGCTCCAGAGCCTTGAACAACGTCGCCGAGTTGCGAGCTTGTCGGTTATAATCGGTTAAATTTCGGGAAGTGTGCGTTGGAAATGTACGATCTAATTCCACCTAGCCCGTTCCATAATCGGACTATAAGACGTACGGCGATGTGCCATTGGTACATGGTGGACATCCCACCCATACACACTAAACATTTTGGGAATACGTAGATTGTACGTACAGCTAAAGAGTGGCATTCCCTGCTGGAGTTTGTGTTGCTCGATAGCTACAACTTAGGAGTGTTTAAGTCAAGAGTAAATAGGTAACTTTTAGGCAAGCGTGTTTAATCGACGACCACGACATCGCTTACCATCAGGTGAGGAAGTGGTCTAGCGCAAACCTACCAAATATAAATGAAATGCATTCCCCCTATTGCAAAGCTTACCACGCAGTGGATAGTAGATCCTAGAGCAGTGATGGCCCAGTGGTAACGGACACAATTTACAAGTATGGTCGTGGATTAAAACCCAGGCAAGTGCTTT
The DNA here is from genome assembly GCA_964057195.1 of Orthosia cruda. Taxonomy (NCBI): domain Eukaryota; kingdom Metazoa; phylum Arthropoda; class Insecta; order Lepidoptera; family Noctuidae; genus Orthosia; species Orthosia cruda. The sequence continues at coordinate 4,039,471 of OZ059827.1, forward strand.
AATTTGTGTAAATTATTTCATCACTATTGCTCTCAAAACACTGAAGTAAAAATGCATTGGGCCCACGTGGTGGATTTCGGCCCATTACCTCTTACAGAGAGGAGGCCTAAACCCACAATAGACCAAATGGGAGTGTAAGTTCAGAAAAGGGGGTCCATCTATCCTGTCCTATCCTAATGCTTACGACGCCTATCGTTTGCAATTACTTCTACACTTTTTTTTGTATTATTCTCCTTACCCACATATCTGTAATATTGAATGAGTCTAAAAACATGTTTATTACATTCCTACTCTTAGTTTTTCTCCAAGACCATTTATGCTGATACTACTATACTCAAATGATGTACTAAAAACCTATTCTCGATGTCAACACTGCATCTTTCTTTACAATGATAACATTTAAATTAACTGTTTTGATTTAAGAAGAAAAGCATTGTAACTTAAAATTACAATATAGTAAAATATAAATAGAGCAAAATTTAAAATGTATTACATTGTATGTCAATTTAAATTACTTTAAAACAAAGAAACCCTTGTTACAAAAACTTTTGTGTAGGTATTGGAACTTGATCGACAAGTATACTTTAGTAGAAACATTGTTCATTTTTAATTACAATGAAATTATTCCATTTTACAAAAGTAGTTCTTATCCTTTATTTCTGCCTCTTAAATAAGGTTAAGAGGCAGAAATGAAGGTCTGTCCTTGCTGATTTCATATGACATAAAGTTGTACCAATATGTAACTAAAGTTATAATGTTATTCAAATTGGGTGTTGGTATGTGGATACTGGACGTTACATACAGTGATTGTCCTTTGTGAAAGGGGATTATTAAAGTTCATAGAATCAAGCATTGTAAGGAATGACGGAAAAGCAGACTGTTTTAAGGACCGTGCTGAAATAAAACTATACCAATAATCACTATCACCACAAAACAAAAATATCTAGTATTTTTTTTACTTCGTGTATTATTTGTCTTACTGACTGTAGGTACAATTGGCCAAAGCTATATCTGATCACCGTAAGGACTATTTTAGCTTGCAGGGCTCGCTCGCTAAATTAACGCCGACATACTCATCAACCAATATTAAAAAAAAAACAAACAAGTCATTTGGCTATGGTCGACGCAAAAAGGGCGGTACCTAGTACACTACCTAACCGAAGCGGGGCTCGGGATATCGTGATGCAGTATAACGAAAAAGCGGTAGCTAGGTAGGTGCCGGCATACCTACCAACCTACCGCTTTCAGGTTTAAATTCGAAGCGAATCGAAGCGTCAATCTAAAATAATATTGACCACATTGACCGTCTTCTAAGCATTGACCATTGACATTCGTAGGTAATGAGATTGCAGACGCGCTGTGTACAAAATTAGCAATTCATTATTTTTTTCTCTATAGGTTACACATTTGTTCATTACGTAGCGAAGCTAAGAGTCAATCAATACTCAATTTGATAGGTATGTTATTTATTTATGAACGCTTCGCATCTAAGAAGAAATTGTACCGAACGAACGAGTTTGCGTGCGTTTGCCGCCGCCGCGTCCGCCCGCATCGATCGCAACCATTGTTTTTGTGTTTTATTCATTTTAATTTTAATACTTATCGTGAATGAAAATGACACAAATTTACAATGTCGATTTTTCATGCATTTATGATATTAAATAAGTGAACTCTAATGATTGTAATATTTTTTTGAAGCGTTTGTAGCTTAGAAAAACAAAATAATTAAAAATCTTAAAATTGCGTGCCCTAATTTGGCACAAATTTATTTAATAGGCATATGTAAGTGATCTGATAAAGGAAATAGTTATTTCACAAACTGTAAATTTTGTTTTTGCACTATATTTTACATATTGACCCTATGTCAGTTTGCATTGGAGGATTATGACACAAATTGGGTTTGCACACTCCGCAAACTATCCTAGATATGATACCATAATTATTTTAAACTTTAATTTTTTTTTTTTCCGTTTTGATTTGAATAAAAATTATCAACCACAAATCAGCGAATTACTGAAAATGCAAGTATCAGATGTGACACAAAACGCAATAATAACCTTCATAGGTACGACTACGGCCACAGGCAAGAAATAAGCAACTTTAGAATTTTTTAAACTTATGACATCAAAATAGCCTAGCGCTATCGGTCTATTGTCTGCGCTGCAATATAAGGCGTGGTCGTGCAAAATGCTACTGGCAGGATAGGTGGCTTGCAGTAGGATTAAAAATACAATGTTCTGGTAACTATCAAAACAGTCCAGCAGCCGAATTGCGTAAGTGAATTCGACAAAAAAAAAACAGTTTAGAACCTTCAAAGAGTTAGAATCATTTCTATCAACTTTTACCGGTATTGCTAAACTAATTTGGAAAAAGTACGATCATCCTCCTGATGATTTATCCAAACATTTAAAATAGATTGATAAACACATTACCCTCCCGAACAATAGGGTAAAATTAAGTGCCCCGACGCGTCTGTACGCGATAAACTAAAAAACGACTGAACGAATTTGCATGCAGTTTTCACCAATCGCAAAAAGAGAGAAAAACGAGGAAGGTTTTTGTGTATAATTTTTCACGGGCGAAGCCGGGGCGTGTCGCTAGTATAATATAACTAGGCATCATCGATTTACGAAGAAGATGAGCACACATAGGTACTTCGAATTTAATTTTTCAGAATGATAAAGGCGTAGGCAGTGGCGGACGGATAGGTATAGATGGTGATCTATCTATCGCCGTGGAACGGAACCGAACGCGATCGATTTACAAAAAATAACCGGTATAATCAGATGAAAAACGCTAGTTACGTCAGCACGGCTTCTTTGTATGGGATGAGGCATCTGTATGCTAGTATTACACTATCTGTGTCGTAGGTAAGGGCTTTTAAGTCCATTAACCTTAAAAGAGCACAATTTACCTACAGCTGGGAGAAACCCACGAGAAAAATAAAGTGCATATCTTGCTTTACTAGTTAATTTATTGCAAGTCATGTGACAATGTTATTTTCAACTATGTTTTTATTATATTATAAAATAATGTCAAGGGCCCTATAAAAATACCTAGTCCCGACAGGAATCAAACATATCCTAGTTTATTTGTCATCTGTAGTGTGGCAAGAATATATTTATTTTGTTTTTTCGATGACTAACACATGGATTCCTTCAGACGAAGGGCTTAGTAGGCGTTTCGGCCGCTGAGCTTCGTCCGATCCGGTCGAAACAGGAATTTCATTATTATTAATATTTTAGAGTGGTGTTTCAGACTATCCTATTTTCTAAGCAAATTTTGTACATTCAGAATGAAAATCTTAGCTTGGTTTATATTATTTAAGTAAAAGTCAGGCAATTTTTGGAAAAATAATGTTTAATATATTGCGACGACCTTAGACGTTACTTTGCCGAAACATCACCCAAAAATATTAATAATAATGAAATTCCTGTTTCGACCGAATCGGGCGAAACTCAGCGGCCGAAACGCCTACTAAGCCAGGCGAAGTAGGTAATGCAATTTATTTTTTTTATTCGACCACGGCTATCTTCCAAGAAGAAAATATTCTTAGAGGATAGCCTTGGTCATAAGCCACCTGCAGTTTTGTTTACACAACAATATATTATAACAGTAGATAGTAGGCAATCTTTTTGGCAAGGTGCCATATAGATTGTACCACGGCCTAAGATTTTTTTCTCTTTTTGTATAAAAATCCGACTGCCGAAGGAGGGCAATGTGTTTATCAGTCTATGTATCTATGTATGTATGTTCCTATGTGGCGTTCTGGTCATCAAACGAGTTGGCCAATTTTGATGATTCTTCTTAGCCTTGCAAATGTCACTGGCTACATTAAACTTGAAAAAAAAGGAAAATTGGCGGCTTTTGGACGCCATATTGTGGTGAGCCAAATTTTTGTTCTTCCAAGACCCTCGTGTGAGGTATCAAAATAAAGGGTTTTAAGAGGTGATTTCAAAAATATATAATATATAAATGTTTAAAGTAATTCGAAAAAAAAGCAAACTAAAAAGTTATAAGTAAAAAAGTTAATTAAAAAAATCAAAAAACCCGACTGCTTAAGAAACGAACTAAAAAGACGAAAACAAGAAGAAAATCATGCTGTGCAGTTGGAGGATACATGGTTTTGGTCAGCCAGCTCGCGAATAAGTATCCTCCGACTGCACAGCATGATTTTCTTCTTGTTTACGTCTTTTTAGTTCGCTTCTTTTTTTTGAACTAACTTATTTTTTCATCCACTCTCTTACTAATAGGTATACCCATCATTCTCCCTTCTCTCCAAACTCATTTGTTTTTTTTTTAATTCTCTGCAAAAAAATTGAATAGTCCTGACCGTACTGACCTGATACGTAGGTACTATTCGTTATAATTGGTAACAAGAGTCTGATGATGGAGAGCAATTCCTTCAAAAACATCCATTATGTTTTGTTTGCAACCACAAAGTCGTATATCGAAGAGATTCTGCATCCCTTGGTTGGTGGTGGGAATCACATTTTCCTGTGATGCATAGAAGAACGCCCATGAGCTTTTGGTCGCTTTTGGAGATCGCTTGATATAAACTTATGTACTTACAGTTTATATCATGCGGTCTCCAAAAGCGACTAAAAGCTCACGCGCAGGAAATGTATAAGAATAGTGATTGAGAACTAAAATAAGATACCGGTAGTCCAATCAGGATGTGTGTGGTACGAGTAACATAAAGATGGCAAACCTGAATGACAAGAATTTCGTAATATTATGAAACATTTGGATTTCATAATATTACGAAATTTTGCGACTTAACAACGTTAATAAAAAAACTTTTTGCAAAAAAATACTACCGACTTCCAAATACAAAACTACAAAGTGAAAAATAACTTAATTTTTTGAAGTCGGTGTCTTTCGTAGGTACCATTTTTTTGCGTTATGGACACCGACTTCAAAAAATTTAGTTATTTTTCACTTTGTAGTTTTGTATTTGGAAGTCGGTAGTATTTTTTTGCAAAAAGTTTTTTTATTTTTCACTTTTTAGTTTTACGTACCTAATAGGCAATTTAGTAAGGGAACTATTTCGCCAGAATAGATTTCATGAAACTTGAACATAACCGGTGAAATGAGAGATCTGCTTACCCCTTAAAAGCGAACTGGCGTGATGTTATGTTATGAAATGTTATAAATAACAAACAGACATGCAATTGCAGAAATCCCGAGAGATTTGCCGTTATTTATTGAAGAGTTCTGTTGTATATCTCCGAAGTTCTTCATCAGATCTTCACCAAATTAAAATGGGACCAATTTCGAAACATACTTTTTCAAACAAAAACAGAATTTTCAAAATCGGTCCACAATTGACGGAGTAATCCGTGAACATACACAAAAAAAAAAAAAAAAAAAAAAACAAACTTGAAGTCGAACATAGAACCTCCTCCTTTTTGGAAAGTCGGTTAAAAAAACCGGCCAAGTACGTGACGGACTCCGCACATTTAGGGTTCCAATTCAAACTGCAAAATTAAGTTGGTTGTAATAGAAAAATGAGAGAATTTCAAAGAAAAAATCTGATTTATCAATATATGGTAATAAACAATTAAACATGTTCACTAAATTTCAAGTTCACAAGAATACATATTTATCTGCTCAACGAGGTCTAAACAACGAGACCCTACTTGATGGGGTAAGTAAAAAAAATGTTCACGGCCCCTTTAGCAGTATGGCTTAGCAGCCCCCCTAAAAATATATAAAAAAAAAAAATTGGCAGTTTGAATGGCTTTTGGACAATAAGATGCTTATATTGTGAAAATTTTAAGACAATTTGCAGTAGGAGGATACATTCGCGAGCTGGCTGACCAAAACCAGATGTATCCTCCGCCTGCACAGCATTATTTTCTTCTTGTTTACGTCTTTTTAGTTCGCTTTTAAAGCAGTCGATTTTTTATTTTTTTATTTACAACTTTTTTGTTATTATTTTTTTAATTAGGTACATTTAAACATATAAGTATTATATTAAATATTTTTGAAATTGCCTCTTTAATCCCTTTATTTTGATACCCCACACGATGGGGAAGGAAGAAAAATTTTTTTTTCCCAAAATCCGCCATTTTTTTCTTTTCCATTTTTTATGTAGTCAGTGACACTCGCAGGGTTAAGACGAATCGATTGACGTAAGAATCATCAAAATCGGCCAACGCGTTTGGTCTCTAGAACGCCACATAGGAACAAACATACATACATACTTACATACATACATAGACTGATAAACACATTACCCTCCTTCGGCAGTAGGGTAAAAACCCGTATGACAGACGACGGACAGACAGACGGACCCGTGAGTGACAGCAATAGCGTTCCGTTTGATTGGACCATTCGAGTACGGAACCCTAAAAAGTGTTGAACTTGGGTTTTGTTAAAATTTATAAAAATAAGACTTAAAAATTAATCAAAGCTGTCAGGTGCGTCAGTTGTCAAAAGAATCAGAGAAGAACGTACCTAATTTTAAACGGTTTCCAAGAATTTTGGTCCTTCGATCCGCAGTGGTTTTACATTTGGTTGCAGTGAGTTTGATTTGAAATTAAAACGGCTGTCGAAAGTTTAGGAAAAATTATGAATCTTCCTTTCAAATAGAAGAGTAGACAAAATCCAAGTTAATCTATACTTATACTAATTTTATAAAGCTGAAGAGTTTGTTTGTTTGAACGCGCTAAACTCAGGAACTACTGGTCGGATTTGAATAATTCTTTTTGTGTTGGATAGTCCATTTATCGAGGAAGGTTATAGGCTATATAACATCACGCTATGACCAATAGGAGCGGAGCATAAATGAAAAATGTTGCAAAAACAGGCAAATAATATTCCTTTTTGAGAGCTCCGTTGCGTGCGCTGCGTAAACGGTTCAAGTTACGCAACAATCATGTATGTAGGGTAGGTAGGGTAGATAGGTAGCCAGTTGACGGGAGCGAAGCCGCGTGGGACAGCTAGTACAAAATAAACATAGATTGACGGGTTGAATCACATTGAGCTTCTTCTGCTTCTTATTCAGTAACACACATACTTACATAACATGTCTGTACCCTTCGTATATAATAGACACAGTGGATCTCTGTGTCTCTGAAGTTAGTTCTGTCTAATAATGCGCAAGAAACAGTTTAACTGCATAGAGTAAGCGAGATAGGATGATGCGACAAACGCAAGCGAGTGAAAGAGACAGGTATACAACGATACTTTTAATATTGACACAAAAATAGCTACTGCGCAGGCTCTTGCAGCCAATTCAGAAACACAAAGATTCGTTGTGAGTATTATACCTACGTTTATACATCATCAATCTCATCATCATCCGGTTCACCATATAATAAATCTGAAGGTCGTTTTTGTACATCGAAAATATTTACAAAAAAAATAGCCAGGGTGTTAAAGGATAACCAACAGAACCCATTTCCAGCATTTATGGAATATTTGTCTCTATATTGGTTTGTCTCTTTATCTATTTGTCTGTATAGTTATGCACGCATCATGTAAAATGTACGAAACTAATGTAAATCACTTTCATACAATGTGCGTAACTTGAAGCATTACTTAGTTTTTGTTTCATCGGAAACGGTTCAGTCTGTCAAAAGTAAGATGAATTTAAAGTGTAAAAGAAGAAGTAAAATATCTCAATACACGCAATTGATACTCGGGCAGTTGAACTACATATTCGATAGATGGCGTTGTGCATTTGACGTCATTTTCTGAATGGCGTTGTTAAGATTATCCGCGAAAGAATGAGCCTAGGAAAAAGAAGTTGTTAGGTAGGGTAGGTAGGAAGGTAAGTAGGGTTAGAGTAGGCAGTTGACGCCGTTGACGGGAGCGAAGCCGCGGGCACAGCTAGTCTACTACTAAAAACCAGCGACACATACGCTTGTTTTTAGTAGTAGCTAGAAGAATGAAAAATAAACGACTTTTGCGAGATAGAACGTACACACATGAGTTTCCAATGTACGTGTGAAAACCTCTTCCTGTATTTTAATACGCTGTTCTTGTCCTCAGATAGGTGCATACTGCTACGCGGAGCTGGGCACCATGATCCGGCTGAGCGGAGCTGATTACGCGTACATCATGGAGACCTTCGGTCCCTTCGCCGCGTTCATCAGGCTCTGGATCGAGTGCATGATCGTCAGGCCTTGTTCACAGGTAAGGACAAGTGGGAATTAATTAGATATATTTGGAATTGAAGAGTGATACATTCAGTCAAGGATGTTTTTTTTTCACTCAGCAAGAAAAGAAAAGGATGGGTATGATGGATGGAGGTGGGGGAGTGGGGGGGTGTTATATTAAAGAAAAAGAAGTGAATGACTGCTCTAGCTAACCAGAATAAATATTAGTATTGAATAAAATATGGAAAATTATAATGATCAGTTCGGTATTTCTGTGTATGGTGCAAAAGTGTGATAACATTAGAAAAAATATGAATCAAATCTTCTTCCTTCGCTTTTTGTGTAGATATTTTAAATGTCTTAAGGTAAAACAGATGTTATTAGGTTCGGTAATGATTACCTACAGGATCCATTTCTGAAGAACAATACGAAACAAATATTGTAACGTATTCTTACTAAGTAAAACGAATTATCTTTTAAAAGTTAATAACCAACAATTATCGACAAACCACCAGCCTTTACAAAGAGAATGTTACACGATTATACATTATCTGTGTTTTCAGGAACTGAAAACACCTTAACAAGGTTATCTTAAACATTATTATTTTGCTACAGACATTGTGATAAAAAAGTGACTTCAATGCAATGAATAATTTCTTGCGACTAATTAATTAATTATTTAAATTTGTTGATAATATTTGCATGCTTCACGGCAAAGCATAGAGAATCTACGTTTTTTTGCGGTTGGAAATCATCCAATGACTTCTCCCGCTCTGGGTGAAGCGGGAGGGTGTGTCAAACTTTTACTGGCTAAAACCCACCCGTGTTCCTTCAGTTGCTTGTGGTAGGGCCGCGGTAACTCTCTTTCAAATTTATCTGCGACCCATAGAGAACCTACCAAATATTATAATATCTCACACAGCTATGTTTCCAAAAAAAGATTCTGATTCTTAACATTTATTTATTACTTCGGTCGGCTACTTCGAGCAGAAAATAACTTTCAAGAACAATACATTCCAAGCTCAAATTCCAATACCTTTCGGTAAAATACTATTTTATCGAATTATATTTCTGACCTTGATAAACATACCCACGTCTACATACCTCATAATATATTATTACCTAAAGCGGTTGTATTTTATTGGTCTGTAGAAGTTTTTTAGTATACCCATAGCTTTTAACCATTTGAAATAGCCATTATGTTGATTCGAAATTTGAATACATTCGTATGACGCAATAACTGAAGCTCCAGTTTAGCTCAGTATGTCATCAGACGCGGGGGGGTGTTGACGTATTCTTATAGCGTAGGAGACACGAGAATGGAATAGAAATTAGAGCTTTCAGCGGCGCGGTCAGTAATCTGATTAAGGTTGCCACAGTATTCTGGTTTTCATGACTGTGAAAAAGAAGTTAAAAAATCACTTAGTTTTTATTTACTATAATGCCCATTTCGATACCTTAATTAAAATTACAATAGTTTAGACTGATAAATAAGTCATATATATTTAACAGATATTACAATACTAGTAAATAAAACTTATAGTGGAATATACTATCAATGTCATTATAACCTCGATTCAATATTTCCAAAGTAAATGAAAACAACCGTAGCATGATTTTGAAAGCATCAGCCCACGCTCGACAGTAAATACATACTTACCAACAGTACTGCCCACGCACATTGGATAAGGCTCTTTCATTACTCAAATAACATTTTGTCACATCTATTTCTATAATATTGTGCAGAAAACTGTAATGTTCTTACTTTTTTATGAGGGTATGTAACACATATGGCAACTAAGATTTGTTTTACATTGGCACCCAGCGCGGGACTTATTTGAATTTTATTTCCATTGGATTGTGAGACAACACTGAATAATATTGAATTATAAAGTTCATTGGACTAGTTTTATTAGTATACAATACATTATTAATACTACTACGCTACCATTTTGTCTTATTGGCGCACAGCGTGGAGCTTGTTTTATCATTAGATTTCTGTGATTGTGAGATAACATTGAGGAATATGAAAAGTTCAATAAACTGAAGTTAGAATAACAACACTACTATGCTAAAGGGATTTATTTTACTACTTGCTGACATTTTCTCTTATTGGCGCCCAGTGCGGGACTTATTTAAATGTTTTTCCATTTCATTTCAGTTACTCTGACACCATATTGAATTCTACCGGTTGATAGAGGTCATTGAACTACATTTTGTTTCGGTCTTTATGAGGATACAATACCATATTGCTACGGGGATTTGTTTTATTAATACGCTGACATTCGCACTTATTGGCGCCCAACGCGGGTCTTATTTAAATGTTATTTCTATCGTATGTCTGTTATTGTGACACTAGATTCAACTTGTTTATTTGTTGTTATCTCAATAGATCCTAATACAGCGCTGCTGCCAATATATTTGATGTGGTTTACTACCTACATTTTATTGGCGCCCAGCGTGGGACCAAGAACATAGTTTTACTGTATAGTTTTTTGTTTTAGATTATCTGCTGAATAGTGTTAAATATGTAAACTACTTATTTAGAATTTGAATAATAATATTATCAGCCTGTTACTGCCCCTCTGCAGGCAGTGCAAAGCCCTCTTCTCAATACATATAGACTTTTACAAAAGTTAAAAGGGTTTTCGTAACATTTTATATTTATTTACTACTGATAGAAAGCCAAAAAGTTCAGCCAATTTTGGCACAGAACACTGAACCCGTCTGCTAGCAAGGCTCAAAGGACTACCATCCCCTCTTAAATGTGCCGCGTTCCAAAATTCATAGAATGTAGGTAATATTGGCTCTACATAGCGATTTATAACCTTCGCCGGCAAATACTATGATGTAGACCTCTGGAGTTATTCGTGCGTGGAGAGATAGCCTAGAACAGGGATGGCAATCCAACGCCAAAATAATTCGAGTACGCTAAATTAACAATTGTCAGATAAGTCCAGTTCAGCTAGTTATACAAAGTATTGGCCTATTTTGTTATATTTCTATAAGACATTCAGCATCTTATTTGCGGTTGCAGAAATCACACTAACATTTTTTTTTAATACTAAGTATTATTTTTAACCGGCTTCAAAAAGGAGGAGATTATCAATTCGATTTCTTTTTATTTTTTTGTTTGCCCATTTTTATGCATCTTTTAATTGAAGTTATTTTTCTCATTGTAGTGTTTTTATTTGGAAGTCGGTTGTATTTTTTAGTAAAATAGATTTTCATCCATTTAAATAATAAATCAAGATTATCACATAGATTTAAAAAATGGCACGACCATAAAGGTTAGCTATCTCTGGTCTAGGATTTAAACTTATACTCTCTTCTCTCATCATAAATCTTCTATACTGCCATCGTATGTGACGCCATTTTTGTTTCCAGGCGATAGTGGCGCTAACATTCAGCGTGTACGTGCTGAAGCCCATATTCCCGGAGTGTGATCCTCCTGAAAACGCTACCAGGCTGCTGGCGGCCTGTTGTATATGTGAGTATATTTTTTGCTATTTTTTTCGACTGAGTTGAAGCCCAAAACGAGGGTAGCTATAGTTTTTTGGACTCAATAACCCAAAATGAGAGTAGATACAGTTTTCTGTACTTAAGTTATCGACAAAAATAACAAAACAAAGTTAGTGGCGCTACTGCTAAATACATATTCTGGATTGGTTTTACAGTGTAATCTGGATAACTGGGATATATCCTTAGAACTTCCAGATGTTCAGGTTACTAGATTGTTATCACTTCTTTAAGCCTCTCTCTTCTTCAAGTCCATCTCTGTTTTATTACTTGTTTCTTCTTTAGATTTTTAACTTTAAAAAATAAAACCTTAGTTACCGAATTTCGACCAAAAGCTGACTATGCCAATAACTTCTCTAATTCCTAATTTTGATGAAATTACATGAAACAAATTTCTGGAATTCCAAGGGCCGACATCTTGGTCCTTGCTCCACTTTACGCGGTTGTAATCAAATTTGAGCGACGTGTCTTGAATCGCTTATACACTGGATACTTCATTTGTAAAGTAATTTTATGAGTTTTATGGCGACAATATTAAAACTTTTTTTAGAGACCACATTTTTTGCGGAATTTACTCTTTAAATCGATACCATCATCATCATATCAGCCGAAAGACGTCCACTGCTGGACATAGGCCTCCCCCAAGCTTCGCCATATTGACTGGTCCCGTCCGTCCCGCATCCAGCGGATTCCCACAACCTTCACCAGCACATCGGTCCACCTGTTGGGAGGCCTTCCAACGCAGCGTTTTCCGGTTCGCGGTCGCCACTCTAGAACTTTTCTGCCCCATCGGCCATCCGTTCTGCGAGCAATGTGCCTGCCCACTGCCACTTAAGTTTGGCAATTCTTCGGGCTATGTCGGTAACCCTGGTTCTCTTGCGGATCTCTACATTTCTGATTCGATCACGCAAGGACATTCCGAGCATGGCCCTCTCCATTGCTTTTTGGGTGACTGTAAGCTTTCTGATGAAGCTCATGGTGAGCGACCACGTCTCATAGGTCATAAATGGCAACACACACTGGTCATAGACTATTTCATCTTGAGACACCATAGTTAAATAGTTTTAAAGGCAAGCTACAAACGCGTTTATACTTTTTTTATTGTAGATAGGCCCGCGTTTGACCACTATCTCACCTGATGGTAAGCGATGATGTGGTCGACGGTGAAGAATGCTTGCCTAGATTCACTCCTGACTTAAGCACCTCCATTTTGTAGATATCAGAAAATAGATTCCGGCAGGGAGTTTTCTTGCCAGAATCTACTTTCAAAAGCTTATTTGTGTTCTAACATTATTTACGTTTGGCCATTGTTTACACTAAAGAAAGCTGAATCCCAGATATTTTTCACCACAGTTCGAGGAAGTATGCAAGTTATTTTAATAAGTTCCGAGTCCCCCACCTAATAATAGCTTCCGGATTCCTTTCCTCCCCGATAGGGTCTTATATTCGTATTATTGTCCCAGTTTCCAATCTAAAACAATAAATATTTGCAAAAGGCTCTTGTTATTATTTGCAAGGTTTTATTCGCGGGTCGCGATCAAAAGTGTTAAGACTTCCAAAAAGTATTTAAATATAACCTCCTACGAGGTAGTTAATGTGCATTCCTTTTAAGCAAACAAAATAATGCATTTGTATAATTTGTTTTTTGTTTCTAAAATCTTGTAAAGATGACACTCCTGGTGAGATTTCGGTTGTTTTGTAAAGATGAAAGGCTGAATGTTATGTTTTGGAATTGTTGCCAATCATACAAAAAAATTTAAACGCGGCGCGGCCTTTGAATCTGTTTTACAATTTTCTCTGCTTGAACTAGCGAATATTGCGCAACATTTAAACTAACAGCCGCCCACTGGAGGGAAATAGCCTCCCTAGACACCCTTCTCTCTTTCACCTCTTTCAGAATCTCTCTGTCCAAAGCTGACTGCTTTTCTTCAAATTCAGATTCAATACATGCATGTGCATGAAAGGAGCCCCTACAGGGTTGCGATTCCAAACGCTCCCAGTAACGCAGTGTCTAGCTGACTAATCTTTTCAGCGCGATGACTCAAACTCAGTACATACTTAATATGTGTTTTCACAGAAACGAAAGTAGTTTATTCGTATATGAAAGCTATAGATCATAGAAACAATATCAACAATGTGTTTGTCCGCAGTATTGCTTACCTTCGTGAACTGCTGGTCTGTCCGCGCTGCCACGAGGGTCCAGGACTGGTTCACGTACGCCAAGCTGTTGGCGCTCTTCATCATCATCGCGGCCGGCATCTACCAGCTTTGCAGAGGTAAGTGTTATTATTTATTTCATATTTATTTTCAGGCTATTCTGTTCCACTGCAGGGCAAGGCATCCCTTTCTTCCTTCCAATCCTCTCGGTTTACGGCAATTGTGTACCAGTCCTGTCGATAGGCGTCAAGCTCATTTCGCCATCTTCGCTTGGGTCTACCGCGGTGTTGCCTGACATTTTTTTGTTCAACCTTTACACATTCGCTGCTTATAAACTCAAGTGCCACAAATACAATTTTTTATAAATCGCTTTTAATAAAAAAAAAATATGCCAAAATCATCCTTATTTTCATATTTCACGATGACACCTGTCAAAACTTATGCATGCTTATATGTTTAATTATGAAAATGTTTGTTGTAATAGGTACTATCCAAACAGTTTTATCTACTTCTATTCTATAATAATTGCAAAGTCCAAAATAAAGTAAGTTTGTACAATTGCTCAATTACTGTTTAAACACACTGATCAACCTTGGACATTTTTAAACATTTGTTCAAACAAATTTTACTTTGTACAGTTTAAACAAATATTACACGTAGTTATAGAAATTATGTTATTGATTCTGTGACCTAAATAGAACGAGCTATAAGGACCAATGATGAAGAGTTATTTGTTCTTGGATCTTGAGACCATATACTAGGTCAGAGGTGAATAAGAACGGGAGAGGATATTCTAGAAGGACGTACAAAGACCGGTGATGATGTTCTCCAGAAAAGTCAGGTGCATAGAAGGAGCGGTTGCTCCTGGTGTGTGTGTATGACTGTATGAAGGTAAAGGGTGATATAAGGACCGTAGTAGGTGGGGTTCTGTAGTTTCTGCCAGAATGGGCAAATACACCAGAGTTAAATTGTGAAGAAAAGCGTCGTCGTATAATTTTGAGCTTTAAATGTTAGAAATTAAAAGAATAGAATGTTAGAATGATATATTAGATATGGTAGAATTTACGAGATCAAGCATGGTTTTCAATGCTCAAGTCTCCACTGTATGAGGAGAGGCTTGACGTCTTAGGTTCGACCCAGTGTGTCTTCTTTTTCTATACATCTCTATTGTCACCCCTTTTCTATACAAGAAGAGGCCAGTACAGCAGGTTTTTCTACAGTCACACAAAACATTATCTTTTATCAGAAACAGAATAAACCAGTTCTATAAACGGTGAGACTAGACAGTCCACTAAAGAATTTGATTGCGTTTTATTATCTATGAATATAAATATTACGCAATCGGCATCACGACAAGATAGTTTTAAACTTGACCGTGATCTACTTAAGTTTATGCAAAACAAATATGGCGTTTAGAAATGGAAACAGCTGTTACTTCATTAGTTTTTATTGTGTTTTTATTTTAATTTAGGGCGTGTAGTTTTAGAGTATGCTTTTGTTAGATATTGTCTGTGTTCGTAATGTAGATTCCTAATACAGATAATAAAAAAAACGTCAGATAAATTATCTAAAAATATTGGACACGTATTTGTTCTTTTGTCACGTAAACTAAAAATGTCGACGATACAGTGCTTTGAAATATCGTGTGACACTGTGCTATACTTTTACTGACAAAATGACGTCACAATCCCCCATTCCTGAACTTTAATGCACTTTATCTGTGTCAATTTTGGTTTAGTTGATAAAGCAAAAAATACGTGTCCAATTAATGATATTCAAATAAACAGATATGTTATGAGCGTTCGCATAGTGAAGACTCGAATAGGTCACAATTGTGAACTTTAGTCTTTAGTTTATGTCACGCATGGCGAACAGCGATACGCTTTGTTGAAACAAAAACAAAATAAAAAAATGCCAGCGTGTGTATTTAGAAATTGTACCAATTATGATACCATAGTACATAAAACAGAAGGGATCTCATACCATATGTAAGTACGCAATACGCCTCAATTTACTAATTTATTTATTTTTTTTCCTAATATTCTGATATTTGGAGGTTAGAAAAAGATAACAACATTGGTGGTCAGAATAATGTTTGTTTACATTCACACGCAAGTGACAAACACTAGCTGTCTCTTTTTTTCTTGTTGGTTTTATCAAGTCATCCCTTTCGACTTGTAGTGAAATGTCAGATGAATGAAAAGTGTGAGTGCGGAACACTTTTTCAATTGTTTTGTGAGTGTATAACGATTCTGTTTATTTGAATATCATTGCTTACAAGCGTATCAAAATTTCATCTTATGGAAAACAAGCAAAGATGCAAATTCATTTTCAGAAAGTGTGTTTTCAGCCTATTTCATGGAACTTTCTCTGATGAAAATATAAGTCAAGCTCATTGTGGTGCTACTATTCAATGCTAAAAAGCACTGTGAAAACAAAACATGGTATTGATATCAAGTCATACTCCAACTTGCTGGCATTTCTAAAAAGACGCTCAAGTGACCATGTGAGTAAAAAGTCGAAAGTATTTTCGGCTGACAATATCAAGAAGTTCCTAAAACAAGCTCCGGATTGCCGATATTTCAACAAAACAAACAACAAAGGTCAGTTGGGACTAAATCTTTCGTATTTCTTTACAATATAAGTGTTTCGTACGCTGTTTTAATCTCTTTTCAGGTAGTATTAATATTCGGCATAAATGGTGCATGTAGACGTCAAGAGTTGGCAAACATCACAACTAATGATGTCGAGAACCATGGGCGGGTTCTTCTTGTCCAGGTCAAAAACACAAAAAATAAAATGCCAAGATCGTTCACAATACAGGGGCCTTTTCACGACATAGTGAAGAAATACGAAACGCTTCGTTCAACAAAAGCGATGTCTAACAGATTTTTTCAAAATTACCAAAATGGAAAATGCACTAGCCAACGCATTGGCATAAATAAATTTGGAGCAATGCCGAAACAAAAAGCCACTTTCTTAAATTTGGATGATCCACATGAATACACAGGGCACAGTTTCAGAAGGTCCTCGGCTACATTGCTCACCGATTCAGGTGCGAACTTATTGACACTAAAACACCACGGAGGGTGGCGGTTGAACAGTGAAGCCGAGGGATAGATGACTCGATGAGAAATAAACAAGAAATTAGCTCCCGCATTTACAAGGAATATAAATTTGGAGCCAAGTGTTGGCTCTCGACCATCTACGAGCACACACGCGTACATTCCACCATCGTCGCCGCCGCCGCAGCCGCCTCCGTCGCCGCTACCGTCTGCAGAACTTTGTGGTCTCGTTTCTCCTACTTTCACTCAACAGAGTGAGAGAGAGACTGGTGAAATTGTAACTAATAATAATAACTTGACAACATTAAAAATGCCAACTGGCAACGTAATAACCAATTTTGCAAATTGTTCAAATTATTCTAACTGCTTTAACACTTTAATCACTTTGATTAAAGATTTATTCGTTTAAGAAATTCCGAGTTTTATTTATTTTCTCGCAAATATGTTATAAAACGTCGTATGACATACGTGCGCTTTGTTAATTACAGCCTCTGCTTTCTTGTAGCAATATCGCCTCGGCTGTAATTTTCAACTTACCGCACTTTTATCATAATGTACAATTATTTGTTTAACTTACACACACTATCTTACAGGTTGAATCCAATATAATATAGTGGTTAAAATCTTAATCTAAAATCAGACTTATACTATAAATAAATGTGTAATAATTATATTAACCTAAAATCTTCTAAACTAATATAAAAAAGTCGTGTGGCACTCGAGGACTGCCGCGGTAAAACTATTGCATAGCATTTAATTTTTGAGAATTTAAGTCATTTTCTTTCACCTATTGTTCTTAAAATCTGCTTTCTTTTCCCAAATAGTAGATCACGGTCCACCCACAATAATAAACCCTTAACGCCATCCTCTAACAACCCCCTTATTATCATATTTTTTACCTTTTCCCCAAATAATAAATTTAAATTGTGAACCCTATTTATACCACAATAAGGTCGCTTTTTCAAAGTGACCCTTATTCCCACATACATAAAGTCTACATTGAACGCGGTGGAATTTAAAATAGGAATAAAGAACCTCAACTTCAATAGAACATAAAAATATTTCCTACATCCGTCATAATAAAAATTCTTATTTTAACTTGTCATTGCCAAGCGAATTTGAGCCTTTAAATTAATAAAAACGTTGAAACTCGAAAACGTAGCTAGCCAATCCCCCATTTATTTCCGATTAATAAAACTCTAAAAAAACAAAACAAGAATATAAAGTGACCCTTATTCACATTGAAATAAGGTCACTTTTCTTTGACAAGCAAAAGTGACTCTTATTCTCATTAGCATAAGGTCCACATTGATCACCATTGTCACGTTTCGATACGGAATTTTTCGTTACGGAATTTCTGGATTCGGTCTCCACGCTCAGGCCCGCGATAGAAGCTATGCAATAGCTTAATAAAACTTTATTCATCTAAATTTTAATTATAACTAGCAAAATCGTACTAGTGCGTTTAATAAAATAAAATAGGTAATAAACATAGATGTGATATATATTTTTTAATTATATTTCTGTGGTAATAAACTGTACAATGTGATTTTAGGTACCTATCAATCAAAGACACAATGTACAACACAAAAAAAAACAACTGTTTCCTAAATTTTGTAGAGTTATGCGAAAAAAGAAAATATAGGTACTACGGTACCTATATTTTCTTTTTTCTTTCTTTCTTTCTAACCTAACAACTGATAATATTTTCTTTTTCTCACGGATTTCATTTTCCTCGAGGACTTAACAAATAATGCGCGATTCATTACTTTTATAAGAAATATTTGCAATGTGGGGTAGAGTTTTCATTAAAATCGCAGACTGGAGATGGCAATAAGTTCGTCCCCTCGCATATGGGACCCAATGATAAGACTAAAAAATCCACGGTTGATTTAAAGGGGGCATATACTCGGGGGGCGAAACCCCTTGGGGACTGCGCGAAATGAGAGCAGTTATAGCTTTTAAATTCCTTGTAACCTTATGTCCTTTTTCTACCCTCACTTCTAATATTGTCATTCAAGGTAAATTGAAAGTTCGTCTTTTGTTTTTTAACCGATTGATCAAAAATAAAAACCAAACAGCATCCATTTCTATATTTGCCACATTTCCTTCACATAGAATATCAGCAAATCTTTTGAAAATTGATGCCTACAATACTCAAAGCTACGAAGTGAAAAAAACGACTTGTATTGTGAGACACCCATTTGAACGAAGTTCCTTTCACTATAAAAACAGGCATAGGTAAAAAAAAATATGATAAGAAAAAAATATCGTTTTTAATATTTTTACACACTGGCCATCAGTAAAAAACTGCACTCATCATTTCAAATATCGAACTATGTCGGTCGGACATTTCACGTGAAGTTCCCATCCGCCAAACGCGCGATATGGATTTTAGTTTCAAAAATGTCAAAGGTGAACAATGCTACCCTGATAGCTATAATAGAAGTAGGTATGAGTGACGTATAATAGATAATAGGCATTTTTTCTGTGTACAAAAAATATAATTTCATTTAATCCGTCAGTGAGATTATCAAATAATATTGTTTTGTTTTCACAGTGCTTTTTAGCATTGAATAGTAGCACCACAATGAGCTTGACTTATATTTTCATCAGAGAAAGTTCCATGAAATAGGCTGAAAACACACTTTCTGAAAATGAATTTGCATCTTTGCTTGTTTTCCATAAGATGAAATTTTGATACGCTTGTAAGCAATGATATTCAAATAAACAGAATCGTTATACACTCACAAAACAATTGAAAAAGTGTTCCGCACTCACACTTTTCATTCATCTGACATTTCACTACAAGTCGAAAGGGATGACTTGATAAAACCAACAAGAAAAAAAGAGACAGCTAGTGTTTGTCACTTGCGTGTGAATGTAAACAAACATTATTCTGACCACCAATGTTGTTATCTTTTTCTAACCTCCAAATATCAGAATATTAGGAAAAAAAAAAAAAATTAGTAAATTGAGGCGTATTGCGTACTTACATATGGTATGAGATCCCTTCTGTTTTATGTACTATGGTATCATAATTGGTACAATTTCTAAATACACACGCTGGCATTTTTTTATTTTGTTTTTGTTTCAACAAAGCGTATCGCTGTTCGCCATGCGTGACATAAACTAAAGACTAAAGTTCACAATTGTGACCTATTCGAGTCTTCACTATGCGAACGCTCATAACATATCTGTTTATTTGAATATCATTAATTGGACACGTATTTTTTGCTTTATCAACTAAACCAAAATTGACACAGATAAAGTGCATTAAAGTTCAGGAATGGGGGATTGTGACGTCATTTTGTCAGTAAAAGTATAGCACAGTGTCACACGATATTTCAAAGCACTGTATCGTCGACATTTTTAGTTTACGTGACAAAAGAACAAATACGTGTCCAATATTTTTAGATAATTTATCTGACGTTTTTTTTATTATCTGTATTAGGAATCTACATTACGAACACAGACAATATCTAACAAAAGCATACTCTAAAACTACACGCCCTAAATTAAAATAAAAACACAATAAAAACTAATGAAGTAACAGCTGTTTCCATTTCTAAACGCCATATTTGTTTTGCATAAACTTAAGTAGATCACGGTCAAGTTTAAAACTATCTTGTCGTGATGCCGATTGCGTAATATTTATGTTCACAATTTAAATTTATTATTTGGGGAAAAGGTAAAAAATATGATAATAAGGGGGTTGTTAGAGGGTGGCGTTAAGGGTTTATTATTGTGGGTGGACCGTGATCTACTATTTGGGAAAAGAAAGCAGATTTTAAGAACAATAGGTGAAAGAAAATGACTTAAATTCTCAAAAATTAAATGCTATGCAATAGTTTTACCGCGGCAGTCCTCGAGTGCCACACGACTTTTTTATATTAGTTTAGAAGATTTTAGGTTAATATAATTATTACACATTTATTTATAGTATAAGTCTGATTTTAGATTAAGATTTTAACCACTATATTATATTGGATTCAACCTGTAAGATAGTGTGTGTAAGTTAAACAAATAATTGTACATTATGATAAAAGTGCGGTGTTGAAAATTACAGCCGAGGCGATATTGCTACAAGAAAGCAGAGGCTGTAATTAACAAAGCGCACGTATGTCATACGACGTTTTATAACATATTTGCGAGAAAATAAATAAAACTCGGAATTTCTTAAACGAATAAATCTTTAATCAAAGTGATTAAAGTGTTAAAGCAGTTAGAACAATTTGAACAATTTGCAAAATTGGTTATTACGTTGCCAGTTGGCATTTTTAATGTTGTCAAGTTATTATTATTAGTTACAATTTCACCAGTCTCTCTCTCACTCTGTTGAGTGAAAGTAGGAGAAACGAGACCACAAAGTTCTGCAGACGGTAGCGGCGACGGAGGCGGCTGCGGCGGCGGCGACGATGGTGGAATGTACGCGTGTGTGCTCGTAGATGGTCGAGAGCCAACACTTGGCTCCAAATTTATATTCCTTGTAAATGCGGGAGCTAATTTCTTGTTTATTTCTCATCGAGTCATCTATCCCTCGGCTTCACTGTTCAACCGCCACCCTCCGTGGTGTTTTAGTGTCAATAAGTTCGCACCTGAATCGGTGAGCAATGTAGCCGAGGACCTTCTGAAACTGTGCCCTGTGTATTCATGTGGATCATCCAAATTTAAGAAAGTGGCTTTTTGTTTCGGCATTGCTCCAAATTTATTTATGCCAATGCGTTGGCTAGTGCATTTTCCATTTTGGTAATTTTGAAAAAATCTGTTAGACATCGCTTTTGTTGAACGAAGCGTTTCGTATTTCTTCACTATGTCGTGAAAAGGCCCCTGTATTGTGAACGATCTTGGCATTTTATTTTTTGTGTTTTTGACCTGGACAAGAAGAACCCGCCCATGGTTCTCGACATCATTAGTTGTGATGTTTGCCAACTCTTGACGTCTACATGCACCATTTATGCCGAATATTAATACTACCTGAAAAGAGATTAAAACAGCGTACGAAACACTTATATTGTAAAGAAATACGAAAGATTTAGTCCCAACTGACCTTTGTTGTTTGTTTTGTTGAAATATCGGCAATCCGGAGCTTGTTTTAGGAACTTCTTGATATTGTCAGCCGAAAATACTTTCGACTTTTTACTCACATGGTCACTTGAGCGTCTTTTTAGAAATGCCAGCAAGTTGGAGTATGACTTGATATCAATACCATGTTTTGTTTTCACAGTGCTTTTTAGCATTGAATAGTAGCACCACAATGAGCTTGACTTATATTTTCATCAGAGAAAGTTCCATGAAATGGGCTGAAAACACACTTTCTGAAAATGAATTTGCATCTTTGCTTGTTTTCCATAAGATGAAATTTTGATACGCTTGTAAGCAATGATATTCAAATAAACAGATACGTTATACACTCACAAAACAATTGAAAAAATTGTTCCGCGCAGCGGACAGTTGAAATTTTCACAAATGATATATTTCTGTTGCCGCTATGACAAAAAATACTAAAAACAGAGTAAAATAAATATTTAAGTGTCCCATACAAAAAACGTTATTTGTTTGCCGTTTTTTTTGCGATAATGGTACGGAACCCTTCGTGCGCGAGTCCGCCTCGCACTTGGCCGGTTTTTATTTTAGGCAAAGGCACAAAAACAGCCAGTATTATTAATAAAGTAAATTAATATTTTTGTCTTTTGTTACAGATGTAATTAATGGTCAACATTAATTAAATTAAAGAATAAAATGTTTATTTATTATATGTTTATTATTTACTTTGGGTGATAAAATATACCCAAAGTAAATTTTATTCATAAAATGTTGACCACTTTTCTGACATAAAAACTCTTTGCTAAGATTTTAATAGTACCTTTTGTTTTAGACGGAGCATCTTGATAAACCGTGCGTTTTACCTTATTAAGGTGATATATACGCCCCAATGTAACGCAGTACTGGCCGTGCGCCCGTTCGATGCCAAAAATTCAAAAGTGAACCTCCTTTTGAACAGTTTTGTTTGCAAAATATTATTTGATTTACATATGCTATGTTAGGTATGAAGAAATTCCAGCCATAAATTCTTCTGTATAAAAATATTTTTAAACATCTAAGTCGTTTTGGAGGAGTTTCCAAAAGTTGCGATAAAATATCGTGTTGTTAATTATTTTTTTAAAGCAAAACTATTAGTTACACGAAAAAACCTTGTGTTCAAAACTATGTACATGAATCAATAGTAAATATATATTTTTTTCAAACCTTTTAACCTAGCTGTTACTGAGGAGTATGCTTTAGAAAGTTACCGTTTTACGGCACTAAAGCGTATGTAGGCTCTTTTTTGGAAACTCCTCCAAAACAACTTGGATGTTTAAAAATATTTTTATACAGAAAAATTGATGGCTGCAATTTATTCATACCTAACATAGCATATGCAAATCAAATAATATTTTACAAACAAAACTGTTCAAAAGGAGGTTCAATTTTGGTATTTTGGCACCGAGCGGGCACACGGCCAGTACTGCGTTAACATTGGGGCGTATATATCACCTTAAAAAGAAACACGTGCGTTTTACATTACAAGTACGTAATGAGATACAATACGATATTAAAATTGATGAAATAAGAGACCCTTTACGAGCAAATGTGTTGTAAATTGTTATAATAAAGTAACTTTAATTCCAGGCAGAAAAGTCACCGTGAAGGCTTTGGTGAAATGTGCGTGAAGTGAACTCTATATATCTCAAGCTTGACAGCTCAATTTAAATTAACTTCACCTATCTATTCACGGTGATATATTTACAGAATAGAACTGCAGGTTTCCTTACGATGTTTTCCTTCACCGTTGTCAGCGATGTCCAAGATAGACTTAAAAAGTACATACTCTTGTTACTTTTTTGGTGTACGATATGGTATAATACTGACAACGGATCTTTGCGACTCTGAATTGGCTGCAAGACCCTGCACAGTAGCTATTTTTGTGACAATGTTGTAGGTGAAAATAGCATTGTATAACTGTCTCTTTCACTCGCTTACGTTTGTCGCATCGTCCTATCTCGCTTACTGTATGCAGTTTACTCGATGCCAAACCGCATCAAACAGCTGCTCAGCTTGTATCAAGCGCAAGTTCGATCATGCATGGAGTACTGTTCTCATCTCTGGGACGGATCTGCCAAATACCAGCTTGATGCACTGGAGTCGATCGAAAAGCGGGCCAAGAGACTCATCAGCGATGAGGCACTGGTTAAATCAAAGCTCCAGAGCCTTGAACATCGTCGCCGAGTTGCCAGCTTGTCGGTTTTTTATCGGTTACATTTCGGGGAGTGTGCGATGGAATTGCATGATTTAATTCCACCCAGCCCGTTCCATCATCGGACTACCAGACGTACGGCGATGCGTCATCGATATATGGTGGACATCCCACCCATACGCACTAAACGTTTTGGGAATACTTTTATTATGCGTACAGCTAAGGAGTGGAATTCCCTGCCGGAGTCTGTGTTTCCCGATAGCTACAATCTAGGGGTCTTTAAGTCAAGAGTGAATAGGTTACTTCTAGGCAAGCGTGCTCCACCATCGACCACATCGTCGCTTACTATCAGGTGAGATAGTAGTCAAGCGCGAGCCTATAATAGATAAAAAAAAAAAAAAAAAAAACAAACCGTTTCTTGCGCAATATTTGGCAGCGCTAACTTCAGAGACACAAAGATCCGCTGTGACGGATGAGGTTTTAGCCACTGGGCACCAGTCTACGACAGATAATTATCCAGATGTCGTGCGTAGTACATTTATTACCTCAATGGATGTCATCTACATTTTCCCTATCAGAAAAAATACCCTTATCCACATTAACGCGAAAAGAAATCCGGAAACACATTGATTTTTAAGAAATCATAAGGATAATATCGTGTTTATTTGCAATGCAAAATGTTTTGTCAATTTATCAAAGCATATTCAACGAACTTGCTTTATGAGGTACCTACATAATAAAGAAGGATATTGTATGATTTTGTTGATCGAGTCATTTGACATTGAATCGACATATGTCAAGAGGGAAGTGTTATGTAGGTAAGCTCTAGACAAAATTTAGTATCGTTTGTGATGGTTATAATATCACAAGAAAAACATCAAAATTTAATAAAACCTCCGTCACATTTTTATTTCATGCTTCCTAATTTATCTAGTAGATACGCTTCGATCGGCAATCTATTGAACACGTAATTATGACACGATATCTAACGAAAACACCCCGATTCAAACAGTAAAACGCCCATAACTTTTGAACGGCTGAACTGATTTTATTCAAACAAAGCTAAGAACGCTCTCGACAAAATCACTTTTCATACAAAAAATAAATAAATCTAAATCGGTTCATTCGTTTGGGCGCTCACACACAGATAGGTACACAGCAACAAAAGTCAAACTTACAACACCCCTCTTTTTCCGACGGGGATTAAATGTGACATGTTGAGTCTTTTTACGTTTGGCAATCTCATATCTACAGTTTCTTGATGTTTTCCATCGCTATCGCGACGCTTTCGATGATAGATGCCATTTGTCCTAAAGCCTTTGTTTACTATTAATTGAGTATTTGAGGTTAAGAAAGAGTTGAGTACTTATTTGTCAAACTATATTTTAGCCTGAAATCCTGTCACAATTTCACACGGTAGGTAGGTTTTGACACGTTCTTAACCTTAAATACTTAATTCAGAAACTGGCCACTAGGCAATCTTCGGATATTCTTGATGAAAGTAAAAACTAACCACTTTAATAATAAACAAGGACAACCCCAGCGGCTCCACATACAAATTTATACAACTACGAGACGCAATGAAATCAACATATATTTGCACGGTATCTTCTCGTCGAACATACCACAGTGTCTCAAGACGTAAGTCTATGATCAGTGTGTGTTGCCAGTGATTAAATACGGGACCGAAACGTGGTCACTCACCATGGGACTTACAGAAGACTTAGTAACCCAAAGGGAAATGGAGAGGGCTATGCTCGGAGTTTCCTTGCATGATCTAATCTGAAATGAAGACATCCGCAAGAGAACCAGTAGCCTTATTGCGTAATCAATTCGGCAAGGCAAAGTGCAAAGAGTATGAAAGACCAGGCTAGTGCGAGTCGGACTCGCGCACGAAGGGTTCCGTACCTAATATTATCGCAAAAAACAGCAACAAAATCACGTTTGTTGTATGGGAGCCCCACTTAAATATTTATTTTATTCTGTTTTTAGTATTTGTTGTTATAGCGGCAACAGAAATACATCATCTGTGAAAACAACTCAATCTCTCATCAACTGTCTAGCTACCACGGTTCATGAGATACAGCCTGGTCACAGACAGACAGACGGACCGCGGAGTCTTACTATTAGGGTCCCGTTTGTAACCTTTGGGTACAGAACCTTAAAAATCGACCAATCACATGCAAGATGAAACTCGCGATGTGGATTTCCGTCTATGTCATTGGTCGATTTGTCATACTCTTTGCCCTTTGCCTTGCCGAATTCATTACACAAAAAGGCTGCTGGTGAAGGTTGCGGGAAACCTCTTCCGGCTGAAATGATGAGTTAGCGAGCAAATCCGTAAGAAGTTGGCAGTAGTATCGTAACAGCGCTAATGTTTTTCTATTATTTATCTATTACTACTAATGTTTAAGTATAATTATGTATTTAGTTTATTATTTCGAATATATATGGTATAATTATATTGTATTTACAGTTTATATTTAAATAATCCATTTAACTTTCAATATTGCACCTACCGCTGTTTATCTCTCCATCACCCAAAGGTCGACTGGTAGAAAATGGTCCGCCTCTGTACTTGTGTGTGCATGAAGTATTAAATAAATAAATAAATGGCGATGGTGATTATTATGATGATTATTTTTGCCAAAAGCGATGTCGGAGACAACATCCCCATTAAGATGAGTTTGTGCATTTGCTTTTTAGGATTCCGTACCGAAAGGGTAAAAACGGGACCCTATTACTGAGACTCCGCGGTCCGTCTGTCTGTCTGTCACCAGGCTGTATCTCATGAACCGTGATAGCTAGACAGTTGAAATTTTCACAGATGATGTATGTCTGTTGCCGCTATAACAACAAATACTAAAAACAGAATAAAATTAATATTTAAGGGGGGCTAACATAAACGTGATTTTTTTGCCGTTTTTTGCGATAATGGTACGGAACCCTTCGTGCGCGAGTCCGACTCGCACTTGGCCGGTAATTTTATTATACAACGCTTATTATAACGACATGTCTGACACCATCAAAATTTCCCTTCAAGGAGACCTCTGAAAACAGCGAAAAGGGAAAACTCATGGACGCTTTACAACAATAAAAACAAACAATAGTCAAACACAAAAGCGTCCATAACCTTAACAACAATACAGTCAATCGCAAAAAAAAACCTGTTAGCAATGAGTTCAAGGTTTTTGATAAAAGGAGCGTCTGATAACAGAGAGCAATCTCCACGCAAATTGAGTCAACACTTGAACCTCTGCCAGAGATCGAACGGAGATTGGGTTCGACTGGTTATTAGAAATATGAAAGGGAATTAATTGAGTCGGTGATATTGGTTAGTGGTACGGGCGAATCTTGGTGTTGCCTGACTCTTTCGTTGTAGGTAATTTATGAATATTAAAAACTTCTTTGGTATCCTTGGCTATTTCTCTGTCTTTTTGTGCCAATCCTAATCCCTGGTAACTTGTAAACGGCACAAATATGTGGATGTCTCTAACTATTCTCGATCTCATTTTTTCTTTCCTTCTTTTAATTAGACTTTTACAATGGTTTTCAATCATCTTCATAGCCAAAGGCTAAGAATAGTTACAGCACTGATAACAACATTTGTGCCACATTTTTTTACCTTAGTATAGATTCTTTTACCGATTGTTTTGTGAGTGTGAACATTGTAGGCCTTCTTGATGCTAGTTAGCATTTGTTATATTTTTTATATAATATATATTTTTTTTTTTTTTTTCTTTCGTCTTATTGTCGGGCCTACGTTGTCCCCCCATATCTAAGTACTAATGCTGTAACATGGAAATATTGTGAAACCAAACCATTTTTAAAAGAGTATCCATGGAGTTTCTTGCCGGTTCTTCTCCATAGGAAACGAACAACCCGAACTGTGCACCTTTTGTCAACATTTTATAAGTGCCCATGTAGGCCTATGTGAAATAAAAAAGTTGATTTTGATTTTGAATCCTCTAAAACTCACCCAAGTTCTACCAGCGAAAGCAACTATGTCCAGCAGTGGGTAAAGTCAGGCTATGGTCAACTCCCTAGTCAATGTTTATAAGATAGTTTTTTTTTGTAATTTTGGATATCCATGTAGGTACCCCATTCTTTTTGGTGGTGGGAAATCATTCAATGACTTCTTCCCGTTCTGGGTGCAGCGGGAGGGCGTGCCAGACTTTTACTGACTAAAACCTACCCGTGTTCCTTCAGTTGTTTGTGCCAGGGCCGCGGTAACATTCTTTAAAATTTATTCTAGACCCGAAAGACATCGGCCGTAGTCGGCCCCGTCAATTTCTGCTAACATCACTTTGAAGCGCGCGTCCTTATCGGACGGCGAGCTACGCGTTACCCGCCGTCCGCAAGCCCGCGCCTACGGTGGCCGGATATCGGCTTGTGACTCCCATCCAAGTACCCCTGCATCTCGAGAGATTTGAAATTATTATTCGTAACTCTACAAGATAATGGATTTTTGTCTTTTGTTTAATCCTTCAGGGATTCAGAGGGTCTCACTCTCAGCTGTGAAGGTTTAAAGACAGTAAACAGAGCTACTTTTAAGATTAGGTAGACAATTAGGTGTTTTCTAGATCGGATTATATACTGATATAACGGCAGGTATCTTCTTTCACACGCCTCGGTTTTTGGGTAGCCGGTGCCGGGTAACCGGCGCACATAGGAGTATTTGGCTAATAAAACCGGACAAAAGTCGGAATCAGTAAATTAGTCAAAAGTCTCACTGAATCTATTGTTCATCTAGCTAGGTAACCGGTCCATCAAATGACAGCCATTCAATCCCCGCAAGCTTCAAACTTGTTTACGTAGGTCAGTCGAAACTCATTCGTTCGCAGAATCGCATGTCTTTGTTTTCGACGCTCTCGGTTGCAGTATTACTTTGTTTTGTTATTGTGTTCTCGTGTTGTGGAGTTTTAAAAGAAAAACTTTTGAATATGGAAGATGAAGGTATGTACTGTATTTTAAAATATCAATTAGTTGATCTGCTGCTTAAATTTTATGTTTAAAAAGGGTATGATAACAGGCATAATTTGTATATATTTTTTTACTTAAATTTATCAGAAAACAGTGTTTTTGTTTATGTGTCCTGTCTTGTCCCGCTATCATTTATACATGGTCATAATAACCGGTCTTCCGACAATTGCACACCGTAGTTAAACAGTCCGCCCACGTCCGCCATTTTGTTTTGTATTACTTCAAAGTTAATGAGTGAAAAATGTGAATTATTTTAAATCATTATTTTTTATGTTTTTTTTCTACAGATTCTTCGGGAACTGTCAAGAAATTTACCAGAAGAGCATTGTATAACATCCTGAATGAATTTAAAGGAAAGAAAATGGAAGAAAAGTTTTTATTATTAGAAGAGAGACTTCTGAAACTGGCTAATTGTCCAAATAATGAAAAATCAAATTTTATCCGTTCTTTGAGGTGTTTCAAGACCACATTCAAGAAAAAATGGAAAGATGCTACTTACAAAGAAGAACGTTTCTTGAAAACTAATGAAGGCTGGCTCACATCTCCTATTGAATTGCCTTACTGGACGGAAATACCTACTCAAAAACCAGGACGACCATCAAAAACATTCGAAGAGCTTTGCGATCGCAGCAAACGACGAAAAACTAAAGAACTACGGGAGCAAGTACCTGTGGAGGAGTTGACGTATGCAGCTGGCGTGAGTCAGCGTATTTCAGGAACAAGCAAGAACAAGCACTTCCGGCAATACAGATTGAATTTTGCACGAAAATTTTCACGGGTGGATTGTAATAGAGACATATTACATAGACTGTTACTAAGTTCCGACCCATATCTGAGTAGTAATCGACCAAGGCAGCACAAAAGAACTCAGCCGTTTTCGCAAGAGGCAGTCAGTCTGATGATTGCAAGTACTCCTCATGAAGAAGATTACGGTGAAAATATAGACGGTGAAGAAGATGAAGACAAAGATGAAGAAAATGAAGACGAAGAAGTTGAAAATGAAGAGTTTTAATGAGATTAATTGTTAATGCACACTTATTTGTAATAAAAAATAATGTTTAAATCGAATTCATATAAAAAAACGCCTCAGATATTTTTGACCGGTTTTATTAGCCAAATACTCCTATGTGCGGCGTTGAAGTGTATCGGCATGTATGTTAGCTTTCACACGAACCGGCGTACATGGCTATACATTCGCCGCCGGTTACCCGGTAGCGGCTACCCGGCAACCGGAGCGTGTGAAGAGGGACTAACCGTTGTAGCTACCGGGAAAGTCTAAAGACTGTCCGTGCAGTTCCTTACTCCTACCCATCACCTATTTGGCCAGTGTACCCCACCTACCATTATCGAAGCATTTTTTTTTAATTCAAAAAATATTCGCTCAAAAATCTTTTTGTCCGATTTACGTTAAAAACGTTTTATTGAGAAAATTTGGGAGCCTCAAAGGTCCCCAAATAAATCGGGCATACTCGAAACCTCTATTAGCCACCTTTATTCAATGTTAAGAAAAGTTGCATCATTTCTTCGATAGATAGGTAGGTACTTCTCTGTTGATAGCTTTTCATGGTCAATCTGCAAGAAATGCCAGTTACAAAAAGTTTCATCCGAATAAATAAGACTAAAAATACTACCGACTTCCAAATAAAAAGAAGAAACTACAAAGTGAAAAATAACTTTAATTTTGGAAGTCGGTGTCTTTCGTAGGTACATTTTTTTTTGCGTTAAGGACACCGACTTCCAAAATTAAAGTTATTTTTCACTTTGTAGTTTCTTCTTTTTATTTGGAAGTCGGTAGTATTTTTTTGCAAAAAAGTTTTTTTATTTTTCACTTTTTTGTTGTACCTACCTAATAGGCAAGTTGTTAAGGCACCTACCTATTACACCAGAATAGATTACCCGAATATCATTAAACGTGAACATAACCGGTGTAATGAGAGATCTGCGTACTCCTTAAGAGCGTACTGGCGTGATGTTATGTTATAAAATGGTATAAACAATAAACAGACATGCGATTGCAGCAATCCCGAGAGATTTGCCGTTATTTATTGAAGAGTTATGTTGTATATCTTCGAAGTTCTTCATCAGATTTTCACCAAATTAAAATGGGACCAATTTCGGACCATACTCTTTCAAACAAAATTTTCAAAATCGGTCCACAATTGACGGAGTAATCGATGAAAAAAACACAAAAAAAAACATACATGAAGTCGAACATAGAACCTCCTTTTTCGAAAGTCGGTTAAAAAATGATTATAAAGTTAACGAGATAAATATTCCTATTGAATAGAGTTTCGTGTTCAAAGTAATAATGCCATTGACATTACGATCGAGGAAAAAATGTTCACATAACAGATCGCTGTGAAAAAATTATGAATGGACGGGTTCTTGGTATAGCTGCTCAAACGTTTTAGGTTAGTTTGTGGGTTTTCCAAATCGGGTCATGACTTGCCGCTAACATCGATAGAATAGATTCTCTTTATAATTTCTAAAGAATTTATCTATTTTGTGAGAAAAATTACATAGGTAGGTATACCGCTTACAAGCATCCGCAGGCTTATAACGTATGAAACAGGAATCAGCAATAATTGCGCAGTAATCGCGCGATCAAACGCTTTATGTGATACTAGCGGACGAATCGCCGTTTCACCCGCGTAGTTGCCGTTCCCGTGGGAATACAGGGATAAAAAGTAGCCTATGTCACCCGGCGAAGAATTTTTAAATCGGTTTAGTAGTTTTTGAGTTTATTCGTTACATACAAAAATAAAAAAAAAACAAAAATCCAATATTTCCTCCTTATAATATTAGTATAGATATAGATATAGAAAAACCGGTTTCGGAGGCGATTGTCTCTTAAAAATCATTCAACCAATCACAGCAGCTAACGCGGGATTGACAACTTGTTTATTTTCGTTTCAGAAATATCCTTAATTCATATTAATCTTACTAAGATCAATTTTACTAAGATTCCTTTGTCACAGCCCGAAATCTGCCGAAACATCCCGTAAAGAGGCCGATATCGAAAAATTAAAAACAATATTGGATTAACTTAAAGATCGCACACCCATTATTTTTAAATGCTCCATACATGGAAAGTACTCAACTCAAAAATGATAAGGTACGGCCAGGCAAAAAAATCCTGTTGTATTCCTTGAATTTGACCTAGATGCAGATCTGAGAATCAATCAATTATGGTTAAAACTTATGAATAAACATTGTTAAACAATTACGTTGCACTAAGCAGTACTGACCTATTGTTATTAATTTCTTACTTACCGAGTTGAATGAAATGAATGAATGCAAGCGTTGTAGTTTGTCATTACAGCCGAGGCAGGATCAGGACAAGCATATTATCTCATCATCAGCCTTTTAATGTTCCCACTGCTGGGACACAGGCCTCCTCTCATAGAGGGAGTGGGCTATAATCCACCACGCGGGCCCAGTGCGGATTGGTAGATGTCACATGTCTTTGAATTTTAGGTTCTAGGACATGCCGGTTTCCTCACGATGTTTTCCTTCACCGTTTTGAGAGCAGTGGTGAAGAGAAAAAGATACTTCCAAATTACAAAACTACCAAGTGAAAAATTACTTTTTTTGGAAGTCGGTGTCCATAACATATCTATGTCCATAACGCAAAAAATGGGTACCTACCAAAGACACCGACTTCCAAAAATAATAGTACATTATGGTACAAGTGTGTAATGTTGGTGATTACCGCTGAGGCGCCATTGAGACCCGAGCCGTTAGGTGAGGGAGCCGTAAGAGAGCCGAGAACGGTAATCATCAATACACTCGTGTATCATACGACGTTTTTCAACACACTTGTAAAGAAAATAATACAAAATAGTACATTGTGATACAAGGGTGGAAAGTAGGTTATTGCAAACGAGCTGTCATTAACAAACCCGAGCCGAAGGCGAGGGTTTTTAATGACACGAGTTTGCAATAACCTACACACCCGTGTATCACACGACGTTTTTCAATACAGTTGTGGGAAATAGTAAAAACAATTCAAAGAATTAAATTTTATTTTTCCATAAAATAAAATTAACGTAAGTCGCCATATATCTTTCTCAAGATTTTGGAGGCAAAATTTCATCTTGCGCAGTGTTGGATTCAGATAAAATATCGGGTGGAGTTAATTCCATTTCATCACTTGTACTTGAAATCATATTAAAAAAAAAGAAATAATTTATCAAACAAAATAAAAAAAGTATACCATTCCTCCTCTAAAAAGCTTATTTTATTTTATACTGAAAACAGTGAATAAAAGCACTTTTAATCACTGTTTTGGTGTTTGAATTTAGAACACCAATATAATATTCAAACTCCATCTCAATGCTATACAACCTCCTTGCGCATAAAATATTCGATACAAACTTAGATAGAGATAGAGATAGAGTTATACAAACTTAGATAGAGATAGAGTTAGAGATAGAGATACAGTTAGAGATAGAGTTAGTGATCGAGATAGAGTTAGAGATAGAGTTAGAGATAGAGTTAGAGATAGAGTTAGAGATAGAGTTAGAGATAGAGTTAGAGATAGAGTTAGAGATAGAGTTAGAGATAGAGTTAGAGATAGAGTTAGAGATAGAGTTAGAGATAGAGTTAGAGATAGAGTTAGAGATAGAGTTAGAGATAGAGTTAGAGTTAGAGTTAGAGATAGAGTTAGAGTTAGAGATAGAGTTAGAGATAGAGTTAGAGATAGAGTTAGAGATAGAGTTAGAGATAGAGTTAGAGATAGAGTTAGAGATAGAGTTATACAAACTTAGATAGAGATAGAGTTAGAGATAGAGTTAGAGATAGAGATGGATTTAGAGATAGAGTTAGAGATAGAGATAGAGACAGAGTTAGAGATAGAGTTAGAGATAGAAATCCAATATTTTTTTTACAACGAAAACAGCCTATACAGCCTATTCGATTTATGACAAATGTTTATGTGAAAATAATGAAATTAAAACTGTTAATTCAATATATTAAACAACTATTTAATAAACTTTTGAGAATTTTATGCTAAGACGTACGGACTCATTCATTTTGGCCTCGAATAAAATCCCATTTTATTTTAAGTATGAAAACTCCTTGCTACTAAACTTTTTTAAATTGACTTAAACATTTAAGACCTAACTGCAAAACTAATGATCGAGCTCGTAAACAAAAGTCACGACCGCGTAATAGAAAGATGCCTGTGCGAAAGATTTAATTTTCGAATCATAATTATAGCCTCTGAAAGTACGCCATGTTTAACAACTGTATTGAAAAAATCATTTTCAACAGTGAAAACGAGTTGTGAAATTTTTTTTTTTTTTTTAAAGATTCCCGCAGTGGACGTCTTTCGGCTGAAATGTTGATGATGATGAGTTGAAATTATCTATTTAAAGTTGCATGAAATGAGCAAGCAATAGGTATATTAATTTATTTGTACTATTGAGCACGATCTTTTTTGTATCGAAACTGTTTTAAGAACAAAGCAACTCAAGCAATAAATATAATTAAAAAACTCTTGTGAATAATAGCAATGAAAAAGTCACAGTTTGATTACAGGTGTCATTATGTGCCTAATTGCGGTGAAATTAGAGCCACTTTATGAGCAAGTGTGTTGAAAAGTTATTTTTCACTTTGTAGTTTTGTTATTTGGAAGTCGGTAGTATTTTTTTGTATAAAAACATGCATAAAGCCAAACATAGTGCGGATATGTTAAAAACGCACTGAGTGTGAAATACGCTGCATTTTGAACCTTAATGCGATCCAATAAGAGCCAGTTTTCAATTATATAATGACGGCTACTTTTCACCATCCAGTCTGTAGCCATACTTGTAGCATAATGTTTTGAAGTAGACAAATTGATTTCACTCTCCACCCTCCATGTGTAGGGGTACCCTTATTTGTCTTTTTAACATCAGGCTCTGAAGGGTGAGGGAGATTGTTTTGATTATGCCGAGGACTCTAATTATTAAAACCAGAACTTTTGTTTTTGAAACAGCTTTTTACAGAATAATGCATTGTCACGAAAAATAAACAAGTGTGCAAAATTTCATCTCAATCAAACACCGGGAAGTGTGTCTAAATTAACTTGCAAGTTTTTATTAATTGTTTTTTGTTTTGTTTTATTTATTTTACTATAATTTTGCATGCCAAATTTTGGGC
The DNA here is from genome assembly GCA_964057195.1 of Orthosia cruda. NCBI lineage: Eukaryota > Metazoa > Arthropoda > Insecta > Lepidoptera > Noctuidae > Orthosia > Orthosia cruda. The sequence goes on from OZ059827.1 coordinate 4,074,684, forward strand.
AGAATGTATGGCTTACCTTTTCATCCCAGGATCTTATTATCAACACCTACATTCTAGCGAATAAATGATTTAATTTGATTACAGACACCGGCAGGCTTACTACGTATCTTGCAAGAGCAAAACGATAGTGATTTTTGCGCAATAATTCCTCTTAAATACAGAAGTTTTACCCTCTTACTAATAAACAAAGAATAAAGTTATACCAGGTATAAACCTATGAAAATGTATGGTTATTTCTGGTATAACTTTATTCCGTGTTTATTAGTAAGAGGGTTAGAGTTTTCGACGTTTATTTTTTTTAGAAGTAAGTGCATTTGACTAACAGCGAGCGATTAGCAAACGATTGTGGTGCACTGTAGGTAATTCCGACCTTTATGATATACTAATTTATCATAAAATTGATCGCGCGGTGATTGCTGATTGCTGGTTTCTTACGTAATAAGCCTGCGGGCTTGTAATAATGCATAGAGGTTTTGGCAAGGAGGTTTGCTGAAATATTTTTCGAGTAATCGGTATGCATTTACAAATGCCCTTTAGTAACAAAGTTTCATGTGACTCTCTTCGTTACACTGAAGCTTTTTATTACCTATATGTGATTTGTATTTTCTTTATCTTTCAATTTCGTTAAACAATAAAATATTATCAAGGATGTATTTTTTAAAAGGCAAGCAAAGGAGTTTGTAAACTCCTTTATAGTATATAATGATAATATAAACTCTTAAGTAACATGGGGAACTCCTCTTGGCAAAAATCCAAACGCCGGAATGCTACTTAAAAATTCTAGACAGAAAGCCCAAACCCTTTTACCAGCATTAGTTACAAAGGGAACACATCACTTATAGACCAGACAGGCAGACACCAGACATGCACAATGCACAAATAAGATCAATTCACACTTCCTCCGTCGCGTGGGCGTCTACAAAGAGAGAATTATTAAATGATTGCTGCAATCCGGACGGTCGGTCGCCAGTTCGTGAGAAATGACATTACAATAGATTGCTGGATTACTGGCCAGTATCTTGATTCTTGGTTATGATAAGCTAGGTTCAAGGCCCGATCTAGTAATTTCGTTGCTCCGGGCATTGACAATATTTGCCGCCCTTCGCTCCCTTCAAAATGACGCCTTTTAAGGAGGTAACTAAATGATTCGGGATATTGAAATAAAATGCGGTTTTAACCGTCAGATCGGATAAAGCCACTTTTTGAAAATTTCGAGCGAAGTGTCGGAGTCTGTGTTTTCCGACAAATACAATCTAGAAGTATTTAAGTCAAGAGTGGATAGTTTATTTCTAGGCAAGCGTGTCTCACCTTCGACCACATCATCGCTTACCAACATGTGAGATAGTGGTCAAGCGCGAGCCTATAGCATAAAAAAGTGAAATCGAAGTGAGCTCGAAAATTTCACCTAAGCAATTGCAATATTATGAATGTAAGTTTTTTATCCGTAGATTAAAACAAAAATCAATGATATCCGCCAGCGAAGCTAGTTTGAAAATTAGCACTACACCACGAATAAGATAGTTTTTCTGATGAAATTACAAGGACTGTTAGTGCAGCTTGGCCACCCCTCCTTTATGCCGCTCTGGGCATTTGCCCCCAAAAACATAGATCCGGTCCTGTAGGTTGTGGAGAGGTGAGAGATTTTTTTTACTTCTTCGTGCTTTTTTGTAACTTTAGCTATTACATGTGATTGGATCCTTGGCGTCTTAAATGTTCTTTCTTTTTTTCTTTCATAATTGTTTTAATTATGTGAAGAATAGTGGGGTTGGGTATAGGCACACCCAGCGCAATTTTTGATTATACTTTTTTTACACGGCGCGTTGCGTCAACGTTACGTTGACGCTGCGACGACGCAACGCAACAGCCACGCAAAGAAAGATCTTTGCTCTTGGAATGACATTGCCAGGGGACGTTCATGAAATTGTATTTGCAAATTGTTTATTAATAAATACAAGATATTACAACACGATAGCGACATTAATTACGATTTTAGCCACGCAACATAAGATATTTGTACAGCTATAGATTCATTAAAATACAACTAAGTAGGTACAGTAGTCACAGCGAATCTTTGTGTCTCTGAAGTTGGCTGCAAGTCCCTGCGCAGTTGCTATTTTTGTGTCAATGTTGACGTAGAAGATAGCATTGTATAACTGCCTCTTTCACTCGCTTACTGTTTTCGCATCGTCCTATCTCACCTAGTCTAAACTGTTTCTTGCGCAAGGTTCGCAGAGCCTAACTTCAGAGACACAAAGATCCACTGTGATTATTTTACTGGACTCTTTGAGGGTAAAACGTTTAAAGTTTCTTACATGGTCTATGTATTTAGTATTTACCCGAATACGGTGAAGCAAAAGGGAGGGTTATGTTTTGACAAAGCAATTTGCTTCTTCTTCCAGGTGAGGTGCAGCACTTCACGTTTGAGGGCACAACCAATGATGTGACCTCCATCGCGTTGTCTTTCTATTCCGGATTGTTCGCCTATAACGGATGGTAAGAACTGCTTAATATTCTCTTTTCTTCGAGAATACCTACAGGGTTCTAGAAGGGACTTCTAGAACCCAGTCTTCTACCGACCTTCCTTATTCGACTTAAAATAAGTCTTATTTTTAGAAGGTCCATAGTATATCTGCAAGTCATTACAGTTGTTTCGATGTCTCCTGTCTCGGCAATATGGGTCCACAGAATCACATGCCTAAAATGTCACAGAACGCTAATTTTACGTGCGCATCAGACAAAAAACGTTACGATGTTCCTAATTTATTAGTCAGGTGTAGCTATTTATATTACCTTGGACCAGGTTCACCCCAAAAGTTGATAATTAATGGAAAAGAGGTGTATCACAGACTAAAGTCACCGCCAGATAACAAAAAAAATAAAGGTCGATAACACTTGTCTAGTTACCAATGTATTCCAATATTTAAAAACGATACGAAAAAAATGTAAAGGCTGTGTCGCTAATACGATCAAACAAACGTATCGCGGTAAGGGGTGTTCTTGACCCTTTCACTTGGTATTCAGTAATGAGTTAATATCTCATAAACGCGTGGACCGATTTACATGATTTAAACGGCTAAAATAGTTCTACGCCTATAAAGGTATAGCATTGGATACATAATTATCAAAATATCTCAATAAACAAAAAATAATGTTTTTAAGTTACGTAAGCTATAAGTCGGATCAAATATGACTAATTTTTTTTTGTTATTTGGCGCGGAGACTTTAATCTGTGATTTTAAAACCTTAGAATATTGTTCTGCTTTTGGTCGACTATAGAAAAACTTAGAATTATGTGGTGTTCGTTCTAATAGACTGAAACCAGGATAGAGAGACAGAGACAAGACTCTATAGGAAGGTACCTACCTACACCCGATTGTTTTGCAACCCCAATTTTCATACCCTTTCCATTCCACCAGGAACTACCTGAACTTCATCATAGAAGAGCTGAAGGACCCTGTACGGAACCTGCCCCGCGCCATCGCCATCTCCTGCACCCTCGTCACTGTTGTCTACACCTTCACCAACGTCGCCTTCTACACCACGCTGTCTCCTACCGAGGTATGATCATCAAAGTTCATTCAAAGCAGCTTGTTGACCCACTGTGATGGCCCCTGCTTAGGTCGTGGGTGGTGGCAACCAGACAGGCTCCTTATAAAGAATACCAGTTTATTACTCTCCCACTGCAGGGCAATAGTACATTTCGTGTCGAGCATAAAAGGTCGAGATTTTAACATGAGCGATGTAGCCAATTTCGACATGAGCCGAAGGCGAACGTCGAAAGCTACTTAAGCGATGAGCTTACTTAATTAAGTGCAAATAAGTTCCAACAACAATGTATTAGAAACGTTCAGACTAAAAAACACAGACTATATACACACAATCATCGCGCGCTTTTTCGAGAGGTAACAGGTTCAGTATCATTCTGCCATTTACATAGTGATATCAAAACGCCATACAAAAGTCATTTCGTAACTGTTATTATGTTTTTTTTTTTTGAATATTCATATTTCGAAACGAATTACTTAGGCAATGTGTTACACAATAGACAAGGTAGTGGAAAAAGCCTCTTCTCTCACAGAGAAGGCACGAGCATTCATCAAACACACACGGAGTCTTAACTTCTTGTAATTCATTTCATCACTAGCTTCTGCCAGCGGCTTAGCCCGCGTAACAAGTGTTTTTTTTAATGATTACTGAGATATAAAGTAGCCTATGTCCTATTCCAGACTATAATCTATTTCTGTGCCAAATTTCATCCCGATCCGTGCAGCCGTTCTGGCGTGATTGAGTAACAAACATACATCCATCCATCCAAACTTTCGCATTTAAATAGTACTCGTACCTGGGTGACCGAGCTCTGCTCGGGTGTAAATAGAGAAAACGGCGTTTACTAAAGCTGAAACCTAGCTAGATCGATTTATCGCCCCCTTAACCACTGCATAATAAATTTCATGAAAATCGTTCGAGCCGTTTCCGAGATTCAGATTATATACAGTGAAACTTGGTTAAGTGGGACCTGGATAAGTGAGAAAACTCCATAACTGGAACTCATGCTGAGGTCCCAACACTTTGGCACTGAATTACCCCTGTTAGTGGTACGAAGCAAACCTCTATATCTGGGATTCGTTCTTTCGATTTATCCTCATAGTTACCTCTAGAAATGAGACAGCAAGTGAATTTTATATGCATAAACCTCTGTAACTGAGATAACATCGTTTTGTTTGTTTACTTACTATTCTACCCACAAATTCCGCACTTAAATAAGTAAGTGAACCGATGATTAAAGAAAAGGCACAAGATTTCGCGCGAAGGCTCGATATTCATAATTTTTGTAGCAGCAATGGTTGGATGGAAGGGTTTAAAAAAGGAAACGGTATAGTTTTCAAAGCAATTTGTGGAGAAAGTAACGCTGTTGATGTTAACAAAAATGTAGCCAATGAGTTGAAGACCTGCCAGTTCTTTAACGCAATTATTCTGTTGATGATATTTTTAACGCAGACGAAACGGGTTTATTTTATAAGTGTCTATCCGATAAAACTTTCACCTTAAAAGGTGAGTCCTGTCATGGCGGAAAACTTAGTAAAGAGCGCGTTACAATACTTCTGGGTGCTGACATGTCAGGAACTGAAAAGCTGCCTATCCTATTAATCGGAAAAACTTTGATTAAAACTCATTTATAATGTTTACATAACACGTTATTTTATTTAATAATTGCACCTCTATAACTGAAAGAACCTGTATTCTGACCTCTATTAATGGAACCCCCTGTAAATGAGACAGATATTTATTTATACCTGGATATCTGAGACACTGGGTAAGTGGAATCCAAACTAATATTATAAATGCGAAAGTAACTCTGTATGTCTGTCTTTCTGTCTGTCTGTCTATCTGTCTGTCTGTCTGTCTTTGCTTCACGCCTAAACTACTGAACCGATTTGTGTGAAATTTGGTACAGACATAGTTTGGAACTTGAGAATGGACATAGGATAGTTTTTATTACAAAAAATCTATACTAATATTATAAAGCTGAAGAGTTTGTTTGTTTGTTTGTTTGTTTGTTTGAACGCGCTAATCTCAGAAACTACTGGTTGGAATTGAAAAATTCTTTTTGTGTTGGATAGTCCATTTATTGAGGAAGGTTATAGGCTATATAACATCACGCTACGACCAACAGGAGCAGAGCATAAATGAAAAATGTTGCAAAAACGGGCAAAATTATTCCTTTTTGAGAGCTTCCGTTGCGTGCGCTGCGTAAACGGTTTAATTACACAACAATCATGTATGTAGAGTAGGTAGGGTTGATGGGTAGGTAGGTAGCCAGTTGACGGGAGCGAAGCCGCGTGGGACAGCTAGTAAAGAATAAAATAAAATTTATTCCGGACATACAGCGCCATCTATTGGTCAAGAGTGGAAGTCACTATTCCACGCGAACGAAGTCGCGGGCAAAAGCTAGTACCTCTATAAGTGAAACAACATTGCAGGTCCCTTGATGTCTCACTTAACCAGGTTTCACTGTATATATAAATATATATTTACAAGAATTGCTCGTTTAAAGTTATTATTTTAGTAAGACTACTGTTGTCAAAACGGCGAAGAACAACGATAAAATCGTGAGGATTCCGGCATGTCCTAGGACCGAACAATTCAAAGACAACCAACTAGGCCCGCGAGGCCTATGGCCCATCAGTGCGAACAATAGAAGCTGACTATGCTTTGCCACAGATAATGTAATACTAGCATAGCTATGCTTATTCATTCTTTGACTGACAACAGCAACAGTCATCAGCCTCCGAGTCTAGAATCATAAATTTCGCACTCTCTAGTGCGAAATACATGATTCTAGACATAGAGGGAGAGAGAGAGCCTTAAACTGGGTGACTTTTAATGCATAAGCAAGATTATAGTGCTCGCCAAACTTCTGGTCCGGCCTTGAAATTGGCTTTCCAATGCTCAAGACACGAAACTTTTCTATTTTTGTATGACATTTACTACTGCGCAGCCATTGTAGCCAACTTCAGGGCGGCCAAGAAGTTTGGCGAGAACTATAAAAATTAATTCAGTCAACTTCTTTATCGGCGATTCACTTTGTTTTTTTACTCGACTGCCGAAGGAGGGTAATGTGTTTATCAGTATAATTATGTATGTAGGTATGTATGTATGTTTGTTCCTATGTGGCGTTCCAGAGACCAAAACGTTGGCTGATTTTGATTATTCTGACGTCAATCGATTCGTCTCAACCGTGCGAGTGTCACTGGCTACATTAAAATTGGAAAATAGAAAAACGGCGGATTTAGGGCGCCATTGCGGGGGCCCAAATTATTTTTCTTCCATGCGTTCCCATCTTGTGGGGTATCAAAATACATCTGATTTTGTTCAGCCAGCTCGCGAATATGTTTCCTCCGACTGTACAGCATGATTTTCTTCTTGTTTAATTTTTAGTTTGCTTTTTAAGCAGTCGGGTTTTTTGATTTTTAAATTAACTTTTTTTATTGATGGAGCCCTAAAAAAACGGTGGTATAATTACTACAACAGCTGATCCTTCCTCCAAGAATTTTAAGTCGCTTACCTACCAAACTTCAGTAGGTATAATAAAGTATAGGTACCAAAATCTACATCATACACATGATTACAAAAGGAAATATCAGTTTTTATTTTTTTGACACGACAGATATAGCTTGCCATTCACTCATACCGAGAAGGACCAAACATATTTTTTTGTTTCTTAAGAATTTTTGATTCTTTGTAATTATTGTTATTGCCAAAGTGAGGAAGCCTTTACTTGTTGAAGGTTAACCAAATAATAAAGTAAACAATTATTTTAATCACTCACTTTGCATCAAAAGTAAGTAGTAGATATAACCGTACTAATTCTGTTTATGTGGCTATGAAGTATTTAGGTATTGTTTTTTTATAACACTAAAGAAAATAACAATACAAGTTTTGTCAGCAGACTTAAAACTTTAATAAAAAAATAAGGAAACAACCAATTGAGTTAGGTAGGTACGTATTGTACTTTTAAAAATGTTACTTTCGTTTTTTTTTGCTGACTGTACTTTAAAATTTTATTTTTAGTAACTGGTAGTAAAGTACTTTCTTGATTAGTAAAAAAATCTTATTTTATTTAAAATCGCTTCAAAATTCAAAACTATCAAGGCACCACGATAGAGAACAGCCAAGTTTGAGAAAAAAACAACAATAATATTCATTTTCATAACAAGATCTTTACATAACATTATCATGCCTTGATACGCTAAAAAGTTAATCTTTCAATCAATGATATAAAATTTAAAACTTACTTCTAGGTGCTGGGTTCAGCGGCAGTAGCAGTAACGTTTGCAGAGCGTCTATTCGGCTGGTTCGCTCTCTCTATCCCGCTGTTCGTCGCAGCTTCCACCTTCGGAGCCGTCAATGGAGTGCTACTTACTTCCTCAAGGTAAAGAGTTACATATTTCTGATGGTATATAATAGATGCTTCAGTAGAGTTAATAAGAAAACATCGCTTGCCTTTGTACATATAAGTTGTCCTTTTGTATTTGTGTATATTTGTTTTTTTTGTAAAATAAAGAATATTTTATGGGTATGTGTGTATGAGAAACTTCATCTGACATGGAGAGGAGGATTACTCGCACAATAGGCTTAGCTACATGAATAGAATAAATGTACTTCAATTAAATGTTGGTAAACAGGTGAGTTATTACAGGGTGGCCATAACCAGTCTAATGAAGCAGTCTGTAATAAAACAAATTAGACCTATTCATATTTTTATTGGGCTTTAACATTCTCGGTACTATTAAAGTTACGACTAGACCTGTGAAAGTAAAATTAATGTAACTTGTGCGAAGGCTAGTCGTGAAGGTTGTGTGCGAAACACAATCGCAGTTTAGATTTTTAATTTAATATCGCAGTACAATAGTCCTAAAGGCTGCAAATAACATTGAGATCTGACCCACTTATTAATTTGTACATAATCACCGAAGCTATACTTTTCAGACTTCAATTGTTGTAGTCCCACAGAAATATTTTCAGATACACATTTTAAATTCCGTAAAATTTGTTAAGCATGAAATAAATCTAATCTGCGTTTGTCTTCGCAATATTACGTTTTTAAACAACTACTAGTACAACTTATTTTGTTGGTACTATTCAATCTGATATCGATTTAATGAACATAGAGACAAAGTTCACGGGTTTACTGCTTGTTTCCGAATGTCATATCCCCGATGGCTAATTCCCCGAAGTCATCAGTTCGAACGTCCGAATCGCCGAAATTCCATAGCATCGATGTACCACAATTTCGAATAGCCAATAGATGGAGCGTCCGTTTCGCCGAAAAGCCATTGCAACGATAGTCCTATGCATTGATGGTCTATTGGCTCGATGTGCCAGTAAGTCGAAAGCTATTCAACCTTAAATATTCAAGAAGACAAAAAGAAGGAATATAAAATGGGATAAAATCAAACCAGCAAGATTTAATCAACAGGATTTTATAGATTTCCTAGGAATTGTATACAATGCCTGGTTTTTACAAATTGCCTATATCATATTATGATAATGAAACCCTGCTGGTTTGTTTTTTCACATTTTTATTCCTTCTAGTAGTCTTCTTGTATATTTTAGTTTGAATAGCATTCGACTTACTGGTACGTCGAGCCAATAGAAATTCGATGCATAGAACTATCGTTGCAATGGATAGTTCTTTCATGGAACTGTTAAAGGTACTAGTGGCAACGAAGCGGCTTTTCGGCGAAACGGACGCTCGATCTAATGGCTATTCGAAATTATGGTAAATCGATGCTATGGAATTTTAAGTGATTCGGACGTTCGATCTGATGACTTCCGGGAATTAGACATTGGGGATATGGCATTCGGAAACAAGCAGTAAACCTAAAGTTCATATTTCTGCAAGTGGAAATTACTTCCATTTGCATGTAGTTAGACCACTCGACATGATGAGCATTTGATTGTTCCAGATTGTTCTACGCCGGTGCAGCTCAAGGCCAGATGCCCGAGATGCTGACGATGGTGAGCTCGCGCGCGACGCCCGCGGCCGCCGTGCTGGCGGTGGCGCTGCTCAGCCTGGTGTACCTCACCGTGTCTGACATATACGCGCTTATCAACTACGTGGGCTTCGCTACCTGGGTAAGTGTTTAGTTACCTTCTTACGTAATATGAGATGCTGACGATGGTGAGCTCGCGCGGGTGGCGCTGCTCAGCCTGGTGTACCTCACCGTGTCTGACATATACGCGCTTATCAACTACGTGGGCTTCGCTACCTGGGTAAGTGTTTAGTTACCTTCTTACGTAATATGAGATGCTGACGATGGTGAGCTCGCGCGGGTGGCGCTGCTCAGCCTGGTGTACCTCACCGTGTCTGACATATACGCGCTTATCAACTACGTGGGCTTCGCTACCTGGGTAAGTGTTTAGTTACCTTCTTACGTAATATGAGATGCTGACGATGGTGAGCTCGCGCGGGTGGCGCTGCTCAGCCTGGTGTACCTCACCGTGTCTGACATATACGCGCTTATCAACTACGTGGGCTTCGCTACCTGGGTAAGTGTTTAGTTACCTTCTTACGTAATATGAGATGCTGACGATGGTGAGCTCGCGCGGGTGGCGCTGCTCAGCCTGGTGTACCTCACCGTGTCTGACATATACGCGCTTATCAACTACGTGGGCTTCGCTACCTGGGTAAGTGTTTAGTTACCTTCTTACGTAATATGAGATGCTGACGATGGTGAGCTCGCGCGGGTGGCGCTGCTCAGCCTGGTGTACCTCACCGTGTCTGACATATACGCGCTTATCAACTACGTGGGCTTCGCTACCTGGGTAAGTGTTTAGTTACCTTCTTACGTAATATGAGATGCTGACGATGGTGAGCTCGCGCGGGTGGCGCTGCTCAGCCTGGTGTACCTCACCGTGTCTGACATATACGCGCTTATCAACTACGTGGGCTTCGCTACCTGGGTAAGTGTTTAGTTACCTTCTTACGTAATATGAGATGCTGACGATGGTGAGCTCGCGCGGGTGGCGCTGCTCAGCCTGGTGTACCTCACCGTGTCTGACATATACGCGCTTATCAACTACGTGGGCTTCGCTACCTGGGTAAGTGTTTTACTAGATTCTTACAAATGAGATAAAGACGTAGGTAGACCACAGGGAGATATCAGATTCAGCTTGGTGACGGAGACTTTCAGTGTCTAAATCAGATACGCCAGAGACGTTAAAAAATATTTTATAGTTGTCTTTTCAATAAATGGACAGGATTACATTTAGTTTGTTTTTGTTACAGTTAAGTATTGGTGCGGCAGTTCTGTGCTTACCTGTGCTGAGGTATACGCAGCCCAACCTTGAAAGACCCATCAAAGTCAACCTCTTCTTCCCAAGTAAGTGGCCCAAGTTCAGTTTTTTTCCAATCCGCTTTATTATTTATTTGATTTTGTATAGTTTACTTTGACAGGTTTCACAGTTAGCAAGATACATTGATTTATTTATATTTTTATTTCAACTTTATGACATTTATATTTTTACACGATATCACCCAATACGATAAATGCGCTTATCCTAAGTTACTTCACAACACAATTATAACGAATTGTAAACCTAATCCATAATTATTTAATTATTTAGAGTGATATACAACAAATAACATAATAAGCGTGAAAATTCTGAAAATACCCTTGTACACTCATCATTTTGAAGATTTTTTATAGGGATTGTTTAATATTGTACTTTTTGACGAGTCAAACAGACATAATTGTATGAACCAGTTGATTTTTCTTGGTCCTATTCTCATATTAACAGGTTTACTGTCCACATAGCAGACACAATAGTTAAACAATCACGTGAGTCTTATATGACTCATTGGACAGGAAAGAGGTTAAAACTTGTTCGTTAAGACGAGTAGCTACTCGAAAAGAGCTTTCGAGTTTTGTGTTTAATACAGAAATGCTCGTTTAATAAAAAAACAAAATGGAACTTTTAACAAATTTCATTACTTTCATTCCAGTAATCTACATAATCTGCACGATCCTAGTAGTAGCGTTCCCAGCGTTCGCATCGCCCGCGGAGACCGGAGTGGGATGCCTCATGATCCTCACGGCTGTGCCGGTGTACCTGCTGCTGCTGCATCCCAGGACTAGGATCAAGTGGCTCAGCTCCATCACCAGTGAGTTACCATCGAAATCTTTAGCCTTTTTCCTAACTATATTGAGGTCTGTTTCGATTCTAAGCGATTCCAGTTCATTACAAGTATTTGTGGACTTGGAACTTTTATAGCAATTACCTTAGGTAGACCGTGTGATCCTTAAGTGTGTGTTTTATTTTTTCAGATTTCGCAACTCTTCTTGTGCAAAAGTTGACTTTATCGGCGCGTCCCAAAATGAAGGTAATTCGGATCAAAGTAAAATAAACTATTGTTAAAACAATGTTGTTGTTGGTGTTTCAAAGCACCAGAAAATGTTTTGGAATTAAATGTGATTAAAATATAATAATCTAATACATATTTTTTCTTATTTTGCAGTGAATAACTCTCATCACGACAACTGCACCCGACAACATATCCGACCAAATCGGTAAGGCCGCGTTACAACTGCCTGTTTTGCTATAAGAGAAATAAATATACACCATTTAGTGTGTAATAAATCAACAGACAAAAAACGCAATGACTTGAGGTAGTGTTATATTAAACTTGGCTGGGCCACTTCCATGCTTCCAACTGTAGATTCATTTTTTTAAACAGTAAAACAGGCAAATGTAATCGTTCTTTTATATTAAATAAACCGTATAAGAATATAGGCACAGGCTGCTCATACGTTTGCTATTTTTGTCGTTGAAACGATTTTTCAACGCGTTTAGTCGCAAATGTGTGAGCCGCCTACTTGTTGTATGTTTTAAATACAATTAAATGTACTCAATTACCAAATATGTAAGTAGATGTAATAAATGTCATCATAGTGTGTACAAATGACTGGTATATCTTGAAACTTCAGGGTGGCGATGCTTCCCACATTGAAATGTCAATATTTTGTCAAATTCAATACGTTTCATTTTAGTTCCATTCCGATCAAGATATACTGGTCTTTATGTATTTAAAGCGCATTGAATCGGCAGCTAGCAAAGGAGAGAAGACAATGAATAGCGATAAATTTATATTCGTGTGAAGTAGTATCAATTGGTTGACGACAAAAATGATATAATGAATTTTGATCGTCCAACCGCTACTTTGACAGAACAATTTAGGCAACAAAACTAACTACACACAGACTGGTTCTCAAAGAAAATTAAAGAGGACGTTGCAATTTTGATCACCTTTAAAATAATGATCCTGTCGCTTTGTGCATAATAATTTAGTCTATGTAACAGCTTATTAAATGATTAGGTATATATAATGCTATGCCCTATAAATTATATTCTGTATGTTTTGCGAATACAGGTAATATAAGGAAATAAGTTTATTAAAGTGTAGTTATTTGACATTATTGCTTTGACATTGACATTCCTTTTTTAGTTAGTAACATATTAAAATTAGTTTTAATTGTTAAAATAATAACGAAGGCTTGGCCGAGAGAATTGAAGCAAGCAAGTCTGAAGCATCAAAAGACATTTATCCACATAATATTATAAAAACAACAAATAAAAACTGTAAAATGCATAATAATAGTAAATTATAATCATGACGTTAGCGTAAAAATATAATTTATAATTTTAATGACGGACTTGGCTGCGTACACTGCCATGCTCCCAGTCACCAGACATTAGTTTTTAAGTTTGTTACTGTTTCTGTTTAAAGTTTTGAGAAATAGACCGTATAGGGGAGGGGGTAAAACACACCCACTGCTAAGTTCTTTTTGTAGACAATCATTCAACCATTTTACAAAAATAAATATGATCTTGCAGTACTTTAAGGACCACAAAATTCGCAAATTTCCAAATTAAAATCATTTTAAGTGCACCTACTTGAAATAGACAATACATAGATATCTATATAAAAATTTTAGTCGTAGCTTTTATATGCCTGTAACCCTTAAAATAAATTGTATATTCGTATCAAAGTTATAAGCTTTATAAGTGTTTAGTTTTCATAGGTTTTCGTAGCGGCAAAAAGAAAAAAGACGATAGTTGCAATTATTGTTAATAAAAATCATTTTTAATAAAATAATTTTTATATTACAATTATAAAATTCTAAGACATTCGTATTAGATTTTGTATAATGTAGTTTTTAATTGTTTTTTTTTTGTAAGCTTTTCTAGTTTTTATACAGGTTTATTTTTTACTAGCTTTTTTCCACCGGTTTCGCTCCCGTGGTCCACGTATAAAAAGTAGACTTTGTTACTCCGGCATAATGTAGCTTTAAATAGTCGAAAGAATGTTTAAATTAGTGCAGTAGTTTCGGAGATTATTCGATACAAACAAAATTCAAAAGTCAAAATGAGCAATTTACTGATCAATGAATGGGCAACCCTGTAAATTCAGGGCTTACCTCTATCGCGTTTGAATTTGCCGCTAGGGGCGCTGGTGTAGAGTGAGGTCTTAAAATGTCAAATGCCTCCGTTTTTTGTCTTATATCACGAGTTTATTTACTACTACTTTTTGTTGTTGAGAATATTTATCAAATATTGCATATTATTATCTTAAGATAGGTACCTACCTACGGGTTTTACCAACCACTGCCTTAATACAGATTTATGTTTCGGCAAATTGTGTCTTCATTAATTTCGTGAAAACGGGAAAATTGCGGTATACCCGATGTTATATTTAATCACACTTCTACGGCATTTGAAATGAAATGAATTTAATTCAATCTTTGCTTCCGTGCTTGTTCTAACGACGTTTAAGGCATAACACGCATTGCGATATTTAGCCGCGCGGATTTTATTCGCAGGAATTTTTGTCCGCGTACTGAATCTAACTAACAAGCACTGCGGATAAAATTCCGCGCGATTTTTGTCTCTTTCTAACTGTTCGTAAAGTTAAAAATATTCGCGCGAATTTAATCCACGCCGCAGTGTGATGGATTTTGTGGCAAAATACGGACCTCTTGCGGAATAATTTCCTCGCGATTTTTTTAACAACAATGCGGGTAAGCTTCATACAATTTCATAGGTCGCAGAATGGGCGGAACAAAATCGGGCGAATAAAAATCGCAGTGCGTACTAAGCCTAACAGCTTATGGAACTTACACGCCAGTAGCGCCAACTGGTAGGCACAAAAACGATATTCATTGAGCAGCGCTGAAGAAAACGCAGTATCTTAAAGTGTAGGCGGGTAGGTACAACAGTGTAGTCGGTATATTTTGAATGTTTTAATTAATATAATTTAACTTTATCATGAAAAACTTGTTTGATTTGAATGCATGGCTGTGCTAAACTAAGAGCTAAGTGTTGCCATTCCCAAAGAAACATTTTATTAGATTTTCGTATAATAAGTTTAGTTTTAATGTTTGTATGTCGTTATCAAATCAAATAAATATTCAGCAATAGTCAAGAAAATATTATACCTTTTGTAGGTGTGATTGTGATTAAGGAATGCTTGATTTTTATTCATGCAATGCATCACACAAAATTTGCTTTATAATAGTTATGTATGACATTATTGCATAATATATTTTCTTATTTTAGTGCTATGACTGTATGTTGTGTGTTGTTGGCATAATATTAAGTGTTGTAACGAATTTTATAGAAATTGTGGCATAGATTTTTCTTTTGGTTATTTTTTTATTGTGTAAATATAAAAAGTTCGAAACATACTCAAAACATTCCATTACGAGTTGCAACTGCCACAGTTACCCGAGGTAGCTATGTAAGAATTATATGTTTAAGTGTATTTAACTCTAGAATGCAATGGCTCACGTTAGTTCATTCCTTATCTTGTTTATCTGATCGAATCTCTGACCATTCAAATGTACATTTGTCATGACATTTAATTACAGTGTAAACTCCATGTAACGTCACTCGATTTAACGACAAACTCTCTAAAGCGTCGATATCACTTGGCTTTGGTTGGTTTAACTTGCCTTCCATACAATAATACACTCTATATATATATAGCATTACACCCACTCTAAATAACGACAACAATCACGTAATAAATAGTAGCTTCTAAGTTGCCAAAATTAGTCAAAACTGCGCAGCTGTGTACGTTTTTTGTCGCTTTATTATCCTAGCCCGTAATAAACTCGACTGTCGCCATCGTCCATATAGAACTTTCTAAGAAATTCGTTTCTTTTATTTACAAATTAGGATTGCTTGCACGTGTAGACTGTTGGTGACCATGACTAATTACAAAAACAAGGGTCTGATAGGTACTAGGGAAACAGTCACCCGCTGCGATGCTATTGGTTGATGAGTATAAGTCGGCGTTTCTCTAGCGGGCGAGCCCTGCAAGCAGGAATAGTCCTTACGGTGATCAGTTATAGATTTGGCTGATAGTATATTACTAACATTAGTTTGAAATAAACTTTATTTTTTATCATTCAGATTTTTCTTCTCTCTATTTAACGACAACTCTCTATAACGCCATAAAATGCACAGTCCCTTCAGTGTCGTGATATAGAGTTTACACTGTATATGATTTGAAGTCAGGATCTATTGTATGAAGAGTCTCTAGATTTTGGATTAGCTTGTATGAAATATAAGTTTTGTAACCAATAATGTTTACTGCCTAAATAGCCGGTCTCAGCACCTAAATAGCTCCCATCTCTAAGCAAAATCACATAGAACAAGAAAATATTATTCCCCAGGCCTATGAATAAGAATTACGATACTACTTTTATAGAAGTTTTGGGTCTTTGTTATTGAGACACATAGGTAATGACTAATTTCTAAATATAGACCATAAAATTATAGACTCAAACAATAACAATCTCACAATAAGAATCTCAAGAATATATAAATACGTACCATTTTTTTGTAATAGCAACATTATTAGGTAATTCTAATGCGATAGTTTTTTTTTTTATATAATTGTAATTGGTAAGACGCGCTCGATTTATACTAACGTACAGAAATATTGATGCAATCTTCAATGCATTTATTTTGCTCATTTTTATTGTAATATTTATATGTTTAGATTTAAATATTTTCGACGTAGAATAATCATGTATTTGTATATCAATGTTACATGTGTCGATGTTTCTGTTAAGCGCAATGTCTTAAGGAGACGATATGACAATAATAAATTATTGAAGAAAATATATTGCTTTTTATTATTCCTATCCAACACACCTAACAAAAAAAACACAAAATGAACTTTGTTCTCACCAAGCTGAGCTGAGATTGCTGAGAGGCAAGAGGTTGAGCTAAGAAAGACCCTCGTATTGAAACGTATATATGTCTGCCAGGAATCTCAGGCTGGACCACGTCGGTTATCCCTAATCTTATATATTGTTGAGGATTCAACCAATAAAGCCAGGTCAACTACTGAGGAAATATTCTTCTATATTTCGATATTCTGTAGACGTGTTGCTTGCGCCGCTGCTCGCCGTAAAAAAGGGCTTTTTCATCCTTGGAAGTCGCTCCACCCCCGCAAGGGGGTGGGGCGAGCGGTGCCGGAACAGCGTTCCCAGCCCGCGGGTGCAGCACCGGGGCTCGCAACAGCGAACCCGTCGCTGTGTTGTCTTTCAGACCTAGCATATTGCTACTGTGGTCAAATAACATTGGCCGACACTAGCTATGTTTACATGTTGTATGTGACTGTGGGCGCGCCGCGGCGGCCGTTCTGAACGGTCCGCCGCTTCTTCACGACACCCGGCGGTCCACCCCCTCCGAGTGAGACCCAGGGCGTACCCTGGGAGGCTCAGAGAAGGTGACCAGCGACAGGTGTGTCGACTTTTAGACGAACCCACAGTTTAGTAATGTAAGCGACTACTAGCGCCGCCGTTTATGTATGTAGGAGCGGCAATGTTCTGTGTTACACCGCTCATGAACCAATAGCGCGCGAGGTACTCGCGGCGCTATTCGGTGCAAGTGTACTAGCGAGTGTATAGTTATGAGTGTCTGTTTACGACGCGAAGTGAGTCTATATTAACTTAGAACAAACTTCACGCCGTGGATGTCGTGTGGGGTGGGCAGTGTTACTGTTTGAGTAAGCAGTGTGTAAACTGTTACTGCTTACTCAGGCGTCAAGTCCGGGAGGTGGATGGGGTTGCAGTGTCGACTATGAGGTCACGTGGGAGGCGCTTCTTGTCAGGCGGGCGCGCGTGCCATGGCGCTATGTCCTGGATGTGAGGCCAGGCAGAAGCGTCGGCCCGCGCGAACATATTTGTTGATAGTCGCCCTACAAATTCGTCCAGGCTCTCTATCTCTATATCCCGCTGAATGACATCGTTCCTCACGTAGCGAGGGGCGTTTACGATGCGGCGGAGTACTAGGCTTTGTTGGGCACGGAGTTTCTTTTTGTTAGTCTCGCTAGTGAGGACGAACCAAGCTGGGGCTGCGTATGTTAATATTGACCGCAAGTATGTTTTATAGATTCCCAGCTTGGCGCGGGTGGGGAGTCGAGATGAGAGCACTGGATTAAGCAGGTTTTGGGCAACCTTGCATTGTTGTATTACCCTGGTGGTGTGCAACCCCATCGTGAGCCGACGGTCGATGGTCACACCCAGGTACTTGGCCTGGGGTGTCCACTCGATGTCGGCCCCTTGTAGCGTCAATTTTGGTGGTAGGGGCGCGAGTCCTGTAACAAGCGCCTGCGTCTTACTCACGTTAACCGACAGCCGCCACTTAGCCAGCCATTCTGGTATGAGGTTGAGGGCGCGCTGCATCTTCTTGGCTGCAAATTTGGCGTTCATTGACGTCGTGACGTAGGCTGCGTCGTCGGCATACAGTGCCAACGTTGCCTCTGGTGTAGTGGGGATATCGTCGGTGTAACGTGAGTAACACGCAGGTGATAAGACGGCGCCTTGCGGCACGCCCGCCAGTATCGGGCGGGGGGCAGACAGTGCACCTTCTACCACCACTCTGAAGCTCCTGTTGGACAGAAAAGATTTAATGACTCTTACCACGCGACGGGGCGCGCTGGATTTGGCCAGCTTGTAGATTAGGCCGTCGTGCCATACGCGGTCGAACGCCTTTTCCATGTCCAGGAATACTGCAACAGCGTACTCCTTTTTGTTCATTGCTGCTGACAGCATGTGCAGCATCCTGGACAGCTGGAGCGTCGTGCTATGTTCCGCTCGAAACCCGAACTGTTCTTCGCGCGGTGAGATGTGCGGTGCGGCGTGTCGCAGCAGGAGTGACTCGAACACCTTGGAGATGTTGGGCAGGAGTGTGATTGGCCGATAGCTCTCAGGCTTCAGGACATTCTTTCCCGCCTTGGGCAGCATGATGACGCGCCCTTCTTTCCACGAGGCCGGGCAGGAGCCCGTGCGGAGAATCCCGGTGAATAGGCGAGCCACTGCCGCTACCATGCGGTGGGGCAAGTGGCGTAGTGCTGTGTTTGAGATGTGGTCGGCACCTGGGGCCTTCCGGGGCTTCGTTCTCAAGAAGGCGCGTCTGACTACGCCAGGCGAGAAATATATGGCATCTTCTTCAGGAGCTATCGGTGTAGCGAAGTATTCTCCAATGTGTTTCTCGACTGCTGCGACGTGTTCGTGTTCTGCAGTCGGGTTCGGTTGGAACTGACGCTCCAGGTGCTCGGCGAAGACCTCTGCTCGGTCTACCGCGACGTACTTTAGCGCCCCGTCAGTGTTTAGGAGTGGTCGTACCGGAGCTGGGATGTTGCTAAGCTGCCGGCATAGTTTGTGTATTGAGGGCCAGTCGCCCTCCGCGGACTCAATTCGTTCCTCCCAGCTCGCGGCTCTCATGGCACTCAACTCGGCCTTGACTTTCTCTGTCAGCTTGTTCAGTGCCGTTTTCATGGTGGGGCACCTCGTTTGTTGCCACTGCTTGCGTAGTCGCCTCTTTTCAGTAATAAGTCGACGGATGTGCGACGGATGTGCGCCGGCAGGGGCGGCTGAAGCACTCTCCCCTGCGGCTGCGTCATCGTCGCTGTTTCTAGAGCTTGTTGAACGCAAGCAGTGATATCATCGGCTAGTGCGTCAACGTCGGCGGCGGTGTTTACAGGCCGAGTTGGCGTGGTAGAGTCTATCTTTTCTGCGAAAATGTCCCAGTTTATTAGTCGACGCGGCGCTTGTTGTTTGACGCGAGTCGGCATATCCGATAGGACGACGAGAACAGGATGGTGATCCGACTGTAACTCGTCGTCCAGGACTTGTTGTGTGACCTGGCATTTCAGCCCACGGTGTACAACGATGTCTATTACGTCAGGCATGTACGTAACGTTGTCTGGGTAGTGTGTAGGAGTCTCGGGTCCGGACACCGTGTATCCGTGGGCCTCCGCGTCCGCGAAGAGCCGCCTGCCGTCCCCGTTCGTGCAATAACTATTCCACGCTGGGTGTTTTGAGTTGAAATCACCGGCGAGGATAGTTGGGTTGTTGGTACGCGTGAGTAGTGACCTCAGTTCTCCCATGTCCAATTTGTAGTTTGGAGGTTTGTATATCGCGTAAATTTCTAGGTCCTCGCCGGCTACGTGCAGCTGTACACCCAGCGCGTAAGCTGACTGTATAGTCGGGAGGGGGAGTTCCTGATGGACGACTCTTCTCTTTACAAGAATGGCCAGGCCACGGTATCGGTTTCCGTGTGCCGACTGTTCGTCCTTCCTATAAACGAGGTATCCAGGGACCTTGCACCTATCTTCAGGTCCCAGGAGTGTCTCGCTTATTAGCGCCACGTCGATGTCCTGTTCATTTAGGAGAAGGCGGAGGAGAGCGACCTTTTTCTTTAGGCCGCGGGCGTTCCAATGGATCATCCTTAACGACTTATCCATGGTAGAGCGTTAATAGTTTCGCTAAGCCGTCAAGGATGACTTGTTCGACGTCCTGGCCCTGCCTTATGGCCTTAATAAGGTCCATTAGCAGTTGAATAGCACAGGCAGTGAAATTCTTTTTTTTGTTTTGGTTATCGATCTGTGTCGGCTCCTGATTGGCCGTCACGGTTTGGCTAGCTCCGCCTGATTGGCCGGCGCTATTTTTAGTTGGCTGTCTTGCCGATAGATGGCGTTTGGTGTATGCTTCATTTGCATTTTTATTTGTTTCAACCGTTTGTTGATTGTTTACTGCCTGTGCTATGTTTGTGACAGGGGTGGCTTCCTGGGTCGCTTCCTGGGTCGCAGGGGGGTGTTGCGGCTTCCTTCCCTTTCCCCCCCTCTTCTTTTCCTCCGCCCTGAGGAGGAGGCGGCCTCTCCGCGTTGTGTGGGCCCATTTGCTGCCGCCATCAGCGACGCACCTTGGGCCTCTTCTTGCGGCCTTTCTGCTGTTGTCCCCTCATTCTGGGGGCGTCGTGTTGTGGTGGAGATGATGGCGACAGTGCCCAGTCGCCTGTGTTTAATTTCCTTTTGGAAAATGGGGCACTTTATGTTGCTCGCAGGGTGCGCGCCCCCACAATTTGCGCAGGTGGCCGGCTGGTCCCTTGGCCTGGGGCAATCCTTCGCTACGTGCCCCTCTCCACACCTTACACAGGCGAGTGGGCGGTGGCACTGGTGCGAGCTGTGCCGAAACTGCTGGCATCGGTGGCACTGTGCGGGCCCACGCTTGCCACGCCATGCCTCTATCTTGACACCTCGCATTAGTAGAAATACGGAAGTGTCATAGATAGCTCTGACATTTTCTGTTTTCTTAAGGACAGCGTGGAACACGCAGCCAGGGCGTCCCTGGCGCGCATTTATGTGTCTCACATACTCGGGCTCGTAGCCCAGGCTGCGGAGCTCCTCCTCGATCTCCTGTGGGTCTGTGTCCGCCGGTAGTCCCCTTATGGCTACCTTAAACTTCTTGTCCGCTTGAAGTGAGTACGCGAACCAGCTTATGCTTTCCTCCTTTTCTAGGGTGGTCAGGTACCGCTGGACCACCCTATATTCGTCCTCACTTTCAGGGGAGAATCGAACCCCCTGCCTGTAGGGTCGAGCATTTGGTGGCCGACCTAGTTTGGCAGCCAGAGCCCTAAAATGCGTTGCCCAGTTTGGCAACTTTTCGACAATTAAAGGCGGGTATCGAGGCCGCTTGTGTTTTGTGGGTTTTTCGCTGTTAGTGTCATTTGGGGCCGATGTGGGGGCCGCATCAGATGCGGGGGTAGGTGATGGTACTTCACTCACCCCTGATGATCTTCTATGTGCTGTAGGTGCGGTATTCATCCTTGGTGAAAAAGACTTTCAGCAAACAGAAAACTATGTTAATATAATCATAGAATTAAGAGAATCCTTGCTTAAAATTCAGCATACAAATGTAATTTTATGTGTTCCTACCTTTAAATTAAGTAATTTCTCAACTATGTTTAATTGGCGAATTGAGACCTTTAACAACTTACTACATCTTGATCTTCAAACTTATGGTTACGCAACTGCATTTGATACTAACTTAGATCTACTGTATGATTTGTCTATGTTTTCAAGAATAAATAGAAAGTTAAACGACCGCGGAATGCGCAATATTTTTAATAACTTACTGCAAACTATATCTGAGATTTCGATAGAATGTGATGCCTTAATTCACGAGAATGATAACAACGTCGTTGCATCCCCAAGTCGTGAGCTTTTTCTTTGATTCTATGTATATTCTTCACCAAAATATTGCCGGACTTATAAATAAATCAGACCTTTTAAATATTTACATTCAGGAATTGTTGAGTCAGCAAAAAGTAGTCGACGTAATATGTATAACCGAGCATTTTATAATGTCAGGCCAAGAAAAGTTATTATATATTCCTAATTATAAGCTGGCGGCATGCTTTGCTAGACAGAATAAAAAACGTGGCGGTGCCTGTATCCTAGTAAGAGTTGGACACGAGTATAAAGAACGACCTGACGTAATGAAATACTCGATATCAGGAATTATAGAATGTTGTGCTGTAGAATTTCCTTCTCAAAAAACTATAATTATATGTGTATATAGGCCTCCTAAATTATGTAATCTAAGTAAGTTTTATGAAAATTTAGATCTCGTTTTAAAAAATGTCTGTAAAAAACCCCTTCAAAAAGTTATTTTATGTGGAGACTTTAATATAGATGTTTTGAACAGGAATAGAATCACCTCTGAATTTGAATGCTTTCTCAGGAGCTTCAACCTTAAACTAGAAATTAATCAGCCAACTAGATTTATCAGTAATACTTGTTTAGACAATTTTGCACATAATCTTAAGCAGAAGTGCCAACATGAAGTCACTGACTTTGGATTATCTGACCACTCTGCTCAAATAATTAAGATAAAAATTAATAAAACGAATCAAATAAAAACATGGAGAACATTAAAACGAGATATAACTCGAGAAAACCTTATTAAGTTTCGATCGCACCTCGAAAGTCTATCATTTTCTAATGTATATAATATAGAGGATGCTAACAAAGCCTGTGATAACTTTCTCGATATTTTCCTACTGTTACACGATCTCTGTTTCCCGTTCAAATTAGTTAGTGTAAAATCTGAGAAAAAAATAAAATGGGTCTCTCGAGGGATACGAATATGTAGCAAGAAACAACGGCAACTGTTATGGCAACAGAGACTAAAGCCAACGTCTGAAAACAAAAATAAATTTAAGATTTACTCAAGGAGGTTCAAGAAAATTATTAAACTTACTCAAAAAGCGCAGAATAACTACTTAATAAATAACTCAAAAAACAAATCCAAAACGGCCTGGCAAATTATAAATAATAACAAGAGTTTAAGAGAACCCATTTCTCAAATAAAAAAAGGAGATGAAATAATATCAAAACCTAATTTAATAGCCGAATTTTTTAATAATTTTTTCATTGAACAATCCTCTGGCATACCTAAACGTACGTTATGCGATACCATTAACATAAATATAAACCCACATACAATATTTATGGCCCCAATTATACCTCAAGATGTAATGCGTATAATTAGAAACCTGAAAAATAAAAAGAGCACTGGCCTCGATGGCATTTCAACAACAGTTATTAAATTTGTTGCACATTGTATAGCTGAACCCCTTGCTCATATTATTAATTTGAGCATACAGTCTGGCGTATTTCCAGAAAGTCTTAAAAGCGTATTAGTCATACCAGTATATAAAAAAAACGATAAAGAAGAAATGGTAAATTATAGGCCAATTGCTCTTATTTCTATATTCTCTAAGATCATAGAGAAAATTATTTATGAATCTCTTAACAACTTCCTAACTAAATACCACATACTATGTGACGAACAAAAGGGCTTCAGGAAAAACAAAAATATAAACATGGCCATCTTTGATTTTCTTCATGAAATAATGCCTAAAGTAGATTCCAAAATACCGGTATGTGCAATATATGCCGATATGTCGAAAGCTTTTGACTGCGTGGACCACGATATTCTCTTAACCAAACTTGATGCGTACGGTATTCGTGGAAATGCTCTTAATTTAATAAAAACCTACCTCAAAGGCCGTAGACAATGTATAGAGATATCAAGCCTATGTTTAAAATCTAGGAAGGAACTAAAAACTTTATCGTCATTTAAAGAAATAAAATATGGAGTCCCGCAGGGAAGTGTCCTCGGACCTCTACTATTCCTACTATATATTAATGACCTGCCACGTCATATATCTAATCCAATGGTTTTATTTGCAGACGACAGTACTTCTATTGTTTCATGTATCAATAAAGACTCTTACATAAATGACATCAATAACTCAATCAGCAGTTTAATAAAATGGCTTGACAATAATAACCTAGTTATAAATCTACAAAAAACTAAAACTATGCATTTTCACCAACGTATATCTACAGGTGACATGGTTATCAACTACAACGGCCAAATTATCGATAAAGTGAAAAGCACAAAATTTTTAGGAATCTTAATTGATAGCCAGTTAACATGGAAGCCGCAAGCAGAAGATATCTGTAAACGTCTGAGCACAACCGCGTTTATGTTATACAACCTATCCAAAAAAGTAAATCTGACAACAATACTAGTGGCCTACCATGGTCTTGTAACTTCTATTTTAAGGTTTGGTGTAATATTTTGGGGTTATTGTAGTGAACGAGAAAGCATTTTTAAAGCTCAAAAGCGCTGTTTGAGAGCTATATTTGGCCTCAAAGTTACTGACAGTTGTGTGCCTATATTTAAGTCTCAGAAACTATTAACTTTCCCATGCCTCTATATCCTCGAATTAGCAATATTTGTTAAAACAAACCGTAATCTATTTGCCACACTAACAGAAACCAGAAAGCGGAGTACATCATTAAGATCACAATATCAGAATTTACTTCACACAGGCACATTTAAAACTAGTTTATTAAAAAAAAGTGTGATCTGTATGGCTCCTGTTGTCTTTAATAAAATTCCTGATCATATGAAAACCTTGCCATTGATGAAATTTAAAAAATGTTTTACAGAACTACTTGTGGATAAATGTTATTATTCTGTTCAGGATTTCCTAAATGATACACTTTAATAACCTGTTTTTATAACTTATATAATAAGTATTGTATTTGCATGCCAACAAGGCAGAATGTACACGGTTCTTTATTATGTTATTTACGATCCTATTTGTATTTACCTGCATTCAAAGCAAATAAAACTCTATTCTATTCTATTCTATTCTATTGGTGATGGCGTACGTCGCGCGGCTTCAGCGAACGTCGGCGATTTGGCGCTCTGTTGTTCGTGTGCGCGTAGCGTATCGAGGCAGTATCGCTTCGCCTCCTCTATAGCGTCATCGGGGCTCCTACGTCGCCTCTGGGCCCTAGCTGCCTGAAAATCTGAGTCGACATCCATGCAAACGTTAGGCGATATAGGAGTGTTTACATCCTCGGAGTCCTCCGCCTCTGCCCTGTGCCCATAAGACGCAAGCGATGTGCTTGACCCACTTAAGCTTGATTGGGCCGATCGCATTGCGGGGGAGTCATATGCAGAGGTACGGGGGGGTGCAGGCGAGCCGGGATTGGCTAACGAACCTACACGTGGCGCCATCTGTAGTTTTAGTTCCCGGTCCTTATGTATTCGTGGATCGCGGGAGGAAACGTTTACGTCTGTTTTAACTATATTTGACGCAATATTTTTGGGCACAGATTGTATAGTGCGTGGGGCAGTCATTCTAACGCCAGCTGTGGGCGGAATGGGCATTGGTGCGTTACCTAGCGGTGCGCGCGTGATAGGTCGCGACGCTGCAGCGCGAGGTGCATTAGCACTCATATGTGTCGATGGTTGGTACTGCGGACTGGTTTTTGACTTAACCGTACTAGAATAGGAGGTGGTTTGTGATTCCACCGGTCCTTGGCTTATGTGGGTAGTTTGAGAAACCACCGAAAAACTCGATTCCGGAGTGCGCGCGATCACTTTTCGGTCGGCGGGTACCGGAGTTTTTGTAGGGACTGGGCGGCACTTTGTGGGGGCACTGTACCTGTCAGTCGGTGATGTTGGTGATGCTGGTGATTCAGCAGTGATCTGCCTGGCTTGTCTCCTCGGAGTACTGCCCTGCTGGCTGCGCTGCTGTTCGTCCGCTGGCTGCGTCATGGTCCCCAGGTTGGGGAGAGAGGACGTCCTGTCCATTTGCGGGCGGTGATCCTGCGAGCTGTGGGCGCCGCGGCCCGGGGGGCCGCGGGCGCCTGTCGGCGACATCTTCTTCCTTTCTTCGTTTCTGGCATACGCTAGAAAGCATGAAAACTAGGAGGGCTAGTTTTCCGCGACCACTATAACGGTTGTGCGCGAGCTCCAACCGTTAGGCGGCGACGAAACCCGCCCTGGATACTCCCGACAGTGCAAGTTTGCAAGACTTACACTATCGACAGTATAGAGGGTAGGTAAGATGGTGGTCCGTGCGGTTAATAGGCGATTACAAACAAAAAACACGTCTGTGGCGGTGCGCGACTAGTGGCAAATCCAGGGCTTTTTCCAACAATGGTCCCTTACTTATACAATTGTTGCTAACGCCGCGCCCCTCTACAAATTACCTACACCGCGTCGAGCAACTTCACGTCGGTCGAGCGTCGACCAATCATAGCGAAGCAGTTACTCGACCAATCGGCGCAAAGTAGGGCACGGCGCTATTCAATGACAAAACGTTACTGTAACGAGGCCCGTTTGGCTATATCGAATTAATTTTACTTTAAATTAGGGGCCTCGCTACAATAAGTTAACAAAACATATTAGGTATATAATGAGGTTTACATATAAAGCAAAAACATATCACTTAACTGTTCCAAACACTTACATAAGTCCATATTCACTATTACTGTCCTAAACACTTTATAAGTCCATAGTCACTATCACTTATGAGTCTATTTACACCATCACAAATGACACGATGGCTTCGCAAGCTGCGTCACCAACATATATAAAATTCTCGTGTCACAATGTTAGTTACCATACTCCACAGAAACGGCTTGACCAATTTTTAGGAAATTTTATATGCATATTCAGGTCTGAGAATCGGCTACTATCTATTTTTTACACGCGGTCGAAGCCGCTGGCAGAAGCTAGTTGTTATATATTTTTTCCCCTATAACCCCCAACCACACACGGGATTGAACGAGCCCAGGAGACCACCACGGGAAAAAATGTGAGTAGTAGTTGTAAGTTGTGCATGCTTGTATCATTTACCACCTGTCTAACAGGAATCGGTATCTCAAAGAACAAACCCCAAGTTTACCGCTGCTGCGTATCGCGGTTTCGCGGGTATAGACCTTGCAGGATCCAAGAGTCGCAGCATTGGGCCCCAGTCTTTGCCTCTTGGCTTGTGATCCACAGGCCTGTATTCAACATTTGTTTCGAGTAACGATCGGCTGGTTAACAATCAATTTCAAACAAAACCAGATCTAGACCGAATCGTCACGCCATCGACCTCCGACCAACAAACGGCGACATTTAGCAGCAATGCAAACGTGATACAGTCGCAATTTTTTCGCGATCTTATACCATCTTGCCCACGTAGTTAGGTTTCTGTAAAAGACACGAGAACTTCGCGTGGTGATTTAGAAACGGAAACTTCCCACGCTAAATTTGGTAGTGGCTTTTTAAAGGTACATGTGTTTGGGGTTTCTAGCGGGTTTATGAATGACGCAATATAGATCTATTTTCGGCTAAAATCAATGCTTATTGTTTTGGAATTGTAAACTGAACCGTCATTTAAACTGTTGAAAAGCGACTATCGCAACCGTCATAAAACCAGAAATGAATGAGTGTCGGCCTTTATTGTAACCCAAGCACATGGAGAGGACGGGGCGAGAGAATACAATAGGTCCCGTTAGGATTGTCCCAGCTTTCTCTTCTTAGTGTAAACTAAGAAATTACCACGTGGGTGTTTAGAATATGACACACGTATGTTCCACGCGAATTTTATAGTAGGAGTATAATAAACCTTGTAATATACATAAGATTTAGAGAAATGGTAGCTAATTAGATAAGATTATGTATATAGTAGTTTCGTACTTGGAGTAAGGAGGAATCTAGGTCAAGACCGGCCCGCTTGGGGGCAGAGACACAGTCGGTCTTCCACTCTATAAGGAGTAACAAGTAAGGAATAAATTTGAAGATACGAATCAAGATAGTATTTGCATTTCCTCAACAAGACTCCAACGAACAACCAATACAGTCCACTTCAGATTCTGTATCGCCTTAGTAAAAAAAACGGCCACTAGTGCCCGGCAGCCCGTCTACTCTCGACTACGGTAGCGGTCGAGGCCATGGCGTGACAAGGGGTGCGAATAATCGCCGGAATGAACCGGCAGCGGTATTGCCTAAGTGAATACGGCAACGCAAAGAGTTTGACCGCTATCCAATCGACAAAATCGACCAATCACATGCGAGATGAATGACGCGATGTGGATTTCCGTCTGTGTGATTAATACTACTATTAATAATAATAATTACGGCTGCCGGCTACCGCAATAACCTCCGACGACTGGACCTGGCAACATATAACACGCGAACACTCAGGACCGACTAGAAGATAGCCGAACTCGAGAAAGAATTGAGCAGGTTACGATGGAGTATTATAGGGTTATCTGAAGTCCGAAGAGAGGGGAAGGATTCGATAATCCTCAAAGCCGGTAACCTGGCAGTCCCAGGGTGGTGACGGGTTTATCGTCCACAAGTCCCTTGTAAACAACGTGGTGAAGATCGAGAGTGTGTCGACCAAGGTGGAGTACTTTATACTCAGAATATCCTCAAGATATTCGCTGAAGGTCAAGCAGGTATACGCCCCGACCGTCGGAACCATCTCCTGGCAAGTTTTATGGAGAAGCACAAGCGCTTTCTGAAGAAGGAGTTCAACATATAGAGGCCCTCTATATGTTGAACTCCTTCTACAGAAAGCGTGAGCACAGGAAGTGGACCTGACAGAGCCCCGATGGTGCAACTAAAAACGAGATCGACTTCATCATGTTGACCAAGAAGCCAATTTTCAATGATGAGTCTGTGATCAATTCGGTGAAAACCGGTGGTAAGAGGCATATTGAACATTAATATCAAGCTTGAAAGGTCTCGACTGATGAAGTCTACGCTCTGTCAAGCACAGATCCAGATCCAAAACCCCAAAAGCATTCAGCTCAAACTGCAAAATAGTTTTGAGTGTCTTGGGAGCTCCGTGGACGAATACAGCGATGGGTTTGTGGAAGCTGTCCATACGGTTGGGTCTAAGTTATTCAAGACCCGCCGTAAAGGTACAAAATAAAATAGAAACCTCTGAATTAAGAACTTTCTCCATTTTGGGAAGTCTTTTAAAAAGCTCCCTGATCCTACTCTCAAGCTCATGAAGGAGAGGCGTGAGATGATCCTGCAGTCATCAACGACGCGTTGAAATGTCTTTGTAGTTTTGTATTTGGAAGTCGGTAGTATTTTTTTGCAAAAAGGTTTTTTTATTTTTTCACTTTTTAGTTGTACCTACCTAATAGGCAAGTCAGTAAGGTACCTATTACGCCAGAATAGATTTAATGAAACTTGAACATAACCGGTGAAATGAGAGATCTGCGTACCCCTTAAGAGCGTACTGTCGTGATGTTATGTTATAAAATGGTATAAACAATAAACAGGCATGCGATTGCAGCAATCCCGAGAGATTTTCCGTTATTTATTGAAGAGATCTTCACCAAATTAAAATGGGACCAATTTCGGAACATAGTTTTTCAAACAAAAAAATAATTTTCAAAATGTCCACAATTGGTGGCGATATCGGAGAACAAACATTAAAAAAAAACAAACAATATCGAACGTAGAACCTCCTCCTTTTTGGGAAGTAGGTTAAAAACAGGACCCCACCGTGCCTTGCGCATCGGAAAGCAAACTTCCAGGGCGGCCAAGAACAAGTTTACAGCCACGTACAGGGTGTCCCAAAAAGGACGCAAGATTTGAAATTGAAGAAAAGCACTTTTATTTTTTCGTTATAATATATTTGTATATAAAATCTTGAAGTACATAAAATAGGGTTATTTGTGGAATAACACGTCAGGCAAATGTCCTCCTAGGCTTTGCTGGCACATACGCACTCTTTTGTCAAAGTTTTCTATGACCATTTTGCATAGATGCGGCTGAATTTCCCCGATGCAGCGTCGAATTTCCTGTTTTAAAGCGTGAATAGTTGTAGGCTTATTGGCATAGACTTTAGACTTTAAATAACCCCATAAAAAGAAATCTAAAGGCGTTAAATCGCAAGATCTAGGGGGCCAATTCTGATCACCGAATCGAGAGATCACACGACTAGGAAAAGTTTCATGCAGTAATTGCATCGTTTCTCCGGCTGTGTGGCAAGTGGCCCCGTCTTGTTGAAACCACATTGCTTCCACATCGATATCCTCTAATTCGGCTAAAAAAAACCTTGTTATCATGTTGCGATATCGAGCCCCATTAACAGTAACCGCTTGACCGGCCTCATTTTGAAAAAAATATGGTCCAATAATGCCTTCAGCCCAAAACCCGCACCAAACAGTGACACGTTGTGGATGCATTTGTTTTTGAACAATCACATGTGGGTTCTCTGAGCCCCAAATGCGGCAATTCTGACGATTAACAAAGCCATCGAGATGAAAATGTGCTTCGTCGCTAAAGATGATTTTGTTTGAAAAATCTGCATCCCTGTTTTGGCGGTCGATAATCCATTCAACGAACTCTCTTCGCTGTCCATGATCACGGGGCTTCAGTTCTTGTGTTATTTGAACTTTGTAAGCATGGAGATGCAGATCTTTAGTGAGAATACGCTGGAGAGAGCTTCTTGAAATTTGCTATTCTTGTCCACGATGCCTAATGGATGTTCCTGGATGTTCACGGACATTCTGACGCACAGATTCAATATTGCCATTTGAACGGCTTGTTTTTGGACGACCAGTGGAATGAACATCATTAATTGATCCACTCTCCCTGAATTTTGCAACCAGTCTCTTCACAGTTGATGAACTCAAGCCAATATTCCGACCATATTTTGCACGGAATTTTCGAACCGTACCCGCCAAACTTTCATTACTTTTCAAATATTGTTCAATAATAAAAACGCGTTGATATTTCGTATAACCCGCCATTTTTACAAATCCTAAACATTCAGCTGTCAAATGTTTTTTTTTTCAGGGTTGCCAGCACTAAAATACAAAACTGGCGGCAAATTGAAATCTTGCGTCCTTTTTGGGACACCCGATACAAGTGTGTGTATCGATGCAGACGCCCGCCGTGCTGAATCGAAACCGTCGCGCGTTGAAAATACGACCAACGGCCAAAAGTAGTGAAGCAGTCGCGTGTTTCGTGATCGCGCGACTGTATCGCTGCAAAGTCACTGTGGGTGACCGCCCTAAATATAAAATAATCAATGAGTGAAACTCGGTATAATCTAATAAGTACATAATAATTCCATAATTTAGCTAAAGGCACTTTATTTACGGTCTGTGCAACATTTACTTTGGGCAGTTTCAGTCTGTTTCATTCACACAGGCTTGCCAACTTAGGGCTTTTGGCCCCAAATTTAGGGCAAAAATATCAACGTTGGGCTATTTCTAGGGCCCAAAAAAATTTAGGGCTTTTTTTAGGGGCATAAATAATATGTCATGCAATTTACTAAAGAAACCAATTGTTTCTTGAAATATTGCAAAGTTTAAATGATGATACGATTCATTTTAAAACGAGATGATAGATAATTCGTTACATTTACTCCATTTCCGAAAATGTTATAGTTTGTTTTGTAAACATTGTTTATTGTATGACCTGAAGAACTCCGAAAGCTCAAATGAAACGCCGCAAAGTTCTAATAAAAAGTAGTTAAAACTAAGTAATATTTTATTTACCTTAGTAAAACGAGATACTCATTTAAACAGGGCTTTTTTAGGACTTTTGAATATTGCATTTAGGGCTATTTCATCTTGATCTTATTCTATTATTATGGCTATTTATTTTTAGGAGTTGGTAACCCTGCATTCAAAGATACTTAGATTATCATAGATTATACTAGTTTATACGTAGTATCTCTAAGTAGTCTGTGTATCTCTAAGTAGTCTGTGGTTTAATTTCAGTGACATTTCATAAACGTCAGTCAGATACTGTCACAGAGGACTTTTTAGTACTGTTTCTCTTTCTCTGTTGTTTGTGTCTCGAAGGATTGTGGGTGTCTTCGTGTTATTTTTGAATTATATTTAATACAAAATGGTGAAATTCGGCAAGAATAAGTTTAAAGCACTAAACAAAGCCGCTAAAACTGAGAAAGTTGTAGCAACAAGACCGGGTGTATCGAACAAAATCTTGAAAAAGAAAATAAACGCAGAAAAGAAGGTCAGTTTCCAAAAAGAAGTTTTACTGAAAGAAGCAGTAGTTAGTGGAAATGATGAACTGGTAAAGAACCTAACAGCAAGCAGACTAAGAAGTGGAGCAAAGAAAGCAGAAAAGGATAAAGCTGCAGAGCAGACGAAAGTGTCAAAAACAAGAGCTGTTGAAAAGAAGAAGAAACGACAGAAAACACAAATCAACGACACCAAGCTAATGCTAAAATTGATGAAGAAGAAGTAGAATAAGACGCAGGTTTAAGTTATTAAATAGCTTTAAATTACATTATCTTTTTATTTCCTGTTCCTGCTACCTCACACTCATCTATGATTGGAGATACCTTAGATTGCTCTATTACCATACCAACACCTTCGATAGTCAAATTCTAACCTCCAAATACTTTTTTCAAAGAATAGTGCACAGAATGATTTCCCTGCTTCATTTGTTCAAAAATCCATCTACTCACCAGCATAAAAAATGCAATGAATAGTGTTGAGTTTTCAGAATGAAACAAGGAGTGTGCTTCGTGCACTGGAGAGGTCCATTGCTCTTTGGGTCACTTAATAGCATGAAATCCCACTGCAAAATACTGCAGGAATTTTGTTTTTATCTAACTTTATTTTAGTGGAAGTTTTTGGCTTACAGAATAAATTATGGGGTTTCCTGACCACATCTAGATTTTTTCTGAAGAATTGACCAACTTAAGTGGCAGTGGGCAGGGCATAATGCTCACAGAACTGATGGCCAGTAGGGCAGAAAGGTTATTGAGTGGCGACTGTGAACCTGAAGACATTGCATTGGAAGGCCTCGCACCAGGTGGCCCGATGACCTGGTGAAGGTTGCGGGGATCCGCTGGATGTGGGAAAAACGGGACTGATCAATGTGGCGACTCTTGGGGGAAGCCCATGTCCAGCAGTGGAGGTCTTTCAGCTGATATGATGGTGATCTAGCTTTTCGTTTTTTGGTAGTTTGCCCTACTCTATATTTAATTTTATTAGGCTAGATATTGCCCGGCAACACTGCAGCAATCTATTATACTATCAAGTATCTATTTTATTATCATTTATGAAAATTATGGTAAATATCAATGTCTGTCACTACCACAGGACCCCCAGCGCCATCATTCATCATGATTATTTCAGCCGAAAGACGTCCACTGCTGGACATAGGCCTCCCCCAGGCGTCGCCACATTGACCGATCCCGTGCGTGTCGCATCCAGCGCCTGCCCGCAACCTTAACCAGGTCATCAGTCCACCTAGTGGGAGGCCTTCCAACGTATCGTCTTCCGGTTCGCGGTCGCCATTCCAGAACTTTTCGGCCCCATCGGCCATCCGTTCTGCGAGCAATGTGCCCTGCCCACTGCCACTTAGTTTGGCAATTCTTCGGGCTATGTCGGTAATTTTGGTTCTCCTGCGGATATCATCATTTCTGACGTGATCACGCAAGGAAATTCCGAGCATAGAATGCATTGCATTCTCTCAATTGCCCTTTGGGTGACTTTGAGCTTTCTGATAAGGCCCATTGTGAGCGACCACGTTTCGGTCCCATAGGTGATCACTGGCAACACACACTGGTCGTAGACTTTTGTCTTGAGACACGCGGTAAATTGGACGAGAAGATACCACGCAACTTCCCGAACGCCGCCTAGCCGGGTCGGATTCGACGGTTGACCTCTTTCTCGAAATTGGACCTACCCAACTGGACCGTTTGTCCCAGGAAGACATAATCGTCTACAACTTCGAGTGTAGAGTCTCCGACCTTGATAGGAGTGGGTGTTACATGGGCATTCACCATGACCTTGGTTTTGTTCATGTTCATTTTAAGATCCACTCTTTCGGAAGCTCTACTGAGGTCATCGAGCATTTTACTAAGGCTTCCCATGGTCTCAGCCATGACCACTATGTCGTCGGCAAACCTAGGGTGAGTGATGTACTCGCCATTAACGTTGATGCCAAGCCCCCTCCAGTCCAGAACCTTGAAGACATCCTCCAGCGCAGCAGTGAACAGTTTCGGAGAAATTACGTCTCCCTGTCTCACGCCGCTCTGGAGAAGGATTGGTTTCGAGGTTTGATCCTGAAGACGGACTGACATGATGGCGTTTTTGTACAAACACTTAAAAACCTCAATGTACCGGTAGTCGCACTGGCACAGTTGGAGAGATTGCAGTACAGCCCAAGTCTCGATCGAATCGAAGGCTTTCTCGTAGTTCACAAACGCTAAACAGAGAGGCAGGTACTCTTCGGTCTTCTGTATAACCTGGCGCAGCGTATGTATGTGATCTACGGTGCTAAAGCCTTTTCGGAATCCGGCTTGTTCGGGGGGCTGGAAATCGTCAAACCTGCGCGCGGGACGATTCGTGATGACTCTTGAAAACAACTTGTAGACATGGCTAAGAAGTGAGATGGGCCTATAGTTCTTCAGCCGGGCATTGTCGCCCTTCTTGAAGAAGAGTACCACGACACCCCTGCACCATGCCTGTGGCGTTTTGCCCTCGAGTATGACGGAATCAAACAGCTTCTGAAGGGCCTTAAGGACCAGTTTGCCATCCGCCTTCAGGCGTTCGGCCGTAATTTCGTCATCACCCGGCGCCTTGTTGTTTTTGAGATGTTTCAGAGCCATCCTAATCTCGTACAGGCTGACGTCCGGGATATCTTCGGTATAGTGTCAATCTAGCTCTTGTGTCGTTTGCTAGACTCGCAACGGGCTTGCTGAATGATGTGTACAACTTCCCATAGAATGTCTCGATCTCCCTCAGAAGCTCCGGTTTGGCGGATACTATCCTGCCATCGTCGGCCTTCAGTTTCGTGAGTTGGCTCTGCCCAATAGCCAGATCCCTTGAAAACACCTTGGAGCCTTTATTTCGCTCGATCGCGTCTTTAATACGCTCGGTATTAAAGCGGCGGAGGTCTCTTTTCAAGGATTTAAATATCAATGTCTGTCACTACCACAGGACCCCCAGCGCCATCATTCATCATGATTATTTCAGCCGAAAGACGTCCACTGCTGGACATAGGCCTCCCCCAGGCGTCGCCACATTGACCGATCCCGTGCGTGTCGCATCCAGCGCCTGCCCGCAACCTTAACCAGGTCATCAGTCCACCTAGTGGGAGGCCTTCCAACGTATCGTCTTCCGGTTCGCGGTCGCCATTCCAGAACTTTTCGGCCCCATCGGCCATCCGTTCTGCGAGCAATGTGCCCTGCCCACTGCCACTTAGTTTGGCAATTCTTCGGGCTATGTCGGTAATTTTGGTTCTCCTGCGGATATCATCATTTCTGACGTGATCACGCAAGGAAATTCCGAGCATAGAATGCATTGCATTCTCTCAATTGCCCTTTGGGTGACTTTGAGCTTTCTGATAAGGCCCATTGTGAGCGACCACGTTTCGGTCCCATAGGTGATCACTGGCAACACACACTGGTCGTAGACTTTTGTCTTGAGACACGCGGTAAATTGGACGAGAAGATACCACGCAACTTCCCGAACGCCGCCTAGCCGGGTCGGATTCGACGGTTGACCTCTTTCTCGAAATTGGACCTACCCAACTGGACCGTTTGTCCCAGGAAGACATAATCGTCTACAACTTCGAGTGTAGAGTCTCCGACCTTGATAGGAGTGGGTGTTACATGGGCATTCACCATGACCTTGGTTTTGTTCATGTTCATTTTAAGATCCACTCTTTCGGAAGCTCTACTGAGGTCATCGAGCATTTTACTAAGGCTTCCCATGGTCTCAGCCATGACCACTATGTCGTCGGCAAACCTAGGGTGAGTGATGTACTCGCCATTAACGTTGATGCCAAGCCCCCTCCAGTCCAGAACCTTGAAGACATCCTCCAGCGCAGCAGTGAACAGTTTCGGAGAAATTACGTCTCCCTGTCTCACGCCGCTCTGGAGAAGGATTGGTTTCGAGGTTTGATCCTGAAGACGGACTGACATGATGGCGTTTTTGTACAAACACTTAAAAACCTCAATGTACCGGTAGTCGCACTGGCACAGTTGGAGAGATTGCAGTACAGCCCAAGTCTCGATCGAATCGAAGGCTTTCTCGTAGTTCACAAACGCTAAACAGAGAGGCAGGTACTCTTCGGTCTTCTGTATAACCTGGCGCAGCGTATGTATGTGATCTACGGTGCTAAAGCCTTTTCGGAATCCGGCTTGTTCGGGGGGCTGGAAATCGTCAAACCTGCGCGCGGGACGATTCGTGATGACTCTTGAAAACAACTTGTAGACATGGCTAAGAAGTGAGATGGGCCTATAGTTCTTCAGCCGGGCATTGTCGCCCTTCTTGAAGAAGAGTACCACGACACCCCTGCACCATGCCTGTGGCGTTTTGCCCTCGAGTATGACGGAATCAAACAGCTTCTGAAGGGCCTTAAGGACCAGTTTGCCATCCGCCTTCAGGCGTTCGGCCGTAATTTCGTCATCACCCGGCGCCTTGTTGTTTTTGAGATGTTTCAGAGCCATCCTAATCTCGTACAGGCTGACGTCCGGGATATCTTCGGTATAGTGTCAATCTAGCTCTTGTGTCGTTTGCTAGACTCGCAACGGGCTTGCTGAATGATGTGTACAACTTCCCATAGAATGTCTCGATCTCCCTCAGAAGCTCCGGTTTGGCGGATACTATCCTGCCATCGTCGGCCTTCAGTTTCGTGAGTTGGCTCTGCCCAATAGCCAGATCCCTTGAAAACACCTTGGAGCCTTTATTTCGCTCGATCGCGTCTTTAATACGCTCGGTATTAAAGCGGCGGAGGTCTCTTTTCAAGGATTTAGAGATCTGTCTATTGAGCTGCCTGCCTGCCTGCTATTTGCACGCCTCATCTGAAGACTGCAGGATCATCTCACGCCTCTCCTTCATAAGCTTGAGGGTAGCATCAGAGAGTTTCTTTTTCTATCAGTACGACGGGTCTTGAAAAACTTAGACCCGACCGTATGGACAGCTATCACGTATCCGTTGCTGTATTCATCCACGGAGCTCCCTAGGCATTCGAAACGATTCTGGAGTTCGAGCTGAAAGCTCTCGAGGTTTTGGACCTTGATCTGTGCTGAACGAAGCGTGGACTTTATCAGTCGAGACCTTTCAAGCTTAATATTAATGTTCAATGTGCCTCTTACCATGCGGTGATCGCTCCCGGTTTTTAACCCTCGACGGAAAAAGAGGGGTGTTATAAGTTTGAGGTGTGTTGCTGTGTATCTGTGTGTCTGTCTGTAGCATCATAGCGCCTCAACGGATGAACCGATTTTGATTTAGTTTTTTTTGTTTGAAAGATGATTGTATCGAGAGTGTTCTTAGCTATGTTTGAATAAAATCGGTTCAGCCGTTCAAAAGTTATGCGCGTTTTATTGTTTAGATCGTGATGTTTTCGCAAGATAAATGTGTCGGGGGTTTTTTAAAATTTGAAAATTTACTTGTTACCGAATTGATCACCGAGACATCATTGAACATTTGCTTCTTGGTTGACATGATGAAGTTGATCTCATTTTTTGTTGCACCATCGGTGCTCTGCCAGGTCCACTTCCTGTGTTCACGCTTTTTGAAGAAGGAGTTCATCATATAGAGGCCCTCCTTCTCTATAAAACTGGCCGGTGACCCCGGTGGTTCC
The DNA here is from genome assembly GCA_964057195.1 of Orthosia cruda. Taxonomy (NCBI): domain Eukaryota; kingdom Metazoa; phylum Arthropoda; class Insecta; order Lepidoptera; family Noctuidae; genus Orthosia; species Orthosia cruda. The sequence continues at coordinate 4,112,510 of OZ059827.1, forward strand.
GTTGTCCAACTCCAAATTTTCCACGCTCCGGCCAACACAGATCCAGGTCCAAAACCCCGAGAGCTTTCATACCACTAAATAGGCCCGATATTTGACTTCTGCGCAAGTGATGGTCAGCGCTCGAGATCCGTTGAGGCAAATGTAGCTTAAAACCGAATCACCCGTGTTTGTTTCTTTACGCTAACAGCACGACATGTTGAGACAGGTCGCCGCGCCGCGCGACTTGTGTTGGAAGTTTCGTAGGTAGGTATTTACGCGACTGTCCGTCAAATATTATCACAATTTTATTCTAATATAAAAAAACTTTTTGCAAAAAGATACTACCGACTTCCAAATACTAAACTACAAAGTGAAAAATAACTTAATTTTTTGAAGTCGGTGTCTTTCGTAGGTACCATTTTTTTGCGTTATGGACACCGACTTCAAAAAATTAAGTTATTTTTCACTTTGTAGTTTAGTATTTGGAAGTCGGTAGTATTTTTTTGCAAAAAGTTTTTTTATTTTTCACTTTTTAGTTGTACGTACCTAATAGGCAAGTTAGTAAGGTAATTTAAACGCCAAAATAGATTTCATGAAACTTGAACATATTCGGTGAAATGAGAGATCTGCGTACCCCTTAAGAGCGTACTGGCGTGATGTTATGTTATGAAATGGTATAAACAATAAACAGAAATGCGATTGCAGCAATCCCGAGACATTTGCCGTTATTTATTGGAGAGTTCTGTTGTATATCTCCGAAGTTCTTCATCAGATCTTCACCAAATTAAAATGGGACCAATGTCGGAACATACTTTTTCAAACAAAAAAAGAATTTTCAAAATCGGTCCACAATTGACGGAGTAATCGGTGAATATACACAAAAAAAAAAAACAAACTTGAAGTCGAACATAGAACCTCCTCCTTTTTGGGAAGTCGGTTAAAAAAAAAAGCTTTTTAAACGTTGTTAAAACGGTGTTTAAGATAAGTATAACGTTTCTATGTAACAAAAATATGTAAATCTGTGTCTGAAAGGCAAGTTAATGCTTAATACCTACCTATTAAAAATAATTTTTAAACGACAAAAAATTGTAATACTTACCTTTCGTCATTGACAGGTAAATGGAAAAATGTTAGGTGTTTATCCCTTCTTTTACTTGATTTGCACCCATGATTTGCACCCATCTACAGCACATAAGGCACCAGACGGCATCGTAGGTACGCGTACGAACGAATGGAACTATTATAAAAAAACTTTTTGCAAAAAAATACTACCGACTTCCAAATACAAAACTACAAAGTGAAAAATAACTAAATTTTTTGAAGTCGGTGTCTTTTGTAGGTACCATTTTTTTGCGTTATGGACACCGACTTCAAAAAATTAAGTTATTTTTCACTTTTTAGTTTTGTATTTGAAGTCGGTAGTATTTTTTTGCAAAAAGTTTTTTTATTTTTCACTTTTTAGTTGTACGTACCTAATAGGCAAGTTAGTAAGGGAACTATTTCGCCAGAATAGATTTCATGAAACTTGAACATAACCGGTGAAATGAGAGGTCTGCTTACCCCTTAAGAGCGAACTGGCGTGATGTTATGTTATGAAATGTTATAAACAACAAACAGACATGCGATTGCAGCAATCCCGAGAGATTTGCCGTTATTTATTGAATAGTTCTGTTGTATATCTCCGAAATTCTTCATCAGATCTTCACCAAATTAAAATGGGACCAATTTCGGAACATACTTTATCAAACAAAAAAATAATTTTCAAAATCGGTCCACAATTGACGGAGTAATCGGTGAACATATACAAAAAAAAAAAAAAAACAAACTTGAAGTCGAACATAGAACCTCCTCCTTTTTGGGAAGTCGGTTAAAAATTGAACAACGTGCGTGCGCTTCGCTTGCGAAAACCGCACTGAATTTGGTCCGCAAACGGCCCGAGACCGGTCGGCCGGGCGGTAGGTAATTAAAGCGCGCAAGTACATGGAGTGACGGAGGCCTGCGGTCGGGTCTAAGTTTTTCAAGACCCGTCGTACAGATAGAAACAAAAAGCTCTCTGTTCATACCCTCAAGCTTATGAAGGAGAGGCGTGAGATGATCCTGCAGTCTTCAGATGAGGCGTGCAAATACCGGAAGCTCAATAGACAGATCTCTAAATCCTTGAAAAGAGACCACCGCCGCTTCAATACCGAGCGTATTAAAGACGCAATCGAGCGAAATAAAGGCTCCAAGGTGTTTTCAAGGGATCTGGCTATTGGGCAGAGCCAAGTCACGAAACTGAAGACCGTCGATGGCAGGATCGTCTCCGCCAAACCGGAGCTTCTCAGGGAGATCGAGACATTCTATGGGCAGTTGTACACATCGATCAGCAAGCCCGTTGCGAGTCTAGCAAACGACCCAAGAGCTAGATTGATCCGACACTATACCGAAGATATCCCGGACGTCACCCTGTACGAGATTAGGATGGCTCTGAAACAGCTCAAAAACAACAAGGCGCCGGGTGATGACGGAATTACGGCCGAACTCCTGAAGGCGGGTGGAAAACCGTTCCTTAGGGCCCTTCAGAAGCTGTTTGATTCAGTCTTACTCGAGGGCAAAACGCTACAGGCATGGTGCAGGGGTGTGGTACTCTTCTTCAAAAAGGGCGACAATGCCCGGTTGAGGAACTATAGGCCCATCTCACTTCTTAGGCATGTCTACAAGTTATTTTCAAGAGTCATCACGAATCGTCTCGCGCGCAGGTTAGACGATTTCCAGCCCCCCGAAGAAGCCGGATTCCGTAAAGGCTTTAGCACCGTAGACCACATTCATACGCTGCGGCAGGTTATACAGAAGACCGAAGAGTATAACCTGCCTCTCTGTTTAGCGTTTGTGGATTACGGGAAAGCCTTCGATTCAATAGAGACTTGGGCTGACTGCAGTCTCTCCAACGGTGCCAGATCGACTACCGGTACATTGAAGTGTTGATGTGTTTGTACAAAAACGCCACCATGTCAGTCCGTCTTCAGGATCAGACCTCGAAACCAATCCTTCTCCAGCGCGGCGTGAGACAGGGTGACGTAATTTCTCCGAAACTGTTCACTGCTGCGCTGGAGGATGTCTTCAAGGTTCTGGACTGGCGGTGGCTGGGCAACAACGTTAATGGCGAGTACATTACTCACCTTCGGTTTGCCGACGACATAGTGGTCATGGCTGAGACCATGGATAGCCTCAGTAAAATGCTCGATGACCTCAGCAGAGCTTCCGAAAGAGTGGGTCTTAAAATGAACATGGACAAAACCAAGATCATGGTGAATGCCCATGTAACACCCACTCCTATCAAGGTCGGAGACTCTACTCTCGAAGTTGTAGACGATTATGTCTACCTGGGACAAACGGTCCAGTTGGGTAGGTCCAATTTCGAGAGAGAGGTCAACCGTCGAACTCGGACTCGGCTGGGCGGCGTTCGGGAAGTTGCGTGGTATCTTCTCGTCCAATTTACCGCAGTGTCTCAAGACAAAAGTCTATGACCAGTGTGTGTTGCCAGTGATCACCTATGGGACCGAGACGTGGTCGCTCACAATGGGCCTTATCAGAAAGCTCTAAAGTCACCCAAAGGGCAATGGAGAGGTCTATGCTCGGAATTTCCTTGCGTGATCACGTCAGAAATGATGATATCCGCAGGAGAACCAAAGTTACCGACATAGCCCGAAGAATTGCCAAATTTAAGTGGCAGTGGGCAGGGCACATTGCTCGCAGAACGGATGGCCGATGTTGCCGAAAAGTTCTGGAATGGCGACCGCGAACCGGCAGACGATACGTTGGAAGGTCTCCCACCTGGTTAAGGTTGCGGGAAGGCGCTGGATGCGAGACGCACGGGATCGGTGTGCCGACGCCTGGGGGAGGTCCAGCAGTGGACGTCTTTCGGCTGAAATGATGAATGATGAACTGTTGTTAATAACTATTCCGACCACAGAGAAACTTATATATACGGACAATTCCGACATCCATAAATTTATGTGCACGAATGTACAGCTCAATACAATACCATTGACAACTTAATTTGGTCGGGTTATACGCGGTGATTTAATAGAGCTGATTTCACCAATGTAACTAATCGCGATTAGTTTTGGTGAAATCGGCCCTTAGTATGGAAAAGTAATGAAAGCTAATTTCTCTTAAAATACAACGCTTAGGCATCTGAATTTTCTGTCACTGTAACTTCTTTAGGAGTACTATTTTTTGTATAAATTTGGGAAGAAATCACAGAGTTTTTAATAAGGAAATCATGAAATGAAAATATAACACCGTGACTACCGCCTCCCCACCAATGGCATGGTATATCTCGTAAACAATATCAGTTTTGAATTTTGGATACTAATTTTATCTTGAAGGTAACAGTAATTTTCTATGTAGTTTTCAGGAAAGCGAAAAGCGCCTCAAACTTCGAATCAACATTCAAAGTCGTGGTCCTGCTGAACGAGCGCGCGAAAGTTATCATCGTTGATTTCTCGGTAAATACATTTTTTTCAGATCTGTTTTAAAAAACAGGATGAGGATAATAGAAAACTTAAGGATAGTAATTATTTGTGATAGTTGTAGCTTGCCTCCATTTTCGGCACTCATGCTGAAGGGAGCGTGACCACCATCAAAGTCTATTTTCTCGAAAACTACTACGGTACCAATTTTGTTGTTCGAGAACTAATTGGTACCAATTGAGTAGTAATTATTTACCAAATATGGAAGCGATTAGGGTTGGGTCCGGCGGTAGTCACTAACATGTAATGATCGCGTGGTTATTACTACTTCGCCCAATATCTTTATAAATCAAAGCCTATGTTTTATTCTGAAAGCTTTATTTCTGTAAAGTTTCATCAAAATCCATTCAGTAGTTTTTGCGTGAAAGAGTTACAAACATTATCCATCCACATAAACTTTCACGTTTATCACAAAAAGGAAGCCACTGGTCTTTGTAGTCTTTGAGTCTGAAACGTTTTGCGGTTTGCCAACAGTCGATTGGCCCAAGAACCGTTGGTCAACAGAATCTTTAATCCATTAACTTTTCATCCAAAGAACTCTTCACCCACGAACTTTTCACCAACATAACATTACGTCAGTGAATGTTTAACCAACAATGTTTTAACCAATAACTTTTCACCCAACGAACGATTCGCCAACAGACGTTATTAACCTTTTGAGTGCCAAGCGGTACCAAATGCGATGTGTCTCCCAGCGCTAAGCTATAAATGTTTAACGAATATATAGTCAATAGTAGTGATGCAGGTAATTGTAGTATCGATAAATGTTACACACATGTTTTTTTTTATAAATGTACCAGAGAAATAGAAATAATGACGTATTTCGATATCACAATAAATAAAATAATGACAAATTTCGATACCTTGTTTTATTAACAATAGTTGTGATAAGAAAAAGCAGAATACACTATAGATAGTGACCAAACAGATACATAACTCAATTTAGCCATAAGAAGTTGGCTACATCCCTATTACCTTTTGGCGTCATCCAGTAGTCTTCTTATCAAGACCGTGGCGCCCGGAGCACGTAAAATTTCAATTGTTATAGGGATGTGTATGTTCAATTTTCTTATTTTTTTCGTGTACGGCGTATCGCATTCAAAGTAAGAACGCAATTTTTGGTATGTTCTGTATTCTGAGATATCTATTGAAATTAAACATTAAGTTTAGGGTTTTAGGCAATAATAAAAATACGCACAAAGCATTTGTTTATGTATTTTAATGAAATAAACGATAAGATTATATATTGTCTTCTAATAAAGACGTGGCGTGGGGGCCACGGAAATGGTTGTCTTTTATAGAAGACCGTGGCGCTCAAAAGGTTAATTCAGTAGTTTAATAACTTTCCTTGTTTTGGGTTTACAATACATATAAACAAGCTGTTGTTGTGAAAAAAAAAAAAAACAAAATAAAACAAATCTTTGAAGTTTACTGATTATTTTTATTTGAATAGTCACAAATTACATTCTGAATCACTTATATAGTGCGCGCTTATGACAAAAAGGCAAACTGAGCAGCAAGAGTGTAGACATGTACATGATGTTAGTTATACAAAATCAAACTATTGAGACAAAACATTCTCAGCCAACCAATTTTTCCCTTAAGCTCTCTCAGTACGAATATAGAACGAGGCAGACCAGTAACTTTGGCCTGAATACCGTACCTTACAAGCCCTCAGGCTCCCTTTTATAAGATGCGTGAAATCGAGAAGAAGATCAATACTTTGAGTCCTAATGGTCCTTTGGCTAATATTATTATGTGACAATCTAATAGAAAAAGCAATCCGACACTATTCTTCCTAAGATTTTTAAATTCTATAGATACATTATTAGTTAAAATTAAGAATTTTGAGATACAATGAAGTCTTGGTAAATGTTAGCTTAGTGTGTTAGTAATGTTTATACTTTTGTTTTGAGTTGTGCTCTAGCGGTAAGCGAATGTATAAAGGTGGTACACACTATGAAGACGTGAATTATATCGTTGGATTTTATTACTTTTCTATATTGTGGCAAAACTTACATATTGACAATTTGTTGGTGTTTTTTTTTTTCTTTAAAATCGAACGAATAAACCACATTTTCGCAGACTTGTAACACATTACAATGAGAAAATTGTTGCCTAGTCTTAGTCCTAAAGAAGATACACACTATTCTTTTATTTAAATACTAGAATTGAAAGATTACTCTTTATTTGATTAGGTACATACTCATTCGTAGTTTTTTCAGTAAAAATCTCTGGTATATTATAAATGTTTGTATGAAACAGATAAATGTGTGTCATCTTTTTCATACGAACATGAAACAAACACATATTACAGACATTATTTTATTAAATAAATCAATTTACTGAAGGGTATTAATGTTCATAACAAAAATGATTACACTAATACTAATGGAAAAAGAGAATAAAAAAGCAAAATATCCTGAAGATATTATTACTACAGAATACAGATGCTACAAAGTAGAGACTGGCATACTAAATTTTACAATATTTCAAGCTAAAATTAGACACAGTGATAATTATTTTAAATATTATGTATATGTCATACACTTTCATGTAATTCCACACATCTATAACGGCAGTTATTAGACAGTACAAAGAGAAACACAGTGTAGAAGATAACTGCCAACATTTTCGATTATAAATTATATCTAGTCTGTTGTCCCACTGCTGGACAAAGACTGCCTACCAATCTAATTATACAATGTGATTTTTCAATCACTACCCAAAACATCTGTCCATGATATTTTGCAGTTATGCAAGCAGAAATGTACTGAACCGTTGGACTTCAGGGTTCCATAATAGTACAAGGAACCCTTATAGTTTAAAATCATGTCTTTGATTAATGCTGTGTGACTTAATGCCTGGAAAAATTATGGACGGTGATGAAAAAATCACGCAACAGATAATATTATAATTAGATAAATCTTATCTGTAATGTTTGGATTCTTAGCAAATATCATCACTACTTCGCTAATACGACTAGGAAACTAGTTTTATTGGCAAAATAGTAGTTTCATTTCAACTTGTAATCCATGGAGGAAATCTACCCACCTCCATCGTCCTATGACACATATGCTAACAATGGGAATTAACAGAATACAAGCTTATAGCAACAAGGTTTTTTGTTGCAACAACCTACATTGTTGGAAAGAAAATATCGTCACAAATTAAACGTATGTGATGCCATTGACTGTTGAAAGTTCACTCAACCAATCACAACAGCGAGTTTGACAAATAATGAAATTATAAATAACAAATTTTGTTACAATAACTTTAGTTCCAGAAATCTGGTATGTGGTGTTGTTAGAAACATGTTAAACCCTGGTCACAACCTCATTTTCATGTTCAACAAAGTACCTAACATTATTTCAAGCAAGGAAATGATGTTAAACAACTCTTGGGGCCTAGACAAAATACTTTCCGCACACGCTAAGGACTGAACATAAACGCAGACGCTGGAAATTCACGGCAAGAAGGTCTTAAGCGCTGGGTATTACGCGTCTGTGTCAAAACACTTAGATCCTTTATGCAGATAATGTCATTGCCATACATTTTAACGTTGTGGTGGCCCAGTGGCTAAGACCTCGCTTCTCGTGCTTGAGGTTGTCAGTTCAAATCCGGGCATGTACCAAAGCGACTTTTTTAAATTCATATGTACTTGCTAAGTTCATCTTGGACATCACAGGCAATGGTGAAGTTGACGTTAACGCAATCAGAAAAGTGTTTTGTCTAGGCCAGCTTGTCTTCCATGAATACGAGAGAAGGTCGATAACAGCATTTGCGACTTAAGACGATGGCAAAAAAGAACAAAACGTAGCGGCTGGTCTTAGTACCGGCCGCGTCCCCTAGCTCGGCCACGGCCGCGGCCCCGCGGGGAGCCGCGCGGCTTGTCGTTTTGCACGGCGGCCACCACGGGAGGGGCGGGCGCCACTTCTGGTTCCTTCTCTGGCTCCGGTTCGGGTTGGGGTTCCTCAGGCGCTTCTTCTACGGCCGGTTCTTCTTGTTGTGGAGCTGTGGAATATTTTAGTTATGGTTATAAGAAATAGCATGTGTCGTAGCAGTAGGGACATTATGGACGATCATGCCGAGAAAAGAGAAGGCGACCAACAAAAGTTATTTAAATCCGGGAGTGGACGGAAAATGAAGCAAAAATCTTATTTTATGTATTGATAGGCTCATGCTTGACCACTATCTCACCTGACGATAAGCCCATCCCCGTATTTGTTATTAGTACCATATATTTAATAATAATTTTATTTATTTATATAATCTTGAAAACTTACCAGTAGTCTCATCATCGAGTATCTCGTCTACGGTCTGTTCCCAGTTCTCCAGATCATCGGCAGGCGCCATCTCCTGGTCTCCGTCATCCTCCTTGTTCAGAATGGCATCTTCGCCGTTCTCTACGGCTTCATCTATTAATATCGAAAATATTCACATTAGAAACGTAAGCTTTAGGTTTCTAGATACTACATAGAATAGCTTGCCCTCTGTTTTAATGTTTTCTCTCAGTTCTTCACTTGCTCATGAATTTAACAGTGGAGATAAATTGGCCTCACGCTCCGAAAGGATCCCGATCACGTACAAACAAGACTTGGACTAGAAGCCCTAAGGGCCTAAGGGATAAGAACGCGTGGCGGCGTGGCCGACCCTGTCACACCTAGCAATGCACCGTGTTGGCAGAAGTGACGAGCATCGAAATGACGTGATGTGTGAAGCTCGAGACCGTTCACTAGGGATGGTTCCGATATATCAAAACGTAACTTATATCGGATATGTGTTAGATATCATATCATTTCGATATCTATATTAAAATAACCGATATCACAAAAACAGTATCGAAACAAAACCTCTACTTGCGTGCGAGAAGGAATTTAAAACCGTAACAATGCGTAAACGTACGAAATACGAACAAAACGCAAACTTCACAAACGATAGGAACCATTATATGCGCTACACATCTCTTTCTAAGTATTATCTTATTATATTCTTTAAATGGTATAAAAGATATGCAGCAAATACGAGGTAACTCCATTTGGAATAACAATAGAATTTTTTACAACCCGTTTTTACAGTCCGTTCAACCGATTTTGAGTTCTATCCCGTAAATATAAGGATGGCATATAAAGCATAAACCTGTTACCAAAACCTAGTATTATATTATCTGTGCCAAAACTAACTGTTTAATACAGCTGCCATTTGTCTTTAACTATAAAAGTGTGAGTTTGTGTTTGCTTTAATTGGTGTTCGTTGTTAGTATGCTCATCTAAATAACATGTTAACCGTTTTCACTATCGTTATGAACTGTATATATCAGTAACATAACTGTTTGTGCAAAAAAACCAAATACGCCCATTTCTTCATCTCTATGGAGGACTAGAGTTTGGAGGCCACCATAGTGAACGGTCCTCTAAAGCGCACTGAGCCAGGGTGATGGATTACGGCTCATTCTCTCTCACAGAGAGGATTCCTGCGCGCACAACGGACCAAATGGGAGTCCAAGTGCGGAAAAGAGGGCCCATCTATCCTATCCTATGTGAGATAATTAATAAAGAAAATAAGTGAAATGCTATGGCCTTTAGTCATCACTCACCTTTAACTTCGACATCATTGTCATGTCCGTTCAGTTCCTCTCCATCATCAGTCTTGCGTCGCTTGGCGTCGCCGGCCTCCTCCTCAGCGTGGCCGCGCTTGTTGGCTTCAGATCCCTGTTGACAATGGTGGTAACAATATTACAAATATGGCGGTGGAGTATTGTGGACACAACACCATTTCACGAACACAGATTACATTGGCTATGTGCTATTCTTTTTACTCAACTGCGCGACTGTAAATTCAGGGTTATGTTTTTCTCGCTTATCTGGGTAGGTACGCGTGTACCTCCACTGTATACCCACCCTCAAAGCATCCCAATTCATCCAGCAATTGGGAGGGCTTTATTTTCAAAATTATTGTTAGTTCATCCTGGACTTATTCAATTATTGTGCCTTCTTTTATAGAAAATTTGGTGATTGCCAAGATAAAGTAAAATATTCCTTGTATATCAGTAAACAAAGGTTTCAAGAGTTAGTCAGAAAGAAATAACAGGCATGATGTTTTTTTTTTTTAAATTGGTTTTAATCTAAAGCCATGAAATTTAAATACATCATGTAAAACAAGAAGTCCGTATAGGAGTTTGCGACAGGAAGATTCTCGTGTCTCAGAAACAGCTAAACGATTTTATATCTAAAGTCCCCGTCACTAGAAACTATAAATTATGAAAAATAAAGAACTTTACTAAATTACGTAGAGACTACGTGATGCGTATTTTTTGTGGTAAGTACTATAGAACGCATCTGACTAATGGAACGTTCCACACTACCACAATTTTAAAAAATTTAATCTCGCATGTCAATCAAAGTGTTTGTCTTCTGCTTAACCGGGTGATTCTGTGGAGACCAAGCTACATAGCCTGCAGCCAGACACAAAAAGCTAAACCTAAGCGACCACACTGAGGGCTACCCCCTGTGGGGTCGAACCTCGGCTCAGGGCGTCGCTGGGGGGACAACTAGGGCAGGATCTTAATAAAGTAATTCTACCATCCGTTCGGATAAGCCTACGTGGAGAAGAACGGACAAGACTACGACAAATCATTAGATGACAGTGCTTTATATCGCTAAAATATAACCCGACCAAGTGAAAATGCTTGTTAGTTTCTTATAATACGTAAGTTACTTTGAGTTGATTGAATTTAGGACTAATTGTTGTTGATTGAATTGTCGCTACGTAACTTAGTATAAGACTTTATTTATAAAATTTATAGCTTCTCGTGCCGGGGACTTGAGTAACAAAACATCTCGCCTTTCCCAAAGGGGTAGGCAGAAGTGTATCTCTACTATATTATGAACTTATTATGTGATGTTCAAGTCGCATTTAATAGGTGGCGAACTATTTAGTGTCTCTTGGGAAAAAAGTGTATTCAATATGTTTTTATTGTGTTATAGCCAAGTCGAGTCAGCAATAGGGAAATAAAACATTTAAGGCTGAAACTCGGTAAGACATTTTTCATGCAATGAAACACAACAATACTAAGACAAGAAATTAATACGAATTGAAGAAAGTATCGGTGCTTTTCAACACCAACGGAATGCGTCGACCAAGAACTAAAAAATAATTTTTAACACCAAAGAAACGACCACCGATTTTGACATGCAGAAAAAAATACATAGACAAAGAGAATAAAGCGTGTCTACTGTACTTGGTAGGTAGGAAGACATTCATGGCCAAATACTCAAACTCAACCATTTGAAGGCGGTAAAGAATGATGTTTGAGTATTCGGCGTGAAATCTACAGGTTTTGTTGTCTTTTGATATACTTCCGAGGCTCGCGACTGACACTACGAAAATGTATTTGCAAAAATGGCCGGGCATTTTTTTTTGTTGTAATGATGCATAAGAAAATGATTTTTGGGTTCCGTACCCAAAGGGTAAAAACGGGACCCTATTACTAAGACTTCGCGGTCCGTCTGTCACCAGGCTGTATCTCATGAACCGTGATAGCTAGACAGTTGAAATTTTCACAGATGATGTATATCTGTTGCCGCTATAACAACAAATACTAAAACCAGAATAAAATAAATATTTAAGTGGGGCTCCAATACAACTAACGTGTTTTTTTGCCGTTTTTTGCGATAATGGTACGGAACCCTTCGTGCCGGGTTCCGTGCTTGGCCGGTTTTTCCTGTCTTCATTCTTTATTACTTTTAAAAGCGGGGCGCCGCGCGGGTACTGGGGGCGATGTGCACAGTTATATTAAGTATTTTACTTGGAAACTACTCTATATACATTGTCTTAGTGTTTGTCGTATCGGTAGTGTTTATCGCGAGCCATGGAAGTACGACGTACGTTTCGTTTGTAAGCAGATTTGCTGAACCAATATGAACCTGCGCGGTTTCTACGTATCAGTCTCTGCGGTACCTCCTCAGGTATCGGGTACGGGTGGGGCTAAAAGTAGATATTTGAAACGTGTTAGAACTTTTGAATGCAGAAATGAAATTTTCATTGAATATTGTACACATTTTTACGCGTTCATCATCATTATTTCAGCCGGATGCCCATGTCCACTGCTGGGCATAGGCCTCCCCCAAGTGTCGCCACATCGACCGGCCTGTGAGCCTCGCATCCAGCGGATCTCCGCAACCTTCACCAGGTCATCGGTCCACCTAGTGGGAGGCCTTCCAACACAACGTCTTCGGGTTCGCGGTCGCCACTCCAGAACTTTACTGCCCCATCGGCCATCCGTTCTGCGAGCAATGTGCCCTGCCCACTACCACTTAAGTTTGGCAATTCTTCGGGTTATGTCGGTAACCCTGGTTTTCTTGCGGATCTTTACATTTCTGATTCGATCACGCAAGGACACCGAGCATGGCCCTCTCCATTGCTCTTTGGGTGACTGTAAGCTTTCTGATGAGGCCCAAGGGTGTGTCTATCACGTTGTCCGCCATAAGAGATGGTAGAGACAAATCGCCGGTCCATGCTGGCAGAGACAGATTGACTGTGGTGTATTTTAATTATCGAATCGAAATCAAGCAGTTACTGCTCATGATCCTATGAAAGGTCTGTAGGACATGATATGCCATGAAGTTTTATGAAAAAACATTTCGTAGATGTCGATGTCCAGTGTCGGACACGGATGGCCAGTCTAACCGACCTACTGCAGTGACCTTATGAAAAAACATTTCGTAGATGTCGATGTCTAGTGTCGGACACGGATGGCCAGTCCAACCGACCTACCGCAGTGATCTTATGAAAAAACATTTCGAAGATGTCGACTTCAGTGTCGGACACGGATGGCCTGTCCGAACGACCTTCCGCAGTGACCTTATGAAAAAACATTTCGTAGATGTCGACGTCCAGTGTCGGACACGGATGGCCAGTCCGACCGACCTACCGCAGTGCCCATATGAGAAAAAAAAATTGGTAGATGTCGACGTCCAGTGTCGGACACGGATGGCCAGTCCAACCGACCTACTGCAGTGACCTTATGAAAAAATATTTCGTAGATGTCGACGTCCAGTGTCGGACACGGATGGCCAGTCCGACCGACCTACCGCAGTGGCCTATGCACTGACATCGACTAAGCCATGGAAGTGCGGCAGCGAAGAATTGGGCCAACAAACTTCTTCAGAGAACTGGAGCCTACACCTTGTTGATAATAATTATAATGTAAAATTAATTCGTAAATAAAAAAAAATCGACTTCTAGCGTCGGACACGGATTGGCAGCCAGACTGACCGACCTACAGCAGTGGTCTATGCTCTGCCATAGACCATGTCATGAAATTGGAAAAGTATTGGACCAAAAAACTTCTTCAGAGAGCCTACACCTTGTTGATAATAATTATAATGTAAAATTATTTCGTAAATACAAAAATGTCGAAGTCCAGCGTCGGACACGGATTGGCAGCCAGTCTGACCGACCTACAGCAGTGCATTGAAAGTCATGGGCAGTTGCCCGTGACCACCTACAGTCAGTCGGTAAGAGCGTTTTTGACTGTCTACAGTTAACTGACTGTATTATAAATACATTCAGATGACTGTTGACAGTCAAAAACGAGTTTACCGAATGTAAACCTGCGATTAACCAAAAAACTTCTCTGCCTAAGTAGAAATAACCTTACCAACGGGCCACGCCCCTCTTAACAAACATCTTTTCAACATAGACAGCCAACTTTGCAGGGTCTGCTTTAACGCCGAGGAATTAGACGACCACGTCATCCTGGTATGCGAGGCCGTGGAACAGTAAGGTCGCCCGACGAAGCCTGTGAAGCCTCCAGGAAGTTTCTGTGACGGACGGAGCTAGGCTGGCTATGTTAGCAAGAACCCCCACGCACAACGGATCTTCTATTCTATATGTTGATAATGTTGTCGTACGTACCAGCTGAGTGCCGGACTTCTCCGCCAGCAGGCGCGTGAAGAGCTGGTGGTGGCGCCAGGTGCGCAGGTGCACCTGTGCGGTCTCGTCGCTGTCCAGCAGCTTGCGGCACAGGGAGCACTGCACGCAGCGGAACTCGGACAGGAACGAGCCGCCTACGCCGCGTTCGGTGCTGTGGGAGGAACAAAATGTTTAAACGATGTTCATGTAATGCTGCGTATAAATTACGCGCGGCATACCCTCGAACATTGGCTCGTACGGCGACCGCGCGCTATGTAGACGACGCTATGGAAAGTGCCGCGGAGCGAACCACTCGTTGTCGGTTTTTGAGACCGCATCAAACAAAGCAGCTTCATTCTACCGCTCGTGCGCAGTTGTCGATTTTGTAAGATGGCTCGCGCGGCAATACGCAGAATAGACAACGAAAAGTCCGTTTACTAATAAAATTATATGGAGCTAATTTGTGCATTTTTTATTGTTTCTACACACAGCTACATATTATCTCATGTCTGTCATAAGTTTCACCTCCTATTGCAATCTATTTAAATATAATTTAAGTCATCCAAAAACGCCTTTTTCGTGTATTGTTTTTTACGAATAAGATGATGATGCGATGCACAATGAAAGCGGCGTCCATACACACAGGTTTACAAGAATGAAAGGTCAAAATATTCGCCGCAGACTGTTTAGAAGGATCGCTTGCCGCGCGCGGCGGCAGCGTTCTACGAAATTCATATTATTATCTACATATTGGATCGCGCGGCAAATGGATCTCTACTCAGGTCGAACATTGGGCTGCGCGGATGCCGCGCGTAATTTAAATGCAGCTTAACTATTCTAACTAGAGGCTCATCTGTTCTACGAGAAAACGCTAAATGAGTTAAAAAATGGTAATAATATGTACTTTGGTTGTTGATTTCACTCCATTAATGCCAGTGTCGTGTTCAGTGTCTAGAAGTAACATAAAAGCAAAACCCACCTGTAAGCCGGGAACATGTCCTGGGTGGTTCCCTGCAGGTCGTCGCCCTCCTTGTAATCCAGGATGGTGTTCTCCTGATCGATGGAGTACTTCTTCTCCTCAGGTTCTGCTGGCTTAGTTTCACCATCTTCCTTTTCCTTTGCTCCATCCTCCTGTTAGATAGAAAGGTATTTTATAATTTTGGGATGATAATACAATTTTCACATGGGCGAAGTCATTGGCAGAAGCTAGTCTAAAATAATATTCAAAAACCAGCCAAGTGCGAGTCGGACTCGCGCACGTAGAGTTCCGTACCATTATCTAAAAAACGACATAAAAATCATGTTTCTTGTATGGGAGCCCCACTTAAATATTTATTTTATTCTATTTTTCGTATTTGTTGTTTTAACATTTGTATTAAAAATTTCAACTGTCTAGCTACCACGGTTTATGAGATACAGCCTGGTGACAGACAGACAGACGGACCACGGAGTCTTAATAATAGAGTCCTGTTTTTACCCTTTGGGTACAGAACCCTAAAGAACAGGTTTAATTGTCTGTTAGTTCGTATGTTTGCCTGGAATTATGATTATATGAATTCTTTCACTGATACAGTATTGCTGAGTTATTGTAAATGCATGCCAAAGACACAGGCAAAATATAGTTTTTCTTTTTCAATTTCACAGAGACATGAAATGTCTCATGCGTCTGTAACCATAGGTCCCCTACGTACAAGAAGCACTTTGGTCTTATAAATGTGAAGTGCCCCATAAACTTTCTGGAAAGGAAACAGAAAGGAGATAAGTCGGCAACACCGAGGTGCTGCTGGACTACCGTGAGGAGCTGAACTGAAACGAAAAAATATCCCACCCATACGCAAATACGTGCTTAGACGGGCGTTGCAGATACCAGCCGGTCTTAAACTCTCTGGAAATGGTAACATTTATATTATTTTATAACTAACCTGGTTTTCTCCCTCTCCATCCTTGACTTCTGTGTCCTCAGCTTCCTTTTCGTTTTCCTGCTTGTCCTCGACGTTGCGGCGACGACGCTGTCTATCCTCGCGCAAGTATAACTGCTCCATGGTGAGGGTTGAGATTACCATTACTGGGGAGGAATATCAGCGTTAACTATGTGTTTGATAGATAGAAACCAAATGTTTAGTTGGCATGTTTGAAGTGGTAGATGACTTTATTTTTGTAAAGCCCATTTGCTATTTTTAGAATAAAAAACCTTATATTTAAAAGTTTTTTTAAAGTTAAAACACTATAAAGTGGTAAAATGCAGGCGTTTTAGTGGCGGTCTTTGATTTTAGTCCAATTTGCACAAACTATCTTTGGTAACTCACCTTCTGGCTTAGGCTTGGCAACAATCTCTTGCTTATCCTGCATATTCCTCAGATGCTCCGCAGTCAGCCTGTGCTCATCCAGCTCGATCCTTGTTGGCATCTCCTTGTGACAGGACGTGCATGTAGGGTGCAGGTACTTCTTGAGCTTGCGATGTCCAACGGTAGTACGATGGATGGCACCGTCGGCTGCATACATATCGCACATGGCGCAGTAGAAGTCACGGGCAGGTTGTTGGCCTGTTTTGCGAGTGCGTTTCATTTCGCGGATCTGTTGGGGGAAGAAATTATTTTAGTACAGTAAAAAGTTAGTGTCTAATGTCTACAATCCACATTGAGGGTGCGTGATCTGTTTTGGATTATGGTCTAATCAGCTAATGGACCACACCCTCTTATAAAGAGGAGGCATGTGTGTGCCCCATCAGGCTGATACTTAAGTGCAATTGTATGAGGTGCTGGATAGCAATAAGATCTTCAAAATAGCTATTCATAGGAGTTCTTCACAAAATAGGACCCTGCTGGTTAAGTTTTCACCAAACATAAAACTTATAAAAGCCAGTAGTGGGGACCCACTTATAGGCAAAGTTCTTCTTCCATTATTTTGAGAGTGAGCTCTATTCTTCTAAATAATTCTCAAAGAGCGTCCTCACTGGGAGCATTCTTTTGTGAGCATTGTCAACAAGCAATCGTAGGCGAGCAACAAATGCTTCCCAACGAGCCTAGCATTCTCTTTCGAGCAAAACTATGAACGAGCGAAATTCATTTAATTATCCGAGTACTCGCTTTCGAGCATTTTATTTGCGTGAAAATTCGAATACGAGCCGTTTCCGCGAAAGTCGTTGCAACGTCCACACCACTCGAATATTCGACGTTGAATGCTCATTACAAGTGAATGCTCTCAGTGAGGACACTCCTTAAAAGAAACCCTGATCTGAAATAAATAAAAATATCTTTTTATATTCACCTTAAACTCCTGCCTCATGGTATCAGCAGTAAGCGCATAGCTCTCCGCCGTCTTCGTCATCATAATAGCGTGGGCCCGTCCACTCAAATGGTTTTCAAATGACCTGCCGTCCCACATGCTCTTGTTACAGATATGACACTTCAGCAGCTGAGGGTTGATGTCATCATATCTGGTCTTAGGGGTCTCCTTCTTGGTACTCTTCTCTTGGGTCTCCTCACCCTTTTCCTTGTCTTGGTTCTCGCTAGATTCGTCTTTCTTCTCATCCTCATTGCGGGCCAATTTGCTGATCAATAAAAGCAGGTTTATAGAAATGAGGTTGTGATGGTTTTGGCACACTGAAGATGTCTATGCTATTTGGATTGGGTTTATACATTTATCTATTATTTTTTTCTGTGAATAAACACTTCTGCATTTAAAATTTTTTTTTTCATTAGTAGATTAGCACTACAGGAGATGTTTAAATACGTTTTTCTTTTTTTTTTGTAATTAATGTGGGGTTTGTCTGGTAGTAATGTTGTACTGTGGCTTAATATTCTTAATTTAGAATGAATCCCTGTTAAAAAAATTGCATATTGATGTTTTTAAAAACTTACAGAAATCCAATTGCCATGCATTTGAGTTGAAATTGAGTTTGTAGAATTTATTTTTTTAAATTAAGAAAGGAATAAAGGTATAGTCCTTTATTCCTGTACAAAACTGCAAAAAAGTCTGTATATACACTTATGTATTTGTAAATTCATCATATTACACACTTACCAATATTACAAATATTAAATGTTTATCAGTCCATTACAATCCAAAGAAGCAAGTATTAAACATGGGTTTAAATGGGTGCAAAAACCAGTGATGGGTGATGCACCCTTGGTTCTGAAGCTCCAAGTGTCAGGTCTAATGACAGACCAACTTTCAGTATAGACAGATAACTATGTATACCTGCCTATGGTGAAGACAATTTTCATTGAAAAGTAAAAACAAACATTCGAGATTTGTAATTGAAATGTGTTCATACCTCAAAAGAGGCAGAAACTAACGTAATGCCAATTCGGCTAAAGTTCAGGGCCGGTGAACGTAAGGTGTTAACAGAAACTTATTCACAGCGAGGCTCAACCTCAGCAGAGGCACAAGAAATGCGGTGTCACCACCGGAAGGAAACATTTAGGGGTCCTTACCTCTCCTTAGGTTTAGCCTTTGAATCGGCCTCCTTTTTCGGGGAACTCTTGTTGGGTTGCCTCTGCCCGTCATTGGGCCTATACGGTTTACGATTGTTGTTGACACGCTCACCGGAGCGATTGTAAGTTCCCGTACGCCGGAAATTACCTTGATTGCCCATCTAAAGGGAATTGATCAGAACATTTTTGTTAGTACGAAAACTGCTGGGCTCTACGAGCCACGAAGAAGTGCTGGAATTTGAAATACTTCAGGTTTGACATTAAAATGTGATTATGAACATTATTTGAACTATAACTGAAGATTCTGGGATCCAATGTAAAGGGGCTTCGAGTAGATTTTAATATTTATTCATGCATGAAAATGATGACAGAATTACTTCAAAATTTTACCATTAATGTAGGAAATGACATACATATTTGCATAAAATGATCTTCAAAACATTATTTTTATTATTGAAAAGTATTTTAAATACCAGACATTTAGAAAAAGTGGATTAAGAGGTCATCAAAACTGTAAAATTGTATTTAAATTCACTTCATACTGTTATGTAGCTCTTCAAATGTTTGAACTGTTGTAAGTACTTACCCTGCTGGGTCCATAACCTCGGTCATACCGACCCATGCTGGGTCCACCAAAGTCCCTTCTAATGGGCATGTCGAGGAGTGAAGGCACTGGGTTCTGCCGCGGCTGCAGAAGGTTGATGATGTTACTAGCTAGAGCCAGTGTGGCTTCAGTGGAGCCACCAGAGAGAGGTAGTAGGTTGGGTAAGCCGCCGCCGGGGCCACCACCCTGCCAAGGTGAGACTCCGCTGCGGCCGAAGCTCTTCCCGCGGTCGTTGCGTTGGAAATCCATGCGACGCCCACTATTGTTTTGCGGTCTTCGATTCGCCATCTTTGATTCTAAGGCACAAAGTAATCTGCGTTAAAAACCGTCCTAACGCAAATTTTATTGATCCGCCCAACAGGCTACACTCCCACTGAAGCGTGGTATTTAAATTAATAAGTTTGACGCAGTGGTTAGTTGTAAAAAGTTGCCGGCCGGCAAAAAATAGCACAAGGTGATTGTGCGTTATTGATTTTTCCCAAATCGCTTTAAACCGAAGAGAACAAGATTATTTTGTAACAAAACGGATGTTTTAATGAATCTAACACTTAATTTCGTTATGTGACACAGAATACTTTATGAACTATTATAAAAATACACACGCAAACCCAAAATGATGCTTACGTAGCTCGTTTCACGATTGATTTTTACCTCGAGACATTAATACGCTTCATAGCAAATACTGATTCAAACATCATACAAATTGTAATACTTACAGTTTAGCAGCTTAGTAGCACAATATAACAGCACTTAATCACTTATTTTAATTCAAGCAGTTAAATACAGTGGAAAATACTAAAAACGACGTCCGCCAAGCCGAACGAAAGCAAAACGTCAAATGTACTAAAATGAAAATGGCCGCCCGCCGCTGCATCCTGCATCTAGGCTTGGAGGCTTGGCTTGTTTTTTTTATGGTTTATTGATATATTAGTCTATGGTTCATTGATTGCATTCGGACTAGACTTTGTATTTCTAGACAAGTTCTAGACCTTAAAGATGGATTTAAGACGTATTCGGACCATGGATATGCATATGATTCATGATTCGGCGTTTGGACACCGGTGATTGCTTCTTCTTCTTAATAGGTTTCAATGATTATATTTAAAGTTTTTAATTTAGATGTTGTGGCGAAGCACAACATTGGGGTGTGGTTCCCAACCCAACCACTGGAAAATCACTAGAGTAATCCCAGTTCCGAAGGGAGGTTCGGGAACTGATGTCAGTGACTACCGACCGGTGGCGGTGCTGTCGGCGTTTGCTAAGGTGTTTGAATCGGTGTTGCACAAGTGTATTTCAGATCAAGTTGCTTCTCGACTGAACGACGCTCAACACGGTTTCCGGACTGGTCGAGGTACGGGGAGTAACTTGTTGTCTTTCATGATATACCTGGCGCCTGTTGTTGACGCTGGGGGACAGGTGGACGCCCCGTACTTCGACTTTCGGAAGGCGTTCGACACCGTCGACAACGATGTGCTGTTGGCTAAGTTTGCGGCATTTGGTTTTACGCCGCACCTACTGAAATTTTTCGCGAGTTACCTTGGTGATCGCCGGCAGTACGTCGCATACGGCGAATACATCTCCAAGCCGTATTTCACGTTTTCGGGGGTGAGTCAGGGTAGCAATTTCGGTCCATTTGATAGGGTGGTGTAGATAATAAGTTAGGTTTTAACGTTTCCAAATGCGGTATAATGAGCTACACTCGCGCGCGGGAACCTCTGCTGTATCAGTATGAGATGGAAGCCGTGGTCATGTCACGAGTCACGCATGTGCGGGACCTGGGGGTGGAGATGGTTCCGGAACTAACGTTTCGTGAGCACATCTTAGACATATGCGGCAAGTCCTTCCGAAACCTGGGCTTTATACTCAGACAGTGCAAGGACTTTCAGAATACGGCAGTGGTTAGAATCATGTACAATGCGCTGGTACGGAGCCGCCTTGAAACGAGTGCTATCGTTTGGAACCCCCATGAGGCTAAATTCAGTTTCATGGTGGAAAGAATCCAAAACAAATTCACTTGTTTTTTGTTTTTGAAGCTGTACGGTGTCTATCCCTTCTTCCCACTCATGTAACCGAGTCTCTTTGTAATAGGGATGGTAGGGTACAGCTGGCTGGCGGTGCGGAGGGACATCGCTCTGTGTAGTTACGTGTTTCGGGTGCTGCGCGGCTGGCTTCACCACCCCGATTTGTTAGCGGAGCTGGGACTGTGCTTGCCGCCTGGCTGCGGGGGCGCGTGTCGCCCCACGCCACGCCAACACTACTGGAGGTATCCTGAACAAGTTTGTCCCCTTGTCGCGCGCCATAATATTTTTAAATATTATATCGAGGGAGTTAGATATATTTCACTGTAGCCTGATGAAGTTCACAAGAGTAGCACTGAAGTGCATTGAAAATGTTGAAAAAATATTTTAATTGAATTTTGATTTGGATTATAATGGTATTTGAATTGTATTTTATTGTTGTTTAATAATCAGATAAATGGATTTTAATTGAATTTTGATTTGGATTATAATGGTATCTAATTGTGTTTAATTGTATGATTGATTGTATTTTAATTGATATTTTAATTGTAATATTTTATTGTATTTTTAATTGTATTTCAATAAGTCCTAATATCTTTGTGGTAGTAACATCGCATTGGCGATATAGCTGTTAAGGTGTTACTTACATAATTTTTGAACAAATAAATATTCGCATTGTGGATTTGTGGCTGGTCGGATGACCCACCCAAAGACCTTATACGTATTTAAGGTCTTTGAGCGAGATCTAGTGACCCACCCTAGAAGTGAGATAATACCAGATACATTCCCTAACAAAAACGATTTGCATTGTCGTAGTAAAACCACAATGTTCTTAATACTAATTTAGAAATATATGGAACGCACCAGTCAGCCCGTAGCCGTCAAGTACGCAGACATCTGATTTTTTTACGGTTTGCAGTGATAATGATCCAAAACGATCTTTATTTCAATGCTGGTAAAGAAACAGTCAGGTTTCATGAAGTTTCCATGTTGCATTGTTCTAATCTCGTTCTAATACTTGTAACTCTAATCTTGTTCAGTTGTTAAAATAAATATTAGGCATAGCACGCACAGCGATTTTTACTCGCGCGAATTTTTTCGTACTATTTGAGCTCGATTTTTTTTCCGCAATGCGTGCAGCTTCGTACGTTTCCATAGGTCACAGAATGCGCGGAAAAAAATTCGCGCGAATAAAAATCGCAGTGCGTGCTGTGCAGTGCTGCTAACTTAGCGCTTTCAGCGCCAGATCTAGCGCTTTATTTGTTCAATAGCGCGTTCTGGCGCCTAGCGCAAAATCTAGCGCTTTTTTAAACTTAGGAATTTCTTTAAAAAAAAATGTAATTTCGCAAACTATCAACATCTAAACGACGTGTTGAGGCAAATTTCATCCACATAAGTATAAATTCAAGTCCAAAACTGATCAAGACCAACCTGACCAACCATATAATTCGGCGGCAGAAGCAATTGTAGTAGAATCAGACGATGCTGAATTA
Source organism: Orthosia cruda (assembly GCA_964057195.1). Taxonomy (NCBI): domain Eukaryota; kingdom Metazoa; phylum Arthropoda; class Insecta; order Lepidoptera; family Noctuidae; genus Orthosia; species Orthosia cruda. The sequence goes on from OZ059827.1 coordinate 4,135,469, forward strand.
ATTTATTTCCTTTATTTTATGAAATAATTATAATAACACGTTATTATTTTATTTTATAATCTCTAAACAAGTACCTACTATAATGTATTAACTCTTGTTTATGACATATTTTGATTCAATAAAAAATACGTCCCTGTCTCAAATTATTGGGCGTTTTGCTTGTATTTGGCGCCGATTATAGGGTTTTTTTTTTTACAGCGACCATTTAGCGCTTTCTAGCGCGTTTTTAAAGAGCAGACAGCGTTTTTGCTTAGACGAGTTGGCAGCACTGGTGCTGTGCCTTAGTCTATGGCGCTTCTTGGCGGGAACTTGAAAAGCGCGGGTCTCAAATTTTTATATAAAAGATTTTCCCCTAGTTTTCTTAAATTAAAGTTTCCAAAAGTACTCTAAAACTACACTGGTAGTATAAGTTTACCTAGAAAATGGATGGAAACGAGGGGGGCGGGGATAACCCGCCCGTCTCAAACAAACGTCCTCGGCCTCAGGACGGAGGCACCTCCAGCGGTTTGGACTCTGGTAGCGGCGGCGGTGAGCGTATTGACTCCATGTATTTACCTTATTTAAAACCAAATTATAAAAGACTCTACCCGGAGAACTCCTCCAATACTGAATTTAAAGTGTTTGTGGAAAGTAAAAATACAAAGGACAGATTGGGCAATAAAAGTCCCATTTATTTAAATCATATTTTCAATAATGAAGTAAAGGGTGTGGTGGCAATTCAGCGTGTAAATGCTAATAAAATTGCAGTTACATTCAAGCAATATAATACGGCGAACAATTTTATAAATAATGCAACTTTTATGGAGAAATATGAAATAAAAGCATATATTCCTGCGGCACAAATAGAAAAAACAGGCATAATTAGATTTGTACCAGGTAATATTTCGAACAAGGAACTCTACACAAAGCTATCTTCGATTTATGAAATCATTGCTATCAGAAGATTCACTAAAAAAGTGGGTCAAGAGCGTGTACCACTACAAACAGTTAGCATTACTTTTTTATCAAATGTATTACCCTTTAATGTGCATTATGACTTGTTTGCGTACAGAGTCTTTGATTATGTCCCACCATTGCAGCAATGCTTTAAATGCTTTAAATTTAACCACTCAGCTAAAATTTGTAATGGCAAGCAACGATGTTCGATCTGCTCAGGGGAGCATTTGTATAAAGATTGTGATAAGCCAAACGAGATCTGCTGCATCAATTGTAGCGGTCCTCATCTAGCAATATCAAAAATATGTCCAATAAAGATTAAAAAAATTACTGAAAAGAAATCTAAAATTACTTATGCAAGTGTTGCCTTGACTAAGTTAACTGAAAATACTGAATTTCCCCCACTGCCAATGCCAAAACACACACTTCAAAATGTAAATAAACCTGTAAATATTAAACCTGTATATAAAATTGTAAATAGTAATGTAAATAAATCTGTATATAGCAAGCCTGTTTCCCAGGCTGCCAGCAATGATGTCTTACCTTCAGTAGACATCAAATCTCAAATAATGTCCAACAATGATGTACTAATGGCCCTGGTACAGACATTGGTGGAATTGGGCAATAAGGGTGACTCTACACCCATCACTACACTAACAATAAAAGATATATTACTTAAAAATCTATCCAAATAATGGATTTAAGTCCTCCTAGAACATCCCCATTACGTATTGCGCAGTTTAACATTCAAAGTGCTAATAGTAAAAAGCCCTTACTAATTAAGTTCTTGAAAGAACAACATATTGATGTATGTTTGCTAAATGAAACTTGGTTTAAAGACAATAGTAACTTTAAAATACCTGGGTATAATATTTATAATAGAAATTCAAAGAATGAACATAATGGAGTAGCCATATTGATTAAGGCATATTTTAAGTATAATATTTTAAATACTAGATTTTATGAAGATATTCAAACAGTTGCTTTAAATTTATCTACTGAAAAGGGTAATCTTTCAATACTTTGTGTATATTGCCCTCCTATTAGCGGGCACATCAGAATGAACAGGCTGCGTAATATATTAAGAGATCTACCTAAGCCAATATTTATGAGTGGAGATTTTAACGCTCATCATATTGCGTTTGGCTGTTTGTCGACTAAGGGTCGAGGTCGGGATTTGTATGATATTATAGATGATTCTGAATTGTGCATTCTAAATGATGGCAGTTTTACTACAATTAATAATCCCACACGTAATCCATCTGCTATTGATGTCAGCTTCACTAGTCCGAGTATTGCACCATTTTGCGAGTGGTCTGTGCATGATGATGCTATGGGAAGTTATCATTATCCTACAATAACTGAAATATCTTTGGCTGTTGACAAATATCAAGTCAATCCTCCTGTCGACAAGTTTTTGTATGGTAAAGCTGATTGGAATAAATATCATGAATTATCAGAAATATTATTTGCAGACATGTTGTTAGATGAGGCAGATCCTATGTCTTCATATTTAGAATTCTGTAACCGTCTTGCTGCCCTGAAGTTGATGGTAATTCCGAAGTTTACTAAACATAATCATTTTAGAAGTAGACCTCCAACACCTTGGTGGAATGAAATTTGTGAGCAGGCTGTAGTTGCATCATATAATGCCCTAAAACTGTACAGAAGTGACCCTAATATTGATAACTACATTAACTATAAAAGGCTAGATGCCTTAAAGAAAAGGACAATTTCAGAGCAGAAGAAGATAGGCTGGAATAATGTATGTGATACTTTTAATAGGACTACTCCTATCAGTAAAATTTGGAATCTTATTAAAAGGTTTAAAGGAATTAAAACTGTAAATAAATCATACAGAGATGAGTTTATTCCTTCATTTTTAGACAAACTTTCAGATAACAGGAACCTTATAGAATCTAATAATTTAAACACTTATTTTGGAAAAAATAACAATAATCAAAATTCAAAATTTTTATTGGAATCTTTCTCATGGACAGAATTCATTTTAAGTCTACAGTCTAGACGTAATACAAGCCCAGGCTTAGATGACTTTCCATATGTTGTGATAAAAAATTTGCATGAGTCTGTTCAAAAAGTTTTTTTAAATATTCTCAATTCTCTTTGGAATAAAAAGTTGATACCAGACTCTTGGAAAACACAGTGTGTTATTCCTATACTCAAACCTGATAAATCACCAGATGATGTAAATTCTTATAGACCAATATCTCTATCATCATGTCTCGGCAAAATATTTGAAAACATGGTTAAGGCTCGGTTGGATTGGTATGTGGAGGCGAATGGTTTAATCCCTCATGTGCAGTATGGCTTTCGTCGTGGGCGTAGTTGCGTTGACAGCTTTGTATCTTTGATCTCGGACCTGAAAAGGGCAAATAATTTATTTTCAAACACTGTATGTGTATTTTTAGATGTACAAGGTGCTTTTGACAATGTTGATCCTGGAATCCTGGTTAAAATTTTATCTGATATAAATATCCCTGGTCATTTATGTAAATGGATTTATGAGTTTTTAAGTAACAGAACTGTTTATGTTAAGCATAACAATATACTACATGGGCCAAAAATAGCATCAAAAGGCACCATGCAAGGCGCTACATTGTCGCCTTTATTGTACAATTTGTATACTAGTGAAATTTGTAAATATGTAGATACAAGTACTGTAAATATCTTGCAATTCGCTGATGACATAGTTTTATATAGTAGTAACCAAAATTTGCAAATAGCCATTGATAAAGTTAATAGTGCTTTAAATCAATTATCTAACTATTATAATGGTAAATTACACCTTAAAATTAATGCGTCTAAAAGTAGTTTTATGATTTTTGGCAAAGATGATCCAACCTGCGATATTGTTTATGGTGGAGAAGCAATTAATAGAGTTTGTTCAAAGAAATTTTTGGGAGTTGTCATTGATCAAAAAATTACTTTTGAAGAGCATATTAAACATATTTCACAAAATGCTTTAAAAGGATTGAATATAATTAGATGCCTTGCTGGAGTTTCCTGGGGAGCAGACCCCAAAACATTATCTATTTTGTACAAAGCAATAGTAAGGAGCCATTTCGACTATAGTGCCATAGCTTATTTAAACAGTGCTCATGCCCATAAATTAGACATTTTGCAGAATAGAGCTCTGAGAATCATTTCTGGTGCTATGTGCTCAACTCCCATTAGGGCCATGGAAGTTGAAACTAAAATAATGCCTTTGATTTTGAGACGTCTCCTTCTTACAGAGAGATATTGTTTGAAATTGCTGTACTCAAATAACACACAAATTATTAACAAAATTATACCTCATAGAATCAGTACTTCTGGACCTTTAGCTACTGGTGATTCTCTCCTAATCGGTCATTCCCCAATGCTGCTCAATATTTTCCTGGAAATTGAGAATAGTTGTTTTAAGATTAAAAAGCAGTGCCCTTGGCCCTGTTATACTTTTTCATATCAAAGCATTATACATCCCATGAAAGTAATACATAGTACAGTTGACAATAATTTTGACATGCTAAACTTTCTTTCGGAAAATAATGAATATTATACATTTTACACTGATGGCAGTAAAGGAGATGGTTATGTGCGCTGTGCTGTGTATGATTCACAGATCAAGTTTACTCAGAGTTTTGTTCTACATGATGTGTGTTCGATATTCACTGCAGAGGCTTATGCAGTTTTTCAAGCTCTGAGGCGAATTGAAAATGTAAATAATTGTAAATACTTTTTGATTGTCACTGACTCTTTAAGTTTGATTAAAGGTTTATCTAACCTCAAAATTAATTTTAAATCTAATTTTATTTTGTACATTATAAAAGAACAAATTCATCGACATTCGCTCAGGGGCATAGAAATTTCTTTTATGTGGGTGCCATCTCATAAAGGTATTGCTGGCAATGAAATAGCTGATAGAGCTGCATTTGAAGGTGTTAATGCTCTTGACCTTACAAATACAATATATGTGCCTATGACTGATTATCTGTATTCTATAAATGAAAATATTAAGAATCTGTGGATAGAGATGTGGAAGAAAGACCAGGAGACAAAAGGAAGATGGTATGGAAGCATCCAAGAGAGCTTACCAGTTAGACCTTGGTACGATCGACTTAAAGATGCCAGCCGTGACTTTATAACCACAATTAATAGACTGCGTTTTGGCCACAACACTGTGCCATCACACCTTGCAAGACTTGGCATAATTCAAACCAGTACTTGTACATATTGCCAAGAAAAAGACGCAGACATGGAACATCTATTCTTCAGTTGTCAGAAATTTTTGATTGACAGACTAATGTTAGCCAGTGATCTTAGTGATGTGCTAAACTTAAGTGATAGTTCTTCCCGCCCGCCGCCGCTTAAAAATTTATTAAAAGAAATGAATTGTTTTATACCGCTTTACAAATATGTTAAAAGTACTATTCAAAAAATTTAACTAACACAGTGCAGTACATTCTTTATTGTGTTAAAGTGATACCCATCTAAAAGACTTGGCTTAAAGGTCTTAGCAACCAGGCCATAAAATACAAAAAAAAAAAAAAAAAAAAATTAGTCTATGGCGCTTCTTGGCGGGAACTTGAAAAGCGCGGGTCTCAAATTTTTATATAAAAGATTTTCCCCTAGTTTTCTTAAATTAAAGTTTCCAAAAGTACTCTAAAACTACACTGGTAGTATAAGTTTACCTAGAAAATGGATGGAAACGAGGGGGGCGGGGATAACCCGCCCGTCTCAAACAAACGTCCTCGGCCTCAGGACGGAGGCACCTCCAGCGGTTTGGACTCTGGTAGCGGCGGCGGTGAGCGTATTGACTCCATGTATTTACCTTATTTAAAACCAAATTATAAAAGACTCTACCCGGAGAACTCCTCCAATACTGAATTTAAAGTGTTTGTGGAAAGTAAAAATACAAAGGACAGATTGGGCAATAAAAGTCCCATTTATTTAAATCATATTTTCAATAATGAAGTAAAGGGTGTGGTGGCAATTCAGCGTGTAAATGCTAATAAAATTGCAGTTACATTCAAGCAATATAATACGGCGAACAATTTTATAAATAATGCAACTTTTATGGAGAAATATGAAATAAAAGCATATATTCCTGCGGCACAAATAGAAAAAAACAGGCATAATTAGATTTGTACCAGGTAATATTTCGAACAAGGAACTCTACACAAAGCTATCTTCGATTTATGAAATCATTGCTATCAGAAGATTCACTAAAAAAGTGGGTCAAGAGCGTGTACCACTACAAACAGTTAGCATTACTTTTTTATCAAATGTATTACCCTTTAATGTGCATTATGACTTGTTTGCGTACAGAGTCTTTGATTATGTCCCACCATTGCAGCAATGCTTTAAATGCTTTAAATTTAACCACTCAGCTAAAATTTGTAATGGCAAGCAACGATGTTCGATCTGCTCAGGGGAGCATTTGTATAAAGATTGTGATAAGCCAAACGAGATCTGCTGCATCAATTGTAGCGGTCCTCATCTAGCAATATCAAAAATATGTCCAATAAAGATTAAAAAAATTACTGAAAAGAAATCTAAAATTACTTATGCAAGTGTTGCCTTGACTAAGTTAACTGAAAATACTGAATTTCCCCCACTGCTAATGCCAAAACACACACTTCAAAATGTAAATAAACCTGTAAATATTAAACCTGTATATAAAATTGTAAATAGTAATGTAAATAAATCTGTATATAGCAAGCCTATTTCCCAGGCTGCCAGCAATGATGTCTTACCTTCAGTAGACATCAAATCTCAAATAATGTCCAACAATGATGTACTAATGGCCCTGGTACAGACATTGGTGGAATTGGGCAATAAGGGTGACTCCTACACCCATCACTACACTAACAATAAAAGATATATTACTTAAAAATCTATCCAAATAATGGATTTAAGTCCTCCTAGAACATCCCCATTACGTATTGCGCAGTTTAACATTCAAAGTGCTAATAGTAAAAAGCCCTTACTAATTAAGTTCTTGAAAGAACAACATATTGATGTATGTTTGCTAAATGAAACTTGGTTTAAATACAATAGTAACTTTAAAATACCTGGGTATAATATTTATAATAGAAATTCAAAGAATGAACATAATGGAGTAGCCATATTGATTAAGGCATATTTTAAGTATAATATTTTAAATACTAGATTTTATGAAGATATTCAAACAGTTGCTTTAAATTTATCTACTGAAAAGGGTAATCTTTCAATACTTTGTGTATATTGCCCTCCTATTAGCGGGCACATCAGAATGAACAGGCTGCGTAATATATTAAGAGATCTACCTAAGCCAATATTTATGAGTGGAGATTTTAACGCTCATCATATTGCGTTTGGCTGTTTGTGGACTAAGGGTCGAGGTCGGGATTTATATGATATTATAGATGATTCTGAATTGTGCATTCTAAATGATGGCAGTTTTACTACAATTAATAATCCCACACGTAATCCATCTGCTATTGATGTCAGCTTCACTAGTCCGAGTATTGCACCATTTTGCGAGTGGTCTGTGCATGATGATGCTATGGGAAGTTATCATTATCCTACAATAACTGAAATATCTTTGGCTGTTGACAAATATCAAGTCAATCCTCCTGTTGACAAGTTTTTGTATGGTAAAGCTGATTGGAATAAATATCATGAATTATCAGAAATATTATTTGCAGACATGTTGTTAGATGAGGCAGATCCTATGTCTTCATATTTAGAATTCTGTAACCGTCTTGCTGCCCTGAAGTTGATGGTAATTCCGAAGTTTACTAAACATAATCATTTTAGAAGTAGACCTCCAACACCTTGGTGGAATGAAATTTGTGAGCAGGCTGTAGTTGCATCATATAATGCCCTAAAACTGTACAGAAGTGACCCTAATATTGATAACTACATTAAATATAAAAGGCTAGATGCCTTAAAGAAAAGGACAATTTCAGAGCAGAAGAAGATAGGCTGGAATAATGTATGTGATACTTTTAATAGGACTACTCCTATCAGTAAAATTTGGAATCTTATTAAAAGGTTTAAAGGAATTAAAACTGTAAATAAATCATACAGAGATGAGTTTATTCCTTCATTTTTAGACAAACTTTCAGATAACAGGAACCTTATAGAATCTAATAATTTAAACACATAATTTGGAAAAAATAACAATAATCAAAATTCAAAATTTTTATTGGAATCTTTCTCATGGACAGAATTCATTTTAAGTCTACAGTCTAGACGTAATACAAGCCCAGGCTTAGATGACTTTCCATATGTTGTGATAAAAAATTTGCATAAGTCTGTTCAAAAAGTTTTTTTAAATATTCTCAATTCTCTTTGGAATAAAAAGTTGATACCAGACTCTTGGAAAACACAGTGTGTTATTCCTATACTCAAACCTGATAAATCACCAGATGATGTAAATTCTTATAGACCGATATCTCTATCATCATGTCTCGGCAAAATATTTGAAAACATGGTTAAGGCTCGGTTGGATTGGTATGTGGAGGCGAATGGTTTAATCCCTCATGTGCAGTATGGCTTTCGTCGTGGGCGTAGTTGCGTTGACAGCTTTGTATCTTTGATCTCGGACCTGAAAAGGGCAAATAATTTATTTTCAAACACTGTATGTGTATTTTTAGATGTACAAGGTGCTTTTGACAATGTTGATCCTGGAATCCTGGTTAAAATTTTATCTGATATAAATATCCCTGGTCATTTATGTAAATGGATTTATGAGTTTTTAAGTAACAGAACTGTTTATGTTAAGCATAACAATATACTACATGGGCCAAAAATAGCATCAAAAGGCACCATGCAAGGCGCTACATTGTCGCCTTTATTGTACAATTTGTATACTAGTGAAATTTGTAAATATGTAGATACAAGTACTGTAAATATCTTGCAATTCGCTGATGACATAGTTTTATATAGTAGTAACCAAAATTTGCAAATAGCCATTGATAAAGTTAATAGTGCTTTAAATCAATTATCTAACTATTATAATGGTAAAATTACACCTTAAAATTAATGCATCTAAAAGTAGTTTTATGATTTTTGGCAAAGATGATCCAACCTGCGATATTGTATATGGTGGAGAAGCAATTAATAGAGTTTGTTCAAAGAAATTTTTGGGAGTTGTCATTGATCAAAAAATTACTTTTGAAGAGCATATTAAACATATTTCACAAAATGCTTTAAAAGGATTGAATATAATTAGATGCCTTGTTGGAGTTTCCTGGGGAGCAGACCCCAAAACATTATCTATTTTGTACAAAGCAATAGTAAGGAGCCATTTCGACTATAGTGCCATAGCTTATTTAAACAGTGCTCATGCCCATAAATTAGACATTTTGCAGAATAGAGCTCTGAGAATCATTTCTGGTGCTATGTGCTCAACTCCCATTAGGGCCATGGAAGTTGAAACTAAAATAATGCCTTTGATTTTGAGACGTCTCCTTCTTACAGAGAGATATTGTTTGAAATTGCTGTACTCAAATAACACACAAATTATTAACAAAATTATACCTCATAGAATCAGTACTTCTGGACCTTTAGCTACTGGTAATTCTCTCCTAATTGGTCATTCCCCAATGCTGCTCAATATTTTCCTGGAAATTGAGAATAGTTGTTTTAAGATTAAAAAGCAGTGCCCTTGGCCCTGTTATACTTTTTCATATCAAAGCATTATACATCCCATGAAAGTAATACATAGTACAGTTGACAATAATTTTGACATGCTAAACTTTCTTTCGGAAAATAATGAATATTATACATTTTACACTGATGGCAGTAAAGGAGATGGTTATGTGCGCTGTGCTGTGTATGATTCACAGATCAAGTTTACTCAGAGTTTTGTTCTACATGATGTGTGTTCGATATTCACTGCAGAGGCTTATGCAGTTTTTCAAGCTCTGAGGCGAATTGAAAATGTAAATAATTGTAAATACTTTTTGATTGTCACTGACTCTTTAAGTTTGATTAAAGGTTTATCTAACCTCAAAATTAATTTTAAATCTAATTTTATTTTGTACATTATAAAAGAACAAATTCATCGACATTCGCTCAGGGGCATAGAAATTTCTTTTATGTGGGTGCCATCTCATAAAGGTATTGCTGGCAATGAAATAGCTGATAGAGCTGCATTTGAAGGTGTTAATGCTCTTGACCTTACAAATACAATATATGTGCCTACCTACTTTACGATTTTATTAGAACGAAAAATCTAATAAAATCGTAAAGTAGGTATGTAGGTAATTTAAAATTTTGTTCTTACCTTATAAAAATAAAAGTACATGACTCATATATTTTATTTTTATATTGTTTTTATTTAACGTACCTAATTAGAAAAACTTAAGTGATTGTAATCTTTGATTTTACAAGGTATAAGAAAGAAATATTTTCATGCTACAATTTTAAATTAATGATTGTAACAATCTGTGACTTTATTAGGTATAAGAAAGTTATATTTTTAATTAATAAATGTAACATGATTCATATATTTTATTTTTTTAACGTACATACCTACCTAATGGGGATTATTGAACTTTTTAGTTCACTTATCCCCATTAAATAAAAATTTTGGGTCAACGGGGAATAGTGAACAAAAAGTTCACTAATCCCCATCAATGGGGATCATCCAACGGGGAAAAGTGGAATAAGCCATTCTTTATTGTGTTAAAGTGATACCCATCTAAAAGACTTGGCTTAAAGGTCTTAGCAACCAGGCCATAAAATACAAAAAAAAAAAAAAAAAAAATTGTCTATGGCATTGTTGCCTGACTTTGACTGATTGACAAAACTGACATTACTTCTTCATGTCAAATTGTCAGTTCATGTGGTTGTTGTAGAGAAACGAAACAATAAATAAATTCTAAAGTCAAACCCACGCGGTTAAATTGAATAATATCAGTGCCGAAAGCGGACACGTTCCTGTTGTGTAACAGATTTTACCCAGGTGTTAGTGTTAACCCAGTATATAATAGTAATCTTTGAGTGTTAAGATATCTTCGAAATGGAAGACTTAGAAAATGAAATTGATAAAAAAAGACGTACAAAGGTAAGGATTCCTTCTAGAAATTTTCTACAATTAACTTAACTATTTAGCGCATACGATACGAGAAGTACACTTTTGAATACATCTTTATTTTTATAGTTAAAAATCTAGCGAAATTGCACTTAGAGACAGCTATTGATTGATGCATACCTTATGAGTTATGAATGTGAGAATGCAACAGGCGTTGCATGACAACTTCATGAATGAAAATGCACATAAATATATGTATATACTCAAGTTTAAAAAAAAGTGCCAGCAGTTTTAGAACCCAATGGCTTGGCACGCGACGATGGGAACAGACCAGACGGGATGACCATTATGCCTTGGAAGGTGGGTAGGACTTTGGTGTGGGATGCAACATGTGTCGACACCCTTGCGCCATCCCATCTTCTAAGCACGGCAGGCTGTGCTGGGGCAGCTGCTGCTGGTGCAGAAAACCTCAAATGGCGCAAATATAACAACCTTATTGGAAGTTATATGTTTGAGTCGTTTGGGGTTGAAACATTAGGTCCATGGGGTCCGAGTGCGCATCGAGTTTTTTGAGAAATTAGCACAAAGCTCGTCGACTCTTCATGTGACCAGAGGGCTGGCCTTTTCTTCGGCCAGAGAATTGGCATTGCCATTCAACGTGGCAATGCTGCCAGCGTTCTGGGCATGTTTCCCATTGACATCGATGTGGACGAATTTTTTGATGCACAATGACCTTTTTTCCGTCTCCCCTTTGTATTTGTATATGGGTATTTAATTTTTTTTGAATATTCAATTGTATTTAGATGTTTCATTAAATAAATAAATAACTGTAAAAGTTTTAAAATGGATATACACAGTGAACTTTAAGCATAAAAACAGTGAACATTATTTATTAAAACAGGTGAAGGTAATATGTATTTACTTATGAAATTATGAACAAACCCTTTAAAGAAAATAAATGCAAGAAGAAGATGAAGAAGTGGGGGTAGATGGGGAAAAATCAAATAAGTATATCAACCACTAACCAGTTCAACCACCAAAAACACTTTGTGTGCCCTGAAGATGGCTTCAATGGCTGCGCAAAAAATGAAAATGTAAATGTAAATCTCATAGAAAAACACCACCGAACCATGCCTTGCGGAAAGCTAATTTCAGGGTGGCCAAGAAGTTTGGCGAGAACGATAAATTGGTTGCTACCCCCCAGTTTCTCAACACTCTATTATCGGGCTGTTAACGTAATCAACGAATAATCACTTATCTGCTGTGGTTGACTTATGATAATTCATTCAACCAGTCACAGCAGATAATGTGTGCTTGACAATTTGTCACATTAATTTTGCGATAAGAAACCTGGCCTAAGACTCATGAGCTTGTAATGCTTTCACTGTTAAAATGTTATCAGCAGAGGCCTTAGTGCGAGTTTTTACTCACGCTGTAAAAACTCACACTAAGGCCTCAGGTCAATTCTTTAGACACCTCACTTGAAGTGACCTCTCAATCCCTAGCATTGGTTGGAATCACAGCTCACTTCACCTAAGTAAACATGGTGAGATTTTTATATAATAGCACTACATTCAAGTGTATAGAATCTAAAACATACACGCAGTTTCGAGATTAGAAGCAGTTAGTGAAGGCGATCAAAAATAAGCTATTGTTAAATCAATAATAAATGGGATATCGTAAATATCTACGGTTTAAGTTAGGATTTAGAGGACATAGAACCTCCTCCTTTTTGGACTGTTAAGTCTGTTAAAAATCTTAATCCTTGGGCAAAAATAAATTGCCATCATTAGTTTTCAGAATTACCCCAGAATATGTTTTCGGTGTGTCAACGGTTTTTTGAAGAATCTTACGGCACTAAGATGACCTCTTCCTCGATTTGGAACTACCAAACTGGACCGTTTGTCCAGTGTTGTTTGAATGAGATATCGGTGAACATACACAAAAAATAATTAAGTACATTACTAAAAGCAAATTGCCTATTAGGTCCACCTAAAAAGTGAAAAATAAAAAATCTATTTTACAAAAAATAATAAAACCTACCAAAAATTAGTACCTACCAAAGACACAGACTTCGAAAAAGAAATTTATGTTTCACTTTGCAGTGTTTTTAGTTGCAAGACAGTAATATTTTATTTGTAAAAAAGTTTTTATACAAATAAATGTCTCTTTAAAGGTTGAATTTCCAAAACTCTCTCCTTAGTGCTCACCTACATCATTAAAAGAAGCTATGTGTAATAAAATACTTCAAAAATCTTGATCACCCCCTAAATAGTATTTTTGGGATAGTTCCGAAAAACGAATTACTAATAGCAACCCACATTATTTATTAAGGTGAGTATTTGTGCCAAATTTCAAGTTTATTAAACCAAGATCTTCAACAACCCCCTAATCATCTTTTAGAGGTAGTTTCGAAAAACTTATAATCATATCCTTTATTATTTACTTAGGTTAGTATTTGTCCCAAGTTTCAAGTTTATTAATCCAAGAAATGAGATTTTCCATACAAACTTTAACATCCCTTAAATAGTATTTTAGGAGTAGTTTTGAAAACAACCTTAACTTTAAAATCAATAAAAAAAAAAAAAAATATTTTCTGTTAGTATTGATGCCAAGTTTCAAATATATAAGCCCAACAAATTGCCACCTTTAACCTCTATTAGGGGTAGATTTTCCGGAAATCAATAAACTCATTAATTTTTTTATTAATCAAGAGTGTAAACCTACTATTTTAGATATTTTACCTTCTAAACCGAAGAAATTTTATATAAAGTTTCAACCCCTACTTTATTTCCCTTAGGGGTAGAATTTCTAAGACCTAATAATTACATGATTTTTTTTTATTAACTCCAACTCTAACTTACAATCTATAGAAATTACATACAATCTTTCAACCCCCTTTTTAGCCCCGTCAGGTGTGGCATTTCCGGAAATAATTAAACTCATTGTTTTTTATTAATCAGGAGCGAAAACCTACAATTTTAGATGTTTTACCTTCCAAATCAAAGAAATTTCATATAACGTTACAACCCCTATTTTATCCCCGTAGGGGTAGAATCTCCAAAATCACGTTTGCAACTTACAAATTGTAAAAAAAATATACAAACTTTCTAACCCCTTTTTACCCCCTTACGGGCCGAATTTCCAAAAACCAATATATGAATTAATTCTTTTTATCAACCAAGAGCGTTAATCTAAAATTTCAAGTGTCCATCTTACAAAATGTAGAAATTACATACAAACTTTCAATCCCCTTTTTACCCCCTTAGGGTTGGAATTTAGAAAAACCAATAAACACATTAATTATTTTTATCAACCAAGAGCGTAATGTAAAATTTCATGTGTCCAATTTGCAAACTGTAAAAACTTCATACAAACTTTCGACCCCTTTTTACCCCTTTAGGGTAGGAATTTAGAAAACCAATAAACACATTATTCTTTTTATCAACCAAGAGCGTAAATCTAAAATTTCACGTGCCCAACTTACAAACTGTAGAAATTACATACAAACTTTCAACCCCCTTTTTACCACCTTTGGGGTGGAATTACCAAAAATTCCTTTCTTAGTGCTCACTTACACCACTTGAGGAACCTTTCTGCCAAATTTCATGCTTCTAGGCCTAGCGGTTTAGGCTGTGCGTTGGTCGATCAGTCAGTCAGTCAGTCAGTTTCTTCTTTTATGATAGATTTGGAAGTACCCACATGTATATTGTTTTTAGTTACCCACACAACCAATATACACAACATACCTTCCTATCATAATCTATTAAGTAACAAACTAATTAATCAACATATATCAATGAGCAGAGAGAGAGTGTTTAACTTAGCCAATACAAATTATAGAACTTATCATTCAGCCGTATTAGGTATTTACCAATCTATTGCTGGCTCTGGTGAACATGAGCTTGACCATGATTGCCTTCTCTGATCAGTGAGCAATGGTCTATCACTTGATTGCGTTGATCCGCGAGTTAGTATTTGGTCAGCATGACGTCGGTGTAGCTCACCATCCTTCGTCCTCTCCATATATGAGCTAGGCCCTTCTACCATTTCCACAGTAGCTCTCATCCATTTCTCTCCTGATCCATAGTTGTGCACCAAAACTGGCTGGTCCACTATAAAGCTCCTTAAGGCCTGCTCTATTATCTAGCTGTTGTTCCTGTGGACTTGGCGCATTATCAGGATGTAAGCTTGATACAGCTGTTCTATATTTACGTCCGTTCAGCATCTCTGCAGGAGTTTTATTAGTAGAACTATTTGGTACTGTCCTGAGTGAATAAAGCACTCTAGGAAGCTTTTCACTCCACGGTAGGTGGGTCAGGGACAATTTTTTTTTATTTTTTTTTATTCAATATTCTACCGCGGAAATGTGGCAGTCCGCGCTCTTTTTTATTTAGTTTATATTTTGTTTGTTATTTTTTTTTTCATACTGATTACAATTGTCGGATTCCTACGTCGGACATTATTTTAAGGCTTACTTATCTAACTTAAATTTACGTGAGTTCATCCCTCACTAAATACTATATATATATTACACACTGGCATTACAATTTTATGTTTCTATTTACTACTTATCTTTATGTTATTAACTATTTTGTTTACTTATTTCTATTGATACACTGCTTATGTTATTACTATATCTATTGGTACAATTTGTGGGAAGATGCATGGCAGTGCGAGCAGACCAGCCCCGGCCGACGGTTCCGGTTATAGAACCCCGTCGTTAGGACGTTAAGGTGAGTATGACTGACTCGCTCCACCATGCAGCTTCACATGTATATATATAGTTTTGCTTTAGACAGGGTGATGGTTTGGGTATGTGTTTGGGTTGGAATTTTTGGATGGGACTTGTTAGGTGGTGTTTTGGTGATGTCTGCTGACCAGGGACTTGGCTAGCATGAGCAAGGCCTCTATGACGATCACGTCTCGATGCTGCATGGCCGTCTTAAGATTGTAGTTGACGACCGTTTTAGTCGGCGCATCCATCGCCCTCTTAGCAAGGCGGCCTGCGGCATCATCGGCGTCGTCGGTGTAATAGACGCAACTGACTGTATGTCTGGACACCGCCACTACCGCGTGGGAGATGCTGTCGTGGACCTGAAGCCTCCTGGACTTGGTGTTGATGATGATAACGCTGTCGTAGCTCGACCCCTGAGCCTCATGTATGGTTAGCAGGCGCGACCCCTCGCCGGACCCATATCCCTGGCTCGCAAGAGAGGCTTTCTCCCCCTGCGTATGAACCAGGAACAGGGTGTTTTGGGCAGTACCCGGTATTTGCGCCCCTGTGTAACCTTTCACCTTCAGGGAGTGGACCCGGGACAGCGACGACTTGGAGGAGTATATACCGGGGTATATCTCACTCAGTGCAAACGACACGTCCATTGGATTGCGGTGTGTGCAGAGAAACTCCTGGGTGATGCCAGCCACCAGGTCTGGACGGGTATACCTAAGCTCGAAAAGATTCTCCCTGTCCAAAAATTGGTCTCCTAAGCGGCGCGCAAGCTTTTCTCTAAGATCTTTGGCAGCTTCTGTTGTCGTGGTGGCTATCACGTCCCTGTCATCTTCGAAGTGCTTCACCAGCCAGGTTGTCTTACCGCAACCCGGAACTCCGTTAATCCACCTGATATTGGGTACCGCCCAACTTTCCTGTGATGCCGGGATACCGGAGGTCCCCGAAATGGAGTGTGCCATTTCCAGGATCTTATCGTCCGGCATGATTTTGGTACTTTTGGCGGTAACCACTATCGGGTCGTCATTTGGCACACTGAACTTGAGTTTGCCTGAGCGCTCTGTCTCCTCCTTGTCCAGGGCCACAAAGCCACTCCTCGCGCTGTAGGCTGCCATATATGACCCCGTCATTTCCCCTTTGATGACTTGGGATGTGACGTTGTCGTACACCGCTGCCCCTGCTTCCTCGAGCAGTATCCTTAACAGACCCTCTGTGTCTCTCTGGAAGGTCTGCAGGATCTTCCTGCATGTCGTAAGATTGACCTCTCTGGTCGCTTTTACGATTGCTACGTACTCGAGGAACGCGTTCTTTACGTGGTCCGTGGTACCCGACTTTACTGCGAGGGTCGGCGGGCTGACTTGCCCTTTGTCGGCTCGTGTTGGCTTAGGCTTTTGCTGGGTTGGTTCCTTTGGTGTTTTTCTGATGAACCTCTCCAGTGCTGTCTCCTGCTTGTGAGATGGTGATGCGTAGCTGGTGCTTGGGAGCAGTGCACTGAGGAAAGTGCCAAACGCTTTCAGGCGACTCCTCGACCGGGCCCGGTCCTCCGGGTTTATGGTGTTACACTGCACCTTTGCGGCTTTTTCGGCTGCTGCCTTCTGCTGGGCTCTCTCCGATCCGCTTTGAGTGGTGGGGCTTGTTTTGGGGCTCATTGCGCTGGCTATTGGTTGTCTAGGGGCTTTGAGGAAACTCAGTGTTTCCCCTCTGTCCTCGTAGACAACAACCTCATGATGTTCTGAGGCCTTTAAACAGCCAAAGCGGTCTGCGACGTCTCCTCTCTCTCCTCCCACCACCATTGCGGCCACACTTATGGTTCGGGCCGCGGCTGACGTGTAGTCACCTGCCTCCCTGATCTTCTGAAGCAATGAGCTTGCCTGAGCAAATGGAGTAACCTCTCCCCACTCGAGTAATGCGATTGTTTTCCCTTTAAATCGCATTAGACGGCATCGGTGAGTGGCCACTTCCATTTGAGGTAGTGCAGCATACTTGCTGCCTGTTATGCTCGTTTTGGTGGTGCTTCCGTTAATCAGGGCGGCAAGGCCCGGTGAAAGGTCTATTCGGGCCGCAGCTTGACTTGAGCCTATGCAGAAGCCTATGCCTAACTTCTCCTGTTCTCTGTTCATGAACAGAGCGACGCCTCGCAGTCTGATGCCAGGGACTCCGTCTTCTCCGCTTGCCAGGCATTGTGTGATAGTCATTCTAGGGGCTGGTTGTAGGCTGGCTGTTGCTGCTACCGCTGCTGCTACCGTTGGTAATGGCCGTTGGTTAGATGGTGTGTGTGTAATTTGTGTATCAGTCAATGGTGTACTTGTTGTTGTTTGTGTAGTTGTGGTTGTTATTTGTGTGGTTGTGGTTGTTGTTGTGGTTGTTTGTGTTCGATTGTGTGGTCGACTTCGCAAGGTTACGTCCGTTTTGTTGGCCTTTGCTGCGATTGTGGCGACTTTGCTCGCGAATGCCAAGAATGGAATCCTAGTAGCCGGTCTCCCCATGATGGTGTGGAGTGTGGACTGGCTAAGCTGGGTTTCGAATTTTACCTCGAGCTCCATTCTGTGTTGGCTGAACCTTGGGCATTCGAACAGCAGATGCCAGACTGTCTCTTCACAACTCGGGTCACAGACGCACGAGGGACTATCTTTGAGATGGAAGCGGTGGAGATACGCTGAGAATCCGCCGTGTCCTGTAAGGACTTGTACGTGGACTGGTGTGAGCACTGCGTCTCTGAGTGTCCTTTTCGCCGCTAGGACGTCTGGAAAGAACGCTTTCGTGACCGATCCTGTACTCGAAGACTCGTACCGCGCTTGCCACTTCCTTATAGTCCCCTCCCGAATCTTCTTCCTCACGAACGAAACGGGGACCTTGCTGTATTCTGATATGAGTTTTGTTAGGGCTGCCTCCTTGGCCAGCTCATCCGCCCTCTCATTCCCGGCAGTTCCCACATGGGCCTTGAGCCAAAAGAGCCTCACTTCTCTGCCCTCCTCTCTGATTTCACGAACGCTTCTCTTGATTTGGAGTGCCAGGTGGTGAGTGACAGACGGTCTCCTCAGCAGGTCAAGTGACGATCTCGAGTCACTTAAGATGCTTACGGAGGCCGCCTTGGATTCGCTTGCCATCCTGACAGCTCTGAAGAGAGCGTACATTTCCGATTGGAAGACTGTGTTGTGAGGCTCCAAGCCAAAGGTGCTGAACCTTGACTCCGTCCCGTTTTCCCACCAAGTTAGGGCAGCTCCGACTTTCCCCTCTATCTTGCTGCCATCGGTGTATATTTGGGGGCCGATTAATTGGTGGGTTGCCAGGGTTTCGGGAGTCAAATTGTCTATTGTACGTTCTTCTTCATGTATTGCACGTTCGATTTGCCCATTTGTCAGGCTCAGTCCACCTACTAAGCGCATCTGCATTGCCAATTAATCTGCCGGCTCTATACATATATATATGAATGGTGTAAAATTAGCGGAGAAAACTTGATTTAACATTTAATGATGATCGATGATTGATTAATTAGATGAGTATAATGTATAAGTGTATAATTATAAATAAATGAATATTTGCAAATATGGATAATTTTATTTACTTACCGAATCTCTGAATGTAGTATCTTTTTTCAAAATGTTGTTACTGATGAGAAATAACAGTACGTCGTAAGATTGTATTGTCATGCGAAAATACTTAAAAAAAATGAACGGGATAGGCTCTGTATCTTTGTATATCGTTGAAACTGGCCATCTTGTAGTCTCGTAGAATTCAATGGGTGCACCCAATATTCTTTCTTGTATTTGTCCTCTTCTAAAGCCTCTGCAATTGCTATTACTGTAAAATAGTAAATTTTTCGGGTTTCGCACCTCAAAAGTAATAACGGAACCCTAACAGGATCACTTTATTTTGCATTTGTCTGTCCGGCTGTTTAGATAACACGACACGACGCCACGACAGCGCTTGAAACACTGAATATACACACAAAATTGCGCAACTGGATTTCTGCCGCGTAAGTTCGGTACTTATGGTGTGTCATATCAGCCGAATACGTTGGAACGTAAAATCAGCCGCGGAACTTCGGTCGCGTACGTTCGGCATAGTGTGTTTAGACACTTGATCTGATAGTTGTAACAAGCTAGTTTAAGAGACCATCGCAACATTCTGGGAGGGATTTGATCAGGAATTGGTTTGTTTGGGTTAAATAGATCCATCAATTGTGATCCGTAACAATAGAAAATTTGCGACCCGCTAAAAATTCGTGAAATTTCTTCAACCCAAACATGATCGCTAGATCCTCCTTATCAATTTGTCCATATCTTCATGAGGCTGCAAAGTTCGCGAAGCCATCATGACGAGTTTTTCGGATCCGTCATCCATTAAATGTGCTATTACTGCTCCTAGTCCATAGTCTGACGAATCACAGATAAGCAATAACTCGCGTTCGACCTCATAACCAATTAAGGTCACTTCAGCCAGGAG
Organism: Orthosia cruda; assembly: GCA_964057195.1. Taxonomy (NCBI): domain Eukaryota; kingdom Metazoa; phylum Arthropoda; class Insecta; order Lepidoptera; family Noctuidae; genus Orthosia; species Orthosia cruda. The sequence continues at coordinate 4,155,607 of OZ059827.1, forward strand.
ATCTTTTGCCTTATCAAATGAAAACTACATTTGATAAGGCAAAAGATCTCCTGGTTCAACCTTACCCCGATACCAAGGCTTCTTCGTCTCCAAAAGACGGTGTAGAGGTTCCAGCAAAGTTTCTTTATCAGGCAAAAACTATTCTTAGGAATTGTACAAGCCTAGGAATCCACGTAGAGCCTGCTTGAATTTTACAGTTACCCACACAACCAATATACACAACAGAATCGAAGACTAACACTTTTATCGAAATGTATACCTATGATGATGATGATGATGATGATGGGACTCCCTTTTCCGCGCTTAGACTCTCATTTGGTCCGTTGTGCGTGGAATATGTGTGTTGTGTGTATTATAGCTAAATATTGCCCTTTCTCTCAGAGTCGCAGCCCCTCCCCGGGCGTCAAGTCTACAGCGGTAGTCAAGTACACAGCGTTCCAGAGCCCGGTGGGATATGCGCGGCTGCAATGTAATACGGATCTCAACATGCCCCCCTCCAACTGGGGGGCTGCTATAGACGCGTATGGCTTGAAGCAAATCCTGACCAGGGGCACTGGACTGTCAAGGTATATCACTTGCCTTTAATAAAAAAATTACCGCACTGGTTAATGTGGCGACACTTAGGGGAGGCCTATGTTCAGCAGTGGACGTTTTTCGGCAGAAATAATGATTGAAACAACATTTATATCTGTTTTTAACGTAACTGGCACTGTTCCGTATGTTTAAAAAGTACATAAAGCAATAGCTAGATAAAAAATTGTATTCCCTTTTCTGCAAATAAACTATCATTTCGTCTGTAGTACGTGCCTAAATAGACCAACACTTTTAAATACTGTCCAATTCCAGCAATATAACTTACACAGACACACAGTTTGAACCTCTTTTTTATTGAAGTCAGTTAACAATGTTTTCCTTACAGTTTTAGGATGGCCCACATGTTTCCGGACTGCGTGGGGGAGGTTGACGTGATTTCTGGAGCCGAGTGTATCAAAAAACTGCTCAAGCTACCCTACCAGCCTAATGGAACTGTAAGTTCAATTAATATTTATTACCCCCGTGACATCTGCAAGAGAACCAGGGTTACCGATATAGCGTCGGACTCGCGCACGAAGGGTTCCGTACTTGGTAAATTGCGGTTTATGATTTATGACGTATTAAAAAAAACTACTTACTAGATCTCGTTGAAACCAATTTTCGGCGGAAGTTTACATGGTAATGTACATTTTTTTTTTTTTTTTTATCTTTCTCTTATTTTAGATGTTAAGAAGTGTCTATCGCCCAAAGTTCAGTTTAGATTTTTTTTTTATCAGAAACCTCAATATCAATTTGTAGACCTATCCATAGATACCCCACACGTATGGGTTCGATGAAAATATATTTTTGAGTTTCAGTTCTAAGTATGGGGAACCCCCAAAATTTATTGTTTTTTTTTTGTGTGAAAATCTCAATGCGGTTCACAGAATACATCTACTTACCAAGTTTTAACAGCATAGTTCTTTCAGTTTAGGGAAAAAGTGGCTGTGACATACGAACGTACAGACAGACATGACGAATCCATAAGGGTTCCGTTTTTGCTATTTGGCTACGGAACCCTAAAAACGAAGAAACAAAAAGATTAGCCTAGGTAACATCTACGGCGTAGTCCCTCAGGGGTCGGTGCTCTCGGCTACACTGTTTTTACTGCACATTAATGACCTGCTAAAACCCGGCACCTTTGGGTACGCAGACGACAGCACTGTTGCTGATAGATACGTGTACGGCGCACGGCCCGAGGCCATGGTTGAGCGCTTGAACCTGTCTTTGGAGGCATTCTCCGAATGGGGCGATGCCAATCTAGTCAGTTTCAATGCTGCAAAGACCCAGGCGTGTCTTTTTCCGCAAAAAAGAGCCTATTCTACCCGGCTCCATCTTTCCGTGGTGTAACCGTGCCGATAACGGACCATCTCGACCGTCTTGGTGTTACGTTAACATCGACCCTCAATTTTGGTCCATTCATTGAGGCAAAGGCTCAGTTGGCGGCAAAAAAGTTGGGGATCCTTGCAAAGGTGAGACGATACTTCACGCCTGAACAGCTGCTCAAATTGTATAAAGCGCAAGTTCGGTCATGCATGAAGTACTGCTCTCACCTCTGGGACGGATCTGCCAAATATCTACTTAATACACTTGAGTCGATTGATAAACGGGCCAAGAGGTTTATCGGCAACGATGCACTGGTCGCCTCAAAATCTTCCCGTGGGTGTCGTAAGAGGCGACTAAGGGAAACACCAGAGAATGGGCAGCAGCACTCTCTGTGCATTTTAAGAGCAAATTGCGATCGCCAACCTGCCAAGCGTGGCGATTACGGAAAACCCCCTCAAACCAAAATGAATAGCACAACTAAAAAACGGCCCCGAGTGCCCGGCAGCCCGTCTACCCTCGACTACGGTAGCGGTCGAGGCGTGGCAAGTGGTGCGAAGAATCCTCGGAGTAGACCCGGCTAACCCAATAAACACCGACGACTGGACCTGGCAACTTACAACACGCGAACACTCCGGACCGACGAGAAGATGGCCGAACTCGAGAAAGAATTGAGCAGGTTACGATGGAGTATAATAGGGTTATCTGAAGTCCGAAGAGAGGGGGAGGACTCAACAATCCTCAAATCCGGTAACCTGCTCTATTTCCGAGAGGGTGAGTGGCAGTCCCAGGGTGGTGTCGGGTTTATCGATCACAAGTCCCCTGTGAACAACGTGGTGAAGATCGAGAGTGTGTGTGGTGTGGTAGCATACCTTATACTCAGAATATCCTCAAGATATTCGCTGACGGTCGTACAGGTCTACGACCCAACCTCGGCACACCCCGACGACGAGGTAGAGACCATGTATGAGGATATCTCAGAGCCATGTATGGTTTCAAAACTCACTTCACCGTTGTCATGGGGATTTCAACGCGAAACTGGACGACGGAACCACCGGGGTCATCTAATGGCCAGTTTTATGGAGAAGGAGCGACAAAAGAACCAGGGTTACCGACATAGCCCGAAGAAATGCCAAACTTAAGTGGCAGTGGGCAGGGCACATTGCCCGCAGAACGGATGGCCGATGAGGCAGAAAGGTTCTGGAGTGGCGACCGCGAACCAGAAGACGTTGCGTTGGAAGGCCTCCCACCAGGTGGACCGATGACCTGGTGAAGGTTGCGGGACGCACGGGACCGGTCAGTGTGGCGACGCTTGCGGAAGGCCTATGTCCAGCATTGGACGTCTTTCGGCTGATATGATGATGATGAGTCCTCCGTAGCGAAACTATTTATCCGAATTTGAAGAATAATGTGTCAATCGATTCGTTATGATGGCCCGGGTAACATACGATAAATAAAGTTAATTCAAAAAACCCCGACTGCTTAAGAAGCGAACTAAAAAGACGTAAACAAGTAGAAAATCATTCTGTCCATTCGGAGGATTCATATTCGCGACCTGACTGACCAAAACCAGATGTATCCCCGAATGTATCATTTTTTTTCGAATTAGGTTCATTTAATATTTCTCGTACGTCTTATATATTTTTGAAATCACCTCTTAAAACCCTTTAGATTGTATAGAAAAAATATTGGGCTCCCACAATGTTACACAGATTACGGGGACAACGGGTATACACCAATATGACACCCATTTTTCTATTTTCCAATTTTAATGTAGCCAGTGACACTCGCAAGGTTAAGACGAGTCGATTGACTTAAGAATATTCAAAATCTACGCGTTGGGTCTCCAGAACGCTACATAGGAACAAACATACATACATAGACTGATAAATAAATTACCCTTCTTCGGCAGGCGGGAAAAAAGAACAATTACACGCACTCACGGACAACGTAACTACCCCTTAGCTTGTCAGTCGACCTTTATTATTTGAACTGTGAGCTCGAATGACAAGCTTAGGCGTAATTTCGTTGTGCGTGTAATTGTGAATTTGTACGGCAAGGCATGTTTGAACCGGCTTCACCTTGTTGTTTGCAACGTTCCATCTTGACTTTTTATTTGATCTGAGATGGATTTAGTAAAAAGCAGTTTTTCTGACATTACAAATGAGACACTTTGATTTTAACAAACTTTGACAAAATTTGACTTGCAAATTTGCAATTTATGTATGTAAGTAAGTGTGTTCGGGTCAAATCATGCAACTGTATTTTAAAGCAGTTATCCTCCACCGATTAAGATGAAACTTTGCATACACGTTTAATTTGGACGACAATGCATGATTTGTTAAGTGACATCATTCTAAATCCATTATGGCGGATAGCCCACAATGGCGGTCTAATTATTTTTTGTGCACTGCCATGATATGTGTATCGGATGAAAGGGTTTGCTGAGAAGAGTACGAAAAAAGCTTGTCTTGAAAAAAAAAAAAATGAATATTTTTTTATTAATTTGTTATGTATTAATTAACTTGTTTCCAGGTGAGCATGATGGTCCACCGCGTAGAGAACACCCTGCTCCTGGACGACTTCGATGTTTATGACTACCTCATGAAGTCGGAGTGGTCCTGGCTGAAAGATTTCTTCTACGAGAACATTCTGAAGACCATGTCGGAACAGGTTAGTGAAAGAAAGATAAAGTATTTATTTGCCACAAAACGACCAATACAAATTTTCATACATTTCGCTTAAATTAAACCCTTAACGATTGTATTACTATTAGTAGTGCCTTTAAATAATCTATCGCCATCTATGCCGCGACAAACGAACTACAAAAGATCTAACGTCGTATAAATCCCGCATCGGTCAGTCAAACTTTTAAAAAACCTACAAAACCGGTCGCATTGTATTATTTTATACTGCATTAACGACCTGCCCCTGCTCCGCACGGGACAAGTTGTACATACAAACCAAGTGCAAGTTCTTAAGATAGGGTATAATATCAGTAGCTCTAAATTGATAAAATATGTGGTACTTCAAGGATCAAGTCGATTATACATCAATAATGTAACCGAACTGGAATAGGGTAGTTTGCTGAAAATTTGTTTTTTGTCCGTCAGTTATAAAAAAAAAAACTCTTTTGACATATAAACATCAAGTGACGACGATATAATGCGTTCAAATATTGTGTCAGACCGCTAGTACACTTTAAACTGCCTTAGTGACGTCACAAGCTCCCACCCCTGAACTTTGATGCGCTTTAACTTTGTAAATTTTGATTGATATGGTAAAGCAAAAAATACGTGTCCAATATTATTTGACAATCTCACTGACGGACTAAATAGAATTATCATTTTTCTATCCAGGAAACATCTCTATTAAAAGAAAATATATTACTATATGCTGATGAAACTTGACTTTGTAACTGACCTATCTAATAAGAAGTTTCATTCGAACCCATCCCCCATTCCTCACCCTTCCAGTTTTATGCAAAAAGAAGTAGATTGTAGCCGATTCCAGGTTCCCCAACTATACTTGTACTTAAATTCATCAGAATCGGTTCAGTGATTTAGGCGTCAAGGCGTAACAAACAATCAAACAAAATCACTTTCGCATTTATAATATTGGTTATGATTTATCTCGTGCGAAGCCGGGGCGGGTCGCAGGTCCAGTATTAAATAATATGTCCCCCCACTCAGGACTGGAAACGGATCAATAGGCTCCAATGATCCCTGATTGAGTTCATAAGAATCTTAAAGGTGTGATTCTGTAGCCGTAGACTCGTTTGTGACCACTATCTCATTGATGTTAAGCGATTATTTGGTCGACGATGGACCACGGTTGCCTAGTATTAACCTTTTTTTTTGTCATCGGGGCGAAACCTTCAAAAGTGCCTGAGCTTTTGAAGAAAAGACCAGGCAGTGTGTGCTTTTGAACTCACTGAAACCATCCCGGTGATCAACATCAGCAAGTAGAAGAAGGTCACGGGACCTTTTAAAAGACCACTCCGCAACGGGATTCCCCTCTGTGCTATATATGTCAGGGCTCATCCCTGGGAAGACTATAAAGAGGTCTCCTCTGAGCTTCGCTGATCGTATATGAATATCATCACACCATAAGTCTTCCTGATCTCCATGTGTCATGTACCAGGAGCGCATGAAACTAATGCTGGCCCCCGCGCCCAGCTCGGCGCTACAGCTGACGCACAAGTTCCTGTCACACAGCGTGAGCGAACGCGAGCCACCGCAGCCGTCGACGTCATCGTCACCCGACATTGCCACCATGTGTCTCACAGATAAACGTAAGTATTCACCTTATTTTGTTTATTAAAACTTCACATTCGTTTCCAAAAGCTTATATTCTAGATTCCCTTCATCATCAATAAAACTTTCTCACAGGTCCATTTCTCCCGGAGCCAGAAACTCGAGCCGAAGAACCTCCAAACGAGCATCTATACAACCGAAACGTCCGTTGGACTTTTGAAGACATTCAAATGCTCATAGGAAGCGATCTTCCGATCTTTGGCGATAAGGACCGACCCTGCGTCAGTCTTCGACTGAGAGACACGCGCGAACCCATCAACGTACTGACTGGCATAGATTATTGGCTTGACAACCTTATGTGCAACGTCCCTGAAGTCCTCATGTGCTACCATTTAGACGGCATCGTACAAAAATACGAGCCAATGAAAACAGAAGACCTCCCAAACATGGAACACTCCAAATTCTCCCCGAAAGTCATCAGAAATGTCGCTCAAAACATCTTATCTTTCTTGAAGTCGAATGCGACGAAAGCGGGTCATACGTACTGGCTTTTCAAAGGACCCCATGATGATGTGGTAAAATTGTACGATTTGACGTCTCTGTGTCCTGATAGTTTAGACAACCCGTTCACAACCCCTGTGGCTATGCTTCTGTATCGAGTGGCTAGGAACATGCGTATGACGAACAGGTCGAAACATGTCCGCCAGCTGTTGGAACATGTCATAGAGCTGTTGAAAGTGGAGAGATACCCGCAAATTGTAGCGTCGTCGCACTACATGTTGTCTGATTTGTATGTGCCGGCTACTACGAATCCGGCTGACCCGGATTTTAAAGGTAAGTTTTGATTCATGGTTACATAATCTATAGTTTGGTCATGTACCCGTTATGTTGGATGGTTGTGTAAGGTAAGACACAATCATCTCTATCTAAACCTATCTACGTGCAGTTGGTTTTGATTAACACTTGGTATTAAAGAGATAAATAATTATGTATATTCAAGTCACTTTCAACATGATATCTAAAGGATGCTCTATCTATATCCTCAAGTTTTTACTCTAAATTTTCTCTATAATTTTCTAGACGAAAGTTCAGACTCCGACTGCGAAGATTCTGACTTCGTGAACAATGACTATCCGCCCGAATCGGCGGACAACGTAGTGGACGTAACAGAACGGACAGAACCCTCGGATAGCGAAGCGGAGACCTCGCTGGCGCTGCAGATCCAGGGACTTGCGCTGAAGGAGATAGGGGACAGGGTGCGGAATACTACTGGGGTGAGTTACTTAGTGCACAGCATAATAGAATGGACAGCGATGCGGACACCTCGCTGGCGCTGTAGGTCAGGGGACTGTAGTTGAAGGAGATAGGAGACAGGGTGTGGGATACTGCTGGGGTGAGTTATTTAATGCAAAACATAACAGAACGGATAGCGAAGTGGACACCTCGCTCGCGCTGCAGATCAGGTGCCTGGTGCTGAAGGAGATAGGGAACAGGGTGCGGTATACTGCTGGGGTGAGTTGCTCAGTGCACTACGTAACAGAGCGAACAGAACCCTCGGACAGCGAAGCGGACACCTCGCTTGCGCTGCAGATCAGGTGCCTGGTGCTGAAGGAGATAAGGAACAAGGTGCGGTATACTGCTGGGGTAAGTTGCTCAGTGCACTACGTAACAGAGCGAACAGAACCCTCGGACAGCGAAGTGGACACCTCGTTCGCGCTGCAGATCAGGTGCCTGGTGCTGAAGGAGATAGGGAACAGGGTGCGGTATACTGCTGGGATGAGTTGCTCAGTGCACTACGTAACAGAGCGAACAGAACCCTCGGACAGCGAAGTGGACACCTCGCTCGCGCTGCAGATCAGGTGCCTGGTGCTGAAGGAGATAGGGAACAGGGTGCGGTATACTGCTGGGGTGAGTCGCTCAGTGCACTACGTAACAGAGCAAACAGAACCCTCGGACAGCGAAGCGGACACCTCGCTTGCGCTGCAGATCAGGTGCCTGGTGCTGAAGGAGATAGGGAACAGGGTGCGGTATACTGCTGGGGTGAGTCGCTCAGTGCACTACGTAACAGAGCAAACAGAACCCTCGGACAGCGAAGCGGACACCTCGCTTGCGCTGCAGATCAGGTGCCTGGTGCTGAAGGAGATAAGGAACAGGGTGCGGTATACTGCTGGGGTAAGTTGCTCAGTGCACTACGTAACAGAGCGAACAGAACCCTCGGACAGCGAAGCGGACACCTCGCTTGCGTTGTAGATCAGGTGCCTGGTGCTGAAGGAGATAAGCAGGGGCGGCTGTACTTTAAGTTCACTCGTGCGCTGAACTGCCAGTTTTTAACAGGTTTAAAAAAATATATAAATGATTAATAATATCTGATTAACGATCTATTCAATATTAACGAAATAATGACGAACCAATTCAAACTCTTTGCTAAACTAATAAGACGTATATTGCTATAAAAAATAAACCTCGTGCGGCAGCAGCGAGCGTACGGAGAGTGCTCATACAACTTCTACTAGATACGAGCGAAAATGCCTGGCGCGTGAGACAGAGATAGTTCAATAGAAAATGTACGGCATAATATGACCACTCTCGTGCGCCGCCCCAGCGAACCGAAGATTACCGAGAGCAGGCGAGGTTTGACGAACGAAATTTACCTTTGGAGTCGAGTACCAACATTTACGCGGGTGGGAAATGAGGCGGGCGCGGGGCTTGTTTACTTTTTTGACACAGTGCGCGGCTTGCAATTTTGCAGTTGATCGCGGCTCCTAGTTTCTTCTTTATTCTAATTTCTATTGTTTTTTTTTATTTATTTACTAAGTTCTGGGACAGTGTGTGCGAGATTTCGACACTAAAGTGAATTAAAACGTTTCTCAGAAACACCATGTCCCAGGACAGGTACTATGCACTTTCTGTGCTCACCAGTGAGAAAAATATTATTTAGTCAATTCCAGATTTTAATTAAAAAAGGTGATCGATCATTCTATTGAGAGAAAAAATCGGCGTATCGATTTAATTTATAAAATATAATAATACCTAGTATAGACAAGATGTTGTTTTATAAAATACAACTTGTTAATGATAGCCAATAGCCACTCTTCGGGTCAACAAAATGTAATATTTTTGGTCAAGTTGTACAACGACGTAACTAGATGGCGTTGGGGTCGAATTAGAAGTCGCTAGCGAGATGGTTTGCCGATATACATAGGCTCCTGTGAGTTTCAGTAATTTAAACACAATTTCTAATATAAATGCTCAATGCTCAGTGCTCGGCGAGCTTGAGCTGGTAAAGTGCACTACTACTTCTATGGTCTAGAGATGGGCTTAAACGTTAAAAAATAATAACACTGCTAAATGCTAATGCTAAAAATAATTAACAGTTAAAATTAGCAGTTATTTTTAGCAACTGCTAAATTTAAACATAGACAGATTGTTGACATAAGTTAATTATAGTTTCCTTCATAGGCTTGGACTGTCAACTTTTTCTGTTATTTAAAATGAGAATCGATTTATTTACCACAATTTATTTCTTTTATGGCTGTTTTTTTAGTTTTCATAAGTTTTGTTTAATAAATAACTTATTATTTTTCCAATAATCAAATACAAACTGCATAAGTTAATGATTATATTTTTTTTATGTTCACAAAAAACAATGACAGATATAAAGTATCCAGTATATAAAGAAGTTTTATTGCAATTTGAAAGTATTGTTTTTAAAACCTAAATAACACAAAAACAGTCACACAATTGAAATTAAACTCACAACACACAATAACTACTACATATACGTAAATATACTTCGTAACGAAGATCAGTCTTTATTTAACACTCACTAGTAAAGTTAAATTTAACATTTCCAAACACTGAGTTCGGAAATGTTAAATTTAGCAGTTAGCAGTTAACTAAATAACAACCTGTCTGACTCAACACAAAATTAACAGTTTACATTTCGTTTTCTGTTTTTTTTTTCGTCAATTGAGACGGAACACCATTGTGGCCTTTCCTGTCCTTTGTTTTGCTTGAAAAAATATTTCTAAACTTCTGTTCGCAAGATGTGTAAGTATGTGTGAAAGTGTTCGCAGCTTTAGTTTTTTTACAATTTCTTGAACCCTGCCATAAATTTTACTACACTCTATTACAAAAAGCACAAAGCCGTCGTATTTGTGAGATGTAACTGTTAAATTTAGCAGTTAGATCAGAATTTATTTAACAAGTGTTGACACTAAAAAAATATAGCAGTGCTAATTTAGCAGCTTATTAATTTTAGACCCATCTCTACTATGGTCCACCAGCCGCCACTGGAGATAGGGAACAGGGTGCGGTATACTGCTGGGGTGAGTTGCTCAGTGCACTACGTAACTAGTGATGGGTAACTCATCATTTTTATATGAGGTTGAGGGAGCACCTCATTTTACCTCGCGAGGTACTCACGAGGTACCTAATGAGGATTTGAGGCGAGGCATCGTATGTCGGCGTATTCACCTCATGAGCCGAGCCCGAGCCGAACTCAGCCGATTGTCAGAGGCAGCGGCAAGCGAGGCGAACGAGCGCGTCGACTCACGAGTACACACGATTCCGATTTTTACGTCTCCCTCACACACATCATTTTCTTTCGCTCATAAATTTTAGACCGCCAAAATAAACGAATTAATTACAATAGAATATTGAACACCAATCTAATGCCAATGTTTTTAGAGTTTATAGTTAAAGTTTAGAGTTCATAGTAATAGCAGTAATCAAAATATTTTCTCTTTAATTCGTTTTGGGTACATAATAAACTAAGCTCACTCAATCACTCAATACTCACTCGCGAGTACTCGCCTGAATATAATGTCAATGTCAATTTTTAAGTGAGGACGCGTGGACGAGTGAGGTGGTTCAATGTTGAAATTCGAGTAACTCTTTCAATTTGCGATCACGAGTACCTCAAATGAGGCACCTCATGAGTGAGGGACACATCTCTATACGTAACAGAGCGAACAGAACCCTCGGACAGCGAAGCGGACACCTCGCTCGCGCTGCAGATCAGTTGCCTGGTGCTGACTAGGGCATGTAATATCGAAAGATTTTCAATACCGATATTGATTTCCGATATTAGATCTTATTATCGGACGTCCGATATTAATATCGGAATTGCGCACTTTTGTTAAATATCGCACATTTTTTGTTAATTGTTGTAAGAGGTTGGATTAAGTACAATAAAAAAATACCGTTGCAACGTGTATGCCGCGACATAATAGGATTTTCCATTGTGTGTTTCTATAATCATCAGTGACTGGGTAATCGGGCGCTTATTTGCCTAAATCGCACATTTGTTCCCAAGAAAGAATATAAGTCAAGTCTTTCTTTAAAAGAATAATGCAAATAAAAACAGTTTTTTTTTAATCAGTCAATTTGAAAGTAGTACCGATAAGTGTAATGAGTAATAATGATTTATAAATCCAGTATACGTTTCGGTCAGTAGGGCATCGCCACGTGGGGGAGGCCTATGTTCAGCAGTGCACGACTTTTGGCTTAAGTGATGATGATGATGAGAAACAATGTAGTAATGTAGTGGAAGTTGATTTATCCAACAGATTAGTGATCGGATGGACTAATTTGTTGTATTCAATACAAGCAGAAGACTGAAAAATAATAAGCTTTTATTTATTGAGGTTTCCAAGTATGTAACACATTATGAATTTGAGGTAAAGTTTATCAAGGATAGGTACTCGTTCCGAAACAGCCCTCTCAAAAGTATGAAAAACTAACTTAGCATTCATCATCATCACAGCTGAAAGACTTCCACTGCTGAACGTAAGCTACCTCAAGTGTCGTTACATTGGCCGATCCCGTGCGTCTCAAATCCAGCGGATGCCCGTAACCTAAGCATTATTCAATGAAAGTATCATTGTTACAACGGATTCAATGAAACTGTATATTCACATGTAGTCTTAAAGATAACATTTTTACCAATCCCGTGAGTGTAAATCGGTATTCGTTATGGCACTTATTATTTTTTTATGAAGTGAGGTTTAAGTAAATAAGCGCCCGGTTAGTAAACAGGTTATCCGACCACTGTTAATCACCATAGTCAACGGGCTTACCCGTGCTTTCTCGTTCGATGCTTCACAAGGAGCTGCAGTAAGGTTTTTTCCTGATTCCGATATTGGCTTACTCAATATCGGTTATTTCGTTCCGAGATTCCGATATTCATGCCCTAGTGCTGACGGAGATAGGGAACAGGGTGCGGTATACTGCTGGGGTGAGTTGCACTCAGCAACTTACCCCACAGCATAGCAGTGCGAACAGAACCCTCGGACAGCGAGGTAGACACCTCGCTCGCGCTGCAGAACAGGTGCCTGGTGCCGAAGGAGATAGGGAACAGGGTGCGGTATACTGCTGGGGTGAGTTGCTCAGTGCACTACGTAACAGAGCGAACAGAACCCTCGGACAGCGAAGTGGACACCTCGCTCGCGCTGCAGATCAGGTGCCTGGTGCTGAAGGAGATAGGGAACAGGTTGCGGTATACTGCTGGGGTGAGTTGCTCAGTGCACTCCGTAACAGAGTGAACAGAGCCCTCGGACAGCGAAGTGGACACCTCGCTCGCGCTGCAGAACAGGTGCCTGGTGCCGAAGGAGATAGGGAACAGGGTGCGGTATACTGCTGGGGTGAGTTGCTCAGTGCACTACGTAACAAAGCGAACAGAACCCTCGGATAGCGAAGCGGATACCTCGCTCGCGCTGCAGATCAGGGGACTGGTGCGAAGGAGATAGGGAACAGGGTGCGGTATACTGCTGGGGTGAGTTATTTAGTGCACAACGTAGCGGAAAGGACCCTTCTATAGCGAGGTAGACACCTCGCTCGTGCTGCAGATAAGGGGATTGGTGCTGAAGGAGATAGGGGACAGAGTACGGTATATTGCTGGGATGAGTGACCTAGTGTGCAACGTAACAAAACGGACAGAATTTTCGGACAGCGAAGCGGACACCTTGCTCGCGTTGCAGATCGGTGGTCTGGCGCTCAAGGAGATAGGGGTGTGGATTTGCGGAATACTGCTGTGATGTGCACAACGCAGTGAACGTAACATATCAGTATCATTATGCGACGAAACTGCGTAAGACTTCAACCAAATGTATGTAATGTGTTCAACAATAATAGTAACTACAAGCTTAAATATTTTTTAAACAAGCTTTTGTACAAAAAAGTACGAAATGTAATATCGCTTATCAATACCTATCCATTTAGCCCAAACACGTGGCACTATCTTGTCGGGTTGAGAATCATGAAACCAGCTCCATAGAACCATATTATTTAGTGTTTCGGCTGCAACGATGTGAACATAAATGTTTCAGGAGCACAAAGAGTCCCCCGGGCGGGGCACAGGCCTGGGCGCGTCACCGCCCGAGCGCTGCGGCCGCGCACTCTCACACGCTCTCAAGGGGCTACTGGCGCTACACAACGTTACCATACACAAGTGCAAGGTATGACTACTATATTTTTGTAATAATCAACTAACTACTTATTTATTAGTGTGTTCTCATTTCACCCCTCATCATCATCAGCCTTTTAACGTCCCCACTACTGGGACACAGGCCTCCTCTCTGTGAAGAGTGGATTCAGCCATAATCCACCACGAGGGCCCAGTGCGGGTTGGTGGATGTCACATATCTTCGATTTTTTTGTTCTAGGATATACGACGTTTCCTCACGATGTTTTCTATCACCGTTTTTAGCGCAGTGGTGATGAAATAATTTACACAAAGTATGCGCCTGGGTTCGAATCAATTGCCTACGACACGTAAGTCGGAGCCGTTACCACTGGACCATCACTGCTCCTGCCACTGCTTTCACCCCTTATTGTGGCCAAATTGAACAATCTTGCGCGAATCCGCGGGAGACAGCCAGTATTATATAAATAACACCTATGTACGCCTTACAGGAAGAAGAACGAGAACGTCTAAAACAGCAAATAATTATAGAAGAACAACACCCAAAAATGGCGAACCCATCCGAACCAATCAAAATGAGTTACGAGTCAATCACGACGAAGCTGAAACCCGACTCCAAAGAACACTCCCGAAGCCGAAGACGAAAACGAGAGCGAAAAACCAGCGACAAAACAGGAAACTGCCTAATCGAATCAAAATCAAACGTCGATAAAAATGCCATACAAGTCCTTAAAGAGAAGAAAAAAGCCTACTCAATTTGTCAGGAACCCAATAGAGATGATAACTTCGCTTGGAAACTTCACTTAAAAACTCTTTTGTACGAAAAAATCTGCCTCGCTTACGCTACTCTAGCCGAATACAGTTATTCTAACGAACATTATGGTTTCTCTCTTAAATATATAGAAATTGCGAGTAAATGTCAGAAGTTATTATCTAATATGATTATTAAGAGTAAAGTTGTTGATACCGGGACGTTGATTGGTCGTGTGGGGGACAATTACTTCCAGATGAGTAAGAAATGGCATCGTTTGGAGCAGTTCAAGGAACAGTTTCAGACGGACCATGATATCGATGGTAAGATTCGACTGGAGCTGGAAAATGATATGGCTGAGGAAGTAGATCATGTGATTGCTGATGAGATTGAACTTGGTGAGTTCTATTTTTTGCAAAATTTTTGTTGTAATGGTTTTTTTTCTTCTATGCCTAAGTCACAATATGCATATTCTGATAGCATAAACGATTTTCAAATTACTAAATAAATATTCCGGCCAAGTGCGAATTAAAATTGCGCACGAAGGGTTCCGTACCATTATCGCAAACTAGTCCTCTAAATTGTATGAACGCCCATACAAGTCAGAGGATATCTTAATTGGCGTCAACTATGTATGTATGGAGGACACCCTTTAATTTTCAACTTTTTTATTTTTTGAATTTTTTCCTTGATTTGTGCTGTAAGACCTTTTATTTTAGGTAGTATTTTTACGCCGATCTGTTGCCATCTTGTTCAATAGATCTCGAATGACTGATAAGGGAACCAAGCGTTAGCTGACGCACCCGCGGTGGGTGTAGGGTTAAAGGGTTACGGAAGAGGTGAAAAAAATTAAGTCATAGCACGGGGTCTCATTGCTAACAAAGAAAATTTGGTTCAAATAAATCTCACTAGATGGCGCGATATGCACGTATCTGTTATTGAATGTGTGTAAAATTCACATTTTCTGGAATTGAACATAAAAATTGTATGTTCTTGTTTAATCAACTCTCCTAAGTACAAAATTATGGAATATTGGGCTCTTAATTCACATTTCATAGATTATTTTAACGGATCATTTAGAATTGATGCCAATAGATGGCGCATTTTTTAATTTGTGAGGCATTCCACTCGATTGTTAAAATTTGCATTGTAACACATTTTGGTGCAAAAAAAAACTGTAAAAACGTGGCAATAAATTCTATAAAACGAACCTTCACTGTATTTAAACAAAAAAATATTCACGAACTTAGTAAACCCTTTTACTTGCAAGTCACTGCTAACACCATCTATCTATCACCGTGAAACAGAACCGAACGCGTTCGATGTACAAAAAATAACAAGATTAATCAGATGAAAAACGCTAGTTACGTCGGCACGGTTTCTTTGTATGGGATGAGGCATCTGTATGCTAGTATTATATTATCTGTGGTCATAGTACGCCGGCTGAAACTTTTTTCATAAATATTTTACGTCATATTTATTATTTATTTATTATATACTTTATTGTACACCAAGATAAAAATAATTCATAAACACATCTTACAACAAAAACAAACATACAACAGGCGGCCTTATCGCGAACCGCGATCTCTTTCAGGCAACCTAGAATGGAAAGAGACAGCCTGGACATAATATGGGGTTGCACTTGGTGCAAATTTTGCAACTTACATAAATACATATATACAACTAATACATCATACTGAGCTAAAAAAAAATCGTCAGCTGCATGCTGACAACTATGACTTAATTCTTTTAATATTTTTTTCCACTTCCGGAACCACCCACACCCGCACCCACCGCTACTTGAGCAGCAGACGGTTGGTTTACTTTATTGGTCATATAAGATCAACCATCGATGACAATATCAGCCGGCTTACTATGACTTTTTCACTTGCATCGCTACCTCCCGGACTATACCCGTTGACCTAGAATCATGAAACTTGGAAAGAATGTTAAAAATTCGTTTAGTGGTGATACTGATTTGTGCTCCTGCAATCTGGCTTTTAAACCTATTTTATTTTCAGTATGTTTTTATTTTATTCGATTTCCCGAAAGGTGGAAGGTCTCAATACAGATGTTTCTATATATATATTTTTTTTCTTTCCTAACTCCGTCATATATAAATGGATTTAAGTTTTGTTCAAGTTACATTTTATTCGGGTTATCTATTCTGGCATCACTGTGAGCATTATAGCTACCATACTATAGAACTTGTCCATTATGTACCACTACAGAGTAAAAAATAACTTTAATTTCGGAAATCAGTGTCAAAAAAAGAAGAAACAAAAAAACGGTTGTATTTTTTTTGTAAAAAAGTTTTTTATTAAATTTGAGTAACATTAAAAATAGCTCCTTTCTCCCCACAGATATATCCCTCCCCTCAAGCGACCTATCAGCCATGCTTAAATCGTACGCGACGTACAAACAAGCGGCGAAAGTGGCGGCCGACAACCGCGAAGAGCTGCTGCGGCGACTGGGCAACGTGGGCAACGAGCTCGGAGTGCGGCACATGAACGATGCGCAACGTATGTATTCCTAGCCATATGATATCTTAGCAATAACTGTGTGGCGCTGGGCAACGTGGGCAACGTGCTCGGAGTGCGGCACATGAACGATGCGCATCGTATGTATACCTAGCCATATGATATCTTAGTAATAACTGTGTGGCGCTGGGCAACGTGGGCAACGAGCTCGGAGTGCGGCACATGAACGATGCGCATCGTATGTATACCTAGCCATATGATATCTTAGCAATAACTGTGTGGCGCTGGGCAACGTGGGCAACGAGCTCGGAGTGCCGCACATGAACGATGCGCATCGTATGTATACCTAGCCATATGATATCTTAGCAATAACTGTGTGGCGCTGGGCAACGTGGGCAACGAGCTCGGAGTGCGGCACATGAACGATGCGCAACGTATGTATACCTAGCCATATGATATCTTAGCAATAACTGTGTGGCGCTGGGCAACGTGGGCAACGAGCTCGGAGTGCGACACATGAACGATGCGCAACGTATGTATACCTAGCCATATGATATCTTAGCAATAACTGTGGCGCTGGGCAACGTGGGCAACGAGCTCGGAGTGCGGCACATGAACGATGCGCATCGTATGTATACCTAGCCATATGATATCTTAGCAATAACTGTGTGGCGCTGGGCAACGTGGGCAACGAGCTCGGAGTGCCGCACATGAACGATGCGCATCGTATGTATACCTAGCCATATGATATCTTAGCAATAACTGTGTGGCGCTGGGCAACGTGGGCAACGAGCTCGGAGTGCGGCACATGAACGATGCGCAACGTATGTATACCTAGCCATATGATATCTTAGCAATAACTGTGTGGCGCTGGGCAACGTGGGCAACGAGCTCGGAGTGCGACACATGAACGATGCGCAACGTATGTATACCTAGCCATATGATATCTTAGCAATAACTGTGGCGCTGGGCAACGTGGGCAACGAGCTCGGAGTGCGGCACATGAACGATGCGCATCGTATGTATACCTAGCCATATGATATCTTAGCAATAACTGTGTGGCGCTGGGCAACGTGGGCAACGAGCTCGGAGTGCCGCACATGAACGATGCGCATCGTATGTATACCTAGCCATATGATATCTTAGCAATAACTGTGTGGCGCTGGGCAACGTGGGCAACGAGCTCGGAGTGCGGCACATGAACGATGCGCAACGTATGTATACCTAGCCATATGATATCTTAGCAATAACTGTGTGGCGCTGGGCAACGTGGGCAACGAGCTCGGAGTGCGACACATGAACGATGCGCAACGTATGTATACCTAGCCATATGATATCTTAGCAATAACTGTGGCGCTGGGCAACGTGGGCAACGAGCTCGGAGTGCGGCACATGAACGATGCGCATCGTATGTATACCTAGCCATATGATATCTTAGCAATAACTGTGTGGCGCTGGGCAACGTGGGCAACAAGCTCGGAGTGCGGCACATGAACGATGCGCAGCGTATGTATACCTAGCTATATGTTATCTTAGCAACAACTGTGCGGCGCTGGGCAATGTGGGCAACCTAGCCCTATTTTATCTTAGCAATAACTGTGTGGCGCTGGGCAACGTGGGCAACGAGCTCGGAGTGCGGCACATGAACGATGCGCATCGTATGTATACCTATCCATATGTTACCTTAGCAATAACTGTGTGGCGCTGGGCAACGTGGGCAACAAGCTCGGAGTGCGGCACATGAACGATGCGCAGCGTATGTATACCTAGCTATATGTTATCTTAGTAATAACTGTGTGGCGCTGGGCAACGTGGGCAACAAGCTCGGAGTGCGGCACATGAACGATGCGCAGCGTATGTATACCTAGCTATATGTTATCTTAGCAATAACTGTGTGGCGCTGGGCAACGTGGGCAACGAGCTCGGAGTGCGGCACATGAACGAAGCACATCGTATGTATACCTAGCCATATGTTATCTTAGCAATAACTGTGTGGCGCTGGGCAACGTGGGCAACGAGCTCGGAGTGCGGCACATGAACGAAGCACATCGTATGTATACCTAGCCATATGTTATCTTAGCAATAACTGTGTGGCGCTGGGCAACGTGGGCAACGAGCTCGGAGTGCGGCACATGAACGAAGCACATCGTATGTATACCTAGCCATATGTTATCTTAGCAATAACTGTGTGGCGCTGGGCAACGTGGGCAACGAGCTCGGAGTGCGGCACATGAACGAAGCACATCCTATGTATACCTAGCCATATGTTATCTTAGCAATAACTGTGTGGCGCTGGGCAACGTGGGCAACAAGCTCGGAGAGCGGCACATGAACGATGCGCATCGTATGTTTACCTAGCCATTTGTTATCTTAGCAACAACTATGCGGCGCTGGGCAACGTGGGCAACCTAGCCCTATTTTATCTTAGCAATAACTGTGTGGCGCTGGGAAACGTGGGCAACGAGCTCGGAGTGCGGCACATGAACGAAGCACATCGTATGTATACCTAGCTATATGTTATCTTAGCAATAACTGTGTGGCGCTGGGCAACGTGGGCAACGAGCTCGGAGTGCGGCACATGAACGATGCGCAACGTATGTATACCTAGCCAAATGTTACCTTAGCAATAACTTGCAGAACATAGAGTTTTGAAAAATCTCATAATGCAGTTTTAGTTTTTATCAAAACGACCCTGAGATGAGACTCATTTTAGTGTTTGTAGCTTTTCCTAAAAGTTTCGAATCTGGCCCACTTGAAAAACTCAGTTTGTATACGATAATTTTATATTTTTGTCGACATTCGACCCGTGTCTCATATTAATGTGATTAATGACATAGTAAATCAGAGCCATCTATATATATAATTCTACTGTACGTGTGTATGTCACTGAACTCCTCCTAAACGGCTTGACCGATTGGAATGAAATTTTTTGTATGTGTTTGGGTGGCGCCCTGGATGGTTTATATTCACAATAGGGTAGGGTAGGACAGGAAACTGTTTTAATATGAAAGCTTTTTTCTACAGAAATCTACTTGAAATACGTTGATGAGCCGGACTTAAAGAATGCGAGGGCTAAGCTCCTCCTCAAACAGTTCCAAGCGACTTCGCGCAAATCGCTGGAGTGTTTGGATGAGGCTAGTGATATCTTCAAGCAAGTCAACGACATGCCGAACTTGGCTCTGTTGTACTGTAACAAGGGGAGATTTTTGAGGTTCAAGGTGCAGTGCAGTCAGGGTGGATTTAGGTAAGTTTTTTTTCTTTTTGGTTTGCCTTTGATCACTGTCTCACCTGATGTTCAGCGATGATGTGGTCGACGGTGAAGCACGCTAACCTAGAAGTAACTTTTTCACAAGGTCAACAAACCATAAAAAAGGTATTTACAGTGTCTCCTTTGCTGTCACTAAAATCTATAATAAAAATTGTCATGAGATGTTTATTTCATATACAACACACATGCACAAATATATATAAGGCGTTAAAATAGAACTTCTAAGAAATATAAGGAGTTGTGTAATTAAAAGTAGTATATTTATAAAATAATCACAGACGAAAAATTTAAAAAATAAGCGACCGTTCCAAAGATATGCAATAATTTTCATTCTGGGTAAATGTTTTTTTTTTAAATGTAAGTTTTATGGCCTGGTTGCTAGGACCTTTTAGCCACGTATAAATGGGTTTTATATTCTTTATTATGCATTAGAATGTGGATATAACATATTCTAATGTTTTTTGGAGTATTTGGCAGCAAATTATATCGAGTCAGGCTTCCCAGTAAGCTTTGCGGAGGTTGTCAATACTGCAATAAAATTTTCCGCTCTACTATCCCGAGATCACTTCTGTCAATGATTTCCACATATTGTCCATTTGCGTAGACAATTGATACACAAAACTACACCAATTTTATATCACAATAACCACTAGGAATCAATCTGCAAATAATAATAACAGCCGCTGAACTTCACCCGAAAAAAGCCCGCCAAAAACTCCCGGGTAAATGATTTAATGTACAAACCACAGATATAAATTTAACTAGATGACGCGATTGTATGTACTCCGCGTGTCAAAAAACGGAGTAAAATTACGATTAATGATCGTACTTTGAGCTTTTCATTTAGCATTAACGGCAATTGACAGAAATCTAGAAAATGCCTAATTATGCCATATTGAGATGTAAAGACTGTATAGAAAAAGTTGTCCGAGGTATTGGAAATGTTTTCTTTCATTGATAAGTAAATTTGTTTTTAAATTGTTTGTGAAAAAGTGGCACGCTTGGTTTTCATACAGATGGAGGGAATTGCGTTATCTAGTTAAATTTAAGTCTGTCGTGCAAACCGTACCACCGGCACCGTCATCTGTGCGCTTGCTGTTGAAACACGAACGTAGGTATTAACGACACGAAGGTATATTTTGTAATGTACATTTGGTTTTTTCTAATAATAATAACACAAGTATTTTTTTAAACCCTTTTTACCTTCTTTACAAAAGTTGCGGGCAACCAGCTTGTTCAATGCACAGGTTTGCACTACGTAACCCATTGTTCTTCACTGTTATTAATGTGTCCCTGTCACTTTTTATAATGTCGATTGGACTCATGTCACGCGATTAGTGTAAGTAAACTGCATTATTGTTAAAACGAACACACATAAAAAACTTTTTACAAAAAAAAACTACAAAGTGAAAAATAACTTTATTTTTGGAAGTCGGTGTCCATAACGCATAAATGGTACCTACCAGAGACACATACAGTTTTCTTATTTTGAAGTATATTTTTGTAAAAAAGATTTTTTATTTTTCACTTTTTAGTTGTACCTACCTAATAGGCAAGTTGTTAAGTAAGGTACCTATAATGCCAGAATAGATTACCAACATAACCGGTGAAATGAGAGTGTACCAAGGTGATCTGCGTAACCCTTTAGAGCGTACTGGCGTGATGTTATGTTATGAAATGGTATAAACAATAAACAGACAAGCGATTGCAGCAATCCCGAGAGATATGCCGTCATTTATTGAATAGTTTTGTTGTATATGTCCGAAGTCCTTGATCAGATCTTCACCAAATTAAAATGGGACCAATTTCAAAACAAACGCTTTCAAAAAAAAAAAAAACTAAATCGGTCCACAATTGACGGAGATATCGGTGAATATAAATAAAAAAAAAAAACATACACGAAGTCGAACATAGACCCTCCTCCTTTTTGGTAATTCGGTTAAAAAGTTACGAAATGCCACAGAGCGACAGACACTTCCCGCGCGACGTATTGTGGTTGTGGCGGACTGGCTATGGCTGGGTAAGGCCCGGGAGTCCGGGACCCCGGGTAGGTACCGCGCGGGTGTGACTCATGCACCGTGCCAAAGATAATATAATACTACAGTACAGATACCCAATCCCATACAAAGAAATGTCACCTCCTTAAGTCGGGCTATTGGTCGGGCTATTTTTTCTTTCTCCATATTTTTAACAGGCGGCAGCACCAGTGACTCTTTAATAGCCCGAGACTGTGGTTTTCTAACGCCATCTAGTAGTTTGCCTAGATACTATATCATATGGCAATTTGAGCGAGGAATCGTATCATGTAGGTACTCAGAGACGTTATTTGCCAGTTTTCTTGTCCTTGAACGCTTACTTCGTATTCGTAATAATAACATTAGGTATGTTCGGTTCGGGACAGACTCCGCTCAGACCGCGGTAACTTCTTAAATCTAAGTGGTCGCATTGTGTAGCGAATTTCACAATATTCACGAATATTCCAAATCAATCAAAACTGTAGAATTCGTTGTAGAATTAAATGTAGGTAGTTAGCTTACTTCCGCGGCAACGGAATGACACGAAGTAGGTACCTACTTCATGTCATTTTATTATTCACTATAAGGGTTATCCTTTTTTACCCGGCTGCAAGGAAAGGGTTATGTTTTTCGCGCGTATCTTGTATGTAAGTATGTGTGTAATATTCTTTATTACCTCGTATCTTTCAAACCACATGACGGATTTTTATAATTAAGACATCGTTAGATAGGTCTTGGCCACCCACATATTCTTAGATAAGTGCCATTAAAAAAAAATGGCGGATTTTGGGCTCCATATTGTAGAGGTTGCAATTTTTCATCTTCGTAACCCGTCGAGTGGGGTATCAAAATGAATGGCTTTTAGTGGTGATTACAAAAATACATACCACGTATATGTTTAAAACAATTTATAAAAAAAAAATACTTAAAAGTTGTAAATAAAAAAAGCTAATTTAAAAATCAAAAAGGAAGCGAACTCAAAAGCTGTACGAAACAAGTAAAAATCGTGCTGTGCCGTCGGAGGATCAGGCAGTTCGCGAATATGTATCCTCCGACTGCACAGCTAGTTATTTTCTTGTTTATAGCTTTTTAGTTCGCTTTTTAAGCAGTCGGGTGTTTGATTTTTAAATTAGCTTTTTTATTTTAGGTTGGTACTTAGATATATAAAGAACAAGATGTTTTTACAAAAATGATTACTTTTAATACTTTAGTTAGGCAAGCAGCATGGCAGTACCTACCCTACCGCTCACCCCCGCTGTCATATGAAATTGCTAGCGCGTAGTGGCTCACGAAGTGTTTCGAGCCGTTATTAAGTTTGAATCAAACTGTACCTACTATGCGACACGTAAACTCGGACGGCAAGCGGCACACGCGTCGCGTTATCTCTTATTTTAGTACCTACCCGTGCGATTTGAGTAGGCCCTAGCGCGATACGAGTCCTGTTCCAGCGAAGTATCTAGTTAATTCGACGTGTAAACAAGCTTCACAAAAAAGTGATTTTAAATATTAGACCAAAACTTTAATATTTGAAATTACGCCTATAATAAATAATATCTTTTAAATTACGCCTATAATAAATAATAACTATCCTACAAAATGAATCTTACGATGGATATATAGTTTAGGACAAATTGTGAAATACGCCATCTATTACAAAGAACTCAAAACAAAACGAAAAGTCGATGGCTACTTTCAACTAATTTAACGTACAAAGTCTTCACTTATCTTTTTTGTTCAAAAAACCTGATTAATGTAAATGGATAAATTAACATTAAAGAAGCAAGTTTTGATTTTTACTAAACTTATTTCAGCCTGAATCTGCTGTTAAACATTTTTAATTGATTGTTACTTTCACATTTGTTACCTATGCTGCCATCTATGATCTTTTTTTAATACTAATTATAATTTGTATGAGTTGATACCCCATGACCGTGCGCAGCCCGGTGGTACGGTACGCGTAAAAATCTTTTTGCCAAACATTTAATTTAGTTTATTTTTGTAAAGTATTAACAATTTTCTTTTTTTGTTTTTAATCGTTTTGTATATCGATACCGAGCATCCTCACGAAATTCTTAGAGTTAAAAATACCTTATACATTCATGTCAAACATTTAAAGTTTAATTAAAACGTAAGAAAATAATAGTTCAAATTTCAAACTATTATTTTCTTATGTATATGTTACAACAATAAAAATGATTTTAAACAAAAATTGATATTATTAAAACCTAAACCAATAGCTAACACTTAGCATCTCAAGAACCTGGAGTTCAGCACTATTATGATAACAAATGAACGAGTGACACATTAGAAAACATTTTCCATCGTAAGGTATTTTTAAAATTAGTTGGATTAATCTTTATCATATATATCAGGCAACAAAGACTTCGGCAAGGAATTCCACTTCTTAGCTGTACACACAATGTAATTATCCCCAACACGCTTAAATAAATAGTGTACCTTTGTTTTTTTTTGTTTTTAACCCCGCCGTAAAAAGGGAGTCCAATAAAATAAAACCTAAATAACAACGTGCGTATATTTGTATAATAAATACTAAGCTGCTGTTAACTTTGACGGTCTGCGACGCGGGTACGAC
This sequence comes from Orthosia cruda, assembly GCA_964057195.1. Classification (NCBI taxonomy): domain Eukaryota; kingdom Metazoa; phylum Arthropoda; class Insecta; order Lepidoptera; family Noctuidae; genus Orthosia; species Orthosia cruda. The sequence continues at coordinate 4,180,292 of OZ059827.1, forward strand.
GCTTGGATAAAAATCTTACTAGGTACTTATATTTATAGGGCCAATACATGTAATTTCTTAAAAAAAACAAGTTTTTCTTGAATTTTTTTAAGTTTAAGTTTCTATCGTTCTTTAGTGGCAGCATTATAGTAAAGTTAAATTAAGAGACATTATATTTTTAAGTGAGCGTGACTCATATCTTCTTGTACTATTGATATTTTGTGCTATATTTTAAATTCTAAGGTGCACATAAATTTATTTTATGTGTTTATAATGTAATGTTTTGGCAGACAAATTCAGTCACAATTATTGTATAAAGATATTTATAATTCATAATCTAGTGTCTCCAAAAGTTGGGTCCCTAGTAGCCTAGTTACTCTGATAACTGCACTTTCGGGTGACATTAAGAGAATTATCGACGATGTGTTGTATTTGTGTTACAGTGCTGAAAAACGTCGTCTATACAACGAAGCTGAGGAGTTATACCTTTCAGCCCTCTCCCTCCTGGGAGCCAGAGAGACGTGTGGCGCCACCTCGGTGTGGGATCTGGTGGCTTGGGAGCTGTCCTGTCACATGTACACACGAGCGGTACAAGAACAGGACGCGCCCGATGTATACAACGTGAGTATTATAACTGTGTAAACAAGAAGAAATTTGTGCTGTGCATTCGGAGGATACGTTATAGTTTTGGTTAGTAAGCTTGCGATTATGTATCCTCCGACTGCACAGCATGAATTTCTTCTTGTTTACGTGTTTTTAGTTCGCACAGTCGGGTTTTTTGATTTTTTATAATATAACTCCTTTATTTTTAACTTTTTAGTAATCATTTTTTTTTACGAATTACAAGCATGTTAGTGTTATATACTAGGGTATTTAGGGTCTGTCAGACTCGTACTGACTAAAAACCACCCCGGTGTTCCATCTCACACCTCGGTGAATTCCGGTCGGAAAATCATCCCTTTTCAATGGAGGTTGCGCGACTTTACATCTTGTTCTGCATACCTCCATAAATGTACCAGTCTTCTCCCTCCTGGGACGACGATGAGAGTGAATATGAACTATTGAGATAAAAAAATGGTAAAACAAAACTAATTAAAAGTGATCATCCTTCTGTCCTTATCCTAAGTAATTTGGGATCGTTGCATTATATATTTTCTCCTAGCTCCCTTTGACTTTAAATTCCGATAAGTATACACAAATTCATACATAATCTCCACAATTTCCTTGGGGGTAGGCAGAAACTACAGAACGCCACGACGGTCATACATCTGGTCAAAACCGGTTATGACTACTACGCGCCTCACGCACCTGACCTTTCTGAAGAACATGACCAATAAGAACCACGTACTTCTTAGCGTGTTTGAGCAAGAATGGGAGAGGGATTAGGACAGTGTTCTGGTGGTTCTGGTGTGTGGCTTCTTCTGTCTGGGAGATGGAGGTGCAGGTTTGACTGGTGATATATGGCAGTGGATGGAGAAGAAGCTCTTTGATGCAAATACATGCATGATATTCCTTTAATGCACCGTTAAGGATGGTCTAGAGTATATCCAGTTGAACTGAATAAACCACAGGAATGTATGCCTCAACAATGGGTTCAATCAACCTGGGGTGATTTTACTAACATCAGTATTGGTTGACCTGTCATCTTCTCCTAGTTTGTCTGTGGACATAACATCACACACACTTACCCCGCACACGACATACATTCACATACTGCCTCTTCCTTCCTTGCATGCATCCTTAATAAATTAATTTATTTCACTATCGTTATGCTTATCGTTGTTTTTGTAATTTGAATTTTTATGAGCGAAATTTGCAATGTTATAATGCATGAAATTATTTGTATATTAATGTGATTCAGTTCGTCTCCAGTTGACAATTATTATGTACAACTTTGTTTTGGGGGGCCTGGTGACCTGAAATACAGGTTTTGTAAAAAACTTAGTTTAGGCACCAGTCTTTCCACAAATTAATTATACAATTATATCTGTACTTACTCCTTAATATTTTGTCTGTAAATTTGTGGTAAGAAATAAATAAAAATATAAATCTAAGAAGTCGGATTCGACAGCTATAAAAAAAAAAAATAAAAAAAAGAATAACACCTCTAAGAGCACGTTCCACGTTCTAAGACCTAAGACTCCTGACGGTTCCACTCACGTTTGCCTTATAAATACATTTTTTGGCGCCTTTATTACATCCTCTCAACAGGATCAAACAATCTTCTTTGCATAAATGGGGTTTTTATAGACCGGTCAGATACATAATGAGAGTGCGGTGCCATTGTCAAAGTCAAATATATTTATTCAACTAGGCCAATAAGCGGCACATTAAAATTAAATATATGTTTACAAGTTAAAAAAAATCATTTTACCGTGCATTCGAAAAAGTAGCTTGCTTGCGCGGAAAGGAGTAGAACGCACAAGAAACTCCATACTTAGGTACTCTTTATTTTTTTCAATAGGTGTTTTACTATATTTACATAAGTACATACATTAATAAATTCATATATGTGAGGACGATGCACCCAGAATAGCACTAAACACTATACTACGTACGTGCAGGTATAAAGCATTAACAGTTAAATTCATTAATTTGATAAATAGGAACATGGTTCTCACATACTTGTAAGTATATATTGCAATCATAGGTATTTTAATTCAACAACAACGGAACAGTGTGTGAGCAATTTCTAAAATAAATGAATTTGTTATGAATAGTTATTGTAACTATGAATGGGAATATAAATTAAAATATGATTTTGTCTACACTAAAGATTGCCCTATGCAGCAGGACCAGCATGTTTCCAAACATTCTTATCTTGAATATAATCATCTAATTTGTAATATGCTTGTTTACAAAGTGTGATTTTAACTAAAGTTTTAACCCATGAAAGATGAGTGTACTTTAGCTGACTTTAACTGATCTAACTTATCTTTATTTCTCGTATTACAATTGTGTCTATCACTGACTTTACTAAAGAGATGTATATTATTCCTTACATAAATAATATTTTCATAAATGAATTGCCAAGAAATTGTCATAATATTAACATTTTTAAATAGTTCCCTAAGAGATTCTCGGTGACTTACACTTATATATGGCTCTGACAGCTCTCTTTTGCAATATAAATATGGATTCAATGTCAGCACGACCCCACAGTAAAATACCGTATGACATAATTCTGTGAAAGTAACTAAAATAGACCAAACGCGCGGTTTCTACATCCGTTTACTTTCTTATCTTTCTAACAGCATAAGCGGCTGACCTTAGCCGGCCTGCAAGAGATTTTATGTGAGGACCCCATTGCAATTTGTCGTCTAGAGTGTTTACCACGAAAACCGTTTGATTTACAAAGTCCAGCTTTTCGCCATTCAATATGATGTCGCATTCGGTACTTCTAACATTCGGCAATGTGAATCTAAAGCATATTTTTTTATTTTATTTAGTATCAATTTTTTTGCCGTGAACCAATTTTTGACCTGATGAATAGTTATTCACATCATCAAGATTTTGTGACCGCCGATCTATTTTAGATATCAAAGATGTGTCATGAGCAAACAACACAATCTTCGGTTGATTTTGTAGTAATTGGGGTATATTGTTAATATAAACTAAAAAGAGGAATTGGCCCAATATCGAGCCTTGAGGAACACCCATTGTCATTTCAGACCCTAGTGAGTTTACGCCGTTACCTGAACTTTAACTTGTCTCGCTTTTAAATATGATCTAAGTAACTCAAGGGCTGTATGTCTAAATCCATAGTGCTCGAGCATCAACAATAGTGTCTCATGGTTAACGCAATCGAACGCCTTCGAGAGGTCGCAAAATATTCCAATGGCGCCTTGTGCTTCCTCCAAGGCGTTAAAGATGTTCTTTATTAGGGTGACACCAGTGTCAGTTGTGCAAATGGTAAAACCGAACTGTTGATCATAAAAGATGGAATGTTTGTTAAAATGACGCAACAATTGGTTGAGCATTGACTTTTCGAAGACATTACTGAGAACCGGCAGAATTGACACTGGTCTATAATTATTGGCTTCTTTGCTAACCCCGGATTTAAACAATGCAACTACTTTGCTGTGTTTCATGAGGTCCAGAAACAAAAGTGCAGAATATGACACACATGCTGGAGTGTCTCAAGTGTCCATACTCCTGCACTTTAGAGGACCTAATGAACGTCACTGGCGCTGCGATTGGCGTGGCTGCCTACTGGTCCCAAAATATTTAAAGAGTTTTCCATCCAGACTCAAAAAGATGAAAAAGTAATCTTTTAAATTTTTGTCACAACACCTTATTTTAAAACACAACGTCGTCCTAGTTCCTAATAGTTTTTGTATTATATGCTGTTTAACTTTATTTTTTGTTTCCAGCCGACAGAAGTGGCGAATGTTTTCACTCGCGCCCTCAAATATTGTCTACTAAGTCCTGGGCCGAGGCAGTACCTATACCAGTTTAGGGCAGCTATGATATACCACAAACTTGGATCTTTGTACCACTCGCAGTATCGGTAAGTACAATACCGATACTTGAAATAAATTTACCAAAAAAAGATCTCTATGGAAGCTGACACGCCATAAATTATGATTAAACTAAAATCATTCACGATTGTACTAGTAATACCTAAGTTATGGTAGTAAAGACAAAAAAATGTGATATTGTATCGTATTTTTTATGTAAACATTATGTAAGTTATTGTAAACCCTTTTTTTCTTTAGGAGAACCCAAGAAGAAGGACCAAAACGTCGCACCTTACTGCAAGCAACCCGAACAAACTACGAACAGTCGTCGAACATGTTCGCGCTGTTAGAAGACGCTGGCATGTTTCTCACCGTGCAGCTTGAACATGTCGCCGTGTTGGAGAACCAGAGCTTAGGTAACGTTACGTACAACTAGAACATCGAACATGTTCGCGCTGTTAGAACACGCGGGCATGTTCCTCACCGTGCAGCTTGAACATGTCGCCGTGTTGGAGAACCAGAGCTTGGGTAACGTTACGTACAACTAGAACATCGAACATGTTCGCGCTGTTAGAACACGCGGGCATGTTCCTCACCGTGCAGCTTGAACATGTCGCCGTGTTGGAGAACCAGAGCTTGGGTAACGTTACGTACAACTAGAACATCGAACATGTTCGCGCTGTTAGAACACGCGGGCATGTTCCTCACTGTGCAGCTTGAACATGTCGCCGTGTTGGAGAACCAGAGCTTGGGTAACGTTACGTACAACTAGAACATCGATCATGATCGCGCTGTTAGAACACGCGGGCATGTTCCTCACAGTGCAGCTTGAACATGTCGCCGTGTTGGAGAACCAGAGCTTAGGTAACGTTACGTACAACTAGAACATCGAACATGTTCGCGCTGTTAGAACACGCGGGCATGTTCCTCACCGTGCAGCTTGAACATGTCGCCGTGTTGGAGAACCAGAGCTTGGGTAACGTTACGTACAGCTGGAACATCAAACATGTGCGCGCTGTTAGAACACGCGGGCATGTTCCTCACCGTGCAGCTTGAACATATCGCCGTGTTGGAGAAACAGAGCTTAGGTAACGTTACGTACATATAGAACATCGAACATGTTCGCGCAGTTAGAACACGCGGGCCATGTTCCTCACCGTGCAGCTTGAACATGTCGCTATGTTCGAGGCATAGTCTGCAGGTAACCGTATCTGATCCCCACACCCTAATTACTGGGTATAGAATAAGCATCTGACAAAGGCGCATGAAACGTAACAAAATGACACTTATTTCGACGTCATAAAAGTCACGTAGCCCGCCTTCGTAAGATTATCATCATCATTTCAGGCAAAAGACGTCCACTGCTGAACATAGGCCTCCCCCAGGCGTCGCCACATTGACCGAACCCGAGCGACATGTGGGATAGAATAACTAACTATAAGGCTTCGACGCATAATGTAGGGACATTTTTGCGAATGGAACATTACGCGAAAGGGACATTTTGCGAATGGAAAATTTCGCGATCACTATCGCGAAATTTTCCATTCGCAAAATGTATTTGGATTTATTATTATTTCTAATTACCACGACTATATAGTTAACTGTTCATAATCTTGTTCAATAGGTAAAATCGTTCATATTGATTAAGGGACTTTTGCGAAAGGGATATCTTGCGAAAGGGACATTATGAGAATAGGGAACATTTTGCGAATGAGACATTTTCGACTAGGGCACATTTTGCGAAAGGAACATTTTGCGCAAGGGTCATTTTGCGAAAGGGAACGGCTGAACGGACCTGGATGAAATTTGGCACAGAGATATATTATAGTCTTTTCATCCCGGTCTAATGTACTAATCCCTTGGGATAAAAAAAAAAAACACTTTCACGCGAGCGAAGCCGCTGACAGAAGCTATAATAGTTATAATATAATCGTTTAATTTTGTGACGATGGATGATGTTTGTAACTCATTCACGCAAAAACTACTGAATGGATTTTGATGAAACTTTACATAAAATATAGATTATACATCAGAATAACACATAGGCTATAATTTAAAAAAAAAATTGGTAGAAGTACTAATACCACGCAGGCGGAGCCGTGAGCGACATTTAGTACGTTTATAAACTTCTAATAACTAATAATTTTATTCAACAGTGTCGCCAAACCTCAAACTGAAGTCCCTCCAGTCGGCCATACAACTTCTTCGCCAGTGCCACTCCATCATGAAAGTTCTAAGAGACAAGGATCCAGAAGAGAAAGACATCGTGAAACCAGAAGATAGCGACATGCGAAACATGCAAAACGAACATGGTCTCCTTTCCTTGTACGAGGGTAGACTGCATTTTAATCTAAAAAATATCATTCAGTACTGTAGATCGAAATCTAATAAGGATTACGAAAAAATAACTGATTTACACAAGAAATTGTACTGTGCTAGCCTTAAGATTAAGAAGAATCAAGATATTCGACTGTACGCGGCCAGTATTTGTGACGTTTTGGTAAATATGGACGAAATAAGTAAAGAGTTCGAATAATTATAATATTTTTGGAGGATTAAGAATTTGTGATATAAAATCTGAATTTGTGTGTCTGACTTTGAATATGTGTGTATTGCAGTCAGTGAGAAAAATCGAAGTACGTGTTGGAATTAAATTTTTATCTTGATAAAGAGATATACAATTATATTAATAATATAGGTGATATCAGGCTTCCCAAGTACCATGGGACAGGGGGGTAGGAAGACTATATTTCTTCCAAGTGTCATCCATTCTTCACTCGTGTTAACAAAACATTAGTGCCCGCGGCTATGTCCCCGTGGAACACAACTACAAATACTTCGCACCCCCAGAATGAAAGTGACATAACTCAAAAAATGCAGTTTGTTGCTAGGTTTTAAAAAACAAAAATGTATAGTGTTGAGTACTAAAGTGACCGATGTATAGGCTGTTCCTTTCTTATTTAGAATTCGGGCTCTTTTTCACCACAGGGTTTTAGAGTAGGCTTTTAAGGTTAGTTTATAGCAAAATCAAGAATCCAGGAATTTTGAATTAGGTCACTTTCATTCTAAGGCCTTGTTTACGGAGACGCGGAGCGTCCTTTTGCACTAAGACTTATGGTGGCATATATAATAATCATAAAACATAGAAATAGTTACGTTATCGGATAAGTACATCCAGATATTACTTCTTACAAACAACCAATTTAATTTCTTTTAACTTACTACAATGTTTTCAATTTCTATTTCAATTTATTTATTCTAAATCTGTTTCAAAACATTCAAAAATTCTACCAAGTTGCAAAACAGTTTGTCAGCAGTGTAAAACAGTTTTTCGGCAGTGTAAAACAGTTTTTCGGCAGTGTAAAACATTTTGTCGGCAGATATGTGAGTTTGTTACACTTTCACGACTTGACGAACCTGGATTAGGGCATAGCTCCATTGAGGTATAATCTGGATATGTGCGACATGTAGGAATTTTCATCCTGGTAATTATACCGGTTTCCCTGGAATAATGAAACACTTTTCACGCAGGCAGAAGCTAGCTCCTTAATCTCTTCCAAAACATTAGACACGTTGATCAATTTTTGTCACTGACTGTACGGCAATTACCAATGACTGAACTTAGGTCCAGAGTCCACCAAAGCAGAGATGCGAAAAGTATCTCTCGTCTCCGCTTTGCACGTGTTCGCTTTGTTGGCCTTATTCTTTTTCAACAAAAATTTAGTTACTATTAGCTTGTAAGTAGACATGACGACTTTTTAAGTCTAGAGTGAATAGGTGACTTTTAGGCAGGCGTTCTCCATTGTGCCTTCTCCACGTTTTAACCATAATTTTGATAAGTGTAAGCACTGATACATCACCTCTATCATTTCAACCGAAATACGTCCACTGCTGGCAAAATTCTTAATTCAAATATATGGAGAATTTGGATTTAGAATCTGAAAATCAGTGTTTAAACTAATTATATTATGGTTATTTTTTTATAAATCCGTCTTATATAATCTCTTACCATCTGTTAAGACAGTGCTCAACTGCAAGCCTATCAATACTAGTAAAAATGCAAGCCTTTTTTTAAGTTACTGGTATTAAAAGAAAGTTACCATAGTTAAGTATTTTGTAAACACAATAGTTGAAAAAGCATATACATTATTTTAATATGAATTTTGTAACCGAATTCCAAGTAAATGTCACTGTTTAAAAATGTGTAATTTGAAGTGTTAGATATGCAAAGAGTTGTTCTAATAGTCTAAGATCCCACCGCTAAAATCTGCAGGTATATTTTTTTGATAAAACTTAATTTTCTTGAATGATACTTGATAGTAGAACAGATTTCTGCAGGGTTGCCTGGCAATATCAAGACGCAACTAGTTTTTTTTTTAACTTTGTTAGAAGCGTTTACAACATAAAAAAAAAAATCAGCATTTCATATGCTGAAGTACCCCAAGTGCCATACACCTGCAATTTGGAAGACCTTATGCTCGCCACTGACGCCGCAATCGGCGGGGTCACTTACTGGGCCCAAAATATTTTAAGAGCTTTCCATCAACTCGAGAATAAGTTAGTCGCAATTTATAGCGGTGGGATCTCGTACTATTATTAATAGTCTATTAGCTTCTTAACTGTTGTGATAGGAGCTTTGAATGTTCATTATTGATCAAATAGTGAGTAAGAAATAAAAAAGCAGATGGTGGCTTTTAACAACAACATATAGATATTTAGATAGATAGAAATACTACAACATATTATTATCTCCAAGTACAGTCGAACAAATATATTGGTATACAGTCCACTAAGTGGCAGCACTGAGACCTCAGGTCTAGATACATGTCAAAACCCTTATGTTTTCTGATATTAGTTAAATTTACGTTAACGTCATCTTGATGTCATAAGTTGCGTTTTCAAAGGAAAAGACCGTGGCGCTTACTGGTGGAGTGAATATTCTTGAAATCCTTATTGGAAGCTAGTTTTAAACAGTGAGTTTGTAGAGTTTATAGTCAAATTTTAATAAAAAAAAACCTTATTTAAAAAAAAACCGCTCATACTTCAATGAATATGTGAAGTGTTAAATTATAAATAATTTACCTGTACGTATACTATATGTACCAAGTACAACTGCTTATAGTCTTTAGAATGGTGGGCGAGAGACGTGAGTTCGAATCCGTGTGTAAAACTAATTATTATTATGTAAAATAGTCTCGAATGAAATTGACTGCAAGACTGATGTGTTTAGCTATATGTACTTTTGATTATTTTTTAATATAGTATTTTTATATAATTTATTGTTTTATTTTTATGCCACACTTACTAGGAAAAAGCAAATAGAAAACAAAATAAAACCCTAAAAACCACATCTTACTAATATTATTTATAAGTTTGGATGGACGGACGTTTGTTACTCAATCACGCGAGAACGGCTGAACGGATCTGGATAAAATTTGGCACAGAAATAGATTATAGTCTGGAATAGCATGTCGTCTTTGTATCACTGTATAATGTTCCCTTGGGATTAGAAATCACTGTTCACGCGGGCGAAGCCGCTGGTAGAAGCTAGTAGTCAATATTAACCAAAATCTTTTTGGGTCGGCATATTTTTTGAAAAATAATTTATGGCAGCTTAGCGTTACCTAACGGTTTAAAAACAAACACCCAGTTAATTAACGCACTCTATTTTTTGATAGTTCAGACCACAGATATAAATCTTCACAGTGAATCAAGTGTACACAGGAAGCATCACCGTAAAGGACAGAACGAACGGCGTGACACAAGCTATCTCTTTCTCTCGCCTCGCTTTCAAACATACGACGCCACCGCTCTAGTCAGCGCGCCCCTGCCGTCGCAAAAACTTGTTATTACTGGTTTTGTGAATAGCGAGCTCAAAAAGAAAAAGAATATGTATGTATTACTTAGTTAGTCCTCCTCCTCACGTCTTGTTCCTCATTACTGAGGGTCGTGATTCCCCCGACAGGAGTTCAACTTTTCTCTGACGATGACTCTCCATCTCCTTTGCGACGTGGAGTGCTTCGTGCAGCTTGGTGTTCAGCGTTTCACGTATTTGGTTAGACCGTCTGATCGGGCTACGGCCCCTCGGCCTCTTGCCTTCGACCTTGCCTGTGATCATCAGCTGTTCCGAGGTTACGACCATCCTTACGGGCAATGTGACCAAAGAACTCCAGGATTCTTCGCAGGCAGGTGGTGGCGAGCCTGGCCTTGACGTTCAGTTGTCGAAGTATAGACTCGTTTGTGCGGAACGCAGTCCATGGAATTTGAAGCATTCTACGCCAATACCACATCTCGAAAGCGACAATTCGATCACGATCAGCCTTCGTTAGCGTCCACGTTTCAGCGCCGTAACTAAAGATGGAGAAGTTCACCAGCTTCATCTTTGTCTTGCGAGATATGTTACGGTCTCTCCAGATTCGCTGCAGTTGGGACATTGCGCTTTTGGCCATACCGATTCGTCTCCTGATTTCCTTCTCGCAAGACCCTGTGTTGCTGATGGTAGCGCCCAGGTAAATAAACTTGTCTACCTTTTCGAGGGACAGGGCACCTGTGATATGGAGTGAGTTGGTGCGGTCTACCACCATAACTTTGGTTTTGGAATGGTTGATTTTAAGACCCAATTCCATGCTGATCCTTTCAATCCTCTCCAGCAGCCTCACCATTTCAGCCTTGTTGGCCGCTAATAGCGTTGTGTCGACTGCGTAACGGAGGTTTGTGATTCTAGTGCCACCAACAGTGACACCTCCCCACCTCCATACACGTTAAATAGAATGGGGGATAAAATGTAACCCTGGCGTACACCTTTTTCAAACCTAAAGGGCTCCGATGACGTCCTTTCAACTTTCACAACGCCCTGGTTGTTTTGGTAGAGCGATTGGATCAGCAAAACCAGGTGCTTAGGTACTCCGAGTTCTTCTAGTACTTTCCACAGATCCGACCAGATGACACAGTCGAAAGCTTTACTATAATCAATAAAACACAAGATGACAGGTGTGTTGAATTCGTAGGACTTTTCGATATTTAACTTTTTTTTTTTCACTTGGCGAATATTTAAGATTTGTTCGCGAGTCCCCCTGGCCTTAACGAAATCGGCCTGCTCCTGTGGTATTTGCCAGTCCAAGAAGTAGCGAAATCTGTTATTGATTATGTGTAAGAGGATCTTATTGGCGTGTGATATGAGGGCCAGATTTCTGTAGTTGTCACACCTGGATATTGATCCTTTTTTGTGCAGCGGCAAGATAATTGATTGTGCCCAGTCTCCGGGCCATTCGCCCGTACACCAGATACTGTCACATATTTATGTATTGCGCTTGCTCCTGACGCTCCCATTGCCTCTATGATCTCAGATGTTAATGGTCCGGCCCAGGAGCTTTGATGTCTTTAAGCGCAGCAATCGCCGCTGTGACTTCATATACTACTATATCGGCCAATTTTAGTCATGAAGCTTTACTGACTGAGAGTGTTGTCTGTCTCCTGCTTGATATGGAGGGAAGTGGAAATTTCTATTTTTCTTACTCCTCCATTATTCTTTTCTGATTAATTTCGTTGCGGGATCCAAGACAGTTAAATTCATTCTCCGGGACTTCGTCGAGCTTCATTGCCTCGGCGCTTTTCTGGTGGTCGCCACTGTTGATTCTGGCTTCCAAGAGTTACTGTGGGATTGTCCAAAAAATTACTGAAAGTGTCAATATCTGGCATCTTAGGAGAGGTCACGTATCCGACGTGCCGCGTCTAGCTGGTCAATGGGATTGAAATTGGGAGGGGACATTTAGATAAAATTTGCGAAATCTGCATAAAATCAAAAATGACAAGCCCCTTGGAGATAACCGAATTAAAGCAAAATTCCCTTTAGAAATTATACATACACATATTTGCGGCCCAACTTAAGTTCCCACTTGGGATAAAAAAAATATTTCATTGCCTTTTTGGACGATTTCACACATTTCTGTGTTGTTTACTTAATCACCTTCAAAAGTGATGCTTTTGAGAAAATATAACAATTAGTATTTTTGGCAGAAAATCATTTCAGAAATAAAGTGTACAAAATAGGATGTGGAAATGGTGGGGCATTTACAAACAATAACCTGCTTTCGTGGTGCGACTCAAAAGAAATAGTATTAGATATGACAATACCCTATACACCTCAATTGAATGGAAAAGCTGAGAGGTTAAACAGAACCTTAATGGAAAGAATTAGAGCTTTATTATTTGATGGTCGTGTTCCGAATTACTTATGGGGTGAAGCTTTGTTGACATCTAGCTTCCTAGTTAATAGGAGTCCTACGGAAGGATTAGATAAAATATACAAGCAGAAATGTGGTTTAACATAAAACCAAACCTTTCAAACTTTAGAAGATTTGGAACTACAACCTTTTACAAAATTAATGCCGGCTTACGCAAACTTGATGAGAGATGTAACAAAGGCATCTTGGTTGACTACATAAGAAATGGCTATAAAATTTGGGTAGAAGAAGAGAGGAAGATTATAAGAGCGAGGGATGTAAGAATAAATAAAGACGAACAAGGCATATATATTGATCGTGAAGAAAACATAGTAAGAATAAATGGGCTGTGGGATGAAGATAAACCAGAAGTACGTTTATATGAAATAAGAGAGTCGCGTGGTAATGAAGAATATCGACCAGAGGAAAATATAAGAAGAAGCATCATTATAGATAGCAATCGAGAAGGAGAAAATTAGGTCAGATATAGTGATGTAAAAAATGAAGATGTAATAAATGAAAACAAAATATGTGAAGCTGAAAGAATCAATATTAAAAATAATAATGATAATTTTGGTAGGCGTTTAAGTTTTGATAATAATTTACAAAATTATGAAGGAAATGAAGATGTTTTTGAAATTGAAGAAGTTGAGGAAGATGAAGATCGAGCCGTGGAGAATATTGAAAATCAAGTAGTGGAGAATAATGAAGATCGAGTCGTGGAAAATAATGTAATTAGAAGGATTCAACCAGAAAGACAGATAAAACTACCAGAACGTTATAAGGATTTTGTAGTGGATTATGATACTGAAATATCTATGTTAACATATGAAGAGGCAATAGAATCAAGAGAAAAAGATAAGTGGAAAAATGCAATAAGAAGAAGAAATCAAATCTTTAGAAGAGAATAATACGTGGACTTTTGTAGAAAAGAAAGAAGCTTAAGGCTCAAAATTAGTGTCGAGCAAGTGGATTTTTACAATTAAATCAGATGGAAGATATAAGGCAAGTTTAGTTGCAAGAGGTTACCAATAAAAGTACAAAATAGATTATGATGAAACGTATGGCCCAGTTGTGAACACGAATTCTTTAAGAATTTGTTTTCAATTGTTGGAAGTAAAAAATTGAAAATGAAACAGTTTGATATTAAAACAGCCTTTTTGCATGGAGAATTAAGGGAGTGTATTTATTTGAAATCAAGTGAGTTTTTAGTCACGCTCATTCGTGATGACGTAAACGGTCTCTTATGTCAAAATGTATACAAAAAAGCGGTTTCTCCTTACCGTCACCAGGCGGCGCTTATCCAGTTTCAATAAAAATGATGTTTACGATAACGCGATTGAGCGTGAGTAAAAACTCGCACTAAGGCCTCTGTAATCGAACTGTGACTTTTTCATTGCTATTATTCACAAGTGAGTTATAGAGATATTTTTTAATTTATTGGTTGAGTTGCTTTGTTCTTAAAAAGTTTCGATACAAAGAAGATCAATAGTACAAATAAATTAATGTACCTATTGCGTTCTCATTTCATGCAACTTCGTATTGAAATCGAAATTTCAACTTGTACGTGTTTAATTAATAAAACTTTCACTCAAATATAACTTTTGTTTTTCTCTGTAATAAAGAAAACTTGAAATTCCCCATTTAGTACGTGGCTAACCTAAAACGCTACCCGCGAAAAGCAAAAAAAAAGAAACCTCATTCTTTTAGTATATGGCCGATCGCCATTGTTAGATGCGCGCGCATAGGAAAACTGTTTTTTTTTTGCCTATGCGAAATTTTTTTCACAACTCGTTTTCACTGTTGAAAATGTTTTTTTTTTTGTATTATCTTCTTTAAGTGTGTTCAAAAACGTCGTATGATACACGAGTGTATTGATGATTACCGTCCTCGGCTCTCTTAAGACCCTCACCTAACGGCTCGGGTCTCAATGGCGCCTCAGCGGTAATCACCAACATTACACACTTGTACCATAATGTACCTACTATTGTTTTTAGTCAGATAGGTTGTGAGATATTTAATATTGGATGTTATGTTTTTCGAGTAGTAGGAATACTAGGAATAATGATATATATAATAATGATATAATAATGATGATAAATTGATGTTTAGGTTAATTCAGTGGGAGATATTATAGGATAGTTGAGGTGTTGTTGTTTTTAGAATATTGTTGAAGTGGGAACTTATATTAATGTTAATGATTGTAGGTTTATGATGTTATTTAAAGGCAGTTTGGTGTTTGTGAAATTTTGTTGAAGTTTATGTACACAAGTTGCTGAAATGTATTATATACAGGGTGCTATTAGAAATGTTTTTGAAAATTTAGGATATGCAAGGTGTTTGTGTAGATGTAAGGGTTTTAGCATATGCAATTGATTGAGGGGGTGTGTTGTAATGAGGTTTTAGTTATCAAACTCATTAAGTCCTGGCTAAACACAATATATTATGTTCATTCTTTATTTACAATCAAATGCATGTGTCAGTTGGTTACGCTTCCTAATTTATAGTTCATATTTTATTACATCACCATAGGGCGATTGAGAGGCATTGGTTTAATAGTTCCAATTTATTAAATAAGTGTCATATCGTTGTTTTGGGGATATCCCGCACGGTGGCGCCACGCCACGATGGCCGGCCCCCAGCGGTCGACCAGTCTCTTGCAACCATGGGTTTAGTGCGCTCACGTCCATCACACATTCTCTCGCCCAAACCTCTTAATTGAACCTACATGGAAAGTGTTATCTGTATTATCTAGACCTACTGTGCTGTGTACCGCTGGCCAGCATAGTGTACCTAGTCTGTGAGCTGAACTTCCCGAACGTGACATCATCGGCATCTGCATGGGAATCGCTGTTTCAAAGGTATGTGGCATAATTAGTAAATTGAACTTTATCCATTGCCTTTCGTCTCATCTGCGTACTTTTCTGCTTCAATTTAGCACTGCTGAATCAGCAATTATAGCCTAGATTTCTCTAATAATTTAGGTTCAAGCGCGTGTGATTTTACTAGTAATCTTCTAGAGGTTATACGCACCATCAGTTTTAAATTGAAGACTGGTGTGTCAATCATGTCTTCACTTTAAATCGAGTTTTCACCTATAAAACATATCGTTATTTTTATATGTACTTGTTAGGAGATTATCACGCAGTCAAGAGTTTTTGAATATATGTCTATCACAGCCCACCCGGAGATTTTTTATTTATTTTATTTTTTTCTTCTTTGGCAACTGAGCCGATGCCGACTATTCTGCCAGTGTCATGTAGAGACGACGCGACGGCGCAATGAGGCGAGCCGTCGAAGTGAGCTATTCTTTCGGTGTCATGTAGAGTCGACAGCACGGTGAGTCGAGCCGTCAAACTTTGTCTATTCTTCCCAAAGACCTTATACGTATTTCTTACTACTAGACTGTGTACCAAAATTTTTTGTTTAGCTAAAATTAAATCTATCATCATACACGTAGGTTAGCTATTTCCTTATAAGCGGTAGCTAACCAAAAGCGGTCCTGGCAAGAGGGTTTCCGCTGGTAGTGTGTCCTTGTCTGACCTCTTGTTAGCTCAACTAATCATTGGGTTTGGTAGAAAGGGTAGAAAATTTTATATTTTCTTTTTATGTTATACCAAAAAGAACAATTCATAGACTTTGAAACGTATTTAAATATTTCTAGAAAAGTATATAAATATTTATACAGTTCCTATATTTAATCAATTCGTTGTATTTAAAAAAAATATTCATTAATACTGAGTAAGAGTAGTACTTTTAAATGTTTGGGCCTGGTAATACTAAATATAGGATGGTGGTCTGCGGATTTTTTGGCGGACTTTGTTCGAGTGAAATTAGCGGCTGTTAATATTATTTGTAAATTGATTCCTATTGGATTACAATTGGTGTAGTTTTATTTCTCAACTGTCTACGCAACCGGACAATATGTGAAATCATAGAGATCCTTTGAGGTATATTTAGCTGTCGGTATTTCAAAGCACCGTCAGAAGACTGCAGGATCATCTAACGCCTCCCCTTCATGAGCTTGAGAATAGGATCAGAGAGCTTTTTGTTCCAATCTATATGATGGTCTTGAAGAATGAAACTTGAAGAGACTTGGGATTTGAGGATTATTGAGTCCTTCCTCTCTCTTCGAACTTCAGATATCCCTTTAATACTCCATCGTAAACTGCTCTGTTCCTCTTAGAGTTCGGTGATATTTTCGTCGGTCCGGAGTGTGCGCGTGTTGTACGTTGCCAGGTCCAGTCGTCGGTATTTGTTGGGGTAGCCGGATCTCGTCCGGGATTCTTAGCATACCTTGCCATACCGTAACCTCGACCGCTACCGTAGTCGAGGGTACAGGCTGCCGGGCAATAGGGGCTATGTTTTATTTGTGCTATTCGTGGGGAGTGCTTTGCAGGCGGGTTGGCGATCGAAGTATGGTTGTTACAAATGCACAGAGAACGCTGCTGCCCATTCTCTGGTTTATCCCTTAGTCGCCTCTTACGACACCCACGGGCAAACATGGGATGGTGAAATTCTTTACTCCCGACACCATACGGTTAGTGATGTAGATAACAAAAAATATAAACACTTTTTTTTTTATTAACTATAAATTAGGTAGGTTTAGTTAGCGCAGTTAGGTAGCATCAACATATCGGAATACTTAAACTATCGCTTTTACTCTTATCAATCTCTCTATTACATATACTATCATTAACATAAGTTCTTGATAGTGCATCTGCTACCAATAGTTCTTTACCCGGTTTGTATCTTATATCTAGATCATATGATTGTAATCTTAATCTTAACCTATGCAGCCTTAAAGGAGTTTCATTCATACATTTTTTAAATATGTGTTCCAAGGGTTTATGATCCGACTCAATACAATCTTCTTGCCATAAATATATTGATGAAATTTTTCACACGCATATACTATAGCCAACATTTCTTTTTCGATTTGAGCCCATTTAGTCTGAGTTTCTGTTAATGCTTTTGATGCATAAACAACTGGCATATTTTCTTGTAAAAGGACCGCCCCAAGGCTACTGCTGGTATCAACCGACAATGTTATAGGTATGTTTGGATTTAAAAATTTCAATACTTTTGGTGAGGTCAGAAATTCTTTAAGTTTTCGATGATCTTGTTTTTGTTTATCACCCCATATAAATGCTGAATCTTTTATAAGCAAGTCACGAAAAGAGTGTGTTATGTCAGAAGCATTGGGTATAAATTTGGTTATGTGGGTTATCATTCCTAATATATTTTGTAACTGTTTCTTATCTTTTGGTTCTCCCATATCTAAAATAGCCCTAATTTTCTCTGGATCTGGTTTTAACCCCTCGTTAGTTAGTATAAAAAATACAACCGATTTCCAAATAAAAAACAAAAAAGTGAACATTAACTTCAATTTCGGAAGTCGGTGTTCTTGTTTTATTTTCTTCGATTTTTGACACCGACTTCCGAAAATGAAGTTATTTTTCACTTTTTTGTTTTTTTATTTGGAAGTCGGTTGTATTTTTTGTAAAAAGTAATTTAATTTTTTTCACTTTTTAGTTGTGCTACATAATTTATATAGGCTAGGTACCAATAATGCCCAAAGTGAAACCAGAATAGATTTACCCAATAACATGAAACTTAAACAAAACCGATCGAATAAGGGTATACCAAGGTGAACAGTTTACACCTGCGTACCCCTTTAGAGCGTACTACTGTGATGTTATGTAATAAAATGGTGTAAACAATAAACATAAATGCGATTGCAGCTATCCCGAGTGATTTGCCGTCATTTATTGAAGATTTCTGATGTGTGTCGCCGAAGTTCTTTATCAGATCTTGATGAAAATTAAATGGGACCACATGACAAACACCAGCTTTCAAATAAAAAAAGAATCATCAAAATCGGTTCACCCAGTAAAAAGTTCTGAGGTAACACAAATAAAAAAAAATAAAAAAAAACAGTCGAATTGAGAACCTCCTCCTTTTTTTGAAGTCGGTTAAAAAAAAGAAAATAAAGTTCGTTGCACCACCATAATAGATAATAGAGGTCACTTGTAATCAAAACAGACTACCCAAACATTAAAAAAAAACCTGATAGCGTTGGTGTCATTCTGTTGATTTAGATGTATTTCTTATCGGGACGGGTGTTCCATTTTTTGTCAATGACTGTTCTAACATGTTATTTTGGGCATCTGTTTGACATGATTTGGAATTTGGTTTATTTTGTTATTACATAAATGTGAATTTATTGATATTTTTATATTAATCTACTCGTGATTATCTTGTAGTTTTGTTATGGCTTTGTTTTCATGATATAGCTTCCATGAAGTTATACCGCACTTTATTGAGTCTCTCAGGTAGCTTGTCTATCAACTAAGAAAAAGCGGGCGCTAAAATTTTAAAAATGGTTCAAAATTTTTCTTTTTAATTAAGTTTTTAATATATTATGTATATAAAGATAGCCCTATTTAGCAGTCATAATTTTTATTATTGAGTTTTCTAAGCGACAAACCCAGTGCTTTCTAAGTGACAAATGCAAAGAATGAGGAAATAACTACAAAGACCGCGCTTGTCAAACAGATCGGTGATCGTAATTTGTTGCTATTTTAGCAGACAGTAGGAGTGCAGTCTTGCTCATGTCACCATCCTTTAGTTACACAGTTTACTCTCATAGACTGAAAGCTTCATGTGAAATGGCTATTCGAATGACCGTAAACGGTCGCCCACGCTGCCATTACTGAGGTTATCCCTTGCCATCTTTCCGGATATTCATGATGACAGTCAGCATGGGGTAGCTCGGTCACGTATGGGAAAATCCCAAAGTAGTATATTAACACGAGATCTTCTTCCACAGTCTTGGCGGCAGAACACCGGGTGTTTGCCAAACATCCACCCTCGAGCACTACTCAACGTAAACGGAGCAACGTTTCTCAACAGGTGACGTCGCGTGACGTATGGAAGATAGGAATTACGCTTAGGCGGTTTACACACGGCACCGCGCACCGCCGTGGACGCGGAGGGGAGAGCACCACTCGACCCGCGCGGTCGTGCGGTGTACGTGTGTTAGGCATCAATGGATTTATTAGAGGCCAATGCGACATGGGACATTGTTTATTCGTGGTGACCACCACAAATACACCTGGAACTCACCCGACGGAGTCACCAAGAACCAGATTGACCATATTGCCATTAGCTCCAAATGGCATTCTTCATTGCTTGATGTCCGCAACCGTGAAGGCGCCGATTTAGATAGTGACCGTCATTTGGTAGCTGCTGAAGTTCGGCTCAAGGTTGCGGTAACCCGTGCAACTGGAGAACACGGCAAAGTGGGGCGAAGGTACGATGTGGGTAAGCTGTCTAATTTGGACACCCGTAAGGCTTTTCGGCTTGAGCTACGCAATCGGTTCTCTGGACTGGAGGATGCTGCGGACTCAGTGGACGAGGAGTGGAGCCACATTAGAAAGCCCTATACAGAAACCAGCTCCGTGGTCCTTGGGCATAAATCAACTCATGCACGCGAGGATTGGATGTCACTTCAAACGTGGAGCCTCATTGAGTATAGAAAGCAGTTACACCTCAAACTGCTTGAGACGAACGAGCCGACCTCAATGTCCAATACCGCCGGAAGCGCAAGACGATTTATCGTAGTACGCGTGCAGATAGAAGGCGTTAGGCTGATGATATTGCTGATCGTGCTCAACAGGCTGCGAATACCGGCCACTTGAAAGAGCTGTATAAAGCCACGAAGACCTTGGCAGGAAACAGAAGGCTCAAGAAGAAAAAGCCGCTTAAATCCAGAGAGGGGCAGCTTATTGTGACGTCGGAAGGGCGGTTGAAGCGCTGGCGCCAACACTTTGAGGAGATCTTCCGATTGTCAGCATCTCTGACGCTTGACGCGCGTCAGGTAGGTTCTACACCACCTCGACCTCTCGACATCGACACGGAACCACCGTCAGCCTCTGAAGTGACTGAAGCGATCCTCTCTTTGAAGGCAGGCAAAGCACCTGGACTCGACCTGATAACTGCGGAAATGATGCAAGCAGACTTAGCATCCGCCGTCGACGTGCTGACGCCTTTAATTGAAAGGATATGGACCGCTGAAGAACTCCCGGACGACTGGAACAAGGGACTTTTAATTACCATGCCCAAGAAAGGTGATCTCAGCAGTTGCGATAACTGGAGGGGCATTACGTTGCTGTCGACTCCCTCTAAAGTCTTCTGTAAGATACTACTTGATAGGTTGTTGAAGGCCTCTTCTGCGCGGGGAGCAGGCGGGTTTCCGTTCGAGCCACTCATGCACGGACCAGATCAACACTCTTCGTATCATTCTCGAGCAAGCAGCGGAATAGCAAAGGGAAATTTATTTTACTTTTGTCGACTTCGAAAAGGCCTTTGATACGCTGAAGTGGTCCAGCATCTGGTCTCGCCTGTTGGACATAGGAGTGCCTCCAAAAATGGTCCGCCTGTTGGAGAGCATTTACAGGAAATATTGGACAGAGGACATCGCAGTGCACGCTGGTGTCCGCCAGGGCTGTCTTCTTTCGCCCCTCCTTTTTATAATCGTTCTCGACGGAATCATGTTGCGCATTAACGATAGTAGGCGTCGCGGGATAGAGTGGGGATTGACCAACGTCTTGGAAGAGCTGGACTATGCTGAAGATCTATGCCTGCTGAGTCATACACATGCCGACATGCAAGCGAAACTGAACGACCTGCGCCAGGAGGCCGCGAAAACTGGGCTCAAAATTAACATCCGGAAGACCCAGGAGATGCGTACAGGTGTGAGGAATTCTTCACCGATGTTAATCGGCACAGATGTGGTGGAACGCATCCACAAATTCACGTACCTCGGGAGTGTCGTGTCAGAGACTGGAGGAACTGAAGAGGATATCACTTCACGGATCGCCAAAGCGTGAGCTACCTTCGCATAGCTGAGACCTGTGTGGCAATCGCCGAAACTGATCCGAAGGGTTAACTCAAAATCTTCGGGTCCAATGTCAAATCCGTGCTGCTCTACGGGTGCGAAACTTGGAAGGTAACAAAGGACATCTCACGCCAAATCCAGGTCTTCGTCAACCGATGTCTTCATCGTAACCTCGGAATTTACTGGCCCGAGATCATGTCTAATGTAGAGCTGTTGGAGAGATGCCACGAGACCGCGATCGATGGTCACACGCTCCGGATGGATTCCGATCACATTCCTAAACAGGCCTTGGATTAGAATCCTCAAGGAAAAAGGAAGCGAGGCCGTCCCCGTCAAACCTGGCGACGCACCGTATTAGCTGAAGCGACGAGTATCGGAATGGCGTGGAGCGAGGTGAAGCGCGAAGCTCAAGACCGGTCTCGATGGAGGATTACTGTGGAAGCCCTCTGCTCCAGCTAAGGGCTATAGGATCTTAAGTAATGCGACATGAGATTCGCTTCACCGCCTACCGCGGCGGTGCGCGGTCCCGTGTGTAAACCGCCTTACGACCCGGTTGGCCAGACCGGTGCGCCAGTCAATCAACAAGCGTAAAGAATGGAGGCAGGACAACTGTGGCGGCAATATGTCATCGCTGGAATCGGTATGTATTCTAAAAAAATATATTTTAATTTAACAGTGACTAGTATGTTTAAGAAAATAAAGTGAAATTGCATTTTTTTTTTAAACCGGCCAAGTGCGTGTAGGGTTCCGTAGTTGCATAATAATGGAGACTAAGAAGAGGGTTTTTAGTTGTTACATGAACATTAAAACAGTTTCAGCGGCTCACAACGTCTAAAAACGGGCCCACATAATTCATAATTCAATATCATTTATTTGCTAATATGGGTAATTAGATAAAGTTGTTAAAAATATAGCACAGTCCAACCATATTAAATAGATAGATATATAAAACATTTATTTAGTGCACACAAAAGACATAGCACAACACAAAATCACAATTAAATTTTCAATTTACACGAGGTATATAAAAAATCAAAAAACCCGACTGCTTAAAAAGCGTACTAAAAAGAAGTAAACAAGAAGAAATTCATGCTGTGCAGTCGGAGGATACATCTGGTTTTAGTCAGCCAGCTCGCGAACATGTATCCTCCGAATGCACAGCATGGATTTCCTATTGTTTACGTCTTTTTAGTTCGCTTTTTAAGCAGTCGGGTTTTTTGATTTTTAATTAACTTTTTAGTTTTTTTTTTTTAGAATTAGGTTCATTTAAACATATAAGTGTTATATATTTTTGACATCACCTTTTAAAACCCTTAATTTGATACCCCACACGAAGGGTTTGGAAGAAAAACATTTTTTTTCCCCACAAAATGTCGCCCAAAAGCCGCCATTTTTTCCTTTTCCAATTTTAATGTAGCCAGTGACACTCGCAGTATTAAGACGAATCGATTGACGTAAGAATCATCAAAATCGGCCAACGCGTTTGGTCTCTAGAACGCCACATAGGAACAAACATACATACATACATAGACTGATAAACACATTACCCTCCTTCGGCAGTCGGGTAAAAAGAAGGTGCCAGCATACAAAAAAAGGAAAACAAAAAGATACAAGAAATAAAAGTGACATAGTAACATACCTCAAATAGACATATATACACAGATACACATATATTACACCTTAAGGCATGCAAATCACAAGCTTTATAACACACATTTACTTGCAAAGATAATTTATAATTTACAACTCAATCTATTTTGTTTTGTTAATTTCACCGCGTGGCAAATAACAATGAAGCTATCAATAATGTCACTAGAATAGTTAAATTTAAAATGCCATATAT
Organism: Orthosia cruda; assembly: GCA_964057195.1. NCBI lineage: Eukaryota > Metazoa > Arthropoda > Insecta > Lepidoptera > Noctuidae > Orthosia > Orthosia cruda. Next base: position 4,203,698 of record OZ059827.1, read on the forward strand.
TAAATGAAAATATCAATTATATATATAATAATTAAATTCGTGCATTATTTGGTAATTTCAACGCTGCAATTAATAATGAAACACAACAATCATGAAGCAAATAGTAATGTCACTAGATTAATTAAAATTAACGGACGGATTTTAGGAAGATGGTAACTGAAGAAGGAGTTATAAAATCCAAATAAACAAGTGAAATTAGAAAAAAATATTATCTCATTGAGTACCACCGGGGGTAGAGGCAATCGTTTGTAAAAAAGATTTATAACCAGCGTCAATTAATAATTTAAATAGTGCAGTATTGGCGTTACGGAGATAGTCTTCGTTAAAATCTCCAAATATTTACAAACCGAAAACAATAGTACATTATGGTACAAGTGTGTAATATTGGTGATTACCGCTGAGGCGCCATTGAGACCCGAGCCGTTAGGTGAGGGTCTTAAGAGAGCCGAGGACGGTAATCATCAATACACACGTGTATCATACGACGTTTTTAACACACTTGTGAAGAAAATAATACAAAAAAATAATTTCCAACAGTGAAAACGAGATGTGAATTTTTTTTCGCAATGGCGGGCAAAGCTAACCAGTTTTCCTATGCGCGCGCATCTAACAATGGCGATCGGCCATAGACTAAAAAGAATAGAGTTTTATTTTTTTTGGCTTTTCGCGGATAGCGTTTTAGCCACGTACAAAATGGGGAATTTCAAGTTTTCTTTATTACAGACAAAAACAAAATTTATATTTGAGTGAAAGTTTTATTTATTAAACACTTTCAAGTTGAAATTATCTATTTAAATACGAAGTTGCATGAAATGTGTTGCATTTGTACTATTGAGCACGATCTTTGTTGTATCGAAACTTTTTTTAAGAACAAAGCAACTCAACCAATAAATTAAAAAAAAAACTATAACTCACTTGTGAATAATAGTAATGAAAAAGTCACAGTTTGATAACAGGTGTCATTATGTGCCTGATTGCGGTGAAATTAGAGCCACTTTATGAGCAAGTGTGTTGAAAATATTTTAGTATGAGTATTTTCAAACAACCTACTCAACTACCAAAAACTTAAATCAAATTATTAAATGATAGGAACAAACAACCAAGGTAAATAAGATGCAATAAATCTATACTAACATTATAAAGAGGAGAGATTTTAATTTATGTATTTTGTACGAATTAACTTAAAAACTACTGGACCGATTTCAAAAATTCTTTTTATTCCTGTATTCCTACGGGAACGGGAACTACGGGGGTGAAACCGCGAGGCGTCCGCTAGTAATCTAAATGAAGGACGTCAATTGCGAAAGGAAGCGATACGAGCGCGCGTTAGAACCACGCGGAATGTTTTGGTTCGTTCCTAGATCCTCTCACGCACGCTCCTTGTTTCTTTCTCTTTCGGAATTTGAAAAAAAATATTGAATGTATTCACTATTTCGTTCTGGAAAGTTCTTCGCTGCTCAATTAGTGATGTAGTTGGATCGGATATTCTAGTTTCGTATAGTGTTGCTATGTAAGATTATATTTATTATATACTTTATTGTACACCAAGATAAAAACATTACAACATACGGAAACCTTAAAATAACAACAAATATACATCAGGCGGCCTTATCGCATTCTGCGATCTCTGCCAGGCAACCCAGTTATTATAATATTTCATTAATTAATAGTAGAGTAGAGTAGTAGAGAATAGGTTCAGTCGTTAAGACTACAGTGTAAGAAGGCAAGGATGTTATATGTTACCTATTAAAAAACATAACATCGACTGTTATTCATTTATAATAGACAATGCTTAGTCAAAGCAACTTCATTATTTTAAATGAGGAACTGCATAGGTATTTACATAATTTAGAAATGTTGTTAATATTCAGTGCAAAGACAACATACCTATTTACGTCTTGATAATTTGAGTCCTGATTAGGGCTTAGGCCATGTCTCTCACCGATAATTTATAAATTATCGCAGAATTAATGTGACAAATTGTCAAGCACGCGTTATCTGCTGTAATTGGCTGTTGAAAATTCATTCAACCAATCACGGCAGATCCTTCAAAATCATTGTTTCTCAATCATTCTTTACTGAAACATTACAAGATATCTCTAGTTTCTATGCAAATCATATAATCAGAGATTCTACAAAACTATCTATCATCTGCATATTGTACTAAATATTTGTATTTGGCTTTGAACACAATCGTTATTCTATTGTGCAAGGTTAACTGTAGGTTAGATATAGGTATACGAGATACCTATTTCAGGTATTAGGTAAATATGTCTACTATCTAATAAATTCAGGTCGAGACACGAGTTTCATAGTAGATAGTACTTAGGTATTCTAAATGCATGCTATAATTTTATGCAATAAAATTTTCATAGTTACAGAACTACGTAAACAATGGAAAACGAAATTCTCTCAAAATACGGCACTGTATGAAAAATAATGTAGACCATCTAATATTTCTTTTAAACCGTTATTTTGAATGATGCCGCTGAAACATATAAATTAAAACTATAAACTGTTACTCAGTGAAAACAAATTTCGGTAGGAAATGCCGGGCGACAATAGGCTAGTGCTGTACTTCCCCAATCTATCCTTGAAGGTGATCAAAGAATAATATTAGGTTAGATTCCGGTTCGAAAATAAAAATTTGAAAACCGAACTGAAGCCTGAATGTCACATTTGATAAATTTTTCATAATTTTTCCTAGATATTTTCATTTTAAAATGACTACAGGCAGAGCTATCCCCACTTTAAAATTTCTTTTTTTCTTTAAACATGCTACGGGTGGTAACTGATAAACTCATTTTCTCAAACATGGTTGGAAATTTGAGCATTATTTTGGCAATCTTCTTCGAAATACCGAGCCGCGTTTTAGGGATACAAGCTGAATTTGTCAAATAGGTAATAATGTCAATATTGTAGCTACGTATCGTTCCCCCTCTTTAAAAACAAAACAGAACTTTAATAACTTTATAAATAGGCTCGATGCCATTTACCGTAAACTATCGACTGGTAACATTTTTCTCGTAGGAGATATAAATATTGAATTAGCCCCTAATAGTACAGACCCACTACGAGAAGAATATCTGACATTCAATTCTACATAATTATGGCGTATTCCCTACACATACTACTCCTACTAGACTCTACTCTTGCTTAGACCACATTCTCACAAACTCAACCACACCCTCCCTGACACTAGTACTGGAGTCTCACATCACGGACCATATGCCAAATGCAATTAACATCCAAAATAATTTCCGAATTAGAGAACACTCGGTAAAAAAACCTTCACCGACATCCCTAAAGTTAAAGCAGACCTGGAAAAAATTGATTATACAAATCTGCTAGCAACTAACGACGCAAACTTGGCTACGAATATGTTTGTATCTATGATTTCTCACACAATTACAACTTATACAACTACAACCAAAATCACCAAGAGAAACCAAATTCTGAAACCGTGGACGACGCACGGTCTAATTAGATGTATCAGAAATCGAGATAAGCTGCACATAAAAACCAACAAATCCCCACTTAATATGACTCTTAAAATTACATACACTAGATATCACAATTATTGTAATCATCTATTGCGAAATCTAAAATTAGCCTACGTAAAAGCTCAATTGGAAAAAGCAAGTAACAATCCGAAGGCCATCTGGCAAGCTATCAAAACAATAAAAAATACTTGGATAAGCAAGATCAGTCTAGCTAAGTTATTGCAAACTACAAATAACCCAAAGACGTCTGCTAATTATATCTGTAATTTTTCACAGACGTAGGAAAATCTCTTGCCACAGGTCTCATCCCAGATAGTAAGGCAATGTCGGAAGGAGCTGCTTTCCTCCATCACTCATATATGTAACCGAGCTATAGCTACAGGTGTCTTCCCTTCAAAAATGCAGTGATTCACCCGATCTTCAAGAACGGGGACCGAGAATGTGTCAACAATTATCGCCCCATACCTGTACTTTCTACCCTATCAAAAATATTAGATAAAATACTAAATTACTCTCTTAAAAAGTTTTAATTTAAATTTCATATTTTAGCCGATAAACAGTATAGTTTTCGATCAGGCTTCTCCACCGAGGACGCAGTAATGGATTTGACTAATCTCGTAGTAAAAACATTAGACGCTGTAGTACATTACTGCAGCGGCCAGCAAAAGAGGCATTGATGGACGAACGTGTAAATGTGGGCCGAGGCGAAGCCGAGGCACACAAACGTAAGTCCATCAATGCCTAGTTGTGGCCAAGGCTTGTATAGTGCTTTTCTCAAATAATGCGCGGAAATTAAAACTAAGTAGTACCTAGAACTCATTTTGTCAAATACAATTACTTTTCAAAACCAATGACGAACAACAATAATATTCCCGCGTTAGTCTTAGCACGCACTGCGATTTTTATTCGCGAGATTTTTTCCGCCCATTCTGCGGCCTTTGGAATTGTATGAAGCTGCACGCATTGCGGTAAAAAAATCACGAGGGAATAATACTACAAAAATCCGCGCAAATAAAAATCGCAGTGCGAAGTGTTCATTTGTTTTTTTTTTTCAATAAACAGCTTTCTATTTGCAAGCCAGTTCGAAATTCAAATAAAACCTTTGATTAGTTACCTCCTTGGTTGCCATGTTTCGGAGTAAAAGATCGTTCCATTTTTAAATTACACGACAGATATGAATTTACTATGTAATTTATTTGGCCGCTACACACGACAGATATGGATTTTCATACAACTTTTGCCGGCCGCTGCTCCCCTGTATTTGGCCAGTACTGCAACTTCGATTTATCCCGAAGAAGGTTGTCAAAATAATGCTAAAATTTCCAAGCATGTTTGAGAAAAAATAATTGCTTATCTACCTTGATCTAGATAAGATAAGATTAGTACATTACTGCAGCGGCCAGCAAAAGAGGCATTGATGGACGAACGTGTAAATGTGGGCCGAGGCGAAGCCGAGGCACACATACGTAAGTCCATCAATGGCTAGTTGTGGCCAAGGCTTGTATAGTGCTTTTCTCAAATAATGCGCGGAAATTAAAACTAAGTAGTACCTAGAACACATTTTGTCAAACACAATTATTTATTTTCAAAATCAATGACGAACAACGAACAACAATAATTATGCCCGCGTTAGGCTTAGCACGCACTGCGATTTTTATTCGCGCGATTGTTTTCCGCCCATTCTGCGGCCTATGGAATTGTATGCAGCCGCACGCGTTGCTGTAAAAAAATCACGCGGGAATAATACTACAAAAATCCGCGCGAATAAAAATCGCAGTGCGTGCTAGGCCTTAAAGTGTTCATTTTTTTTTTCACTAAACAGCTAAAATCTATTTGCAAACCAGTTCGAAATTTAAATAAAACCTTTCATAAGTTACCTCCTTGGTTGCCATGTTTCGGAGTAAAAGATCGTTCCATTTTTAAATTACACGACAGATATGAATTTACTATGTAATTTATTTGGCCGCTACAAACGACAGATATGGATTTTCATACAACTTTTGCCGGCCGCTGCTCGCACGTATATGGCCAGTACAGCAAATGCGATTTATCTCGAAGAAGGTTGTCAAAATAATGCTCAAATTTCCAAGCATCTTTGAGAAAATTTATTTTTCAATACAGTTGTTAAACATGGCGTACTTTAAGAGGCTATAATTATGATTCGAAAATTGAATCTTTTGCATAGGCATCTTTCTGTTACGCGGTCGTGACTTTATTTTACGAGCTCGATCATTAGTTTTGCAGTTGAGTTTTAAATTTATAAGACAATTAAAAAAAGTTAGTAAGTTAACAGTACATTGTGATACAATTCGGCTCGGGCTTGTTAATGACAGCTCGTTTGCAATAACCTACACACCCGTGTATCACACGACGTTTTTCAATACAGTTGTGGGAAATAGTAAAAACAATTCAAAGAATTAAATTTTATTTTTCCATAAAATAAAATTAACGTAAGTCGCCATATATCTTTCTCGAGATTTTGGAGGCAAAATTTCATTTTGCGCAGTGTTGGCCTCAGATAAAATATCGGGTGGAGTTAATTCCATTTCATCACTTGCACTTGAACTCATATTAAAAAAAAAGAAATATTTTATCGAAAAAAAAAAATATACCATTCCTCCTCTAAAAAGCTTATTTTATTTTATACTGAAAACAGTGAATAAAAGCACTTTTAATCACTGTTTTGGTGTTTGAAATTAGAACACCAATATAATATTCAAACTCCATCTCAATGCTATACAACCTCCTTGCGCATAAAATATTCGATACAAACTTAGATAGAGATAGAGTTAGAGATAGAGATACAGTTGGAGATAGAGTTAGAGATCGAGATAGAGTTAGAGTTAGAGATAGAGATACAGTTGGAGATAGAGTTAGAGATCGAGATAGAGTTAGAGTTAGAGATAGAGACAGAATTAGAGATAGAGTTAGAGATAGAGTTAGGGATAGAGTTAGAGATAGAGAAAGCGATAGTGTTAGAGATACAGATAGAGTTAGAGATAGAGAAAGAGATAGAGTTAGAGATAGAGATAGAGTTAGAGATAGAGTTACAGATAGAGACAGAGTTAGAGATAGAGTTAGAGATAGAGATAGAGTTAGAGATAGAGACAGAGTTAGAGATAGAGTTAGAGATAGAGTTAGAGATCGAGGTAGAGATAGATTTAGAGATAGAGTTAGAGATAGAGACAGAGTTAGAGATAGAGACAGAGTTAGAGACAGAGTTAGAATTCCAATATTTTTTTTACAACGAAAACAGCCTATACAGCCTATTCGATTATTGACAAATGTTTATGTGAAAATTAAAACTGTTAATTCAATATATTAAACAACCATTTAATAAACTTTTGAGAATTTTATGCTAAGACGTACGGACTCATTCATTTTGGCCTCGAATAAAATCCCATTTTATTTTAAGTATGAAAACTCCTTGCTACTAAACCTTTTTAAATTGACTAAAACATTTAAAACCTAACTGCAAAACTAATGATCGAGCTCGTAAACAAAAGTCACGACCGCGTAATAGAAAGATGCCTATGCGAAAGATTTATTTTTCGTTTCATAATTATAGCCTCTGAAAGTACGCCATGTTTAACAACTGTATTGAAAAAGAGTTTTCATACATAGAATAAAATGGGATAGATTTTATTCGAGGAAAAATGAATGAGTCCGTTAAAGCTCAAAAACGTTTATTCTGAAAAGCTTTTTAAATGGTTGTTTAATAAATTTAATTACCAATTTAATTTAATTATTTTCACATCAACATTTTTCAAAAATCGAATAGGCTGTATAGGCTGTTTTCGTAGTAAAACAAAATATGTCCTGTTACAAAAACGTGCCATTTCCTGTTTTTTTTTGTGTGGTAATTTGATTCTTTTTTTTTTAATATGTGTACAAATACAATTGATGAAATGGAATTAACTCCACCCGATATTTTATTAAGGCGAAAACTGCGCAAGATGAAATTTTGCCTTCAAAATTTCGAAAAAGATATATGGCGACGATAATTTTATTTTATGGAAATAACAAAATTTAATTCTTTGTCTTGTTTTTACTATTTCCCACAACTGTATTGAAAAACGTCGTGTGATACAAGGGTGTGTAGGTTATTGCAAACTCGTGTCATTAAAAACTTCGGTTCGGGCTTGTTCATGACAGCTCGTTTTTAATAACCTACTTTCCACCCTTGTATCACAATGTACTATTGTAAAACATGAGTACAGTATGGCCTTATATTAATATGAGGTGGCTACATGTTTTGCCGTTTATGGCGTACAAAATTAGTTGCACTGGACAAACAATAATAAAAAAATACAATATCAAAATTTAAATGAAATTGAAATTACAATGTGAAAACTAAAATTCAATAAATAAAAAAATACGATGAAAAAAATTAAATTAAATTGAAATTACAATGCCAAAATTCAAACAGAAAAATGAACAGAATCGAGTTGTGAGTGACAATGGTAGCGGTACCGAGTGCAAAAAACGAACCAGAAAGAGGGTAGACATTACATTAATACCATTACAACTAGAAAGCCAAGACGGGCAAATTCACTCGATCATTTGTTTACAAATAATTCGACATTGCTCGATACTACCATGAAGAGCTTACCGGGCACGTCCATGAATGATAGCGACACTATGATAAACCTCAACGAGACAATTAACAATGGAACTTCAGTCAGCACATCAAGAGATTTCAATCTCTCAATGATCAAAAACTTAAACAGCGAAAACTTTCGACTGAAAATGGATATAGGCGAAAGTCAGAAAATTATTGATACTTACAAAAAGATTATCTCCTCCGACGTGAAAAACATGACACCGAAGACCTCACGTAAACGTAATCTAATTAGAACAACCAGTGCGTCTACTTATTCTACACCTCTAAATCTTGTTGGAAAGACTGGTACATCTACCCATTCTACACCCCTAAAGACTCAAGATTTTGATCCAGTAAAAAATGAGCTCAAAACTACTCAACTACCACTATTTAAGCGCGATATCATGAACAACACGACACATCATTCAGCGACATCTATGGACCAAAATAAGAGTCCAAATGCACCTATAAAGTATCAACCGAAGCTGATACAAAATACTCGACATGAAGACTTAAAAATTTCTTCCTCAAATTCAGAAAAAGTAGAAAAACTGAGCCACAACATATCTACTCCGAGAATACTAGTTTTAGGTGATCAACAAGTCCGGGAATTTGCTCAAGAAATAGCAAAACAAAGAAATAATAATAAATGGAATAATATTTACTCGGTATCGGGAATCTCAAAACCACATGCAACGAGTACACAAGTCATGTGCAACATTGACAAATTATCAGAAGGACTACAAAGTGACGACATTATCGTATTAGGTATTGGAAGTAACGATAAAAATCCCTACTTATTTTTAACAGAGTTATGTTCTTCACTTCATAAACTAAAAAATAACTCAGTGTTCATCAAGCGTTCTAAATAATCGCTACTTAAATACTTATCTATTAAATAAACACATACAACTGATTGTGAAAAACTATCCAAACTGCCAATTCATTGATACATCTGATGTTATGATGAGCGCTAATAATTATAATTTTGTATCGAAGCGCTTTATGTGTTTCAAAATAAATATAGAAATCGACAACATAAACTACCAGAAATTATTAACTTCACAATTGAAATCAAGACGTGCCAACAAAGATGTGCAACATAATTATTATATTAACAATGTTAAGAAAACAAATATGCACAAAAAAGGAACTATCCCATATTATTTAAAAAAACAGCCTATCACCACTAATCGTAATTCTGAACCTATAATAATAAGCAGCAGTGAAAACACTAGCCAACCGATGTTTTTTCGAGGTTAGACGCAAATTTTCTCTTCTACATCAAAATATAGCTGGTGTATTGAGTAAAAAAGACCTTCTAGAATTATCAATAACGGAACTAGAAAAAACCTATATGTGTATTGATATTGTTTGTCTCAGTGAAACATTTATACGACAAGGGGCAGAATCTAATCTTACTATGAAAAACTATAAAGTAGTGTCAGCCTTTTCAAGGCCGCATCAACGTAGAGGTGGGACTTGCATAATGATCAAAAAAGACCTTGACTGCAAACCTATAAGTAATTTAATTGAGCCCAAGTTATATTATTTCGAATACTGTGCAATTGAAATTACAACCTTAAAACTTTTTGTTATCTGCATTTACCGCACACCAAACTCAGACATTAAATTATTTTTTGAAAATTTAAACCTCCTCTTAAGAAAAATTATGAAAAGAAATAATAAAAGCATCATATTATGTGGTGACTGGAACATAGACGTTATAAAAGCAGATAAACATTTCAAAGAGCTAGAATCTATTTTAAAAACTATAACATAAATAATCATATTACCAATCTAACAAGAAAACTCTCTTGCATCGACTTAATTACGAGTAATATACCGAATCTTAAGCCCCAAATACACTACCTAGCTCTATCTGATCACGAAACAGGACAATCCATATGTTTTGAGTTAACGGTAGACACCGCAAATATTAAAAGACCATTTTATTTTGAAGAAAGACGCGATTTTAATCAAGATAACATAGATAAGTTTGTAAACTGTCTATCTTCACTGTCTTTCTCAGATATTTACCAGACTGAAGATACTGAAATTGCATTTAATTATTTCCATGACATTTTACTATTATTTTATAATTTATGTTTCCCCCAAATCAGGTTTAAAATAACTATTAAGCCCTTAAAACATAGTTGGATGACAAAAGGCATAAAAAAATATTGTATAAACAAACGGCGTCTATATCTAAAACATCGTCTCTCAACAGCAAATAAAAAACGTCATAAAGACACCTACTGTAAATATACTGGTATTCTAAAAAAATGCATGTTGCAGGCACAAAAATGCGAGAACACACGTTATTTGTCCCAATCCAGCAACAAATGTAAGGCTGCCTGGAAAGTAATAAAAAGTAATACCAGCGAAAAACCAAATTCTCATGACATAAATAAAATTCAAATAGATAATCGAACTTACACTCAACCTGAAAAGATAGCTGACATTTTTGACAATTTTTTATTGATATTACTAATAATACTATTGACCCATCCATTGACTACACACCACCGATGACTTATCTCCCAAATACTATGTATTTGACCCCAACTGATGACACCAATGTATATAAGATAATAAACTCTTTAAAATCGACCAACTCTACGGGATACGATGACATTAACACAAAAATTCTTAAATTATGCTCAAAATTTTTATCAACTCATATTATTAATTTGTCATTTATGCAAGGTTTATTCCCCTCACGGTTTAAATTCTCAATAGTTAAACCAATCCACAAGAAAGGTGATAGAAGTGATATGAATAATTACCGCCCCATAACACTCATTCCAATTTTATCAAAGATCTTTGAAAAGGTTATGCACGAAAAACTCTCCGGTTTTTTATCCAAATACAAAATTCTAAGTGAAGATCAATTTGGTTTCAGAAAAAATAAATAGACCACAACAGCTTGTTTTGCTCTATTAAAATTAATAACGAAAAGCCTTAATGATAAACTACCAATTGTTTCCATTTTTCTAGATATGTCCAAGGCTTTTGATTTCGTGAACCATAAACTATTAATTTATAAATTAGACCGATATGGCATAAGTGGAAACGCGTTGAAATGGCTCGAAAGCTACCTTACACATCGACAGCAATGTGTTGAGATTTCGGGACAAACAGGAAATCAAAAGCTCGCATATAGGTCTCAGTATCGCGAAAATAACTGCGGTGTTCCCCAAGGCACCATACTGGGGCCGCCTTTATTCTTGCTATATGTAAACGACTTGCCTGGTGTAACAGCCCACAATTGCATACTATACGCTGACGATACGACCCTCAGTATTATAAAAGAAAATGACGACATTGTTGAGTACCAAAATGAAATAAACATGACATTAAATAAAATTATTACATGGCTTGAACACAATAATCTTCATATTAATATTAAGAAAACTAAAATGATACAATTCCAGACATATAACAGTACGCGTCCACGGCTTAAAATACAATATGGAAATGAGACAATAGAAGAGGTTGATTACGCAAAATTCTTTGGGATAACAATTGACAAAAACTGTAACTGGAAATCTCATATTGATGATCTATGTAAGAAGATAGATCGATTTGTATTTGTTTTATATAGACTAACACGTGTGGCTAGTGTTAATGCGGCACTGTGTGCATACCATGGCTATGTCTCATCAGTTTTGCGCTACGGCATTATAATATGGGGTAATTCTGTTGACCTTAACAGAGTGTTTCGAGCTCAGAAAAAATGTATACGCTCAATTTGTGGAGCGCACCCACTGGACAGTTGTGTTCCACTATTTAAAAAACTTAAAATACTGCCACTTCCGGCACTATACATTTTTGAAATTTGTATCTTTGTACACCAAAACAGAAATGAATTTGACTTGCATAACGATGTTGTATCCAGACCCAGCCGCAAAGTGCATATGCTTAATGTTCCTAGGCGTAGAATTAAGTTATTTTCTAATGGTGTATACTGCATGTCTATTACTGTTTATAACAAATTACCTGATGGCTTCAAAACTCTCAGCCTCAGAACATTTAAATTTAAATTATTTACCTTTCTTTTAAGCAGATGCTACTACTCAACTGAAGATTTTATGAATGACAAATTTACCTAAATATTTGACATTAATACCTATAAATCATATTTTATCTCCTTGACATCATTGAATTTTGACTTATATAATTAATATTTTTCTCTATTGTTCAATTTACTTAAATAATTTGTAATTCTAATGATTAATGACTTAATTTTAATGTAATGATAACCCATAATTTTACAAACCATATTTGTACGCCGGAAACGGCAGAATATTATGATCGTAATATATAATTTACATAACAGCTTTGTACAATATTCTGACAAATAAATGCATTCTATTCTACCGATTTGTCTCCTCATAATCACCCACCCGCAATAACTTCAGTTTATCCGTGATCATGGTGCTTGCAACAGCACCGAAATATTGGAAATTCGCTACAAACAGTAAACATGGTAAATATCCCGCTTATAATGTTAACATATTATTGGTTTTGAATAAACCATAAGAGAAAAATTGATTCTACAAAGCTAACTATGAAATTCATAACTTAATAAAAAATAATAAGAAAGTATTGTTTTAACAGATATGGATGTAAAAATGTCGTAATTATAGGAATCAATTCAATTAATTGCGGTCATTTAAAAAGTCCGATATGGTATAATAGCATTTGCCTATGAGATATTTTTTTAATGTATTTTAAATAGAGCAGTAAGCATTTGTCTAATAGGTTTTGATATTTTATTATAAATGATAGGTGCTAAACAAAAATACTTTTACGAATCAGTGCCGTGGTTGATCTTGGTACGCATAATGTATTATTATCCCGTCGATTACGAATAGAAACGTCTGATTGTTTCTGAAATAGGTTAGGATTGGTTCGTACAAAATTAGCTATTTCATAAATAAATAAGGAAGGTAGACTTAAAATGTTATCTATACCAATATTATAAAGAGGAAATATTTTTTTCTTTGTTTGTACCGAATAGGCTCCAAAACTACTGGACCGATTTCAAAAATTCTTTCACTGTTGGGAAGCTACTCTATCCCCGGGTGACAAAGACTACTTTTTATCCCTGTATTCTCACGGGAACGGGAACTACGCGGGTGAAACCGCGAGGCGTCCTCTAGTATGTAATAAAATACTGTTTGCAACTATCAGTTATTTTCAAACCAAACATAGCCCTATTATACCTTTTTTGTGACCTGAAAATTATTTCCTTATTAATAGAGTTTCCCCAAAATATAACTCCAAACCTCAATAGGGAGCCGACAATGCCATGGTAGGCAGTTATAAGGGCATGAGTACATATAGAGGGCATAGGCAGAAGAACATACTTTTTTATTCAATTCTTCTGTGTGTGCTTTCCAGTTCAGACGTTTGTCAATGGTTACATCTAAGAATTTAGCTGTGTCTACTTTTTTTATAACAGTTAATTTGTGTTGAACATTAATATTTGGTGCTTCTAAAAGTTGACTGAAGAACATAATTTTTGTTTTTCCAAGATTAATTTTTAAATTATTGTTATCTAACCAGGTAGTTATTGAATTGATTGTAATATTAATTTCATATTCATACCTATCTTTATTTATAGAATTAATAGTGACTGTGCTGTCATCGGCAAAAAGTGATACTGGATAATTAGTTACTAATGGCTAGTCATTTATATAGATTATGAACAACAATGGACCTAATACGCTCCCTTGCGGGATTAACTATACGTTTTTTCGATGCATATATTTCTTCATTTTTGGTATTAGTGTTTATTTTAGAAATTTCTGTATATTGATTACGATTTTTCAAATAAGATTCTATTCAGTACATTGCCTCTAACGCCATAAGCTTCCAGTTTACGGAGGAGAATGTCATGATTAACATAATCGAAAGCCTGGGTCATGTCGCAGTAAATGGAACATACGTCATGTTTATTGTTTTATTCTTGCGGAAACCTTTCTGGTCTTCTGTGAGGATGTTGAATTTTTCTAAATAGTTGTAAATTTGATAATATATATATTTTTCAAAAACTTTCGAAATTATAGGAATAAGTGCAATGGGTCTGTAACAATTCATACTCTGCTTATTGTCTTTTTTGAAGATGGGTTTCATGATGGTAGTTTTTAGACTTTCCGGGTATGATCCTGTGGATATACACATATTAATGATGCGGGTTAGGTGGTCGCAGATATAATAAGCGATATATTAAAGGATTCTAGTAAAGATCCCATCGTATCCAACACTTGTAGTATTTTTAAGCGATCTTATAATTTGAAGTATGTCATAAGTAGAACTTGGTGCCATGAACATAGATTGACTTGATTTGGAAATATTTACGGTTACGTCATTACCAGCGTCTGGTACTGGTTCTATTTATTCTATAAAAAAATTGTTAAAAGCATTCGCAATCTCTTGTGGCCCGGTTTATGGTTTTTTGATTTGTTTTTATGGATGTGATACTACCCTTTGGTAAATTGAGTTTATATCTATTTATAATCGCCCATGTGGCTTTAGATTTGTTAGTAGATGATCTATCTAAAGCTTTTGACACAAGGCTCTGTCCCCATACTTCTATCTAAGCTCGAGACGTTGGGGATGCGTGGCATAAGCTACGAAATCTTTAAAGACTACCTCACGAACATAAAACAACGTGTTATAATTGGAGATTACATGAGTGATGAGGAGACCGTCTCCTACGGCGTTCCACAAGGGAGTGTCTTGGGCCCCACCATCTTCCAGCTTTATATAAATGACCTATAAAAATAAAATAAAATAAGTTTATTGATTCAATATAAGAGTGTTCAGTATTAAGATGTGACACTGGATCCTGCACTAGGATACCCTGTGTCGCAGAATCCAGTCTCTCTCGACAAATAATATGATTGTTTGATTATACATATCAAATACAACGGTTCCAATCATTAAACAAAAAACAAAAACTGAAAGGTAACTAAAGTTGTAAGTGTGCTAGTATGTAAGTTATGGAGTGTATGCGATACGATGGTGTGTATGTGGTGGTGTGTATGCAATGGTGTGTATGGTCATATGGCGTGTTAACACTAAATTGCTAATAGGTTTTCTGTTTCTTTATAGGTAAGTAGCCAATCCCGAACTTGTTTTTTGAACCCAAACTTGGTCATGGGGAGGATTTTTAGTTTGTCATTGGTTTCTCATACAAATGTGGACCGATATATGAGAATGCTTTGTTGCCAAATTTAAGCCTGCTGGAGACTCTGTTCCACTTAGGCTTTCTACGCGAGCGCTGGTCCGTAACCACTGTGACAGCTGAAGTTTTATGGAACTTGAGTAATACTGACATAATGAACAGTTGGCGCACCGTAAGCACTTTAGTCACCCGATATAACATATCAGTGGGGTATCGGATTCCAAATCTATGAGACCTCTGCACAATGTCCCTTCCTTACCCTCGCATTTTCACGTATGCAGACGACACCACCATATTTGTCTGGGGTCCAAATTGGCACACAGTTAAAGAAAGAGCAGAATTCGCACTATCCAACGTGAAAAATTGGCTGACTCACAACCTACTAACCCTAAACCTAACCAAAACGCAATATGTTCCTATATCCATCACACACACATGCATCTCACAGGCCAACTGCAATTGCCAAAAAATCACTCGCGCGGAATGTGTGCGCGCTTTAGGAACGCCGTAGGAGACGGTCTCCTCATCACTCATGTAATCCCCAATTATAACACGAGATTAGTCAAATCCATTACTGCGTCCTCGGTGGAGAAGCCTGATCGAAAACCATACTGATAATCGGCTAAAATATGAAATTTGTCCAGAAACTTTTTAAGAGAGTAATTTAGTATTTTGTTTAATATTTTTGATAGGGTAGAAAGCACAGGAATGGGGCGATAATTGTTGACACATTCTCGGTCCCCATTTTTGAAGATCGGGTGAAT
The DNA here is from genome assembly GCA_964057195.1 of Orthosia cruda. NCBI lineage: Eukaryota > Metazoa > Arthropoda > Insecta > Lepidoptera > Noctuidae > Orthosia > Orthosia cruda. Next base: position 4,219,766 of record OZ059827.1, read on the forward strand.
CACTGCATTTTTTAAGGGAAGACACCTGTAGCTATAGCTCGGTTACATATATGAGTGATGGAGGGAACAAGCAGCTCTGATCTGAGCTCTTTCTTAGATTTGACTGACACATACATGAGTGTACACTCATCAGTCAAATCTAAGAAAGTTTATTATCTATACCAATATTATAAAGAGGAAATATTTTTTTGTTTGTTTGTTTGTTTGTACCGAATATGCTCCAAAACTACTGGACTGATTTCAAAAATTCTTTTACCGTTGGGAAGCTACTCTATCCCCGGGTGACATAGGCTACTTTTTATCCCTGTATTCCCACGGGAACGGGAACTACGCGGGTGAAACCGCGAGGCACCATCTAGTGTTTAATAACAACACACAAACCTTACGAAGGTTTATAATAATAATAATTGTTTAACTTAGAGTCGAAACATCACATATCAGTAGATCGCACACAAGCAATCGATTCATGAGCGGGTAGCTAGTACCAATACTTACCTATAGTAAGTATGTAGCTATTTTAGTTACTAAAAATTGAATCAATAGGTAGATACTTACTTTTGTGGCAAGAAAGCTGTGGTCAGGGGCTTTATTTAGAAACTTTTTACATTTTGAGCTGTGAAAACTTTTGATTTCTTAGGACGATGTCCTTCTAATTTCGTTTTTAAAAATGCCAGTAATTTGGTGTTACATGTATTAATTGGTATATTATTTGTGATGCTTATTGTTGACCTGAGCATCGAATAGATGCACCATAGGCTACTTGGCTTCTTTGTATATCATAAATGTTGGACGTACACTAAAAGCACTGAATCAGATACAGACTTGACGCCCTTTGTAGTTGCCGTTTGTAAAAATCGTCGTAGGCTTTCATGAAGGTGTAGATTGTTGGAAATACCAATGGCTTCGGATTTAATGTACTCCGGAGTCAAATCACTATCGTCTGTAAGTAGTAGTAAGCAACATTTTTTGTATAGAAAAGCAATTTTTAGTATTCGCGCCTCTTTTTAATTTGTGTTATATTTTTATTTTAATAATATTCTGCTCATGTTGGCCAGTTCGATTTTCGAACAACTTATTTTTTTGTGCATATCTTAATGGTGAATGCATGGAATTAGTACCTATGTACCTACGACCTATCGTATAATAAATGTTCGTATGCGATTTCTACTTTATGTTCCAAATTCAAATCACAATAATGACCAGCGGGTCATAATGAAATTAAGTACAATACGTACAATATTAATACTACTGTGAGACCTCATAAATGACTAACTTAAGGTTAGGTTTGCATGACATATAATTTGACATTCGAGCAGGTGTTGTGAAAAAATATGTATTACGGCGATTTTACGATACTTTCAAAATTTATCATATTTTATTTGCCATGAACCTCTTCATGGAAAATTAAATATGATTAATTTTGTTTTAATTATTATTGACATCTGAAGGTCTTTATCACGCAAAAAATAATCAAATCATTGTCATCATAACAATTAAAGAATATTTTTAAGCTTCCTCACTATTCTAATTAAGAAGATAAAAGTACCTATCTATGAATTACTAAATTGCTAAATGATTAGGGACTTAGAATCGTGAATGTAACACACCACTATAATAATGATAGTGAAATTAAGAATAACTTATTCGGAAACATACCCGAAAATAAACCCAACCTTTTTACATTTGGTAGTATGGTAACCATCATTCTGTAAAAAATTTGGCTCTTCCTATTTGCCATATCATAATCTGTTTTTCATAACCATGTTTTTCATTGCCAAATATGAAAAACATGGTTATGAAAGACAGATTTTTTTTAAAAGGTTGTGCAGATATTGAACCAATTTTATTTCAAACTAGTTTTTTTTTAGAAATAATGTATATTTCTGGACGTAAAGTAATATATATTTACATTAAGTAAACACTGGTGTAATTTTATATCAGGGAATGAATTTCGGAATCGAATCAGAAACAAAAACACCTCCCTCGCTAATCTAGATTAAAGTATTTTAGATATAAACAATAGACTACATGATAATATATACTAAGGATTATTTGTCATCAGCCTACCCCCACCAGTCCGATGAGTTACATGAATAAAGTAGTATTCAGTGTTAATCTTATTGTTTTTCTTGTTAAATGGATGCCTATCACATTGGTAGTAAAAACCACACGTCAATGTGGAGTATTTATGTATAATATATAATGCATAATACTCACAACGGATCTTTGTGTGTCTGAATTGGCTGCAAGAACCTGCGCTGTAGCTATTTTTGTGTCAATATTTAAAGTGAAGATAGCATTGTATATCTGTCTCTTTCACTCGCTTACTCTATGCAGTTAAACTGTTTCTTGCGCAAAAGTTGACAGAACTAACTTCAGATACACAAAGATCGGTTGTGAGTATTATAATTAGTACTGGCCACTACTGGCAGGTTATAACAATGTAAGCCCGATTGTTTTTCGTATTATACGACAATCAGACCCCAAAAGGCGTTTAACTATATTCTACAAATGAAAGCTCTGCTAACCTGCTTACGTAGGATTAAGTGGAAATGCACCTGAAGACGGAAAAACTGGCCAAGTGCGAGTCGGACTCGCCCACCGAGGGTTCCGTACAAACAGCTACATTCACCAAAATAATGAATTTCTCAACTGTAGTAGTAGAGCACTATATTTATACTCTGAAGGAAAAAGTTAAGAAAGAATAAAAGAAAACAGAAAGTTTTAAAATGAAAAATACTGGAAGTAGGTATATTAAAAATCAACGAGAAATTGCGCAAAACTTAAGAATAAGTGCCTAAAATAAGTTTGTAAGTATTCACCAAAATAATGAGAACCACCGAAAATTGCTCCTAAAAAAAGGTTAAAATTGGTGGCACAAAGTTAACTTTACCGTTGGAAAACTGTTGTCCCCATACATCTATATAGGTACAGATGTTTACATTTACAGTTTACCAACTGTAAATAAGTTTGAAATCTATTAATATCTTTTTTGTGAAGTAACTACCAATTTACAATTTTCGAACTTTTTCCTTTACTTGTGCTTTAAGAAACTGCTTCTACCAAATTTCATGATTCTAGGTCAAAGATACCCTTTGGGTTTTGATTCCCTTGCGATAAAAAAGACAGAAGACTGTACCTTTTGATTGCGTTGATTTAGAAGTTTGATTTTTTGACTGCTCCAAGAGATTGCAGACTTGAGTAGGTATATCATATTAATTTTAACTTGATACCTTCAAGCGTACATACGCTGCGGCAGGTTATACAGAAGACCGAAGAGTATAACCTGCCTCTCTGTTTAGCGTTTGTGGACTACGAGAAAGCCTTCGATTCGATAGAGACTTGGGCTGTACTGCAGTCTCTCCAACGGTGCCAGATCGACTACCGGTACATTGAGGTGTTGAAGTGTTTGTACAAAAACGCCACCATGTCAGTCCGTCTTCAGGATCAGACCTCGAAACCAATCCTTCTCCAGCGCGGCGTGAGACAGGGAGACGTCATTTCTCCGAAACTGTTCACTGCTGCGCTGGAGGATGTCTTCAAGGTTCTGGACTGGAGGGGGCTGGGCATCAACGTTAATGGCGAGTACATTACTCACCTTCGGTTTGCCGACGACATAGTGGTCATGGCTGAGACCATGGAGAGCCTCAGTAAAATGCTCGATGACCTCAGTAGAGCTTCCGAAAGAGTGGGTCTTAAAATGAACATGGACAAAACCAAGATCATGGTGAATGCCCATGTAACACCCACTCCTATCAAGGTCGGAGACTCTACTCTCGAAGTTGTAGACGATTATGTCTACCTGGGACAAACGGTCCAGTTGGGTAGGTCCAATTTCGAGAAAGCGGTCAACCGTCGAATCCGACTCGGCTGGGCGGCGTTCGGGAAGTTGCGTGGTATCTTCTCGTCCAATTTACCGCAGTGTCTCAAGACAAAAGTCTATGACCAGTGTGTGTTGCCAGTGATCACCTATGGGACCGAGACGTGGTCGCTCACAATGGGCCTTATCAGAAAGCTCAAAGTCACCCAAAGGGCAATGGAGAGGGCTATGCTCGGCATTTCCTTGCGTGATCACGTCAGGAATGATGATATCCGCAGGAGAACCAAAGTTACCGACATAGCCCGAAGAATTGCCAAACTTAAGTGGCAGTGGGCAGGGCACATTGCTCGCAGAACGGATGGCCGATGGGGCCGAAAGGTTCTGGAATGGCGACCGCGAACCGGAAGACGATACGTTGGAAGGCCTCCCACTAGGTGGACTGATGACCTGGTTAAGGTTGCGGGAAGGCGCTGGATGCGAGACGCACGGGATCGGTCAATGTGGCGACGCCTGGGGGAGGCCTATGTCCAGCAGTGGACGTCTTTCGGCTGAAATGATGATGATGAATGATGACCTTCAAGCGTTCCTGAGAAAAAGGTCTTAACAAAAGGTTTTTTTTTTATGACTTTGATACAAATTTTCTTCTTACTCTTCCGTTTCGTATTTGTTCATATATTAATCCGTGGACAATGGTGTAAGCTATATATTTGCCAATGTATTATGTACTCATAGTTTTATTTAAACTTTAACATATTTTAGGCCAGAAACATGCACTGCTGCGTATAGGCCTTCCCATTTTTCTATCACAGCCCGTTCCGTGCGTCCATCATAGAGGACTTGGATGATATCTTTTCTTTGGCCTTACCTTGGCCACTATTTTATTTATTCCATCCATGTAGCTATTCGCAAATAAAACAATTCTTGATTTCGAAAATCTGAAATCATACTGAATCAGTAGTAGTGACGTAGGGACTTCCGTTTCCGCACTTAGAGTCCCATTCGGTCCGTTGTGCGTGGGTGTACTGGCTTACATAGCCAGCCTAGCTCCGGACAAAAGCACAGAAGCACCCTGGGGGCTTCACGGAGCGACCTTACTGTTCCGAGGATTTCTTCACGTTGAGATGCCACGGCCTCGCATTCCAGGATTACGTCGGCGTTAAAACAGCCCTTGCAAAGTGGGCTGTCTGTGGCGCTTATGTTGAAAAGATGTTTGATATGGAGGGTGTGGCCGGTTATTTTCCCTATGACTATTTTTAGTTTATTTCTACTTAGGCATAGAAGTTATTTAGTTAGACGCGGGTATACATTTGGCAAAGCCATTTTTTACTGTCTACAGACTGTTGGCTGTGACCATCTGTTATTTTGAAGTTCTGTTTATCTTTGGCGAATCCACGCACGAAATGCCGAGATGTTAGTGCTAGGCCAGCACTAACATCTCGGAGCCCCTCTTCGCAAGCTCATCTGTGGCATCTGTGGCAATCATGCTGATCAATAAAATCACCAAGACTCCAAGTCACTCTCGAATGGGAGCCGATATTCACACACTATTAGAGATAAATTACAAAATTCATCCGTGAGGTTTTCCTTATAATTATCGTACCGAGCAAAATCTTTATTAGATAATAAATAGTCACCTAGATATTGACATCGTTGTCTTATCACTTGAAAAGCAAAGATTGGGCATGTACTTACATATTTAAATTATAAATAGGCGATATAATGCGAATAAAGAGCTAGATATGCGAGTAGATTGTAAATTATAACAGATATGTGCTATATCTGTTATAATATACAATTTACTCGCATATCACGTGTGCAAAATTATATAATAAACATTTAATATACGGTTTTTCCATCGAAATAGAAACAAACATTTATAGGTACCTACCATAGTGAATAATCTTTGTCAAGGTCAAATAATGAATTTTGTTTACACAATAATTTAAAACAGCTGAAATGTACAAACACCTTATTAGCTTTGAACAAAGTTTATTCATTCATTTTACTAGACAAGCGATTTTACATTACCTTTTTTATAAACTAGCTTTTGCCCGCGGCTTGGCTCTTGTGGCCTAAGTATTACACAGAAAGCCTTACCAACGTTTCCGGTATAAAAAATCTCTCAATGTTATTGTAGCTTTTTATCAGCAAAATATTTTTTAAATCGATTCAGCACTTCCAAAAATTGCTTTTATTAACATACACCTAAACAGCTTTGCCCTTTATAATATTGTAGATAATTTAATGTTTCTTCTTATCAACTCCCTAAAACAGCACCACAAACGGACGACAATCGTTTACGGGGTGACATCTAGCCAAAAAAATATTTAAGTGCCCTATTGTTACGAATCAATAAAATCATTTCAGCTTCCTATTCCTTCACTAAATTTTCTTCGACCAGTGTTCAGCCACGTCGATAGCAGTAGCGCTGGCCTCAAAAGGTCTGACATGGTACAGGTGTTTTACATAAGGAGCAGGACAGGAGGTGGGGCATCCTCTGTGGGGTGGTTCCGCAGTCACACTGTGGCTGATTGGAATACCCCCATCTGAATAGTTATGCATACAGCGGCCCACTTGGCTTCGTAAGCGGTTTAGGGATTTGCAGACGGGCCATGGCTGTTTATGTATTTTCAGTCAGTAGTCAGTTGGATTTTCTTGCGAGCTTCGCTAGAGCTTTTGTCTTTAATTATTTTAGTCGACTTAAGGAAGCTCTTTCGACTTTTCAATCGCCGTCTCCTTGGTTGCTCCATGTTTTACATGTTTTACAAACGACAGTTTGTCTGTCTCCTGTTTGTGCTTCTTGGAGGAACAGGCAACTTCTTTTCGAACTTCCGGAGGAGCTATTCCGGCTAGCGGGTATAGTGCGTTAAGTGGAGTTAGATTTTAAGCAACCAGTTATTATTCTGCAAGTCTCATTTAAATCTGCATCTATTTTTCGGCCATGAGCAGATCGGTGCCACACTGGGCAGGCAAATTCGCCAGCCGAGAAGCAGAGAGCTAAGCCAGATGTGCGGAGAACGTGAGAATAGGTGCCCCAGTCGGCGGAGACGGTTATTGCGTGTGTTGACTTTGAGTTTGGTTTTGACACAGAACTCCTATAAGGCAAAGAGCCGTCAAAGGTAGCACCTAGGTAGACAGGGTTACGAGGTGGCGAGGCTCTGATATTAAAAATAACGGTTTAATATCGGCGCCTCGCCATTTAATGCTTAATTGTCTGGTTGACTGACGATTTCTCAAGTGGTATGAGCACGACTGTGTTTTAGACGGATTAGGTCTTAATAGTGCATTGTCTTCTTGTTATTTACATAATACAGAATAAAACAAAAATAAAAAATGGCATCATGCAACAGATATAGATTTTCCTGCTTCATTGTTCAACCGCTGCACCATCGTTGTTTGCACTCCGATATCCCCGAGAGGTACTATGGCAGTTAAAATCTCCAATTATTATTCGACTGTCTCGGTCGCAGTTATTAGATGTGAGGCAAGGTTAGAATGGTTGATTAGCCAGTTTATAAACAGAGTTAACGGAACACTTGTCAGTATCTACGGTTATCATTTCGATCGAATTTACAGATTTGCAGGCAGTCGAGATTATCACGACATTAGGTTTAGTGATGATAGCAGTTCCGTATTTAGGGTGAGGAATTTCGGCCACCAGAATTAGTCCAGGAATTTGCGGCCTAGGTTAATTGTGGTCTCGGTGGGTTTCCTGGACGCAGATTATGTCACATTGTGTAGTAGATAGATAAGTAAATCATTTATTTAGTGCACACAAAAGACACAGCACAACACACAAAATCATAATTAAATTATTACTTAATTTACATGTATGTTTAAAAACAAGGTGCCAACATAAAAAGAAAAAAGGAAACCATACTACAAACATACGTATTAAAAATAAAAGTGACACCAGTAACATTAGATATGACAATCAAAAACACAGTGCGGTGTGCGTCACAAGGTAGTACCTAAAGCAAAGTTCAGAGAGAACCAACGCTTTGTCTGCAGAAAAACCCTCAATGTTTATCGAGATGACTTTCAAAGCGGGTTCCGATAGCTGACGAGGTCGAATCTGGGCGCGATTTTCGTTGGAATTCTGGTATTCCGATTGTATTGGCTCTGATAAAGGCCTTTGAGGTATCATATGGTGGTGAGAAGATTGGCCAGCTGGACTCTGCGTTACCAAGTGCCAGCTGTTTCCAGGGTGCGCCGGATGTATTTATTATGATCTAGACGCCGCTCGAGGCTCCTCTCGTGCACCCATTTCCGCTATTTTTCACTGTCAAGGTTGCGTTCGTAATAGCGTGACATCTATGATTTTATGTTATAAACATCCAATTTGTACATCATCTAGTACTTGACCGTGACTAATTTCTTAAAATAACTTTTTATTTATTTATTTATTTATTTAACCATTTATGCACACACACTTATACAGACAAGAAGAAGGAACAGAAAAATAAGTACATAGGTGATGCTTATTTCTAATGAAATCTCTTCCAGCATACCTGCGAAAGGAAAGATGAAAAAAGAGATGTAGATAACGTGTGTAGAAGGGAAAAATAAACACATAAAACATAACGGAGCTAAATATAATACAATAGGATACGATAGGATATACTGTCATATACATACATATATATAAAATAAATATTATAACAATAACTACCTACCTACTAATATATATAAAAAAATATAATACAGAAATATATGCAACTTTGATGGAATGGACAGGTAGTCTTTTCACTTCTCTTTTAAAAACTGTAAGAGTTTGGCAGTCCCTTATGTCAGGCGGAAGAGAGTTCCACAAACGCACGGCGTTCACAGTGAAGGAGTAAGAGTAGAAGTCAGTAGTGTGGGAAGGAATATTAAGTAGATTTTTAAGATGCTTCCTGCAAAGTGCATCGGAAGGACGGGAGTAGGAGAAGCGTTCTCGGAGGTAAGAAGGCGTCTTAGGATTGTGAAGGATGTTAAATAATAGACACAATATCCGAGAGTTCCTGCGAAGTCGAATAGGGAGCCACTTGAGTAACTTGCGAAATTCTGAAACATGATCATACTTTTTAAGGTTGAAAACAAAACGAATACATAAATTTTGCAAACGCTCAAGTTTATCTAAAAGCTCCTCGGTTGCATCCAAATAACAGGCGTCGGCGTAGTCGATGATGGGTTGAATGAGAGTTTGAGCTAGAGAAATTTTGGTATTCAAGGGCAAAAAGCTCTGGAGGCATTTCAGCGAGTGGAACGAATAGTGCACTTTGCGACTGACCTCACCGACATGGGCCGTCCACGACAAATAGGAGTCCATGATTATCCCCAGGTTTCTAGCTGACTTGGTGTATCCAATCTGAACTCCATTCAACCAGAGTGGAGACAGCAACGCAAGATCAAGCCTGTTCCGCAATTGTCTACCACCGATAACGATGGCCTGAGACTTCTTAGGGTTGATTTGCAGCCCAAAGGACCGCGACCACTCCCCAATCAATTCCAGGTCACCGTTTACGGTAGATACGGCAGCTTCCGCATCAGAACTAAGAAAATGATGGTAAAGCTGCAGGTCGTCAGCGTAGAGATGGAAGTTACATGAGATGATTCTAGTAACAGAGTTAATAAAAATAGAAAAGAGAAGAGGAGAGAGAACGCCACCCTGGGGCACACCCGCAGTAAGAGAGCACCAATCCGAAGAACACTCGTCAAGGCGTACCCGCTGCGAGCGGCCTCTGAGATAGGAGTCGAACCAATCAATAGTGGAAGAGGAGAAATTGAAAGATTTAAGAATTCCAAGAAGGATATCGAAGTCAACAGAGTTGAAGGCACTGCTGAAATCAAGAAGCACAAGTAATGTGAGAGATTTGTGATCCATGGCCCAGCGGATGTCATCAGTCACTTTTAAAAGAGCTGTGACAGTACTGTGACCAGGTCGGAAACCAGATTGAAAAGGACTAAGAAGATCATTACTAGATAGAAACAGAGACAGTTGCTGATGAACAATGTGCTCAAGAACTTTGGAAAGATAAGGAAGGATGGAAATGGGTCTGAAATCGGACGGTGTGACCGGGTTAGGAATTTTGGGTAACGGAATAATATGGGCTAGTTTCCAAGCATCAGGAACAGTGCAAGAAAACAAGGAGTAGTTAAAAATGTGGGTTAAAACGGGCAGTATTGTTGAGAGGATAGGCGTAATGATTACGCCTATCCTCTCAACAATACTGCCCGTGAGCATAAATCGTCATTGCCAACTGCAGAGGAGGAGATAGCACAAATCGATTTCCTGACATCATTTTCACTCACAGGACTGACGCTGAAAGACGAACACCGCGGCACAAGCAAGGCGGAGAGCTTACTTAAAGTAACTGATTTGACGTGAGGATCCAAAGTAACTGGCGGCAGTGAGAAATGTTTGTTTAGAGCACCCACGTCAGTGACATTACCAGCGACAACAGGGGACTTACCAATGCCGACAGTTTTCAGAAACTTCCAGACTTCAGAGGAGTTCCGGTTGTCGAGAGAATTATAGAAGTATTTTTTTTAGTTTCGGCATAAACTTCTTTCAAACAAAAAATATTTTTGCAAATCAGATATATGACGGACTTACGCCCGAACAAACATAATATATATATATATATATCCTCTATACTCCTCAACGTTTTACAATAGCTCTAACTTGTGTTTGGACTTAATTCATTTCTATATATATATATAAGACCTGTAATGGCACTTATAACCCATGTGGATGCAATGTTCTCATCAATAGAAATGAATTAAGTCCAAACACAAGTTAGCTATCGTAAAACGTTGAGGAGTTCCCTTGACTGTCCTTCGTCTTCATCATCAGACTCCTAATGACAGTCACAACCTATCTAGGTGTAAAGTTCTTATCACTACTAATTAATCAAGCCCAAACACCAGGTAATTGCTGTAAATCGTTGAGGAGTTCCCTCGACTGTCTTTCGGCTCCATCATCGGATCGTCTGCAGACCTGCATTATATAGTAGTGCTTTAAAATACTTAATGAAAAAAATAACAAACGCACTAGTCGCCACTACGATTTTCGAAGGTACCCCTCGATTTATATGGGATGCCATCATCAGATCCTGATTTCCTTATCATGGTACCCTTGGGATATCTCCTTTCCAACAAAAAAAGAATCATCAAAATCGGTTCATAAACGACGAATTATAAAAACATAACATAAAAAGAAATATATATAATATATACGGTCGAATTGAGTAACCTCCTTTTTTGAAGTCTCTTAAAAATAAGTAGTGTAGTTCTTGAGTTAGGTAACAATAAAGTAACATTAGATCTGCTGGAATCTGACTCGATACATTTTTAAATTCAATTATATATTCGTCGCTTCATTCTTCAGATATAATGTTTACTAAGTAGTCCCTTTATCCTACAGGCAACATCGCACGTTTTCAGAGAGTAATTCGATAAGTTTTTTTTTTCTTTCTACCTTCAATACGGTTCTTCCATTCTGTCTGTGTGACATTGTTCATTCCTTTTTCGTGCGAGGCAACGAGCGCACACGCTTATAAAAATGCCGAAACGTAGTGTACAGGAGAAATTGGAAAGATACAAGCACAAGATTAGAAAAATAGAAGAAAAAGAAAGGGACAAGGAGAAGTATCGGCATCGAATAAGACGACCGTTTGATTCATCTGAGGATGAAAACATTGCAGGTTAGTTGAACATTATTACTAAGTGTCACAAGTGTTTACATCAACCAACTTTGTGAAAATCGGGATTGACTGCGAGTCAATTGCGATAACATAATTAGCTGCGAGCCAATTATGAGTCATGTTCTCATGACAACCAAGTAGACAATATGTGTAATCTTGAATAGATATGCACGTTAACTACGAATTACCTATTGTCCGCGAGACAATATTAACGCAAAATGCGTACCTACCTCCTTATTCGTTCGCTATATTATCTTATCTTTTTTTGTAGATACGAACGACGTCGAGCCCCGTGAACCACAAGATGGTCCGTCAACCCTTTCAAGTGTAGAAGGCCAACTGGTGGCAACCCCTGCCCTGCAGGATATACCAGACCTCATAGAGGATCCTACACCACCAGCTGAGATAACCCCAGAAGTTTTGGATCCGGAGCTTTTGTCAGCGTTGGGGTCTTGTACGTCTTGTACACCAGACTTTGGGGAAGATGTCCATGAGAGCTTAGCCAGTTTGTGGACACCCCTATTGAAGAAAGGGTTAGCCAAAGAGGATAAAGATAGACTTACAAAAGAGCATCTTATACCCGCTAATTGCAAATTATTGCAAGCTCCGAAGTTGAACGCGGAGATCTCAGCCGCCGTATCAGACATAGTCAGAGGACGTGACAAAAAACTGTTTGGTTTTCAACAACAGCTGGGAAATGGTACCGCAGCAATAAATAAAGCAATGGATACTTTGCTAAAAACAAATAATAAAGTTCTGGCCTTAAAATATTTAAGCGATGGTTGTCGTTTGCTATCTGACTTGCACCACTGCTTGACCAAAGACAGAATAAAATTAATTACCCCGAGTCTGGAAAAGAACTTTCTTCACGTCATTCAAGACTCAGACCGTGATGATACCCTATATGGTAACTCACTGTCCGAAAAAATAAAAGCCAGCAAGGCCATTGAAAAACAAGGAACTCAAATAAGAAAAACAATGGCAAATCAGAAAAATATTACTCCCCAACCGTCGGTCACTCATCCTGCCATCCAGGGAAACTGGTCAGGACCTCCTCGTTACCCGTCAAACAGGGGGGGGCGGGGAGGTCAGAAGAGACCACCAGTGGCGCCACGTCGGTCATACCCATCGCAGTCTCAAGCGCAAGCGAAGGGCTACGCATCGAAGACCCGTGCGTCTCAACAGAAATAACCAAGGTACATGCAGGCAGAATACAATTCTTCCTCAGTTGTTGGTCTCACATAACCAATAACACAGTTGTATTGTCATGGATAGAACATGGTTTTACAATTCCCTTTTGCACTCCAGTGACTCAGCCTATCGTACCAGTTTGTAACTTTACTTCCGACGAGGCTCGAGACATGCATGTAGCAATTATAAAATTATTAGAACTAGGGGCTATAACACGCAGTATTCCAACTCATGACCAGTACATATCAAAAATATTTTTGGCACCTAAACCTAATGGAGGCAAGCGGTTTATTCTAAATTTAAAATCCTTAAACAAATTTATTACACATACACATTTTAAAATGGAGGATTATAGAACGGCAGCGAAATTAATCCCTCAAGACGGATTTTTAGCAACAATTGACCTCAAAGAGGCCTACTTATTAGTTCCTATATCCGAAGCCGATCGAAAATACTTACGATTTAATTTTCGGGCCCCTAATTCTAGCAATATATGTACATACCAGTTCACTGCCATGCCGTACGGCCTATCAGTGGCACCAAGAGTGTTCACAAAAATCATGAAGGAGGTGATAGCCTACCTAAGAAAGAAGGGATACAAATCAGTTATATACTTAGACGATATATTATGTATAGGTAATAATTACGAAGAATGTGCTAGTAATGTACGTGAAACCATAAAACTTCTAGAATGTTTAGGTTTCGTAGTTAATTATGACAAGAGTTCATTAAAACCAGCAAAAATACGTAAATTTCTGGGATTCGTGTATAATACACAGAATATGACCTTATCGTTACCTAATGATAAACGTAATTGCATTAATCAGTTAGTTAAAAAATTCTCGAGGTTGCCAAACTGTACAATTCGAGAGTTTGCGCAATTAATAGGTGTTCTGGTCGCAGCTTGTCCAGCAGTTCGATATGGGTTTCTGTATACAAAATTGTTAGAACGTCAGAAATTCCTGGCATTACAACAGCATAATAATAATTATGAACACAAGATTAATATCCCCGAAACGGTTCTAGAAGACCTTAATTGGTGGCGTAATCATATTTTTACAGCCATGTGTTCTATTAAAAATCAAAGTTATAAAAAAGAAATATATTCAGACGCTTCTAGAACAGGTTGGGGTGCTGTCTGTGGTGGCGCAAAAGCCCATGGCAAATGGAAAGCCATAGAAATGAAACACCATATAAATTACCTAGAACTTCTGGCCGTATTTCTAGGATTAAAAAGTTTTGCCAGTAATGACTATAATTGTGAAATATTGTTGAGGGTAGACAATACTACAGCAATAAGTTACATAAATCGCCTAGGCGGAATTCAGTTCCCGCATCTAAACGATCTGACAAGACACATCTGGCAATGGTGCGAGAAGCGTAATATTTGGTTGTTCGCATCGTACGTAAACACGAAAGATAATTATGCTGACGAAGAATCTAGAAAGATTAACCCCGATACAGAGTGGGAGTTATCTGATCATGCTTATAAAATTATTAAAAGACAGTTTGGTTGCCCTGATATTGACCTCTTCGCTTCTCGCGACAATGCCAAATGTGACTTGTTTGTTTCTTGGAAACAAGAACCAGATGCATACTCCGTAGACGCTTTCACTCTGAACTGGCAATCCAAATACTTTTACGCTTTCCCGCCTTTTTCCTTAATTTTAAAATGTTTGCGCAAGGTTATTGAAGATAATGCGATGGGAATTTTAGTATTTCCCTATTGGCCTTCGCAGCCATGGTACCCACTTCTACAAAGTTTACTTGACTCCGATATACTTTATCTGAACCCTAGTAAATTTCTTCTTCAATCTAATTTCAGGCAGCACCATCCATTGCACACCAAGCTTACCCTGGGTGTCGCGAGGCTCTGCGGACGGCATTCATCCGCCGCGGGACCCCGCTCGACTCATTAAATCTAATGATGGCTTCGCTAGCCGACAATACTATCAAACAGTATAACGTTACACTAAAACTTTGGTGGCAATATTGTTTTTTGCATAACATTGAGGTTTTTAGTGGTTCACAAGCATCAGTTCTTTCCTTTTTAACGGAGCAATTTAATAAAGGTTGTTCTTATGGCTCCCTTAATAGCCACCGGTCCGCGTTGTCGTTGATTCTAAATCATAATGTAGGTTCCGATAATTGTATAAAACGATTATTGAAAGGAGCTTACAAACTTAAACCCAATAAGCCCAAGTATACTTCTACTTGGGACCCACAGTTGGTGCTGAATTATGTGTCCAATTGGTACCCTAACTTAGAATTAAGTATCGAAAAAATCACCAAAAAGTTAGTTATTTTATTAGCACTATGCACAGCCCATAGGGTACAAACATTCTCTTTAATTAAATTACATAATATATCAATTACTTCAAGCGGGGTTAAGATAGCCATAACAGATATTATTAAGACTTCCGCTCCCGGACGAGATCAGCCGGTATTGTTTCTACCATACTTTCGAGACAATATTAATATATGTCCTGCTTCAGTCCTCAAAGATTACATTTTTTTAACGAAAAATATGAGGACAACGAATGTAGAGAATCTCTTATTAACTTATAAAAAACCACACAAAGCCGCCACGGCACAATCCATCAGTCGATGGATTAAACACGTACTGTCAGAAAGCGGCGTGGACGTAAGTACATTCAGTGCACACAGCACGCGACATGCTGCCACGTCGGCCGCTCGCGTCTCCGGACTCGGTATCGACACGATAAGAAAGACAGCTGGGTGGGCCAGCACGTCTTTAGCCTTTGCCCGATTTTATGACCGACCAGTCCTAAGCGATGATGATTTCGCAAACGCTGTTGTATTTCCTATTAACTGATTATATTAAGCAATTATTGGTGATTGTTACAATAATTAAGAATTAAGTACAGCTATGATACGTTTCATTTTCATTAATAAAAAGGCATTACCCGACCAAAACTTGTTTCTCTGAAAATCTACTTAGTAAACATTATATCTGAAGAATGAAGCGACGAATATATAATAGATGATCAAACGAACTTCCTGAAGTGAAGTTCGATCATTATTATATGAGTCGCTTCATTCGAAGATATAAGAACCCTCCTCTCCCATTAATAAATCACATTACATAAATATCACTAATTTTAACCCTGAAAGTTTTGTTCATAACGAATCTCTAAAAAGAATGAACAATGTCACACAGACAGAATGGAAGAACCGTATTGAAGGTAGAAAGAAAAAAAAAACTTATCGAATTACTCTCTGAAAACGTGCGATGTTGCCTGTAGGATAAAGGGACTACTTAGTAAACATTATATCTTCGAATGAAGCGACTCATATAATAATGATCGAACTTCACTTCAGGAAGTTCGTTTGATCATCTATTATAGTTTGTACTTCCTTCTTGAACTAATAATATTAATTTTACATTTTTCTTAAGAATATACTAGAATAAATAAATTTGTTTTCAACACACTTGCTCATAAAGTGGCTCTAATTTCACCGCAATTAGGCACATAATGAGACCTGTTATCAAACTGTGACTTTTTCATTACTATTATTCACAAGTGAGATAAAGAGATTTTTTTTTAATTTATTGGTTGAGTTGCTTTGTTCTTAAAAAAGTTTCGATACAAAAAAGATCGCGGCGTGCTCAATAGTACAAATGCAACACATTTCATGCAACTTCGTATTTAAATAGATAATTTCAACTTGTACGTGTTTAACAAATAAAACTTTCACTTAAATATAACTTTTGTTTTTGTCTGTAATAAAGAAAACTTGAAAATCCCCATTTTGTACGTGGCTAAAACGCTATTCGCGAAAAGCCAAAAAAAAAGATAACTCATTATTTTTAGTCTATGGCCGATCGCCATAGTTAGATGCGCGCGCATAGGAAAACTGATTTATTTTGCGTGCCATTGCGAAAAAAAATTCACAACTCGTTTTCACTGTTGGAAATGATTTTTTAGTATTATTTTCTTCACAAGTGTGTTGAAAAACGTCGTATGATACACGTGTGTATTGATGATTACCGTCCTCGGCTCTCTTAAGACCCTCACCTAACGGCTGGGGTCTCAATGGCGCCTCAGCGTTAATCACCAACTTTACACACTTGTACCATAATGTACTATTATTTCATTCGAATCTTAAAAAAACTAGCAACAAAACACATGAATAAAGAACACGGCTTAACACGTTACCTCTTATTAAGGCAGGTCGTCAGAATTTAAGACTTCAGACTACCCGTAGCGACTGTCTAAGATCTACAAAAGTGTTCAGACAAATTATGAATATGTTAGCTCGCAATAAATCGTAAACAAGAATCCGCTGGATTCAAGACGGACAGGACCGATCGATGTGGTGGTGGTGATACTTGGGGTAGGCCTACATTTACTATGTTCAAGTGGAGATATTTCGGCTGAAATGATAATGATACAACCGTAAACAAATGAGGAAAATCAGTTTATTATTTCATAGAGCTTACCAAATACTTTTTTATGTTTATTGTGTCAATTAGGAAACCGTACATCAAACATCAGCTTAAGCGTAAGTACGTAAATATTTTAATATTTACGTATTTTATCTCAAAACAAACGCATCCGTCGCCTAAAGATTATGGCAACACTGAGTGAATACCGGAGTTTATTGTGGTAACACTTGTGGATATTTAAATAAAGATTTATCTGACTCCAAGTAGTATTTATTGTCGAGATAAAGTCTTGCAATGATGTGTCCTATCTTTATAACATCTTAAATATTAACAATGTCAGGCAAATATCGACGTGGAGGTTTCAACATGGAAGTTTTGACGTTGCCGTCATGTTCTTTATGTAAAAGAAAGATTTCACGAGTCACGTGACTTTGATCGATTATAGCCTTCCTTCCAGTCTTATGCAATGCGGCAGATCAGTACTTTATACTAGCGGATGCCTCGCGGTTTCACCCGCATAGTTCACGTTCCCGTGGGAGTACAGGGATAAAAGTAAAATATTTTTTTTAATCGGTCCAGTAGTTTTTAAGTTTATTCGTTACATACAAAAATACAAATCTTTCCTCTTTATAATATTAGTATAGATAAGGGTAAAAATACACATGCCTGTATATTGTATAAAAGTTTTTAAGCAGCTTGCATGCCATTGTGACGTTCACCAATCAGTAGTTCCCTAATTTTCGCCCTTATTTATTTATTTATTTAACCATTAATGTACACACACATAATAAAGAGACAAGAAGAAGAAGGAACAGAAAATAGGTACAAAGGTACGCTTATTTCAAAGAAATCTCTTCCAGCATACCTGCGAGAGGAGAGTTGAAAATAAGATATGTAGATACCGTGTGTAGAGGGGCAATAAAAAGAAAAACATCAAACAATTTACTATAAAATAGAAAAAAAAAATATAACTAATTAATAAATACTCTCATAAACATACATATCAATAAATTAAATATATATATATAATATATATATATAATAATAAATACTAAAAAAACAAATAATAGGTATTGCATGATTATTTGCAACTATGACGGAATGGAAAGATAGTGCTCTTTCACTCTCTTTTTAAAAACAGCAAGGGTTTTGCAGTCCCTAATGTCAGGCGGTAAAGAGTTCCACAACCGCACCGCGTGCACAGTAAAGGAGTAGGAGTAAAAGTCGGTAGTGTGGTAAGGGGTTTCAAGGAGATGCTTAAGATGCGACCTACACAGTGCATCGGAAGGACGGGAGTAGGAGAAGCGTTCGCGGAGGTAGGAAGGCGTTTTAGGGTTGTGGAGAACGTTAAATAGCAGACACAAAATCCGAGAGTTCCTGCGAAGTCGAATAGGGAGCCACTTGAGCATCTTGCGAAAGCCTGAAACATGATCATACTTTTTAAGATTGAAAATAAAACGAATACATATATTTTGCAAACGCTCAAGTTTGTTTAAGAGCTCCTCGGTGGCATCCAAATAACAGGCGTCGGCGTAGTCGATGATGGGCTGAATAAGAGTTTGGGCAAGGGAAATTTTGGTGTTCAAGGGCAAATAGCTCTGGAGGCACTTCAGCGAGTGGAAAGTATAGTGTACTTTGCGACTGACTTCAGTGACATGCGCAGTCCACGATAAATAGGGATCCATGGTTACCCCCAAGTTTTTGGCCGTCTTAGCGTATTCAATTTGAACTCCATTCAACCTGAGTGGAGACAGCGCCGCAACATCAAGCCTGTTTCGCATATTCCTACCGCCGATAATCATGGCCTGAGGCTTCTTAGGGTTGATTTGCAGTCCAAAGGACCGCGACCACTCCCCAATCAACTCCAGGGCACTGTTAACGGCGGACACAGCGGCTTCCGCATCTTGAATCAGAAAATGATGGTAAAGCTGCAAGTCGTCAGCATAGAGATGGAAATTACATGAGATGACTCTAGTGACAGAGTTAATAAAAATAGAAAAGAGGAGAGGAGAGAGAACGCCACCCTGAGGTACACCCGCAGTAAGAGAGCACCAATCCGAAATAATCTCATCAAGGTGAACCCGCTGCGAGCGGCCCCCGAGATAGGAGTCAAACCAATCAATAGAGGAAGAGGAGAAGTTGAAAGATTTAAGGATCCCAAGAAGGATATCGAAGTCAACAGAGTTGAAAGCGCTGCTCAAGTCGAGAAGCACAAGTAAAGTAAGACATTTTTGGTCCATAGCCCGGCGGATGTCATCAGTAACTTTTAAAAGAGCTGTGACAGTACTGTGACCGGGCCGGAAACCGGATTGAAAAGGACTAAGAAGATCATTACTAGAGAGAAATAGAGACAGTTGCTGATGGACAATGTGCTCAAGAACTTTGGAAAGATAAGGAAGGATGGAAATAGGTCTGAAATCGGTCAGTGTGACCGGGTTAGGGATTTTAGGAAATGGAATAATATGTGCTAGCTTCCAAGCATCAGGAACAGTGCATGAAAACAAGGAGAAGTTAAAAATGTGGGTTAAAATGGGAAGTAATGTGGAGAGGATGGGAGAAATCATTCTTGAGCAAAGTCCGTCATTACCAACAGCGGAGGAGGAGATAGCACAAATAGATTTTTTGACATCACTTTCACTCACAGGTCTAAAATCGAAAGACGAACACCGCGGCACTGGCAAGACGGAAAGTTTATTTAGAGTAGCTGATTAGTAGCCCTTAATTATGTTTGGTGAATTTTACAATGGCATGCAAGCTATTTGCAAGTGGCATGTGTTTTGTCTGCTGAAAATTATGCTGAATTGCTGATACCAATGGTTATGTCAGTTTTAGAACTCAAGCCAAAAATCAAACAAAACTTTATTTTTAATACGAACACTGTCCAATACTACGAATTACTATAGGTACTGAACACCACTACTATAAAAACACCATCCGATAATCCGGACAAACAATGCACTTGCAACCAGACAACTGTAGATTTACTTAAACCAAATACAATTCTAAATTACCAATAGAGACAATTGTCATTCGATATCAGCGATGGAGATAGTCGAAATGCCAAAATGATCACGTGGCATTTCGATAACGTTTGATATTCGAATACATTTTCGCCATTTTCAGGGTTCCGTACCCAAAGGGTAAAAACTACCCTATTACTAAGACTCAGCACTCCGTCTGTCTGTCACCAGGCTGTATCTCATGAACCGTGATAGGTAGACAGTTGAAATTTTCACAGATGATTTATTTCTGTTGCCGCTATAACAGCAAATACAATACACAAACAATAACATATATATTTAAATTGCTATAATGGTAGGAAATCCTTCGTGCACAAGTCCGACTCGCACTTGGCCGGTTTTTACAATCGCTATCAACACGCTTCAACGATTTAATGTCACTTGTATATGGCCTTTGGTTAAGGACGGTTACGCACTACATCCGAGCCTTGTTCGTGAAGATTTGGTTCCGAAGTAGCCGTAGTACTTCTTGTTGGGAAGCTTACGCACTACATCCGAACGTGTCCGAACTCTACCCGTCATAATTTGTAACATTTTGAACTCGGAACTCAAATCACGATACGGATCAGATGTAGTGCGTAACCGCCCTAAGGCTGGGGAAATCAGCTGGATGCGAGTAGCACAGGACCGGTCGACGAAGCCCTTCATCACTTCAGCCCGAAGAAGGACGTCTTCCGGCTGAAGTGATCATAATGATTACTAACATTTTATGAATCTGTTATTATTTATACCAGTGGCGCCAATCTAACCTTCCAATCAAATCCATTTCTAACATTCTTTTCGTCTTCTCCAGCGAACATCGCGATCGCATCGACAGGTTACTCCATGGGATGGACGTCCCCCATCAACCTGAAGCTACAGAACACCACGGACAACCCTATTGGAGTACCTGTCACCACGGACCAAGAGGCCTGGATCGGTTCTCTTCTCACTGTCGGTGCTACCTTCGGTAATTATAACTTTAACTAAATTGCGATTTCTGAACTATATTAATAAATATAATATTTTGATAGAAGACACGATGGTTTAGACACTTGATTCTTGATCACTGACAAAAAAATGAAATCTGCGACATGAAAGAACAGTGCGTGTTCCGCCGACCACAGAATATGGGATATTACTATCATATTTTTTACCATTCTGAACATTATTATTTCTTGTTTGACCTTTAACCTGAAGCCTTACACGTTACCAGATCAAATAAACATTTCTTTATAGAGAACTTCCCTTCTTTCAGGTCCATTCCTCGGAGGTTTCGCAGCATCAAAGATCGGTCGCAAATGGGGTCTCCTCAGTACCTCGATCCCGTTGTTCATCGGTTGGGTCCTCATCGCAGCCACCCAGAATGTTGGCATGATCTACGGTGGCAGGATCTTCTGGGGTCTGGCCGTCGGAATGCTGTTCACGATCTCACCTATGTACTGTGCTGAAATTGCTACGGTAAGCTATAGAATGTAGAATATTGATTGAGTTTAAAACTAATAAGAAAATCTTAATTCTAAAAATATAGTAATTATCAACAAAGATAATTAAGATGACATGTAAACTGTTAGGGCCGGTTTCTGAAGTAGACGTCACATCTCAAATCCGCTAACAATTTGTCTCAAATTAACCAGCCGTCAGTTGTCAGTTAGTTTCTCAACACTTCATCATCGAGAAATTACGTAATAGCTTCTTACATTTAATAATTTATTTCGGTTGGCTACCCTAGCTAGTATTCATTCAATTCATTCACTACTATAACGTAATCAGTAACTTTAAATAGTATTTTATCTTGAGCGGCTGGGTTGGTGTAGCCGCCAAATTAAGCAAACCTTACCAAGGACGATTTTTGGATGGGTAACCACGTTTTTTTATTTGCTTGTTTTTGGATAGGTGACCCCACACAGGTTAAGCAACACCTACCAAGGTTAGTATTTGGATAGGTGATCGCTTTTTTTTTAATTCGTTTGTTTTGGATGGCTGACGCTGCCAGGGTAAGCAACGCTTACCAAGGTCAGTGTTTGGATGGGTGACCACTTTTTTGGGTTCGCTTGTTTTTAGATGGGTGACTCCGCCAGGGTAAGCAACACATACCAAGGTCAGTCTTGGGATGGGTTTCAACTTTTTTTTGGTTTGCTTGTTTTCGGATGGGTGACCTTGGTAGATGTTGTATAACCTAGTGGGGTGACTTTATGAAGTGTGACCAAAATTTTTGTGGTGATGGTCACCCATCCAAAGACTGACCTTGGTTAGTGTTGCTTACCCTGGCGGGGTCATCTGTCCATAAACAAGCGATCCAAGAAAAATGGTCACCCATCCCAAGACTGACCTTGGTAAGTGTTGCTTACCCTGGCAGGGTCACCACCCCAGCCGCTTCAAGTTAAACACAAATCTATCCAGAAACTGACCTCGGTAAGTACTAAGTACAGGGTACAGTTAACATTAATGCGCGTGAGGAAGGTTCGATTCCCAGGTCAGTAATTTTTTTTATTTATCTAAATACAAAATAACTATTTTTGATAATTGTGTCAAGTTTTTATAATGTAATTAATTTATAAAGTTTCAAAATCAAAATCAATTTTTTTATTTCACATAGGCCTACATGGGCACTTATAAAACGTCGACAAAATGAGCACGGTTCGGGTTGGTCGTTTCCTATGGAGAAGTACCGGCAAGAAACTCCATGGTTACTCTTTTAAAAATGGTTTGGTTTTACAATATTTACATGTTACAGCATTAGTACTTAGATATGGGGGGACAACGTAGGCCCGAATTATGACAATAAGTCGTAAGAAACTAAAAAAAAAAGAAAAAGATTATATAAAAAAGTTAACAAATGTTAACTAGCATCTAGAAGGCCTACAATGTTCACACATTCACAAAACAATCGGTAAAAGAATCTATACAAAGGTAAAAAATAATAAAAATAAGTATAACAAGACTAAATTTAACATGTTGCACAAATGTTGTTATCAGTGCTGTAACTATTCTTAGCAAAGGGCTTTAAAGATGATTGAAAACCATTTTAAAAAGTCTAATTAAAAGAAGGAAAGAAAAAATGAGATTGAGAATAGTTAGAGACATCCACATATTTGTGCCGTTTACAAGTTACCAGGGAAGCTGCATGCGCAGAAGGAGCTAAGGCCAAATGTTTTTATCTTCAACGTAGTCCTTGATTTTATAATATGCTTTTTTAACAAGGATACGTTTGATGTAGTTTTTGAACCTTCCATCGGTCAGTTCTATAACTGACTTTGGCAACTTGTTTGTAACATCCTATTTTTTTTTAATCTTGCTAATTAAATACTTGATCTAAAATAACATATTTATTATAACTCAACCCATACCATAGTTTTGGCCGACCCCTATTATCTTTTTATCGTAATATAAGCCTTTAAAATCATAATATTAATTTTAATCTGGAAATAATCGACCAATTTCCAACAATTATAAATTAGGCTCGTTGACAAGAGATTTACATTGTAAATGGTTCTCAAAAACCCAAAACTGCTGTAACATGTGGTTAATTCGAAATTTTTCTCAAATGTGACAAATTGCTAAACGCTTGTCACATTTGGGTGTTGAGAAACTGAAAGTAGAATTAACAGGCGATTGATCGTCGATTACGTTAACAGCCCGTTAATTGAGACCTGGGAAACTGGCAGTTAGATAATAATATGACGAGCTACGAGATTTATTATTTTATATTATACTAGCTTCTGCCAGCGGCTTCGCCCGCGTGTATTATAACTATATATAAACTTCCTCTTGAATCACTCTATCTATTAAAAAAAACCGCATCAAAATCCGTTGCGTAGTTTTAAAGATCTAAGCATACATAGGGACAGACAGAGGGAAGCGACTTTGTTTTATACTATGTAAGGATAAGGATAAACATTATTATTATATAACGTATTTCGACATAAAATTGATATACCTATATATTTTAATTATATATTGAAAAATAAAAAAAAAATGCAATGTTGACGACTATACTTAAAGTTTTATATTCTCTAATAATAATTATATTTTTCGTACCACTTGCTCAAAAAAGTGACATTCTATGCCACAAAAAGCGAACATAACAATAGTCATTTTTAACCCCCGACGGAAAAAGAGGGGTGTTATAAGTTTGAGGTGTGTTGCTGTGTATCTGTGTATCTGTGTATCTGTGTATCTGTGTATCTGTGTATCTGTGTATCTGTGTGTCTGTGTATCTGTGTATCTGTGTATCTGTGTATCTGTGTGTCTGTCTGTGGCATCATAGCGCCTCAACGGATGAACCGATTTTGATTTAGTTTTTTTTGTTGGAAAGGTGATTGTGTCGAGAGTGTTCTTAGCTATGTTTAAAAAAAAACGGTTCAGCCGTTCAAAAGTTATGAGCGTTTTACTGTTTGAATCGGGATGTTTTCGCAAGATAAATGTGTCGGGGGTTTTTTAAATTTTTAAATTTTACTTGTTAATCTGTTAAAAACAGGGAAAGAAAATTGTACTGAATTTCATTCATCCTCTAGGGGGAGAATGTGATTTAAATTTGGAATACTTACCGAAATTTATACTGAACTACATCTGTGTTTACACCATTGAGTTTGTATATAAAGCATTATACATCTTTTTAACCCCCGACGGAAAAAGAGGGGTGTTATAAGTTTGAGGTGTGTTGCTGTGTATCTGTGTATCTGTGTATCTGTGTATCTGTGTATCTGTGTATCTGTGTGGCTGTGTATCTGTGTATCTGTGTGTCTGTCTGTGGCATCATAGCGCCTCAACGGATGAACCGATTTTGATTTAGTTTTTTTTGTTTGAAAGGTGATTGTATCGAGAGTGTTCTTAGCTATGTTTGAATAAAATCGGTTCAGCCGTTCAAAAGTTATGCGCGTTTTACTGTTTAGATCGTGATGGTTTCGGAAGATAAATGTGTCGGGGGTTTTTAAAATTTTTAACCCCCGACGGAAAAAGAGGGGTGTTATAAGTTTGAGGTGTGTTGCTGTGTATCTGTGTATCTGTGTATCTGTGTATCTGTGTATCTGAGTATCTGTGTGTCTGTGTATCTGTGTATCTGTGTATCTGTGTATCTGTGTGTCTGTCTGTGGCATCATAGCGCCTCAACGGATGAACCGATTTTGATTTAGTTTTTTTTGTTGGAAAGGTGATTGTGTCGAGAGTGTTCTTAGCTATGTTTAAAAAAAAACGGTTCAGCCGTTCAAAAGTTATGAGCGTTTTACTGTTTGAATCGGGATGTTTTCGCAAGATAAATGTGTCGGGGGTTTTTTAAATTTTTAAATTTTACTTGTTAATCTGTTAAAAACAGGGAAAGAAAATTGTACTGAATTTCATTCATCCTCTAGGGGGAGAATGTGATTTAAATTTGGAATACTTACCGAAATTTATACTGAACTACATCTGTGTTTACACCATTGAGTTTGTATATAAAGCATTATACATCTTTTTAACCCCCGACGGAAAAAGAGGGGTGTTATAAGTTTGAGGTGTGTTGCTGTGTATCTGTGTATCTGTGTATCTGTGTATCTGTGTATCTGTGTGTCTGTGTATCTGTGTATCTGTGTGTCTGTCTGTGGCATCATAGCGCCTCAACGGATGAACCGATTTTGATTTAGTTTTTTTTGTTTGAAAGGTGATTGTATCGAGAGTGTTCTTAGCTATGTTTGAATAAAATCGGTTCAGCCGTTCAAAAGTTATGCGCGTTTTACTGTTTAGATCGTGATGGTTTCGGAAGATAAATGTGTCGGGGGTTTTTAAAATTTTGAAATTTTACTTGTTGAAAAAGGAATACGCATTTATTATGCAATTATGATTATTAAATAAAATTACGAAAACCGACGAGGCCGTATGAGCTTAATGCCTTTGCTTTTCCGACAAAAAATATTAGTCTAGAAATGTATTTTTAATAAATGCTTATCTCGTATTATTATTGTGTTATTTTTTTCGCAAATGGTACGAAAAGTAGAGTATTTTCCTCGGTGATAAAGCTGTCTTAGTCTTGGGTGAACTTAAATCCGTCGCTACACTCAGGACCTGTCCTGAGGAGTCCTTCGTTACGCTCGCGATTTAAATCGTCACCCGCGACAGAAGACACTGCTTTATCCGCTTGGTTAATAATCTACTATCTTTCCATAGTTTTTGTAGAAAATCAAAAAACGAGCCTATCAACATTAAAATAAAAATGGGGTTACTTTGATACCCTATTGTTTTTCATTGGAATATAAAGTGAAATTTACAATTTATTTGAATGAATTCTCGATTTATTCCGGTTGGATCCCCTCGATCGATCCTCTCACTGTACAATTTAAAATATTTTTCTGCAACAAGTATACGTTTTTTTGCGTTGACGTTGATGTAACATGGCTGACATGTCAGTATTGCAAAATTTAAAAAGGAAATTGAGGTGCGTTCCGTTTTTACCGAGTTAACTTAAAAAACCTACACAAATAAGTTATCATCAAAGTTGCTCCGATCTCAATGCAATCCCGTTCTACCGGTAATTACAACCACATTTCGGCAGTTATGTTTAAGTCCCATGCATGTAATGGAGGGGCGAGTCTATTGCCTTCAACCGGTCACAGGTCACGACTTCAGACTTCTAATGAGAACTTCCAAAATGACCTCCATGGTACGGAGCGAGAGGGCATGGGACGCTGTCTCCTGCTCGCGAAGGAGGAGGTGGAACGCGTAAGGGAGACGCAACGGAGACGCCCTCACGACCCTAGCCGCCGCAGGAGAAGGCCTGGGCGTCGGGAGTCGCAAGCCTTATCCCGGCCACCGTAGACGCGGGCTTGCGGACGGCGAATAATGGGTATCTCGCCGTCCGATAAGGATCTGGCCCGAGTGGACAGTGCGTAGAGTTCCTCAAAGAGGTGTCAGCAAAAAATTACCGAGTCCGCTAGGGCCGATGCCTGATTGGGTCGAGGATAAATTATAAAGAGTGTTACCGTGGCCCTGGCACAAGCAACTGAAGAAACACGGGTGGATTTTATTAAGGAGAAGTCATTGAAAGCGCAGCAGTATTGATTTGATTGATTTTGAAAGGTCTTTATTTGTGCATAGGTTATACAGTGTTGTTTACAAATGATCTTGTTCTATTTGTAGACAAATCGTAATTTATTTTTCATCACACTTGCACGTAAAAAGTATCTAAACATACAGGTTAACTTGGTCGTAATGCCCCATATAAAACCCTCGAGCTTTCTTTTTGTCATGAAACCCTAAGGCGGTAAGATTTTTTTTTTTTTAATTTATGGCACAGCACACAGGTCATGCAAGTTCAAGCAAGGAGTTTACACGCAATTGAAAAATTGTCTTAAAATGTTATCTAAACAGGAATTTCTTTGCAAGCTCGCTACATGTTACTTAAATACTCAACTAATGTTCTTAATAATCGATTTTAATAGTTATAGTATGAAAACGTCGAAATTATTTAATTCTTTTTACACTCCGTCATGGCTGTATACCTACGTAAGTATTTGCCCTTAAAGTTTCTGAACGAAACACTGTATAATATGTGGTGTGGGCAAAAATTCGCCAACCGCTTAAAAAAAAGTTCACGTATTTCGTAATAACAGCTGTGCTGACTTGTGTATTAAAGCTATAATTCATAATTATTACTCGCAAATGTGATGAAAAACATTGTATGTATCACGGGCGGTACGGGAATTACGAACATCGACTCAGAAAGCCCTCAGTCTTCGACTTCGGGTCTACTAGAGCCTCGATCGTAATTCCTTACTTACCGCCCTTAATACACAATGTACTATTGTTACACAGGCTACCGCCTTTCTAAACATTAAAACATATTTTTAGTATGATAATACTTTGCGTTGAAGTAACTAACTTATATAGAATCATTATAAACTACTGTATATGCGGAGGTCTTAGAATGAACCCACATAATATTTACAATGTTCAGGTTACAAGGTGTACACTTTATTATAGTTTTATATAATAACAGACAAATAGTGGGTAGTTGGAGGAAACATTTTGAGTAAACGGCCGGTCAAGCGGCGTCAGCTGGTAAGCGAGCTATCGTCATGATGCGTCACGGAGGAAATAGTGATGTGGGAGTCTGTATCGATTGTAAGTGCGAGCGTACGGCAATGTACTAAGTCTACTTTTGCCAATTTCGGATATTAGATTGTTACGGTGTGTCGGATTTTTATGCAAATAGAATTTACGCGAGATTTTTAAAATGAAATCTTTTAAAAAGGGGTATTTGATACGGTAGTGTAATCTTTTAAGGTTCGTACGAAAAGGTGTGTGTTTCAAAGCTTTGTTTTGGATAGTTTGGAGTTTATTATATTTAGTTACAGTTATACTTGACCAGACAGATGCTGCATAAGTTAGGAAAGGTCTAACTAAAGTGGAATAAATTAGTAGTTTGGTTGAAGGACTGAGAACAGATTTGCGATTTAAAATAGGTTTTAAAGAATTAAGGGATTTTACACTTTTGCCTATAATTAATTAAGTGTTTTTGTTCCAATTAAGTGTCTTATCTAAAATTATGCCTAAATACTTAACCGACACCTGCCACGTAATCTGAAAATCATCAATTTTGACAGGCCTAGTAGGTAGTGTACGTTTTCTGGTAAACAGAATGCCTTCGGTTTTTGTTGAATTTAGCTTTAGTTTCCAGGTTTTAAAATATTGGCTGAGTAGATCCAATGAGTATTGTAGACGACCAGTTGCTACTTCGACGTCTTTATGTGTCGTGAATGTTGCCGTGTCATCAGCGTAGATGGCAAGTTGTGTGTGAGTCTGTTTAGGTATATCATTCAGGTAAAGTATGAAGCCGTATGGACCCACGAGCGAGCCTTGAGGCACACCAGCTGAGATAGTTTTAGGAGCAGAGTGGTCTTTACCTAAGTAAACAGAAAACGATCGATCTCGCAGATAATTTTGTATGAGTTTTACTAGACAGAGAGGAACTTCATATTTAATTAATTTATGTAACAGTCCATCGTGCCAGACAGAATCAAAAGCTTTTTCAATATCTAGTAAAACCATGCCCGTGAAAAGGCCACGATTTAAGCCATGGGTTATGTGTTCACCCACTCTGGCTAGCTGTTGCGTGGTCGAGTATGAGCTTCGAAATCCAAATTGTTCAGGGATGCGCAGTTATTTTAGTTAGGCGGGTTAGGATAATAGCTTCTAAGAGTTTCCCTATGCTTGGTAATAAGCTAATTGGCCGATAGCTAGATGGGATGGACTGATCTTTTCCAGGTTTCTTGATAGCTATGATTTTAGCATGTTTTAATGCATTCGGGAAGTATGCAATGCGTAAACAACCATTAAACACTTTCGTTAGATACACAATAGCTTTCTGAGGGAGCTTTTTCAGTAAGCCATTTCTCAAGCCGTCAAAACCAGGCGCTTTATTTGATTTTAGTTTTCCCAACAACTTTCGAATTTCCTTTGGCCTAGCAAGTGATGGGTAACTGTCCAGCAAGCTAATAGAAACTTTGCCTGCTTCTTCTGTACTAGGATCACTGACCCAATGTCTGGTTAGGTTCATGTTTTCGAGAAAGGTATTATTAGCTAGTGTCTCACATTGCTCAAGTGGTGTGGATGTGGTGGTATTATTTGACATTTTTAGACGGGGTATTGAGATAGGCTGATGGTTTAATGACTTGACCAGTCTCCACAAGTCTGAAGTAGGGTTGGTTATTTAGCTAGTTTGCTGTTCCAGACATTGTCGTTAATGGTTTGGATCTTAGACTTAATAATTTTCTGCAGGTTATTAACTTGGGAGAATAGTTCACGTCGTTTATGTGGATTTAATTCATTTAAAGCTAATTTTCGAAGACGATTTTTAGTTTTGCTAAGTGACCTGATCCGACGTGGGAGCTTATGACCACCATCACTGGACAATTTAGGAATGGCTTTGTCTCTTGCATTCATAATTGACTGCGTTAAGTATTCAATGGCAAGGTCAATTTCTGAAGGTGTGTTGAAAATGCCTTGGCTTAAAGTTATGGACTGATTCAGGTGAGATCTATAGCTTTTCCAGTCCGCTTTGGTGTAGTTATATATGATGCGCGTTTGTCTATTGACTTTACCACTCGCGGTGAAGTAGACAGGCAGATGGTTAGAAGAAAGGCCGGTGATCACCTGAGTCTCTGAGAGATGGTGGACAGAGTTAGCTAGAATAATATCGGGCGTAGACGGCATGTGCGTACTATGATAGTGGACTAGAGTGGGACAAGAAGGTGCAAGAATTTCATATTCATTGTCTATCATGTGGTCAAAAAGTACCTCGCCATGGTTGTTGGAGCGAGAGCAGTGCCAGTAGGGGTGTTTGGTGTTAAGGTCACCCATTATTAGTGTTTTTGAGTGAACATTGATAACTGTGTCTAAGTCTTTAGGCAATAAGACTAGGTTAGGCGATTGATAAGCTGAGATAAAGGCAATTTTCTGGTTTGATAGGGCAATTTGTATTCCAACACATTCTAGGTTTTGAGTTATAGGTATATTTAGAGGGGTATGATCTATGTCCGACTTGACTAAAATGGCAACTCCCTGACCGACTCCGTCAGGTTTCTTATCGCACCGATAACAGGTGAAGCCAGGGGTGTGTAATTTGATGTGGGAGGATATTCTAGTCTCTGATAAAGCTACGATATCAATAGAGAGCTCGCTTACCAGGTCCAAGAGTTCCGATATTTTTGAGCGAATGCCGTCGGCATTCCAGTAGAGAATACGTACATTTTGTGTTCTACACATATTGACCAAGATGTGTTAGAATAAGAATAACTTTATCCATCATACTAGTACATCCTAGAAATTGGCTTTTGATGGTTTTTATTGTCATTAATATGGCTAGCATGTCAGCTGTCGCCGGGTCTTGAGCCTTTTCTAGAACGGGGACTTTTTGTGTGTTGGCAGCAGCAACGAGGTTCCAGGGTCGCTCATCAACAGCGTTGGTTTTCAGGGGTAGCTTTACAGTCCTGGCTGCTTTCAGTTGTTCTTGACGTTCTCGGAGGATCTTCAAATAATTTTCGCGCTCTTTACATTGACGATAGTTTGTAGGGTGATTCCCACCACAATTACAGCATTGGGCTGGCTGGTCCCGGTTCTTTTTGGGGCATTCTTCAGTCTGGTGGGCATCAGTACATTTTGCACAGTGGGGTGCTAAGTTGCAGTTGGTAGATGAGTGCCCGAACCCCTGGCATCTGTAACACTGCGTTCCATATCGATTGTTACTTCTGTATTTGCGTATTTGTACTGCTGTGTAACAAAGGAGCCTGATCTGTCGGAATTTGACAAAATCAGCACCAGCTGGCAATTGTACCAGAAAGGGATGTGTTATTCTTTCTTATATACATTTTCTCTTTCTCCGCAGGACGACTGTCGCGGTGCGCTGGGCTCGTTCCTGCAAGCGTTCATCACGCTGGGTTACCTCCTAGTCTACGGCATCGGTCCCTTTGTGTCCTACATGGTTATAGCGTACGTTGGTATCATCTTGACCGGAGCCTTCGTTGTGGGATTCTTCTTCATGCCCGAGTCGCCCTTCTATTATTTGCAAAAAGGTACTTTATAGGAATACTTTATAGAGACGATACAGAGGCGTTCTTAAAGCCCAAACCTACATTAAAACAAAAACAGTCAGACCCGAGACAACTATCAGTCATACAAATATAATTTACGTAATTATCGAAACAATTAAAAAGCCATTGTGTCTCGTTTTGATCCACGTTTCGGCCACTCAAGGGGTAAATCCCCATGTTCTTTGCTACAGGTGACCGTGAATCCGCCACGAGCTGCCTGGCTAAGATCCGCGGTCGCTCGCACGAGGGCGTGCAAGCCGAACTCGACAAGATGGCCGCCGACGTCAAAGCCTCCATGGAGAAGACTGCTACCGTAAGTTACTTTATCTACACTCACAACGTAATGTTCTTATATTCGTGGATAGGTAAAATTTAAAAAAAAAACCATTACTGTGCAACATTTTCCTTCGATTTTCAAACGACTGCATCATAAAAAAACTTTATCTACTCTCATATCGTAATATTCGAATTATAAAATTCAAATCGAGTTTATATTGGCATACTTTATAAACATAATACCGAAATTTAAAAATAGAATCTTATTATAACACTATTTCTCTAACAAAATAATGCTATAAAACAATTTTTTTTCTATTACGATACAGGACAAATCCAAGAAGTTAATCACTAAGGAGTTTCCATCAATATTTTTTTTGTAATGCCATTTTATAGTACCTATTATAAAAAGATTTGATTCCAATTTTAAATTGTCTATGACAATGCCCGCTTTAGACTTAGCACGCACTGCGATTTTTATTCGCGCGAATTTTATTTCCTTCTACCTGTTCATAGAGCTCAAAATAATCGGGCGAAAAAAATTCGCGCCGTGGTGCGGTGGATTCTGTGGCAAAACACGGATTTCTTGCGGCATTATTTCCGCACGATTTCTTTACCGCAATGCGAACAACTTCATACAATTCCATGGGCAAAAAAAAACGCGGGAATAAAGATCGCAGTGCGTGCTAAGCCTTTGCGCATGCGCGGTTAATGCGATGATGTGCTGGGTTTTGGCGCCATTCATACGTTTTGCAAGTTTTGCTGTACTGAATTTTATGAGTTATTTAAATTATTGTTTAAAATGTCTGATATGAATGTATGTGTGAATGTGAAGAAAATTTGACTCCGCCCGATATTTTAGATGCGGCGAAGGAAATTGCTCTTAATTTATTACCAGCAAAGTTGAGAAAAGTATGTGACAAATGCTATCACGATTTTATGGCATGGAAAATACAAAAAGAGGTATTTAGTAGGTTCAATCCCAATTTATGAGTGTAGATAAAGTAGTGTATGAAACTGCACATAACTAGGTATTAAAACATTCGTGTGAAAACTATTAAAAACCTCGCCTACGGCTCGGTTTTTAAACACACACTCATGTTTTAATACCCCTCATTATGCAACAGTTTCATAAACTACTATTTTATATTTTAAAGCACACCATACTACATATTTTTTCCGATTCCACTTTTTTTATTTCAACTGCAGGAGTGAAGATAAAGAAGTGTATTCAACGGCATATAATTAGGTATTAAAACACTCGCGTTTTATTATTATCAACGCTCGTGTTTTAATAACCCCTATTATATGACCATTGTATAAACTACTATTAGTGGTCTGCTTGGTTAATCAATCATGGCGTTTAATTTACTCTCACATCCGATTTCTGAATTTAGAATTTCAAATAAAGCATTTCTTAAACTCTACTTTCGTCTGAAAAACTATCGAAATGTTACATTAAAGTTAGGTTTGCCTCGTTCTTAACTTCAATCCAAATTATAAAATAATAAACCAGCCCTCAGACTTAGTGCCGTATCAGCTCACACTGATAAACTGTATTCTCTTAAGACATTGAGTTATTTGGTACATTAGCTGTATTTGAAGACTGCGATGACTCTGATCGGATGAATGACTTCTATCTCAAAGTAAGACCCGCCAAACTAGACAGTTTGTCCTTTGCAAACATAATCTTCAGAAATTTCGAGTGTATTCGCCGAGTTTCATGGAAAAAAAAAACTGTTTCATCAACATGGACATCCCACATGTCGTTGGTCTTAGCAATCAATGTTCATTTTAAAATACCTTTATCTGATCAATGTTAAACTTAACACCTTTTCAACGACCGAGGTTCAAGCATCATATTGATATAATCTTCATTCGTCTGATTGTCATTTCACAGCTATTATACTATCTCATTCTCCATTACAGATTGCCGACGTATTCCGTGGCAGTAACTTCAAAGCGTTTTATATCTCCTGCGCGCTGGTCTTCTTCCAGCAGTTCAGTGGTATCGCCGCCGTGTTGTTCTACATGACCAACATCTTCGAAGCTGCCAACTCTAGTCTGGACTCTGCTATTTCCACCATCATTATTGGTGTTGTTCAGGTAAGGGATTTCTTTTTCTTCTTTCCATAGTTTAGCGGTATCAATATATTCAGTGGAATCAACGCCGTACTTCTTCTATATGACCAACATTTTCGAAGCTGACAATTCTAGCCTGGATTCTGCTACTGCAATCATCATTATTGGTGTTGTTTAGGTAAAAGACTATTTCTTCTTGTTCTTTATTTAATCAAGTGGTATAAACATCCTCGAGGCTGCCAACTCTAGACTAGACTCTGCTATTGCCACCATCGTTATTGGTTTGTCCAGGTAGCTCTCTTCTTTCCTTTTAGCTTGTTCATATTCAGTGGTACTATTAACATGTCAATGATCTATGTCATGTTGTTTACTTGAGGGGAAAACGCCTCAGGCATGGTGCGGGGTGTGGTGGTACTCTTCTTCAAGAAGGGTGGCAACGCCCTACTGAAGAACTATAGGCCCATCTCACTTCTTAGCCATATCTTCTTATTTCTAAGCTGTTTTCAAGAGTCATCACGAATCGCCTCGCACGCAGGTTTGACGATTTCCAGCCTCCCGAACAAGCCGGATTCCGTAAAGGCTTCAGCACCGAAGACCACATACATACGCTGCGGCAGGTTAAACAGAAGACCGAAGAGTACAAACTGCCTCTCTGTTTAGCGTTTGTGGACTACGAGAAAGCCTTCGATTCGATCGAGACTTGGGCTGTACTACAGTCTCTCCAGCGGTGCCAAATTGACTACCGGTACATCGAAGTGTTGAGGTCTCACCTTCGGTTTGCCGACGATATAGTGATCATGGCTGAGACCATGGAGGACCTCGGTACAATGCTCGATGACCTCAGTAGGGCTTCCGAAAGAGTGTGTCTTAGGATGAACATGGACAAAACCAAGGTGATATTGAATGCCCATGTTACACCCACTCCTATCAAGGTCGGAGACTCTACACTCGAAGTCGTGGGCGACTATGTCTAACTGGGACAAACGATCCAGTTGGGTAGGGCCAACTTCAAGAAAGAGGTCAACCGTCGAATCCGACTTGGCTGGGCAGCATTCGGGAAGTTCCGCGGTATCTTTTCGTCCAACTTATTACAGTGTCTCAAGACGAAAGTCTATGGCCATTGTGTGTTGCCAGTGATTACATATGGCTCTGAGACGTGGTCACTCACAATGGGCCTCATCAGAAAGCTTACAGTCACCCAAAGGGCAATGGAGGGGGCTATGATCGGAGTTTTCTTGCGTGATCCAATAATAAATGTAGAGATCCGCAAGAGAACCAGGGTTACTATTAGATCAAGCGTTAGGGGTCTAGGGGCTATGTGGTCGATGCTTTTAGTTGACAAATGTTACTATAATTTAAACAATAAATTTTCCAAAATCAAGACCTCACAGTGACATCAAGTAATAAAACAATTATGCATGTATCTTCTAATAATTTATATTATTATGTTAATTTATAATAATAATACTAGGAAAACGAGATGGAAGATGGCGCTAGCTGTCATGTAAACATTGAGCTCCCGTTATAAAAATTTCTAAAATTATTATTTAAACACTATCTACTCTAATACATCATAAAAGTTAAGAAGATAGTACAATACGCGTGTGAAAGTGTTATCCTAACAAATTATTCGCTGTGAAACTTATGGACGAAACTTATAAATTTGGACAAAACTTTGTGAAAAAAATCAATTTTGAGTGTAGTATTTATGACTCTAATGAACTACATATTGCTAAATACTTAACTAAAAAACGTGTGACAAATAAAATATAAACAATTACATCGAAAAAAGTGAAAAAAAAAAAAAAAGTGAAAAAAGTTAGTCATAGTGAAAAAATATTCAAATCGTTCAAATCACAACCGATATCATTAACGATTTTTTACTTGGAAGAGCCTACTGTTCGACTATTTCGACAACACACTTAACAGACGCGGTGGCAGGTACGGCAAACTGCCTACATGATACATTTGTAGCCTATGACTCGAGTTCGATCCCCGCAAACGAATTCACTTTTTGGGATATCTACAAATTAATCGGAATTTATCTGATAGTCAAGAATAACAACGGGCAACGAATACTTACAAACGACGGTAGTAGTACCATCATTAATACAATTTATAACTGCAATCTAAAATGAATTTCTTGGAGAATATAACTTTCCGGCGGAACCGCACACGGTCGGAACCAAATGATGACGAAAGCGATATTATATCACAAACTTTGAACTGTACGACGAGTAGTCTACCCGATATATCTGAAGATGAGGACGCTCCGCAGTTAAAAATATTGAAAGATGAGGTAGCGAGACTAACATCTCAACTTACTAGTGCTCACAAAGAAATCGAGCTTCTGTCATTAGAAAACAGTCAGCTAAAAGAATTGAATGATGAATTTTCAAAAAAAAATGAAATGTATAAAAAACTTATTAACAGTCCAGGAAAACGTGTACCGAAGACAACATTAATGACACCTAAAAACACACCTAAAAATAACACGAAGACAAAACAAACCCAGACCACTCCAACTATTGAAGAAAATGACATTTTACGTACAAAAACTGTCAACTGCAACGATTGCGTCTCGAAAGAAACAAATAATATAAAAACAACCAGAACTGATGTTGTTATATCTCCTTCCGTGAAACATAAAATATGCCTAGTAAGCAGCGAAACTTCAAACAGACTTTATACAATTGCACAAAAAACTAATTTGTGTAACTTTGAAATCTGTCACTATCGCAAACCAACATGTGGGTTGTTGCAACTTATTGACAAAATCGAAAGAAAAGTACATAACTTTACACACTCGGACTTTTGCGTTATTTATATCGGCGAGGAAGACTTTCGAAAAACGCATAACTACTTAGAACTAGTCATATCTGTCAGGGAAAAATTGTTACCACTGAATCATACAAACTTCATAATTTGTTTACCGACTTTTAAATGTATGACAGATGCCAACATAATGTTTAACAGCCGTATAGAAACCTTCAATAACCTTCTTTATTTAGATATAAATACGTGGAATTATGCTCATTTACTAGACTCAAATTTTAATCTACCTTACAATTACGAATCCTACAGTAACAAATATGGAACTTTAAATTACTCTGGTTTAAAGATTGTTGTATCAGATTTGCAAGACCTTATATTTGACCTTGGCGACCTGACTACTGCACACTTGGAAGTGGACTGCCCATCTCAAAATCGAAATACTCAGCCTATAGATTCACAACATGCAAATACTCAGTTTTTTCTTTAAATACCTTACCATTTTACATCAGAACATAGCTGGACTAATTAATAAAATTGATAATCTGACTGTAAAGCTAGTGGAATT
Organism: Orthosia cruda; assembly: GCA_964057195.1. Classification (NCBI taxonomy): domain Eukaryota; kingdom Metazoa; phylum Arthropoda; class Insecta; order Lepidoptera; family Noctuidae; genus Orthosia; species Orthosia cruda. Next base: position 4,257,134 of record OZ059827.1, read on the forward strand.
ATCTGACAGAGGAACTATTATAGATATTATTTGTATCACGGAGCACTTCGTACAAAAGGGTTTTGAAGATTTATTACACATTCCTAATTTTTGTCCAGCAGCTTTTTATTCTAGAGAAGTGAAGAGAGGAGGAGCGTGTATTTTTGTTAGAGTAGGATTACAGTTTAAGGAAATACCGGAAATATCAAAACAATCGGTTTCAGGGATTTTCGAATGCTGTGCCGTAGAGATAGTAACTCATAAAATTGTTATAATTTGTGTATACAGAATCCCTAAACCTAATTATGAAATATTTTATGAAAAATTAGATTATGTTTTAAGTAAAGTTTCTATCTCTTCGAATAAAAAAATAGTCTTGTGCGGAGACTTTAATATTGATGTTTTGAAAAGAAACAAGGCAACATTAGAATTAGAGTTTTTTCTTATGAAGTATAACCTAAAACTATCACTTTATACACCCACAAGATTAAGTAGTAATACCTGTATTGATAATTTTGCACACAACTGCAGGAAAGGTTGCGAAACTGAAGTTATAGATTTAATCCTTTCAGATCATGTATCACAAATAATTAAAATACCTATTAAAAAAACCTGTAAATTACAGTATTGGAAAACTAAAAAGCAGGACCTAAATATGAATCATTTATTTACTTTTAAAAAACATCTTAGCAGTCTATCATTTACACAGGTTTTTGATGCACAAGAGGCAAACACAGCTTTTGATGATTTCATGGATGATTTTACTCTTTTTTATAAGCTGTGCTTCCCGGAAAAAATTGTAACAATTAAAACGAACAAGGAAACAAAATGGATTTCTCGAGGAATAAAAATATGTAGCAAGAAACAAAAGCAGTTACTTTGGGCTTATAGGTTAAATTCTAACTCACAAAATAAAAAAAATCTTAAAAACTACACAAAACTTTATAGGAAAATTATTAAGCTAACACAAAAAGCTCAAAATAATCATTTTATAAACATCGCTGAAAACAAATCAAAGGCTACATGGCAAATAATAAATAAAACCAAGTTATGTTTGCCACAGGAGTCAATCATGACCATAAATAGAGATAATCTAACGTTTACACACCCTATAGACATTGCGAATGAATTTAACAATTATTTTATTGACGAAATTGAAAATAAAACTAAAGCTGACATAACGTTAAATAATATTAATTTAAAAAATCAGACATTAAATTCCCTATTCATGCAACCTGTTACTGCCGATGACATTATAAAAATAATTTCTAACCTAAAAAACACGAATACTGTAGGATACGATGGCATTTCTACAAAAGTCATAAAATTTGCAAGAGACGTAATAGCACCTCCATTGGCGCATATTATTAACTTGTGTATTGCTAATGGCGAGTTCCCAAACAAGCTCAAAACGGTTGTCATAAAACCTTTACACAAAAAAGATGACAAATCGGACTTAAAAAACTATAGACCAATAGCGAAAATCCCAATATTCTCGAAAATTTTTGAAAAAGTTGTATATAACTCTCTTTACTCGTATTTCGAAAAGTATAAATTATTTTGTAAGGAACAAAAGGGATTCCGCAAAAATATTACAGTTAATATGGCATTCTTTGACCTCTTAACAAACATCATGTCATCTGTAGATACGAGAATTCCAGTTTGTGCTATCTATACTGATATGTCCAAGGCTTTTGATCATGTGGATCATAAAATTCTGTTGGAAAAACTGCATAGCTACGGAATAAGAGGAAATATTCTTCAGTTAATAGAGTCATATTTAAGCAACAGAATTCAATACACAGAAGTCTCTAGAATCTGTCCGAAGACTAAAATGGAAACCATTTATGTATCAAAGCCAAGACACGTAAAATATGGTGTTCCGCAGGGTAGCGTACTGGGGCCACCATTTTTTCTAATTTACATCAATGACCTCCCAATTGCAACATCAAATAAAATGATTCTCTTTGCGGATGACAGTACAGCTGTGATTAAGTGTGAGAATCATATTAATTACGAGCAGGACATAAATACTTGTTTACATGACATAATAAATTGGCTAAATAATAACAATTTAATTATAAACCTCAATAAAACAAAAATAATGCAATTTCATCAACGCAGTGAAAACCCAAATATTAGTATTGCTTACCAAGGTTGTAATATTGAGGAAGCAAGCCAGGCACGGTTTTTGGGTATAGTTATTGACAGTAAACTCACTTGGAAACCTCATATTGAAGTTGTGTGCAAAAAACTCAGCAAAACCGCGTATGCTCTCCGGCAACTTTCAAAAAAAGTCAACATGCAGGCTCTTTTATCAGCATACCATGGACTAGTTGCCTCTGTCTTGCGGTATGGTATCATATTTTGGGGGCAGTCTACCGATAGGGAACTGGTATTTAGAATGCAAAAGCGATGTATAAGGTCAATGTGTGCGCTTAAAACAACAGATAGCTGTCTTCCCTATTTTAAGTCTCTAAACATTTTAACTTTCCCGTGTTTATACATTTTAGAAACAGCATTGTTTGTAAAAATTCATCCAGAATTATTTGTAAAACTGTCAGCAGGCAGAAAAAATCCGACACGGGCTCAATATGTTAATAAACTATCCCAAGTAAAATGCAAAACGGCACTTATGCAGAAGAGTTTCTTTGGTCTTGCCCCACGAATCTATAATAAAGTACCTGATGCAATAAAAAATATGACTGTAATAAAATTTAAAAGGGCACTAAGCCAAATATTAATAGAGAAATGTTATTACACAATTGATGACTTTCTTAATGATAAATTATTACAATGACATAAAAACGTATTATTGTGATGGACATGTATGATACTATTTCGACATTTATATTTTTTCCAAATTGACTTATTTATTATTCTCTTTGACATTATTATAAAAATTCTACTACTTTCACTTGACTAATTTTAAAAAAGATATTTTTTTTTGTATTTTGATAAATTGACATTTAAATTTATATTATCATTACAATTTTATATTACTATTTTTTGTGAATGAAATAATTTTTTGCATGCCCACAAGACGGTAGAATATGGAGGAGCTAATTACCTTTAAAAAACATCTATGTACCAATCACCCATATTTGCAAAGAAATAAATGATTTATGATTTATGATTTATGATTTATGATTTATTTAACATAGCCCGAAGAATTGCCAAACTTAAGTGGCAGTGGGCAGGGCACATTGCTCGCAGAACGGATGGCCGATTGGGCATAAAGGTTCTGGAGTGGCGACCATGAACCGGGAGATTTTGCGTTGGAAGGCCTCCCACCAGTTTGATCGATGACCTGGTGAAGATTGCGGGGATCCGCTTAATGCGAGACGCACAGGACCAATTAATGTGGCGACGCTCGGGGGAGGCCTATGTCCAGCAGTGGATGTCTTTCGGCTGATGTGATTATGATGATGATTAATATGTCGAGTGGTATCTGTCACCGCCGTATTCTAAACGATAATCATCTTAGACATAAGTTCTACTGCAGCCTTGTCTCTGATCTGCTCTGCTAAGACTAAGTCTTCTCGTCTAAATTTCCTCTTTCAAAAGTTCTTAGGCCTCCACGTGTTCAATGGTATCAAAAATATCAAAGAGGTCAAGCGTTAAGCTCAAGACGAATATCGATTGAGGACTACTGCGGAAGCCCTTTGCCCCATCTAGGGAACATAGGAAACATTAGGTCATAAGCTAGTTAGTAAGATGGTAGAGGAACCTACTGCTATTAATCAAAATATCGAGAATCCGGGTATAAAGGCTTCAAATCCCGGCATTGTGGGCTCTTGATTCCTCGCCATTTTTCAGCCCCACGCAGTTATGGAATACAAGTACGAAATCTGCGGAATTTGCGTGATTGCAAAGAAACTAACTAAATCTCTCTTGTTTCGTTCCAGGTGATAGCGTCATTCATCACTCCGCTGATGGTAGACCGTCTGGGTCGCAGAATTCTGCTCCTCATCTCCTCATGTGGAACTGCTATTGGACTTGTAAGTATCCTTCTATCGATATTAAATTCAGAAACCAACACTACCTTAAGAACAACATAAAAGATTAATATGTCTGACCGACCAAAATAGATGCTCCATTTTTCATAATAGTTGGGTTTGTATCATATCGGGCAAGTATCATAGAATAGCTGATCAAATCTCATGTCGAAATTGAATAGAGTTCTATGTTTTGTGGTTCTTGAAAATAACCGGCCAAATGCGAGTCGGACTCACGCACGAAGGGTTCCGTACCATTATCGCAAAAAACGGCAAATAAAATACTATTTTTGTATGGGAGCCCCAATAGTATTTGTTGTTATAGCGGCAACAGAAATACATCATCTGTGTAAATTTCAACTGTCTAGCTACCACGGTACATGAGATACAGCCTGGTAACAGACAGACAGACGGACCGCGGAGTCTTAGTAATAGGGTCCCGTTTTTACGCTTTGGGTACGGAACCCTAAAAAAGGAGGAGGTTCTCAATTCGTCAGAATATTTTTTGTGTACCTACTGCTTGAAATCCAGACTCCCTTCTATGAGATCCGTCCGCCGGAATCAACCACGTGAGCCCAGTGCGGACTGGTGAAAGCCACAATGTCTTTGAATCGACTCTATGATATTGCTTCTGTGACAAACTATACATCATCATTTCAGCCGAAAGACGTCTACTGCTGAAGATAGACCTTCCCCAAGTGCCACCACATTGGCCTATCCCGTGCGTCTCGCCTCCAGCGGATCATCATCATCATCATTTCAGCCGAAAGACGTCCACTGCTGAACATAGGCCTCACCCAGGCGTCGCCACATTGATCGATCCCGTGCGTTTCGCATCCAGCAACTTCCCGCAACCTTAACCAGGTCATCAGTCCACCTAGTGGGAGGCCTTCCAACGTATCGTCTGCCGGTTCGCGGTCGCCATTCCAGAACTTTTCTGCCCCATCGGCCATCCGTTCTGCGAGCAATGTGCCCTGCCCACTGCCACTTAAGTTTGGCAATTCTTCGGGCTATGTCGGTAACTTTGGTTCTCCTGCGGATATCATCATTTCTGACGTGATCACGCAAGGAAATTCCGAGCATAGCCCTCTCCATTGCCCTTTGAGCTTTCTGATAAGGCCCATTGTGAGCGACCACGTCTCGGTCCCATAGTGTGTGTTGCCAGTGTTCACACTGGCAACACACACTGGTCATAGACTTTTGTCTTGAGACACTGCGGTAAATTGGACGAGAAGATACCACGCAAGTTCCCGAACGCCACCCAGCCGAGTCGGATTCGACGGTTGACCTTTCTCTCGAAATTGGACCTACCCAACTGGACCGTTTGTCCCAGATAGACATAATCGTCCAGTCGTCCCAGATAGACATAATCGTCTCCAGCGGATAAATACTATAATTTAATTTTTGTTCCCAGGTCCTGCTAGGCATGTTTTTCATCTTAGCTGAAAACGAGAACCCAATAGTAGAAAAGATCGGGTTCCTGCCCATCCTGTCGCTGGTCCTGTTCATCGTGACATACTGCTGGGGTCTGGGACCCTTGCCCTGGGCCGTCATGTCGGAGCTGTTCCCTATTGAGGTCAAAGCTATTGCCTCTTCTATTGCTACGGCTTTCTGCTGGGGGCTGGCGTTCTTGATTACCAGGTTAGTTAATGTTTTTTGAATTGGTACAGTGGGTACTCGCCAATCTTCTTAGAAGCCCTGTAGTAGGCTACAACGGCTGCTAGCAGTGGACCTGCATGCCTTACGCATCAGAAAGCCAACTTCAGGGCGGTCAAGAATGCCCGGCAACCGTAGGCGCGGGTTTGCGGACGGCGAGTTATGGGTAGCCCTCCGTCCGATAAGGACCAGGAGGTCTACTCCCTATCTCCGTCAACAAGTGTTAGGTAATTTTTTCGGACGTGTAAAAATAGTGGGTAAAACCACATCAGGAGTAGGTACAACTGTCTAATAGTGTTGTCATTCATTCTTAGCAATCACCCGTCCGTAGATGATACGGAGTAAGAAACACCCGTAACGAAGGCCGAAACTACGGACTTCGTGCTTAGGGAGTAGACCCCCAGGCCCAAGTCAACGGCGTTAGGTGTTTCACGCGCGCCTCTAAGAGATGTCAGCAAAAACTGACGGGGGCCGCTGGGGCCGATGCCTGTCTGGGTCGCGGATTAATTTGAAAGAGAGTTACCGCGGCCTGGCCTCTCATTCTGGTGCCTTGCGGTCCCAACCATTTAATTATTCTTTGTGTCCATCGGTCGTCTGTATACCTGGCCACGTGCCCTGCCCATTTCCACTTTCTTTGAAGGCATAAAATAAGAGCATCGGTTATTTTTGTTTTCATGCGGATGTCTGCATTTCTCACCTTGTCTTTTATTTTTAAGCCTAGACAACTTCTCTCCATTCTTCTCTGAGTAGTCTGGATTTTGTTTTTAGTTTTTAGATCAAATGTTCAGGTTTGGGATCCGTAGGTGAGGCATGGTAGAATTGCAGAGTCCATAACTATCTTCTTGGTAGGCAGTGGAAGCTGCGATTTAAATATTTCTTTATGAGCCCAATACTTCTTCCAGGTGATCGCCACTCTTCTATCTATTTCTTCAGTGCTAGATGGGCAGACGAAATAGCGGGAGTGGCGGGCCGTGGATGGCTAGAGACTGCAAAACGCAGAGAAAAGTGGAATTTCTTGGAGGAGGCTTTTACCCGAAAGGGATCCATACAAACATAAAAAAAATTGATAGCAATACTATTTTTATCATAATTACTTAATCACTTTTTATAAATGTAATTTTTAACAATTTTAAATTTTTATTTGATACAATTTTCAATTATTATTTAATACAATTTTCAATTATTATTTAATACAATTTTCAATTATTATTTAATTTAATTTTCAATTGTTAATTAGTACAATTTTCAATTATTATTATTAAAAAAACACAAAAAAAAATGTAATAATGATGATTATGTATAATATTTTTTTTTAAATTATTGCTAATTTAAAAGTACGACTTATGATAAACTCATTGTAATTGTTTGTATGGAATGAAATTAAGCTTTTTATTATTTATTATTACCGCGGCCTTGCCACAAGGAACTGAAGGAACATGGGTGGATTTTAGTCAGTAAAAGTCTGTCACGCCCAATCAGCATTGCCATCCAACGTGGCAATGCTGCCAGCGTTCTGGGCACTTTTTACGTTGACAGCGATAAGGACGATTTTTTTGAAGCCCAATGACCCCTGCCCTTTTATACGCGTTCGTAGTTTATTTTTATTAAAGTGTATATATACCTAGGTAGTTATTGTTAATTAAGTATTTATACTATGTCAATTTATTTATGTATTGGTAATAAAATTTACTGCTTGTGTTGTTTAAAAACATATTCATTAGCGGCGAAGTTATAAGGCTACAAAAGAAGTCCGACATAGACTCTGATGTCAAGTCTAGTACCTATCTTGAAGTTACATACAACAGCAGAAAAACCTCACTATAAAATGCTATAAAATGTATAGAAGTGACATCTATGGGCAGAAGGATATACTACGATGTTTACGTGCGCCGCGTGCGCGCCATCTCTGTGACATCAATGAAACTGATAAGATATTATAACTAGAAATAAAAAAACTGACGGCGCTCATGCTACTGACCGCTAATATCCATCGCATCCTACATATTTTTATTAAACTTCCAAACGTGTTCCACAAACATGACACTTATTACAAACTTCAAAAAACTCACAATAGAATTTTAAAATTTAATAAAATCGTTAGGCTGATCGCAGAATCGAATCTGGACCCTATAATTCACTAGTCAAGCTATTATACCGCTGCGCCATTCTGAAACTTATAGTAGTTGTTAAATTCATCGATATCTTTGAATCATTCATCACATCATTCATGTCGGCCGTGACGTTTACATTATAAAAAATTGTGTTCGAAAACAATAAAGGTTTCGCGTTTTTTTTGGTTATTTTGATGCAACACTGTGTCAACTCGCTGACATCGATATTGACAGTTTTTGGTTGGGTTGAAGTTGGCAACACTGGTAAAAATGTCATTGATATCGCGAGACATAAAAGTTGGTCTTGATTTGATTTTGATGAAATTGGTTTGTAGCAAGCCAATGATATCCGAAATTAAGTTCGCGATCCGCGAGTGGTACTGTAAATCGCCCATGCATTTTTTTGTGTATATATTTCGCGCGCAGCGAAGTATTTTTGTCGGGAACGTGTGTAGCAGTCTGCCGGGAATCTCGGTCCAGACCACGTCGGTTATTCCAAACTATTATATATATGTTCCCGCTGTAACCCCCAACGGACACGGGATTGAACGAGACCATCACGGGGACAAATGCAAGTTATAGCTGTAAGTTGTGTATGCTTGTATACTTGTAGGACTATCCCTTTCCACCTATAGGGGTATCGGCATCCCAAAAAACAAACCCCTAGTTACCGCTGCCGCGTATCGCGGTTTCGCGGGTATAGACTTTGTAGGATCCAGGAGTCGCAACATTGCTCATGGCCCCCAGTGTTGCCTCTTGGCTTGTGATCCGCAGGCCTGTTTTCAACATTTTGGTAGCAGAGCGTGGTTTGCATTCCACCATCATACTATACGCTAGGACATTCGTTCACACTAAACGCTGTATTGTATGTCGGTTTGTTTTTATTGTTAAGCATCCTTTGGTTAGAAAGTGGTACATTATTGAGTCAGTCAGAGGTAGCTGTATCTTGTTAGGTTAAAATCAACCCCCGCAGTTATAATCCAACCTGTGAAATAAAATACACAACTTGCAACTTAATATTTGTCACTCCGGGATAAAAGGTTAAAGTTTTGTTATTTAATTTTCTTGTTTGTTGTAAAAAATATAGGTTTAGTGAAGACTAAATAGTCTCCCCTAAAAATCGTTATATATCTTATTGGTTTTTCGATAAATTTTGATGCCGTTTTCAGTATTAGTATTCTATTTTTGAATATTTATCAGTTTAATAATAAATATTTTTTCTTGCATATTTCCTATTAAACTTACATTCAGGTGTTTTGAGTGGGACATGCCACCAACACATTTCGTTCAACCTTTCCACCTTTAACTTTATTAACTTCTTCTTCTCCCTCCACAGATACTTCAGCGCCATCGCCAACTCGCTGGGTATGGGCGGCACGTTCTTATTGTTCGGCGCGTGTTGCGTGGCCGCCTTCTTCTTCACGTTGTTCCTGGTGCCCGAGACTAAGGGCAAGAGCTTCCAGGAGATCCAGGATATCTTGTCTGGCAAGTGAGTATCCCTCCCTGGCGCATTTATTTATTTGGAACTTCATCAACGTTATTCTATTGTCCTTGTCGCAATTTATTCAGCATTACTTCTTTTTCTATACTCCTCTATGAATTATCATCTCAGTAGTTCTAGACAGTCAGTCAGTCATTCGTCTATCAGGCAGTTTAACTGACCCGTAAAATCTAGGAGATTGCTTCAAGAAATCTTTAAACCTATATGTCTAAAAGGAGACTGGGCAGGGCTTTATCCGATAGTGGGACTACTGCCCGATAAACTTTCAGAAGTTGGACTCTTGTTATTAGTGATTTTACCTGGGTAGAAAAATTATAAGTCTATTTAATCCGTCAGTGAGATCATCAAATAATATTGGACACGTATTTTTGCTTTATCAAATAAATAAAAATTTACAAAGATAAAGCGCATCAAAGTTCAGGAGTGGGGGCTTGTGAGGTCATTTTGTCAGTAAAAGTGTAGCACGGCGTGACGTCACACTATATTTCAACGCACTATATCGTCATCATTTTGGTTTACGTGACAAAAAAAATACGTATCCAATACTTTTAGGTAATCTAACTCACGGACTAAACAGTTATTTTTGTCATCTACAGGAGCGTCCTCACTGAGAGCATTCACGTGTAATGAGCATTCGATGTCGAATATTCAAGTGGTGTGGACGTTAACCGAGCATTACAAAGCTTGCACGCAAGTGCGAACTTCGGCCGGTGTGGACATCGCAACGATTTTCGCCGAAACGGCTCTTATTCGAATGTTCACGCAAATAAAACGCTCGAAAGCGAGCACTCAGATAATTCAATGAATGAGTATATATGTAGGAATATTACTGGCCACTTGTAAGCAAGGAACAGTTCCTTAATCTTAATTGTTTGTGACCTTCTAAACCGATTGATACGATTGTATTATCGAATGAATGACATTTAACGAGATCGTATTCGAATGCTCCAAGCTCGCAAGGGAATGGTTCAACTCGAACGTTCATAGTTTTGCTCGAAGATGAATGCTGGGCTCGCTGGGAAGCATTTGTTGCTCGCTTACGATTGCTCGTTTACAAATGCTCGCGAAAGAATGCTTTCAGTGAGGACGTTCCTTTACGTATTTTACTCTGACAGCTGTTAAAGTGTGAGTTATTTTAAAGTTATTTTTAATTATATTTTATTACTAATGTTTTTTTGTCCACAGGCTATCCAAGTCCGAGAAGGCATAAAGTGATAGAGTAAACCGAATTTATTTTGTGTGTTGTTGATGTTTATATGAATAATCGCTAGATGTTATCATTACCGGGGCAAGCCGTCGGGGCCAGGGGGTCAATATGACCCCAGAACAATAGGGTCATTAGGGGACTAAATGAAGGAATTAATAATAGTGATGGATAAACAAAAATATGTACCTAAGCGAACACGAACAATTGAATACGAAAATTATTTTAATCGAAAACCAGAATTGGTTTTCATCGAAAATGATAAGCCATTTTAATCGAGAATTATAATTGATTCCTATTAAGAATGAGGACGTAAACACCACTGTAGGTATTTGTAAGAATGGTAGTGATAAAGTAATGTCGGCAAACAAATAATTAAGTAACTTAACTGGGTTAGAAACGACATCTGCATTTTTAAATCATATATTTTAGGAATAAAACTTTATTCCTTATGATATAAAGTGTATTTTGTATTAGTGAACATTGTTTGTTTCGTGCGCGTACTCCTTCATTGAATCCCTAATTATCTGATGTGGCATATTTTTAACACTATTAATTGTAATTGCTGACTGGAGATCAAAATACTTACTATTTATTCCAAAGAAACCATATTTGTATATAATAGGTACACTTCTGATCTACAGTCTGCAAATTTATAAAAATCTGACAAAATTTTGTAATTTATTGACGAGAATTTTTAAGCAGTTTGCCCCTTAAGTATATCTTTATGTTCCTTTTCTATCTTTGGGGTACAAAGTGACCCCAAAGCTAGCTAGCTTCTAAAACTGTTAGGAGATACTTTAAGCTAAAGTTACATCACTTCTAAGTACAAAGTAGTGGAAGCCAAGCTTCGGCAGACGCGACTATTTGTGATAATAGTAAAATACTTTTATTGTACATAATTATTTTTAACGTCTAATCATATTTTGTTACGAATAAATTGTTTTATACTATGTGTTATTTGGGAGTTTTTATTTCTCTTTATATTTCATTTATCTTAGGTATTGTAGATTGATTTATTAATTAATTTATCATCGCACGGGAACGCCTTGCAGCAATAGGGAACATTACTGCCAATTGCTCCCGCCAGATGGCGCTTGACGGAGTGGAGTAAAATAACAACATTACGAATACTACTGTTTATGGTTACCGAACTTTATTTACTGTTTTTAAGAATAATTAGCGTTCAAAAACCAAATAATAATATTGCTATCTGTTGGTCAATAATGCATCAATGTTTTCGTAATGCTTTTGGCATAAATAGTACATTGGACAGCTGTCCACCATCATAATGTGACCGTGTGCAAGACGGTTCCACTGCGAAGTAATTATGCGAGTCATATAAAATCACCCTGGAAGTATTGTATTGAATATTAATTGTATGAACATTAATCTCATTACATAGTAAATTAACATAATATCTGCAAGTTACACTAGACTTTCAATGTTCCCATTCAATATTCGTATCTTTCAACCAAATCCGTATTTTTTTTTAAGAAGAGAACGAGGTTAAGATGTTGGCTTAGTAAAGACTGCGTTAGTTCAATTAAAATAAATACAGGAAATGATGTACCAATCCGCCAGCGCCCAAGGCGTGTGTGTGCCAGTGGCACGGGAACGTGAGGTTGACGACATGATCAAGGGTATGGTAAAAGATCGCTTGATTGAACCTTCATCTAGTACACCGGTGGTGTTGGTGAACACCATGACATGACCTCGACGACGCGCGGGATACGCTAAAGGGAATGAAGTGGTTTTTTACCTTAGATTTTAAGAGTGGCTACTGGTAGGTCGAGAAACACTCTCGAGATAAGGAAAAGACAGCATTCTCTACAGGCAAAGGATTGTGGCAATTCAATGTCATGCCATTTGGACTGTGTAATGCTCCTGCCACCTTTGAGAGATTGATGGAGCTGGTTCTTACTGGGCTGAGTGGTAACGCCTGACTAGTCTACTTGGATGATATTATTATCATGGGACGGACGTTTGGATATCACCTTCGCAATCTGGAACAGATGCTGTCGAAGGTACGAGGTGCCAATCTTAAACCAAGCCAAGTGGCAAGTGAACTTTTTTGGACACGTTGTTTCCGAAGAAGGTATTCGAACGGACCCGGATAAGCTCGTTGCCGTCAAGGATTGGCCAGTTGCCATCAAATATAATTATGAATGAATTGATACAAAAAAAGGGTCAGCAGCGCACAGGTAGGTAGGTATAAGTACCGAATACATAGTATAGTAATAGTAATAGTAGGTAGGTATAGTACGATTTACCAAAAATCTACTTCTGCGTATTCAAGGTCAGCGCCGATACCTGTACTACGTTCGCTGTTATAGATAAATTACTAAATGACTGATTATAGCTTTTTAAGCATGAAATATGATTTTAGAGAAATATAAGCCTATGAAATAAGATGATTGTCACTGTAAGACTTAAATGATGTTTTTTATAATAGCACTCACTTAAATATAGTTATTTAAACATAGGAAATAAGATGAAGAAAGGAATAAATAAGGGACAAATTGGAACGAACTTACTGAATGTCTAAACCATCCACTGGATTGACGTTGATCGGTAAGTTCTTCTTTGCCTGTTGCGATGACTCGAACGTTCGACGGGTCCGAAGTCCGTTGTCGGTCGACCTCTTGACTTTCTTCTCCTCTGGGCGTGAGCGGGTGCTTAGTGAAGCCTCCTGAACAGGATGCGATGAACTGCCGCTAGTGTGGACAGCAAACGAAGGCCGCTGCTTCGAGTTAGATGGTGTTGCTCCCGGTGACCGTTAATTTTTAAATAAGACTGCGAGATCCTTGAAGGACCTATGTTAGCTCGTGGATGTAATGAGTGGACTGTATTTTTAGGCGAATGGTTTAATGCCTTTAGATTACAAATTTATACTGTCCTGGACAAACTAATAAGATTTAGGCAGAGGTGACGACTGGTGCGATGGAGTCCGTGGCACTCACTAGTGTCCGCCGAGCCGTGCCGTGTCGCAGCCGCCGCCCTGCGCACTCACAGTCACACACCTGCAGTGCCGTGTGGGTCAAGACAGATGTGTGTGCAGCGTTGACGGCGCGCTCCGGCCGCCCGAAGTGTTGGGTAGAATTCCCAATAAGTCAATACATAAAAATAAATCTGTAGAAAAGTCGTTTTTGTACATCGAATATATTTCCAAAAATAGTAGCTAGGGTGTTAAAAGAGAACCAACAGAACCAGCATTTTTGGAATTTTTGTCTGTTTGTCTGTTTATTTGTGCACGCATCACGTAAAATGTACGAAACCAATGTAGATAACTTTTATACATAAAATTGTGCGTAACTTGAAGTATTACTTAGATTTTGTTTCATCGCAATCGGTTCACTCTATCAAAAGTTCGATGAATTTAAAGTGTTCAAGAAGTAAAATATCGCAACGTACGCAATTCAGATACTCGGACTGTTGAACTCCATAATCATTAGATGGCGTTGAGCATTTCATGTAATTGTTTTTTTCTCAAACATGCTTGGAAATTTGAGCATTATTTTGACAACCTTCTTCGAGATAAATCGAAATTGCAGTACAGGCCAAATACATGCGAGCAGCGGCCAGCAAAAGTTGTATGAAAATCCATATCTGTCGTTTGTAGCGGCCAAATAAATTACATAGTATACTCATATCTGTCGTGTAATTTAAAAATGGAACTATCTTTTACGCGGAATCATGGCAACCAAGGAGGTAACTTATCAAAGGTTTTATTTAAATTTCGAACTGGCTTGCCAATAGAAAGCTGTTTATTGAAAAAAAAAAACAAATGAACACTTTAAGGCTTAGCACGCGCTGCGATTTTTATTTGCGGATATTTATATTATTGCACAGTTTATTTTTTAATCGCACCAAAAGGATGAGCTAATCCATTGAGATCGTGATCTCAATGGATTAGCTCTATTCAGCCAGCCGATATCAATACTTTTTTTTTACGTTCGTATTATTCGTTTCTATCCTACTTGTTCCAAATTTAAAAAATGATTGCTGCTAACTCTGATTTAAAAATGAAAGAAATTTAAAAAAGTGATTTGGCGGGAACTTTGTTAATTTTGCTTGACAATATTTTTGGAAACGATAAAGTGTGATACTATCTGATTTTGAGTGCTTCGGCTTCGAATTAAAATGGAATCATCTAGCGACACATTAACTCCGGAAAACATTCTAAATGAAGCCGACAGTGTTATAGAAAATCTTTTACCTTTAAAATCTCGAGTACAATACGTAAAAACGTCTTATGAGAAATTTATTGACTGGCAAGATAGAAATGGAGCAAAGTCGTTCTCAGAGAGTGTATTTTTGGCTTATTTTAGTGAACTATCGAAAAAAATGAAGCCATCTTCGTTGTGGTCCATATACTCAAGTATCTGTGTCAATACTATTATCTGTGTCAATGCTAAAATCCACTGTTAGCACAAGACACAATGTGCATATCAAAGAATATTCAAAACTCACAGCGTTTTTGAAACGATCATCGGATGGGTTCAAAAGCAAAAAATCTAAAGTTTTTACAGCTCAAAACGTAGAGATGTTTTTAAATAAATCCCCTGATGGCATATATTTGGCTACAAAGGTATGTTTATCGAAAAAACAAATATTTTTATTTTACTATATTAATATTATTTTTTATTTGAATGTACGAATATACAAACAAAATTATCTATCTTTTCAGGTTGCTCTAATTTTTGGCGTTAGTGGTGCTTGTAGAACCTCTGAATTATTGAATATTACGGTTGACGATATAGAAACTCACGACAACATGTTGCTTATAAAACTTGTTAACACCAAAACGAAAAAAGATTGAATGTTCGTAATTCGCGATGAGTTCGTGAAAGTCGTGGATAAATATCGACTACTTCGTCCAACAGAAACAAGCACGCCGCGGTTCTTCTTGAATTACAGAAATGGTAAATGTACGAAACAAATTATAGGCAGAAACAAATTTGGAAATTTTCCTAAAGAGATTGCTACATTTCTAAAGCTTCCGAACCCAGAACTCTACACAGGCCATTGCTTCCGTCGAACCTCAGCAACCCTTCTCGCTGATTCCGGCGCAAATTTAACTACACTCAAGTGCCACGGCGGCTGGAAATCCGACCAAGTAGCAGAGGGCTATATTGAAGAATCAGTTGAAAACAAAAGTAAAATTACTTCATGTATTACGGAAGCACTTAATTTAAATCAATCGACATCGCCGCGCCCATCTACTTCCCGTGATAACGACTTCATTGTAACAAATCAGCCAGGCCCATCTACCTCGTCTGATAATATTATCCAGTCCCAAGTTAAACAAACAAATATAAATTTGCCCAACAAAACTCTTAACCTTACGTTTAATAATTGCTCAAGTATAACTTTTAATTTCAATAATTAAACTTCTATTTTAACTGTTTGATATGAGTTTCTTTTATCTACTATTCCTGTATGTAATAGTTGAAAGAAAAGCAGATTATGCACCTCGCCTTAAGTAATTTATATTGCCCTCGTGCCTGTTAGATTAGAGCCCTCGCTAACGCTCGGGCTCTAAATCAGGCACTCGGTGCAATAATAAATTACTTTGTGCTCGATGCAATAATCTACTATTAATTTAGGATACGGAATATGGATGGATATTGGACAGGATTATTAGGAACGATATTATAAATAAAATAACTATTAAATACGTTTATTATTAAGAGTGATAAATGAAGATTAATACATGTATATTTTGAAATCATTAAATGCAAGTAAAACAGAGATAGGCGTAGGAAAAGGAATGTTATAGCAAAGTAAACATGTAATAAAATGATCATGATTAAGTACAGGACAGGAAAAGAAAATGTGGTTTAAATCACCCACCTCACCACAATCGCACAGGTCGCTAGAAACGATCTGCGATCGTGCAAGGTGGA
Source organism: Orthosia cruda (assembly GCA_964057195.1). Taxonomy (NCBI): domain Eukaryota; kingdom Metazoa; phylum Arthropoda; class Insecta; order Lepidoptera; family Noctuidae; genus Orthosia; species Orthosia cruda. The sequence continues at coordinate 4,273,492 of OZ059827.1, forward strand.
CTCGGGAACAGTTATGACCTAACCTCTTGCGAATAAGGCAACTGGTTATATTTACCTTACCGAAGTTATATTTCGAATACAATGGTTTTTGGGCATATATGTCTGAATACGTGAATAATAATGTCCTTTGGTAACCTACAACTTGCTGCAAGCTTCCCAAAGAAAGTTCATAGGCAGATTCGTTCTTTCCACGTGGTCCCTTTCGTAGTCCCTGGGAGGTACCACCAGTATTTTTTTTACCCATGTACCCTGCGAGAAATACAACGCTGCCGAATTAAAATGGTAGTCCGTAGAAGGTATCATCCCGCCGAGAAGATCAACGCTGCCGACTTAAAATTGTACCTATGTCCAGTCATAATGCAGTCAAAGACAACAAAGTCAAAGTCTAGACCATTTTTTTAAAAGGTCAAGGGCCGATGTCTTTATATTGCAACTGCAAGCCGCTGCAATAGAGCTATGAGGGCAATTTAATAAAAAACTTTTTAACAAAAAATCAAACCGACTTCCAGAACAAAAAACTACAAAGCAAAAAATAACTTTCTTTTCCGAAGTCGGTGTCTTTTGTACCCACTTGTTTTCAGTTTTTCGACACCGACTTCGGAAAAGAAAGTTATTTTTTGCTTTGTAGTTTTTTGTTCTGGAAGTCGGTTTGATTTTTTGTTAAAAAGTTTTTTATTTTTCTCTTTTTAGTTTTAGTAGGTATCGCTAATTAACATGATAATCATTTATGGCCAAAGTACATCTCATGACAATTCCAATAAGCCCAAGCACGACTAGGATACATTGTTTTATTTCAGAGTTCCAATGCCTACCTTCCGGTTTCTTCATCAGAACAGTTCAATGGTACCATTTTCATCAGTACCATTCATTTATAAGTATTTGCTTCATCATAGTCGGTTAACTATTCGAGATATTTTATACCCGTGACATACTTAGCATTTAGGAGTTCCAGTGGCCATCTGTGGCCTTCTTCATCAGTTCCACTTCACCAAATTATACTTTTTGAGTGCAAGTGATTGCATTGTTGATAAAAATACCAAAATCACTATATGTATACCTATAATATTTGAGGAGTTCCCTCGATTGCTCTAGGATCCCATCATTAGATCCTGACCTGATGACTATGGGACCAACTAGGAAGTATACCCTTCAAAACAAAAAAAGATTTTTTGAAATCGGTCCAGGCATCTTTGAGTAATCGGGGAACATACATAAAAAAAAAAAAAAAAAAAAGATTCCGACGAATTGAGAACCTCCTTCTTTTTTTGAAGTCGGTTAAAAAAAGATCATCAGCGTATTAAAGTACTTTTACTTGATTGTTCAAAGAGGATTCAAGATCATGAGTGTAGATGTCACTTAGTCATAAAGTACTAAGAAATGAGCCTTGAGGAAGGCCTTACCACACGAGTCTAGATTCACACCTGGAATCCTCTCAGATAAAATATTTAAAATGAAGTTTGTGAGTAAAATAGGAACATCTAGCTGCTGAAGTTTATATTTTATTGTTGATATTTCCACATTATCATAAGCCGAAGTTATATCTAGAAAAGCAGAAACTACGGAATGATTCGAAGAGAATGCTAACATTATATCAGTGACAAAGATACTCAAACTATCTAAAGTACTTTTACCTCGCCAAAAACCAAATTGACTGTCGCTAAGTATTTTCCTGTTTTCTTAATGTCATTCTAACCTATTTCTAACTAAATATTCTGTGATTTTTAACATTACTGAAGACAAAGCTATGGGTCGGTAGGATGTGCTGCTAGATGGATTTTTGTTAGGTTTGAGTATCGGTAGAATGTCTGGATGTCCGGGGATTTCCAGGAATTGGGAATATTTCCAATTAACATAATTTATTGAATAGTTCCAAGAAGTACAAAAGAGATATATCACTCATGTTTGACAAAAAAGAATAAGGAATTTCACTCGAACCTGGTGCAGAGTCCTTCGTATGACAAACAACACCTTTAGGCTCTTCGATGGTAAATGTATTATTTATTTCACAAAGAGAATCCACCATTGAACGGGGAATGGAATAGGTAGTAAAATTTTCTGAGACATAGTTATGTGAGAGCGAATTTATTTAAAAAAATATTTACTAACTGAGATAGAAGAAAAACGCTCGATAGTTTTGTGAATGCTGATATAAACCTCCTGATATTGCGCCAAACAACAGATGGTTGAACAGAAATAGAGAAGCAAAATGACCTCCAACTTTCAAATTTCTTTTTCTTAAATATTTTTTTAGTTTCTGAAATTATTATGCTCAAAATGTTGAAATTTTCTTCGGTTCACACTGCTTCATTTTTAATATTGTATCTGTGCAATCTTTGTAACGATTTCATTGGAAAGAGTTTATCAGCTGTTTTTATCATGGCTTTGGATAAAGCATCGGCACATGACTGTTCATTACCATATTTAATTTCAGGAAAAACAGAAACTATTTCATCTAAGTGTTCCCTAAATAATGGCAGTTAACGTTCGCCAGTTTGTAATTCAACCGCGGAGGGCGATCGGAATAAGGTTTTTGACTGTAAGGAAATGATAAGACTATAGGAAAGTGATCGCTACCATAAGAGGAAAGCATAACTTCCCAACTCAAACGCGAAGCTAATTTATCCGTGCATAATGACAGGTCAGGTGCACTAACACCAACATATGGAGAAGTGCGTCTAGTTGGGGACCCAGTGTTAAATAGATGTCGGCGATGCTTACCGAAGTCTAAATTGTCCAATTTCTAGAAAGATTTATAATTATATTGTATATATTTATTTATATTATTTTATTTATACAAAGATTGAGGTTATCTACAATACGAGTATCTAGTAAAAGTGCTACCATAATTATTTGTTGACGAACTACCCCAAACTTCATGCTGGGAATTAAAATCTCCTAAAACTATTAATGGCTTAGGCAGAATAGTTTTTTTTTTTACAATTTCATTACAAATTACAGCAGATGGATGGGGAATATATACGTACAGAAACAAAACAAATAGTATCTAATAACAGAAAAATCATTATTATGAACTGTGAAAATTGAAAATGAATGATGATGTTTGATGAGTAAAGCGACACCGCCATACCCATCAGAGCGGTCCAGGGGTATAACCAGGGATCTGGAACAAAGATCCTGGTTTAAGTCATGTCTCCTGAAGAGCAACAACAAAAGGTTTATATTTATTTACAAGATAAATTATATCAGATTTTTTACTAAATGTGTGCGGTTATTCCATTGGAATACCTTGGCTTTGTTGTCCATTATTAATATTTGATTCATTAACTGCTTTCATTACAGTGGCAGCCATGGACCGTGAAAGATGATGAGATTGAGTTAGTGATTTTATTAAAGCAACGAATTATTCATTTAGAGATACAGCAGACAGGTCATCTCTAGGGATGAGAGCACAAACATCTTTTGGTTGAGGCATGCCCATGACAAAGTCCTGATGGAATTACTGATCATAACCTTTAGAAAAGTGAGATGGTGAGCGAGGTTTAATAAAAACTGTTTTTTATATGATGAACTTTTATTTTGTTTTGAAGGAGAGTAATCCTGAGGAGCAGAAGCATTTATATGGCTTAATATTGAGGGTGAGGATAGTAAGGCATCAGCATATGACATTTTTGAAATTGTGGGATGTAGCTTTGAAGCTTCAGCATATGAGATGCAAGATTTGGCCATTGATTCCTTAATGTTCTTCTACCTCTCATACCCTAGACATTTTTTACTTGTAGCCTCATGAAATCCTTTGTATAGACAACAAGATAAATTGTCCTCAGAGACAGTGCACCCATCCCCAGAGTGACCTTGTCCACACCTAAAACATCTAGAACTACACAGATTTTTCATGTGGCCATATCTGCAACAATTAAAGAACTGGATTGTTGGGTAAATACAAAGTTACACATAAAGTGCTGTATAGCACATATACACGCGCTTGGAAAGAATTTGCCTATCACCACGCCCATGCGAGTGACGGAAAATGATGGAATAAAAGCTTTGTCCTTTTCTTTTTCTAAAAACTTGCTAGTAATAAAAGAGTTGGCATCTTGATGATTACAGAAAGATATTACAAGTCCGTTACGGCTTATTTTCATAAGACTACCATTCACAATACTATTATAAGAATTCCTTTTTTAAAATCGCCCAAAAGAAATCGGATTTAGATACGTATTTTCATTGGAAGCGGTTTGCTGTCTTTGTATATGGACTAAAAACGGAGCCGCATCCGAGGAATTATATGAAACTCCAGTAACTGGTTGATGCGGTGACCCGTTCACCCCATCAACTCCAGCCCCCAATGGAGAAGTAAGTGGCAAATCCTTGGATTCAGTCTCCATTTCCAACTCACGCCACAATCATAATCATTGTGGCGTTTCACATCACTTTTACGCCTTCTTTTGTTGCAATGCTTGCAAATTGTGAGCCGAGCAGAGACAATTTTACGTTTAGAATTATTAGCTAACCATCAGTATCATTATCAACACTAGTATCGTTATTTGTGATTGTAACATAATGGCCAATGTCTGAAGGTGGTGTTCCTCCGGGGTCGTCCGGGAATATCCATGGCTAAAAACTAGAAATATAAATAAAAACACTTACTAAATATAATAACAACACTAAAACTAACTATAGTACTAAATAATAAGATAAAATATATACAAAAACTTAATCCAATCCAGTACTATAAATTAAATTAAAAAAACAGTCGAAAAAACCACGTGCGCCAAATTTGAGGTTACCCGCGCTTTTTTCCATGATCTCCTTTTCGTTGAGACAGCATCCTGTTAATGCCAGTATTGCTGGCATCTGTTTCAACAATGTTTTCATGTTTACTCTCAGGATAGCCCAGGATGGGTGCATTGCACAGATGTTCCTTCAGCTTCTGAAATGCGACGTTGTCATTCCAGCAGAACTGTATCTTGTCTTCAGTTAGCTTATGAAGAGGTCGGGCAATGTCAGCAAAGCTCTTCACAAACCGCCAACAGTAGGAGCACAAACCCAGAAATGCCCTGACTTACGTTTTGTTCTCCGGAACTGGCCAATCCTTGACGGCAACGAGCATATCCGGGTCCTTTCGAATACCTTCTTTGGAAACAACGTGTCCTAAAAAGTTCACTTGCCACTTGGCTTGGCTTTAGATTGGCACCTCGTATCTTCGACAGCACATGTTCCAGATTGCAAAGGTGATCTCCAAACGTCCGTCCTATGATAATAATATCATCCAAGTAGACTAGTCAGGCGTTACGTTACCAATCAGCCCAGTAAGTACCCGCTCCATCAATCTCTTAAGGGTGGCAGGAGCATTACACAATACAAATGGCATGACTTTGAATTGCCACAATCCTTTGCCTTTCGAGAATGCTGTCTTTTCCTTAACTCGAGGGTCTATCTCAACCTGCCAGTAGCCACTGTCCAGATCTAAGGTAGAAAACCACTTCATTCCCGTTATCGTATCCAGCGTGTCGTCGGATCGGATAACTGTCCTTCTTCGTGATGTCGTTTAGTCGGCGATAGTCTACACAGAAGTGCCGTCCTTCTTCTTCACCAACACTACCTGTGAACACCATGGACTGGATGAATGTTCAGTCTAGCCATCTTTCACCATACCCTTGATCATGTCGTCAACCTCACGTTCCCGTGCCACGGGCACACGCCTTGGTCGCTGGCGGATTGGTACATAATTTCCTGTATTTATTCTTTGTTGAACTAAGCAGCCTTTCCTATGTCGGCATCATTTGTTGAGATAATGTCGGCGAACCTGTACAACATCTTCTTAACCTTGTTCTCTTCTTCTTCCGACAATTTATTCTGGCAATCCTTCAAAAGCGATGACACGTCAATCTTGCAATTTAAACTTTGGCGTTGGTAGGATGTTCGTGGCATCTACGCATCCAAACCACTCCTTCACAAGTGCCGAGCATTGTGCCTTTCTTGAGCACCAGGTCCATCTCACTCGTGTTGGTCGCACGTACCGATGAAACACTAGAACCACTCACCAATGTGCGTGCAATTGTCCGTAAAGCACCTGCATTATCTAGCCCTTCTATAAGTATACATCGGTTTTCCTGACCAGAATTCATTGGTAGACAAACTGGTATAATTGTTTCTGACCTTAGACGAATAATAACCTTCTCCAAGCAGTACACCTTTCCCGATGTTGCACCTTCTATGAAGTCATGTTCCTCTGAGCCACACTATAATACACCTTGATATACGTCGATCTCACACCACAGTGATGTTTTCGCATGAAGTCTAAACCAAGAATACAGTCATCCACTATGTCGGCCACGACAACATTATGGCGGTAAAATTTGTTCCTTAACTTCATGTCTACCTCCTTCTATCCTCGGACGGTTATGTGCTGACCGGTGGCTGTTCTCAGATGTGTACCTTCATGGTTACCGAAGAAGTCCCCAAGAAACCGTCTTGCTGACAACTGTCCGAGAAGCCCCAGTAACCAATGTCAGCTTGCATGATGTTCTGTAAATTTCTCCCTCTCGTCACAGGATAGTCAGATCGAGATCCTTGGGGCTCTTCCATCACCAACCAGCACATGAGCCTCTATAACCGAAAAGTTCGAATATGTTTTTGGAAATAAAATATTGTTTATCTACTCTCATATCGTAATATTCGAATTATAAAATTCAAATCGGGTTTATATTCGCATACTTTATAAACACAATACCGAAATTTAAAAATAGAATCTTATTATAACACTATTTCTCTAACAAAATAATGCTATAAAACAATTTTTTTTCTATTACGATACAGGACAAATCCAAGAAGTTAATCACTATGGAGTTTCCATCAATTATTTTTTTGTAATGCCATTTTATAGTACCTATTATAAAAAGATTTGATTCCAATTTTAAATTGTCTATGACAATGCCCGCTTTAGACTTAGCACGCACTGCGATTTTTATTCGCGCGAATTTTATTTCCTTCTACCTGTTCATAGAGCTCAAAATAATCGGGCGAAAAAAATTCGCGCCGTGGTGCGGTGGATTCTGTGGCAAAACACGGATTTCTTGCGGTATTATTTGCGCACGATTTCTTTACCGCAATGCGAACAACTTCATACAATTCCATGGGCAAAAAAAAATCGCGGGAATAAAGATCGCAGTGCGTGCTAAGCCTTAGCGCATGCGCGGTTAATGCGGTGATGTGCTGGGTTTTGGCGCCATTCATACGTTTTGCAAGTTTTGCTGTACTGAATTTTATGAGTTATTTAAATTATTGTTTAAAATGTATGATATGAATGTATGTGTGAATGTGAAGAAAATTTGACTCCGCCCGATATTTTAGATGCGGCGAAAGAAATTGCTCTTAATTTATTACCAGCAAAGTTGAGAAAAGTATGTGACAAATGCTATCACGATTTTATGGCATGGAAAATACAAAAAGAGGTATTTAGTAGGTTCAATCCCAATTTATGAGTGTAGATAAAGTAGTGTATGAAACTGCACATAACTAGGTATTAAAACATTCGTGTGAAAACTATTAAAAACCTCGCCTACGGCTCGGTTTTTAAACACACACTCATGTTTTAATACCCCTCATTATGCAACAGTTTCATAAACTATTATTATATGTTTTGTATTGTAATGTCCATAAGCTAACAATGCTAGACGATAGCTAATTCCAAATTCAAAACATAATATCTGTTTGATTAAAAAAAATATTTTCTAGTTAACTAAGAATCTATTGCAATAGGCTCAATACTCAAAACTGTGCGACCCTAACCTGCATTGACACAATTTTTATATTAGGTAATACGTCAAGTGCAACGTGAGTGGTAAAACAAGTTTTTTTAGTTTTTCCAATCAATTAATGGCAGAAAGGGTCGTGAATCAACCTGTTTAACTGTACTTTCTAAGTTTATCTTGTCCAAGACACGGTAAAAATATTATTACCGTGTCTTGGACATCGCCGACAACGGTGAAGGAAAACATCGTGAGGAACCCTTTACTCTAATTGCGTATCTGTTTTACCAGCACGAAGCTCACTCCTCCCCTTTTGGTAACACAACACTAATCATAGCGTCCGTCGTCGTCGTCGAGTAGACGGAATTTTGAACATATGAAGCAAAGAATGCAAGGAAAACAATCCGTACCCTACTCTTGGAACTTACTCAATTAGGGTACTGGACTTATAGTTTGTGCAATTGGTTTGTTGAACCAATTTTTTTTTTTGTTAAAAATGGAAATATCATACATAAGTTTCCATACAAAATTTTTTTCGCTGTAATTATAAAGTAATATCAAATTGAAAAGTTTTTCTTGAATCCAGTACCGAAAACACCTCGACAGTTCCCGAACAAACCCGAGCCCGTGTGACGTCACGACGTTCATTTTTACTCAATGTAGCATATAGCTGATACCAAAGACCTTATATGTATTTCTTAATACTAGACTGTGTACCAAAATTTTTTGTTTAGCTAAAATTAAATCTGTCATCATACACCTAGGATAGCTATTTCCTTATAAGGGGTAGCTAACCAAAAGCGGTCCTGGCGAGAGGGTTTCCGCTGGTAGTGTGTCCTTGTCTGACCTCTTGCTAGCTCAACTAATCATTGGGTTTAGTAGAAATGGTAGAAAATTTTATATTTTTCTTTTTATGTTATACCAAAACGAACAATTCATAGACTTTGACACGTATTGAAATATTTCTAGAAAAGTATATAAATAGTTCCTATATTTAATCAATTCGTTGTATTTAAAAAAATATAAATTAATACTGAGTAAGAGTAGTACTTTTAAATGTTTGGGCCTGGTAATACTAAATGTAGGGTGGTGGTTTGCGAATTTTTTGGCGGACTTTGTTTGAGTGAAATTCAGCGGCTGTTAATATTATTTGCAAATTGATTCCTAGTGGAATACAATTGGTGTAGTTTTATTTCTCAACTGTCTACGCAACTGGACAATATGTGAAATCATAGAGATCCTTTGAGATATATTTAGCTGCCGGTATTCCAAAGCACCGTCAGAAGACTGCAGGGTCATCTAACGCCTCTCCTTTATGAGCTTGAGAGTAGGATCAGAGAGCTTTTTGTTCCAATCTATAAGATGGTCTTGAAGAATGAAACTTGAAGAGACTTGGGATTTGAGGATTATTGGGTCCTCCCCCTCTCTTCGAACTTCAGATAACCCTTTAATACTCCATCGTAAACTGCTCAATTCCTCTTCGAGTTCGGTGATATTTTCGTCGGTCCGGAGTGTGCACGTATCGTACGATGCCAGGTCCAGTCGTCGGTATTTGTTGGGGTAGCCGGATCTCGTCCAGGATTCTTAGCATCCCTAGCCATACCGTAACCTCGACCGCTACCGTAGTCGAGGGTACAGGCTGCCGGGCAAAGGGGCTATGTTTTATTTGTGCTATTCATGGGGAGGGCTTTGCAGGCGGGTTGGCGATCGCAGTATGGTTGTTACAAATGCACAGAGAACGCTGCTGCCCATTCTCTGGTTTTTACCTTAGTCACCTCTTACGACACCCACGGGCAAACATGGGATGGTGAAATTCTTTACGCCCGACACCATACGGTTAGTGATGTAGATACCAAAAAATATAAACACTTTTTTTTATTAACTATAAATTAGTTAGGTTTAGGTAGCGCAGTTAGGTAGCATCAACATATCGGAATACTTAAACTATCGTTTTTACAATCAATTTGTCCCGTGTTCTGTTTGGTCATGGTCACCTCATTAGAAAGAGACACACTACTAAAGGGAGCCCTCTCGCTCGGACCGATTTTTGCGCCATAGTGCACAGTCTAGTAGTAAGAAGTATAAGGTCTTTGGCTGATACAGTGTTTTGACTTTTAACCGATTTATGGCTGGTTTCTGATTTGAGTAAAGCAGCAATAATCAGTTGAGTATTGTCAAATCAGTGTCAAATAATTAATGATTAAACGAACTTACCTGTAAGTGAAGTTCTATCCTAATTATACGAAGAGCTTTGTCCGAAGAGATTAGCATTAGGTATACATGTAGTAACACATACGGTGTCGCCTATTCGCACTGATTTTTGAGGTTGATTATAAAAAGAAACAATTTTTTTTTTTTTTTTTTGCGGGTAGTTATCCCTAACTTACTAGTCTTGCCCGGGCGTGGTACACGTCATTTAGTTCGGAGCATCATCCATATTGATCATAAACTATACACTTAACACTAATGTTGATATTTGCATACCAGGGGATAGGCCCTATGTCCCGGGAGGGTGGGATGTATGCTAATCTCTTCGGACAAAGCTCTTCGTATAATTAGGATAGAACTTCACTTACAGGTAAGTTCGTTTAATCATTAATTATACTCGAGCTTTGTCCTCGAGATTAGCATTAGGTATACATGTAGATGTTGAGACTTAATGAAAATATCAACCCTTAGGAATTAATGCCAATTTATTTAAATACTTATTTAAGTATTTAGAAATAAGCATACATATGTAATATTAACAAGAACATTATTACATGAACAAAAAGGTACCATACTTTTGGTAAAAATAAAATTATAAAGTAATTTGGTTAATTAATTTTACAAACTTATTAATTAAATAATAATGATATAACTCTTAATCAGATAAAATGCTATTAGCAAAAGAATTTTGATTATCCTGTGGCTCTCTAACTATATATCTATTATAGAAACGCCCGAAAGTATTGGAGCTACCGCTCCAACCAGCTGTCTTTCTAATTAAGTCCAAATTGATACCCATTTTTAGAGCTCTAGAGGTGGCTGCGTGTCTGGTACTGTGCGCGGTAAACACAGAAATATCTATACCACAGCTGCAAAGAACACTCTTTATCCACCTACTCAGAGTTTGTGACGTAACAGCCTTATGAGGCTTTTTAAGGCCAATAAATAAGTGAATTTCACTGCCACGTAGCGGATTCGTCATCAGCAGGTAAGAATTTAATGTTGCAGCTGGACATATGGCTGGTTGATCTCTAAAAAACGGGAGGATGAGAGTAGGCTGAGTAGCGCCGATACGGGACGTTTTTATTAAATCGGGAATTTTTATTTGAATTTCGTTTGGAAGAACTTCTATGTTATTAATATTTATTTTTGAGATGGTTTGGACTCTGTGTGCAGTAGTCAAGGCTAGGAGGGTTGCAAGTTTTTTAGAGATTTTATCTAAGTTAAAATTTTCATTAGGATACCAGAATGTTAAATAATTAAGAACCAGGGAGGTATCCCAAGTAGTATTGTACTTGGGCAGAGGAGGTCTTAATCGGTAAATTCCTTTGAAGAACCGTTTTATCCGGCCGTCGTTCCCTAGGTCTAGATCGAAAATTAAAGAAAGAGCGGACCTACAGCTATTTAAAGTTCCATATTGAGCACCAGATTCGTATTGCTGAGTAAGAAAATGTATGACAGTCGGAACAGACGTTACGTATAGGTCAGTATGATTTGTTTTACAAAACAAAAACCATTTTTTAAGACAGGTGTCATACTGTTTTATGGAATTGACTGATAGGGAGGCCATCATAATAGGGATTGAGTTTGAAGGTACACTTCTTCTCAGGAGCGACGTCCGGATAATATCCCGGCAACCAGGGTAGTCTTCTGGTGAACGTCTCGGTTGCTGGAATGGGAAATTATTAAGTTTTCATTGGGTTTAAAAATTAAAGTGTCAGACACAAGTAATTTTTCAAACAAGGGAAACCATGGTTGTGTAGGCCAGTGGGGAACAACAATAATTCCCTTTGCGTGATCATTCTCAATTTTCCTTAGTGTTTTTAATATTATGGAAAAAGGTGGAAATCCGTAAAAATAAATGTTTTTCCAAGAGATAGTAAATGCATCTACTTCATAGGCGTCAGGGTCTCGATGCCAGGATATGTATTTTTTACATTTTTTATTTAATCTACTGGCGAAAATATCTATCTCGGGGATACCGAATTGCTTTGTTATGCGTTTAAAGGCGTGATCCGACAGCTCCCACTCGATGTCTGGGTGAACGCGACGAGACTCGGTATCCGCGATGCTATTATCCCTGGAGCTTATGTATGAAGCAAAAAGTATTATTTTTCTTCTTTCGCACCACTGCCAAATTTGTTTTGTAACGTCAGTTAGGTGAGGAAACTGAATACCACCCATACGATTTATATACGATATGGCAGTGGTATTATCAATTCGTAATAAAATTTGGCAGTCATAACAAGATTTAGCAAAAACTTTTAGTCCAAAAAAGGCAGCGAGTATTTCTAAATCTATACTAATATTATAAAGCTGAAGAGTTTGTTTGTTTGTTTGTTTGTTTGTTTGTTTGTTTGAACGCGCTAATCTCAGGATCTACTGGTCCGATTTTAAAAATTATTTCACTATTCGATAGCCCGATTATTGAGGAAGGTTATAGGCTATAAAACATCACGCTATGACTAATAGGAGCGGAGTAGTAATCAAAGATGCGAGTGAAACCGCGAGGTTCAGCTAGTAATTGATATGTCGCGAGCGTTCGCTGTCAGACCACATACCACTAGCCCGTTTCTCTCCGCAGGCCGCCCCCCACCCCGTTGTTGAGGCGTCGCTGTAAATAACCAAACAAAACACATTTTGTTTGATTTTGTTCACAGAGTTATTAATTACTCGTGACCACCAATCTAAATCTGGCAATATCGACGGGGGTATAGTCATATATCTATACTAATATTATAAAGCTGAAGAGTTTGTTTGTTTGTTTGTTTGTTTGTTTGTTTGTTTGTTTGAACGCGCTAATCTCAGGATCTACTGGTCCGATTTTAATTTTTTTTTCACTATTCGATAGCCCGATTATTGAGGAAGGTTATAGGCTATAAAACATCACGCTATGACTAATAGGAGCGGAGCATCAATGAAAAATGTTCTAAAAACGGGGAAAATTTATTCTTTTTGAGAGATGCCGTTGCGTGCACTGCGTAAACGGTTAAAGTTACGCAACAGTCATGTATATAGGGTAGGTAGGGTAAATGGGTAGGTAGCCATTTGACGGGAGCGAAGCCGCGTGTGACAGCTAGTTTATCATAATTATCATCTTCTCTCAGGTTTAGATATTTACAGCGTTCGAGTTCTTTAGTGTAAAGCCAGCCGTATTCGACAGCAGGGCAGGCCGAGGTAAGTAAACCTACGAGGCGAGCAAATTCTCTGACTTTACAACGTGTAAGTATTTTAAATTTTTCAATTTCTTTTTAATTTTTTGTATTTTTTCGTCAGGCAAAGAAACGTGTAATTTCTCAGTGTCAATTACAAAACCCAGGAATTTACAATTTGTTTTAGGATATCGTGTGCTTTTTTCTTTATTGATAATAAAACCTAGAGATTGTAATAAGCTTATTGTGTAAGAGACTTCTCTCACGCATGACTCATAATATGGCATTTGGCTAATATCAAATACATATTATGTATTTGATATTAGCCAAATGTCATCTAAATAGATAGTAGATAGGAAGCCACACGACCGGAGTAAACTAATAGCCGGTTTCATTATTTTAGTAAACACAAACGGAGCAGTATTAAGGCCGAACGGCAAGACATTAAATTGAAACAGTTTTCCATCGAATTCAAATCTTAGGTATTTTTTATGATCGCTATGTATAGGGATCAGAAAATAGGCATCCTTGAGGTCTATAGTGCTCATAAACCAACCCTTGTTTATAAGATTTATAGTTGTACGTAAATCTTCAAGCTTAAAATGTTTTGTTCTAATGAATTTATTTAAGGATTTAAGATTTAAAATAAATCTAGTCCTGCCGTTCGGTTTTGGTACTAGAAACGTAGGTGATATGAATTGACCATCACAGGGATCGCATTCTTCGACCGCACCTATCAATAAAAGATATTTTATTGATTGATTAATTTGTACTTTCTCTGCAGGAGTAAGTGTATTTGCTATAGGCGGTGAATGCTGTATTACAGCTTGCGAGAATGGAATACGATAGCCTGTGACCCAAGACAGTATTGTCTTATCATTAGTGATTAGGGACCACTGGTCAAGAAAATTAGATAGCCGACCGGCGTACATTACCGTGTCTAACGGCGGCCGCGACTCGCTGCTGGACGCGATGACTGTCTCGAGGAGGTCTCGTGCCGATTCCTGGGTGCAGGTTCTTTTCTCCTCTGGGTTCCCTTCGACCTGTAGCTCTGGGGAGGAGCTCGCCAGTTTAAAGAATTTTTCTGTACTTTGGGGTTAGTCACTCTTTTAGCAGGCTGTTTGGGAGGCGTGGGTTTCATGTCGTCTCCCGTTTTAGTTATAGCTTTTGCAGCTTTGAGCGTTTCTGCTAGCTCTGTACTAAAAATTTATCAATTTTAGTCGCCTGAAGCTGATCTTTAAATTCTTTTTTCATATTGAAAAGTATGAAGTTCCTTCTCACAAGCGAATCAGAGTTTTGGCTATCGCATAATATTTTTTGTGCATCCATTAAGAGCTTGATAAGCTCTGTGGGCGAGGCGGTCTGCTCAGGTGATATAAGCAAGGTGAGAACTTCGGCAATACAGGTTATAGCGGACGCGATTTGCTTCTGCTTTTGTTCAATACCCTTGTCTCTTTTGAGGACAGCTTCGGAGACTGCAACCTTTACCTCTGGATTCAGTGAGGGTGCGTCTATCAAGGTGCAGTTGGCGGGAACCAGGTATTTATCCAATAGTTCTTTCCGAGTTTCCTTGGACAGACCCGAAGTAGCCACATGCTGGAGACGTACGGCCAAGTCAGGCTGGATGTCATTTCCATAGACTCTTTATTGGGAGGGGTCCTCACCAAGCAGTTGCATAATCTCATTATTGATTTGCGGTGTCACCTGCGAGTCTGGGAGCGCAGGCCCTGTCTCTGCGACGTCGACTGTCGACGGCGCTGGCGGCATTTCCGGAGCATTAGCGACGGCGGGATCCGGCGGAGGCGGCGGCGGCGCCACGGCGGGTGGCGGCGACTCTGCCCGCTGCGGCGGCGGGGGTGGTGGAGCGACATGAGGAGCGGCACTCGTCGACGGTTGTTCGATCGTAGGTACACCTGGGATCGACGTGATTCGTTATAACATTTTCTTCCACACATTACGTCATATGGGTTAAGTGACAGTCCCTAAGACTGCCCGCAAAACCCTGACAAGGTAGGTATTTATATGTCATCAGTATTTATAAAGTGTAAAGTGACAGTCCCAAAAACTGACCGCATTACTTGAGCTACGTATGTAGTAGAGTGACATTCCCATAAAATGCCCGCAACACCACATTTATATAGCATATTAATAAGAGGTAATTTTGTGAAGTGACAGTCCCAAAGACTGCCCGCAACACTTATTCGGTAAAGTGATAACCCCACAAGTTAACCGCAGTACCAAACAAAATTAACACGCGTTAGATATACCTACTAACCTTCAATACAAAACAAATGTTCCTGGTAGGGCTGCGGGTGCGCGGCGGAGCTGCGGGCCGAGCCGGCGGAGCTGCCGCTCGACGAGCACGAGGTGCACGACGACGACGACGACGACGACGACGACGACGTGGAGGACAGGCGGCGGCGCGGCGCGTGTTGTCGTTCTTTGCGGCGGGCGCGCAACAATTTTTCTTCTAACTTTTTAGCCAACGACTCATAATCGCTAGGCTCGGTACGAGAGCGTTTTCCCATTTTGGTTCAAATGCGAAGCGGCGGAGCACTGAACTGTGAATGACGTGTACCACGCCCGGGCAAGACTAGTAAGTTAGGGATAAATACCCGCAAAAAAAAAAAAAAAAAATTGTTTCTTTTTATAATCAACCTCAAAAATCAGTGCGAATAGGCGACACCGTATGTGTTACTACATGTATAACTAATGCTAATCTCGAGGACAAAGCTCGAGTATAATTTAGGAAGCGTTTGAGTTTTTTACGTTTCACAATTGAGAATCTACCTAGCTCAGCTAAGTAAGTACCTAAGTACCTACATAAGTATGGACCTGTCAAAGATTCATTCACTTTCTCTTTCACCCTTACGTTCCATTTTACAATAGAAATCCGAGACATCACAAGATTGCATAAAATTTACTAATATAAATTTTATACAGCTATAAAAAGTACGTTTGTATTATATAACTTCATTCAAGATTAAAAAAAAACAAGTTATAAAATATGTTATAACCTTTAATTCCTTGATTTTTCATAACTAAGCAATTTAATAGATACCTATTTGAAATGTATACAACCTTATTACGAAACTATGAAACGGATCGTAGGCACTAGTCAATTACTTCAAGATTGTCATAGCAACCGTATTTATTTTGTCAAAGATGTCTTATCGAAAGAAAATAATATCTAATATAATTTGTTATTGCAAAAATCAAGAATTTAAGCTTATAATTACTAAAAGTGAATGCATTCAGAGCGAGCAGTTGCTGGTTCTTGTGATATACCTCATAGAACTACAGAATATTTTACTCAGAATTTCATAGGATCTCTCAAGAGGGAAGAGAACCGACACACACACAGAATTCATGCATCTGCATTGGAAGCTGATTGCAATTGTGATTTACCAACAAATATGGACTTTTGTGATAATTTTTTTAATGAGTGACCTGGGTTTCCAATTCAAGACCAAAGGCTTTGCTAGCCATCGAAGAGCCTCCAAAGGAAAACAATATTAGCCAGGGTCGGTGGAATGTGTTTTAATATATGTTAACGAACAATATATTATCTGCCATTGAGGTAATAATGTACTACGCACTAGAGAAGTCACCACACATCAATTCTGTCTTCCGTTCATGTGGGGTCGGCCGGCCGCACTTCACTCAGTTTCTCGCTAGATCTTGAGCGCCTATGTCATATATCATATATATATATGTATGTTTGTTTTTAAACGAAAAAACGTTCAAACTCATTAAATATGCGGTCGGGTGTTTTAAGATATTGCACTTATAATTCAACTAATACGGCGAAATGCAAAGGAATAACTTTTCGTCAATGAGTAACTAGATAATCATTTTTAAATTGAAATATTTGGTGGGCGCCATGATGCCTTATTTCTCATATAGACTAAAAATTAAGATGTGACAATTTGTGTAACAAGTGTAGGTAGAATTAGCTGAGTTTGGTTTTTATAGCGGAAATGTATAACAATCTTAAGTATATTCTAGCGCTGCGTGTTTATACTGTTTTGTTAGACGGCTAATTATTGTTTCAGTGCTGCAGCGAAGTTTAGTTTAATCTGTTGTCAAAATGGAGCATGACCTTTACTTAGGATAGCTTCTCTAGTACATATTATCTCAATGAGTTCTATGAGGTATCACAAGAACCAGCAACTGACTGTGGTTATTCAAATAAATAGTTTAACAAATTGGTAGGTATGATAGGTGGGTAGGTGTCTAGGGTAGGGTTGGGTATGTAGGTATCCAGTTGACGGGAGCGTAGTCACGGGGGACAGCTAGTACCTAAATAATAGGACGACGTAAATTACTTCAAAGTCAGCGTTTAGCTTCGATATTCTTATGCAAAGCAAACAGGACGGTTAGTACTGAGACCTTACCGGTACTTGCTGGCGTACTTCCGATCAACCTTGATGTGCAACGATGTGCTGCAATGTACTATTAAGCACGAGAAACCATGAAAGCGGAGTGACCGTGAGAAAATCTCTAGATTATTTGAACCACATATTGACGTCTGGGAGGAACTTTTATCCGAATGGCAATGTAGGTGGGATAATAATTTCATCAAGGGCGGAGTGGCCGTGCACCAATTCTTTCCATCTGTTCGCTTGCGACTGGCCAGGACGTGGCTGGAGGTGGATCACTGTGTTGCCCAATATCTCACAGGGCAAGGTAACTTTAAAAGTAAATTATTTTCCTTCAAGCTCGTTGCCTCGCCTTTATGTCAGTATTCTACATCTGACTGCGAATACACTTCCATAAAATATGATTGGCATATTGTACTGCCCATCATATCTTATGGGAGTGTATTCTTTGGCAGAATGAAAGCAATACTATGTTGAATAATGTACAGGCTGCATCAGAAGATATTTACAATACGGATCTTGTGGTAACTAGAACAAATTTCCGTGCGTTCAAGCGTTTTTGCCATACCTATTTATTATAGGAATCAAATATAACACCTCACAATGTTAGGACCCATTAATATTAATGCAAATTTTTTAATTGCCCTTTGTGCCTATTGACCTTGTTTGTTCTGTCTCCTACTTGATATGGAGGGAACTGGATATTTTTATTTTTTCCTTCTCCTCCACTATTCTTTTCTGATTAATTTCGTTGCGGGATCCAAGACAGTTAAATTCATTCGCCGGGACTTCGTCGAGCTTCATTGCCTCGGTGCTTTTCTGGTGGTCGCAAATATTGATTCTGGCTTTAAGGAGTTGCAGTGATTTGGGAATAGTGCTGTGGGAATGTCCCAAAAAAGAAGTACATAAATTTAATATTAAATTAATGTACTATTTTATTAATAAAATATTACTTTACTAAGGTTATTTCAACTAATATTTTTTTTTAAAAAAAAAGTGTGAATTCTAATGAAGCTTGATAGGTATAAAGCTATGTAGGTACCGCTTCTGTAGTCAGTCAGCAGTTTAATCTATATGAGTGACAAGTTGTTGCAGAATGTTGAACGAAACGCGTAAGCGCCATGAAATTCACGGCGCTTCCGTCTTTTTGATCGGGAGAAAACTGTACCTTAGAAGCGCTCTAGCGCTGCGTGTTTATACTGTTTTGTTAGACGGCTAGTTATTGTTTCAGCGCTGCAGCGAAGTTTAGTTTAAACTCTTGTCAAAATGGAGCATGTCCTTTACTTAGGATAGCTTCTCTAGTTCATATTATCTCAATGTTATCTGCCTACTTATTTTGTAAAATAATAAATAAATGAGACTTATCATGCTGTTTTTATTATCTTTATTGTAGGTACTGATACCAAAATTGTATCATACGAAAGCAGAATTCCTTTGTTCGCATAAGGACAGATTCTCATAAAGACAGATTAGCAGAAGGACAGATTCTCATAAGGACAGTTTCGCATAAAGACAGAAAAGGTACAGTTCCGCAAACTATTTTAGGCCCTTAATACTATCACCGCCACGCATATATACAGATTTCCAAAGCAGTGTGATTATGAAATAGCTATTATCCAAGCTCTCAAGTTAACATATCCTGACATAGTACTAAAAGGTTGCTACTCTCATTTTATAAATGCCATTTGGCAGAAGTCAAAAGTCAATTTGATTCAGTTCTTCTAAAGAGGGTCGTAAATACACACAACTTTTTTCCCTATTAGCACTATTGCCAGCAACGAGTATAACGGTGGCGTACCGGAGTTGTTTATGCGAGTTAGGCCCTAGTAATTAGGAAAACTTATTTTAGTAAACAGTGGATGAAACTCATTACCAGCGATATTTTTAATTGCTATAGCCAAAATTCGAACCACGGATGTCATCGAAGGATTAATTCTAAGATTTCTAAAAGACCACCCTTATTTTATTTCATACTCTTGAAAGAGGAAGCAAAACTCTCCGATCTCAAAATATTCGGTGGTGGTTTTTATTGTGCAAGGAAAGAAAAGAAGGAAATCTGATATTTTGGTTGACAGTAAAATTGAGAACATTATTTTGGATTTCGCAAACGATAAAATGTCGGCCATAGAGTCAACGCCTCGCAATACTGAGACGTACAAAATGTGAACCGTACCAAATCTACAGTGACTAGGTTTAAGAAAAGTATTTTTTAATGAATTGAAAATAATTTTGTTTTGTTTTATTTTGTAAAGTAAAAAAGTAAATAAATATATATATATTCTTTTCAACTTAACTGTACTTTGTCTTTTTGCGAAACTGTCCTTAAGAGAATCTGTCCTTCTGCTAATCTGTCTTTATGAGAATCTGTCCTTATGCGAACAAAGGGCAGAATTCTGTACACATTTTCATCGTTGTAACATTTTCTTATCGTAAGGATCCTACTAATATTCTATATAGGTATGATAGTCTGTATGTTTAGATATTGGTTAATCACACCTCAATGGTTGAACGTATTTGATAATATATCATTTGGAATAGAATTATACAATGACTAATAATAAAATGATTTAATATTAAAAAATATATATAATAATAAATAAACAGAAAAACAAAGCAAAATTTTCTTCTGAAATTAGAGATATGAAACTGTAGTCTATACAATACATCTTTATAGTTTATCAAAAGTTCCTAATCTCAGTGAGCCTCTTGGCGTAGGCGTCCACTAACAGTTTCCACTGGGGTCTCTCATGAACTACTCGCCAATACCACAGCGCGCCATCGCTTACACTTTGTGCCTACATCTTGGTACTTTTCTCCAATTCCTTTGATTATCGCGAATCATATGACCGGTCCATCTTCACTTTTCACATAGTTCCTGTAGGATAACTCTCGGTTTTCGCGCAGGAAAAGCCACTGGCAACCACAAACACAAAAACTGGCACTTTTAAATATTATTGTTGAGGATCTCACTCATCATAATAATAATTTCTGCCGAAAGACTGCTGGATACAGGCCTTCCCGGCATTCAGCATTCAGCGTCACCACATCAACCGGTGCTGTGCGTCTTTCATATATTGGATGCCCGCGACCTCAACCTGGTTATCGGTCTGTAGAGGGAGGCTTTTCAGCCCCATCGACCACCCGTTCTTCGAGCAACTGAGATCTATCAGGCGTGAAATATTTGCATCCAATCTTATGTTATCGATAATTCAGGTCGAACACTCTTCTGTTGAGGCATCTCTAAGGAAGACAAGGATGTATCTACATCACTCGTTTTATAAGTTTTTATATATTATTTTGTATTTATTTCGCTTGATTAACGTTTAAGCAAGGCCTTGTCAACTATCAACTGCCAAATGTAACCAGTGTAGCCAGATTTGACGAGCCCCAAGTCGCCGAAAATTTCGTTTTTCCATTTATAAAAAAACTCAAGACGACCACTATTCACTAAAACCACGAAACATTCTACGAAACGTAAATTTCCATTGTTGCCTTGAAAACTTTAATGCGTTTGACACAATAATCATTATTGGTTCCGCATAAAACATTTTTCAGCATTTCTTTATTTTCCCTGTGTTGTCACGACTGAAGTATAATGAAAAAAGAGATAACCTGTTAAAAGCATTTTGATTTCCAGTTATTTTTTATCATTCCTGAGGATTAGACATTCTTATTCCGAAATCGCCTAAAATAGTCCCATGTTTTTAGGGTTCCGTACCCAAAGGGAAAACGGGACCCTATTACTAAGAAATAATTAGTACCTTTGTGCTCTTCAATCTGTATTATTTCTTGTCTCTGTAAAGTGTTTTTTGTGTACATAAATAAATTAGACTCCACGATCCGTCTGTCTGTCTGTCTGTCCGTCTGTCACCAGGCTGTATCTCATGAAGCCGTTATAGCTAGACAGTTGAAATTTTCACAGATGATGTATTTCGTAAAAATTGGTCGCCTCGGCCACACGGCTAAATGGCGAAAAGTCGCCCAATCTGGCCACACTGATAATGTAACGTTGACAACGGTTTGAGAATTTGAGAATGATCAAATGTGTTTTTCTCAGTTGTGAAACCCAATTGAACGTCAATGAAGGTTTTTTGTATGACATAAGGTATAGTTTGGCATGACTTGACGACGTATACTCAAACCTTGCTCAGCATCGCAGAAAACTTAAAGTGGCAGATGATCAAGAGTGACAGATGCTTAAATCGAGATAAGCACATACTTACTTACCTCAGAAACCGGCCATTAATCTTTTTATTATCGTCAATATATTGATGAAAATCAAATATTTTGATCAAAAATATTGATCCTTAAATGTTATCGTGCTTGCTTCATACCATTATGTACAAATACTATAAAAAAATCCCCATTATATGCGAATCGCGCAATAGCCAAGTACCTAGTAATCTATACCTACTAAAGTTTTGAGAAATGTTCTGTCTTACTAGATTCCAACTAGAATGTGTTAATTATTATGTTATCTTGTTCTAATTTAGTATTAGATTCGTATTTAATATCTTACTTTGATCATTACAGACTGAGATAAGTAAATTTTTATGGGAACTTTCGTGCAAAGTTGACATTGTTGTATAATTACGTAACTTGAAAACATGATTTTTTGATTATGGAGATATGTTCATTATTTTATTCTTAAATGATAGATATAGGCGTAAAACTAATATTTCTGTTTGAATTGTGAAAACCGGTCAACGCATTTATGATATATTTACTGAAGAATTAGTGTAAAAAAATCTACCAAATTAATATTTTCACGTTTTTGTTCTACAAAGTTTTTTAGTGTTTGTAAATATATAATATAGATACCTATTAGTGTTTAATATTATTAAGAGATATGTAAATAATGGGAATTACCGAACATTTTAAGGAAAAAATAAATATAAATAAAGGCTGCACAGATTTCGGGTTGTATCATATTTAGTGGTATGTAATGAAGCTTTTTGATATCCAAAGTCAAAGTTTCGCGCCAATCGTGTTTGTTTACTTTTTATTTTACACCAATATCACCTACCCATATGTGAAAACGTTTAAGTTATGACAATTCAGTTTCTAAATGTACCTGGTAAACAACAATAACAAACACCGGTCCACTAACACGTAATATTCATAACCACTACTTTAACCTTTTGAGCGCCACGGTCTTCTATAGAAGACAACCGTTTCCGTGCCCCCCACGCCACGTCTTTATTAGAAGACAATATATAATCTTATCGTTTATTACATTAAAATACATGAAAAAATGCTTTGTGCGTATTGCTACTATTGCCTAAAACCCTAAACTAAATGTTTTATTTCAATAGTGGTCTTTGTTTATATAAAAAAACAGAAAAATAATACCTGCCAATTTTTTTGCCGTGTCCCAGGCGCCATCGTCTTTATAGGAAGACGCCTAGTGCTGTGGTTACTTGATTATGTTTCTAAAGTGTCGATATAAACAAAAGTAAAAAAAAAACACTTTTATTTTGAATCAAAATGTTGAGTTTTGAAATAAATGCCATCCTTATGGAGAATGTACGTAATTTTGCTAGCCCTTACACATATATTTACTCAAATCTTTTAATACACACAAACCCGGACTTTGGTTTATACTGATATCGATATTGAACGATCCCGTCACTACGAAACTAATAGATATCGGTGCCTCGTGCGCCATGGACATCAATAGAAGACAACCTGTGACGTCATAGACGTAAGTGAATCAAGGTCAGTGTGAGATAGTGCAGAGCTGTTATGGATTGATATCGATATAAAAAATAATAAGTGAAGCTAATGAATTACGTCCTGAAGAACTTAAAAATCCTACAAGGTGTGGACTAGGAAGCTGAATCCGATAAATACGAGAGTACATGAGACGAATATTTTGAGTTAGTGTAAATTACTTAACGGTATGAAAAAATAAATAACTAATAATAATAATCTTTATTCAAACTTGAAATTGGTAAAATATACTAATTATATATATTATTTTTTATTCGTTTATTATTATATTAATTTACTTTAATAAAATATTTTCGTTCAATAACCTAATTAGATTGGCGTAAGTAGGTACCTACATTCGAAATTAGTATGATATCTCAGAATACAGAATATACCAAAAATTGCGTTCCTACTTTGAATGGGATACGCCGTATCCAGAAAAGAAGCGCGTAACGTGACGAAACAAAATCTATAATAATAATATTAATGTGTTTAGCATAAAAACAAAAAAAAAGTTAAACATACCCATCCCTTATAACAAATGAAATTTTACGTGCTACGGGCGCCACGGTCTTGATAAGAAGACAACTAGATGACGCCAAAAGAAAATAGGGATGTAGCCAACTTCTTATGGCTGAAGTGAGTTATGTATCTGTTTGGTCATTTTCTGTAGTGTATCCTGCTTTTTCTTATCACAACTATTGTTAATAAAACAAGATATCGAAATTTGTCAATATTTTATTTATCGAGTTCATCGAAATACGTCATTAATTCTATTTTTCTGGTACATTTATAAAAAAAAACATGTACGTAACATTTATCGATACTACAATTACCCTCATCACTACTTTTTACTATATATTCGTTATACATTTATAACTTGGCGCTGGGGGACACATTGCGTTTTGTACCGCTTGGCGCTCAAAAGGTTAATTATGCTCAAAACTGCCAAAGCGTCCCTCAGGTGGGTTATATTCTCGAAATCAGCCTTTAAGAATCCTTTATCACACATGACTAAATAAAATTTGCTGTTATAAATAATATTTTCGCACAAATTTTCGGATATTTTAGTCAATTCACGTGTAGTTGACACTGTAGTACAAAATTCCTTGAACGTTATGACGTCACCAACATGGCGACCAATCATGGCCCGTTCGTAGAAAGGTGGTTCTTTTGAAAATTTTATCGATTTTCAATTGCTTTTCATCCTACAAAAGAGGGCAATCCGCGCAATCTATAAAATGGGTCCTCGCGAGTCCCTCAGAGAAAAATTTAAAGAGATCGATATACTGACTCTACCTTCACTTTATATTTTGGAATGTATTTTGTATGTCCGTAAAAATCGGGGGCTTTTCAAAACTAGAAGCGGCTTCCATAATTTCAATACACGCAGTAAGCACGAAATTGTAATACCCAAATTCAGATTAACGAAAACTAGCAAGTCTTTTCTTATAAACAGTATACGCTTTTATAACAAGTTGCCAAAGTCAGTTATAGAACTGACCGATGGAAGGTTCAAAAACTACATCAAACGTATCCTTATTAACAAAGCATATTATAAAATCAAGGACTACGTTGAAGATAAAAGCATTTGGCCTTAGCTCCTTCTGCGCATGCAGCTTCCCTGGTAACATGTAAACGGCACAAATAAGTGGATGTCTCTAACTATTCTCAATCTCATTTTTTCTTTCCTTCTTTTAATTAGACTTTTTACAATGGTTTTCAATCATCTTTATAGCCCTTTGCTAAGAATAGTTACAGCACTGATAACAACATTTGTGCCACACGTTAAATTTAGTCTTGTTATACTTATTTTTTTTTTACCTTTGTATAGATTCTTTTACCGATTGTTTTCTGAATGTGTGAACATTGTAGGCCTTCTTGATGCTAGTTAACATTTGTTAACTTTTTTATTTAATATATAATCTTTTTATTTTATTTTTTTTAGTTTCTTACGACTTATTGTCATAAGTCGGGCCTGCGTTGTCCCCCCATATCTAAGTACTAATGCTGTAACATGGAAATATTGTAAAACCAAACATTTTTAAAAGAGTAACCATGGAGTTTCTTGCCGGTTCTTCTCCATAGGAAACGACCAATCCGAACCGTGCACCCTTTGTCGACGTTTTATAAGTGCCCATGTAGGCCTATATGAAATAAAAAAAAAAAATATAAAAAAAAAAAAATTGAAATTATAATAAATTGAAAAAAAATTTTTGCAACGACAATATAATTTATGATATGTAAAGTTCCAAAATAAATTTTAAAAACCGTATTTTTTTTTTTAATTCAACAACCCAATTGCTGCAAGTCATTTCAGTGCGTAGACCAATTAATTAATTAATAAATCTACAATATCTAAGATAAAGGAAATATAAAAAAGAAATAAAAACTCCCAAGTAACACATAGTATAAAACATTTTATTCGTAACAAAATATGATTAGAAGTTAAAAATAATTATGTACAATAGAAATATTTTACTATTATCACAAATAGTCGCGTCTGCCGAAGCTTGGCTTCCACTACTTTGTACTTAGAAGTGATGTAACCTTAGCTTAAAGTATCTCCTAACACTTTTAGAAACTAGCTAGCTTTGGGGTCACTTTGTACCCCAAAGATAGAAAAGGAACATAAAGATATACATAAGGGGCAAGCTGTTTTAAAATTCTCGTCAATAATTTACAAAATTTGGTCCGATTTTTTTTTTTATATTTGCTGACTGTAGATCAAAAGTGTACGTATAAAAATATGGTTTATTGGAATAAATAGTAAGTATTTTGATCTCCAGTCAGCAATTACAATAAATAGTGTTAAAAATATGCCACATCAGGAAATTTGGGATTCAATGAAGGAGTCAACTTGTACAGTCTGCAAAACAACTAAGCAAGAAACATAAAGTATTCACTAATACAAAAGACACTTTATTTCATAAGGAATAAAGTTTGTATTCGTAAAATATATGATTTAAAAATGCAGAGGTCGTTTCTAACCCAGTTAAGTTACTTATTTCTTTGCCGACATTACTTTATCACTTCCATTCCTACAATGATGTTTACTTCCTCATTCTTAATCGGAATCAATTATAATTCTCGATTATATGGCTTATCATTTTCGAAAAAACTAATTCTGGTTTTCGATTAAAACAATTTTCGTATTCGATTGATCGTGTTCGCTTACATATTTTTTTTTATCCATCACTAATATTAATTCCTTCATTGAGTCCCCTAATGACCCTTTTGTTCTGGGGTCATATTGACCACCTGGCCCCGACGGCTTGCCCCGGTAATACTAACATCTAGCGATTATTCATATAAACATTGACAACACACAAAATAAATTCGGTTTACTCTATCACTTTATGCCTTCTCGGACTTGGATGGCCTGTGGACAAAAGAAAAATCACATTAATAAAAAGTAATAAAAAATAACTTACCTACACTTTGACAGCTGTCAAAGTAGAATAGGGTAGATTACAAAGAAAACTGTTAAGTCCGTCAGTTAGATTACATAAAAATATTGGACACGTTATTTTTCTTTTGTCACGTACACAAAAAATTACAACGAAACAGTGTGTTGAAATATCATGTGACGTCACGCCACGCTACACTTTTACTGACAAAGTGACGTCACAAGCCCCCACTCCTGAACGTTGATGCGCTTTATCTTTGTTTTTTTTATTTATTTGATAAAGCAAAAATACGTTTCCAATATTATTTGATAATGGCACTGACGGACTAAATTTAATTTAAAATTTTCTACCCAAGAAAAATCCGTATTAACAAGAGATACATTTCTGAAAGTATATCGGGCAATCGTCCCACTTTCGGTAAAGGCCTGCCTATAGCCTCCTTTTACACATATAGGTTTAAAGATTTCTTTAAGCAATCTCCTAGATCTTACGGTTAAGTTAGACTGCCTGATAGACGAATGACAGCTGACTGACTGTCTAGAACTACTGAGATGATAATTCATAGAGGAGTATAGAAAAAGAGAAGAAATGTTGAATAAATTGCGTATGTAGAATAACGTTGATGAAGTTCCAAATAAATAAATGCGCCCGGGAGGGATACTCACTTGCCAGACAAGATATCCTGGATCTCCTGGAAGCTCTTGCCCTTGGTCTCGGGCACCAGGAACAACGTGAAGAAGAAGGCGGCCACGCAACACGCGCCGAAGATGAAGAACGTGCCGCCCATACCCAGCGAGTTGGCGATGGCGCTGAAGTATCTGTGGAAGGAGAAGAAGAAGTTAATAAAGTTAAAGATGGAAAGATCGAACGAAATGTGTTGTTGGCATGTTCCACTCAAAAACACCTGAATCTAAGTTGAATAAGAAATATGCATGAAAAAGATATTTATTATTCAATCGATAAATATTCAAAAATAGAATTAGTGAAAACGGTATCAAAATGTATCATAAAACCAATAAGATATAACGATTTTATAGAAATATGTCTCTCTTTCGCGAAAACACCGTTTTTATTAAGGGGTGTCGGAAAAAGAGAGGTGTTATAAGTTTGACGTGTGTTCCTGTGTATTTTGATTGGCGTTTTACTATTTGAATTAGGGTGTTTTCGCAAGATATCGTGTCATAATTTCGTGTTCAATAGATTGTCGATCGAAGCGTGTCTACTTCTAGATAAATTAGGTAGCATGATATAAAATATGTCGGGAGTATTTTTTAAATTTTACTTGTTGGCAGATGTACCTACATTCTGAGTTGACGTCAGAGTCTATGTCGGACTTCTTTTGAAGCCTTATAACTTCGCCGCTAATGAAGATGTTTTAGAAATTCTTTCACATTTGTGTACCAGAGATAAAAAGTATATAATTTAGCAAATAAAAAAACACATATATTCTTTAAATCCCTATCGCACTCAAAAATTTTATGATTTGGCTGCTCTTCGATGTTTTGGCTTAGAAATTTCCAACACAACTTGGGACAGGGATCCTAATATTTTTTTCAGAGAATTAGACACTCTTAAGAATTTAAAGCACTATTCTTTACTTTCACTATCACGGCACATAAGTGAATGCCTCAATAAAAGCGCGCAAATTTCCAGCGCTGCAAGTGTAATAGTTATACAAGAGAACAATAGTATTTATGCATTGTCTATTATTACGAAAACAAGCAATAAGGGTATCATCTGTTAGTATAGGCTTGTGTTGGCCATTGTCTAATAACCAACCACAAGTGATTTATGATGCCACATACAAACTTAAAATCTACTCTAATCTACTAGTTATCGGTTCAATTGAAACCTAAATACAACAGTCCGACAACAACCGTCTTTATCGTATATACGTAACCGAGAGTTATCCACTAAACTATGTTAGTATTATATTATCTGCGACTAGACACAACACCCGTCTGGTCCCATTTTAACCGACTTACCAAAAAGGAGGAGTTCTATGTTCGACTTCGTGTATGTTTTATTTTTATGTATGTTCACCGATATCTCCGTCAATTGTGGACCGATTTTGAAAATTATTTTTTTATTTGAAAGAGTTTGTTCCGAAATTGGTCCCATTTCAATTTGGTGAAGATCAGATGAAAAACTTCGAAGATATACAGCAGAACTCTTCAATAAATAACGGTAAATCTCTCGGGATTGCTGCAATCGCATGTCTGTTTATTGTTTATACCATTTCATAACATAACATCACGCGAGTACGCTCTTAAGGAGTACGCAGATCGCTCAATTCACCGGTTATGTTCAAGTTTCATGATATTCGGGTAATATATTCTGGCATTATAGTTACCTTACTAAAAAACTTGCCTATTAGGTAGGCACAACTAAAAAGTGAAAAATAAAAAAACTAGTAAAAGTTATATTATCAATGGTAGTTTCGCATACCGCCTGACAAACTTACAGTACTCACCAATCTTCTTGGCTGCCCTTTTTTTTGGTTTGGGAAATCATCCAATGACTTCTCCCTCCCCCGGGCGTGTCAGACTTTAACTGACAAAAACCCACCTTGAGTTGCTTGAGCCAGGGCCGCGGTAACTTCTTTTAAATTTATCCGCGACCCAGACAGGCATCGGCCTAGCGGACCGCGTCAGTATTACTGACATCTCTTTGAGGCACGCGTGGAACACTACGCGCCGTCGACTCGGTCCTGCTCCATATCGGACGGCGAGCTACCCATTACTCGCCGTCCACAAGCCCGCGCCTACGGTGGCCGGGAATTCTTGACCACCCTGAAGTTGGCTTTCGGATGCGTAAGGCATGGCTCGCTGCTGTTTTAGTATGAGATTTATCATTTACTACTGCGCAGCCATTGTAGCCAACTTCAGGGCGCCAAGAAGATTGGCGAGTACCTACTGTACCAATCCAAAAAACATTAACTAACCTGGTAATCAAGAACGACAGTCCCCAGCAGAAAGCCGTAGCAATAGGCGAGGCAATAGCCTTGACCTCAATAGGGAACAGCTCCGACATGACGGCCCATGGCAAGGGTCCCAGACCCCAGCAGTACGTCACGATGAACAGGACCAGCGACAGGATGGGCAGGAACCCGATCTTCTCTACTATTGGGTTCTCGTTGTCAGCTAGGATGAAGAACATGCCTAGGAGGACCTGGGAACAAAAATTAATTTATAGTATTTATCCGCTGGAGGCGAGAAGCATGGGATCGGCCAGGGTGGTGGCACCTGGGGAAGGGCTATTTTAAGCAGTGGACGTCTTTCGGCTGAAATGTTGATGATGTACAGTTTGTCACAGAAGCAATATCGTAGAGCTGATTCAATGGCATTGTGACTGCCACCAATACGCACTGGCCTTGCATGGTTGATTCCAGTCGAGTCCCTCTCACAGAAAGACGGCTGGATTTCAAGCAGTAGGTACATATTTATATTTATTAATTATTTTAAATATGTACCTACAGCTACTGCCTATCGAGTATGTGACGTGACGTCAGCAAAAAAATTGAGCTTTATTCAATTTCGACAGGAGTTTTGATCAGCTATTCTACGATACTTGCCTATACGGTCCCAAACCCAACTTTTCTGAAAAATGGAGCATCCATTTTGGTCGGTCTGACATATTAATCTTTTATGTTGTTCTTAAGGCAGAGTTGATTTCTTAATTTAATAGAATAGAAATAGAAAAAGAATAGAATAGAAAACATTTATTCGACATAGACACAACACGACAGCAAAAATCACAAAGTAACAGAGAAGAACAGTAAAGAATTGCGCCGGGCGTGCCCATACCGAAAGGGCTACCAACTCAGCATTTGCTGGGCGTCAGACACCAAGCGCTGATTTTCAGTTGGCACCCCGCTAGTGACACACGGACGTGGGTAAATAAAATAGATACTTAAAATAATGTCATAAAGTGCAAATGTGTGCTTAACTTATAAATTGAAAAATATGTAAAATAGATAATATAAAGTAATATAAAAAATAGATATAATGTAATATGATTTATAGTATATAAAGTGCTACAATATGATGGTTTAAAATTGTCTCAAAACCCCAAATGACAGTGTGGCAGAAGATAATATGGTAGAAGGATACTTACAAGTCCGATAGCAGTACCGCATGAGGAGATGAGTAGCAGAATTCTGCGACCCAGACGGTCTACCACCAGCGGAGTGATGAATGACGCTATCACCTGGAACGAAACAAAAGAGAGAGAGTTACTTTAGAGAATAGTCGGGGTCTTTGCTTCTTTGCAATCACGCAGATTTCATAATTGTAATCCCAAATTGGTGGGGCTGAAAAATGGCGCGGGAACTCGTCAGACCAAGTTGCCTCAATACCGGGATTTGAAGCCCTATAACCGGATACACGATGTTTTTATTAATAGCAGTCGAGTCCTCTACCATCTTACTAACTAGCTTATAACTTAATGTTTGCTATCTCCCCTAGAGGGGAAGAGGGCTTCCACAGTAGTCCTAAATCGCGAACGGTCTTGAGCTACACGCTTCATCTCTTTAATATTTTTGATATACCTGAACATGTGTAGGCCAAAGAACTATTGAACGAAGAAATACTTAGTCTTAGCAGAGCAGAGGCTAGGCTATAATAGTTATGTCTAAGTTGAATATCGTATAGAATATGGTGGTGATAGATACCACTACACAGGGTAATAATACCACTGAAGAGGAACAAGCTCAAAGGGAAGAAGATATAGCTACCTGAACAACACCAATAACGATGGTGGCAATAGCAGAGTCTAGGTTAGAGTTGGCAGCGTCTAGGATGTTTATACCAGTAAACTATGGAAAGAAGTAAAAGTAGTCCCTTACCTGAACAACACCAATAATGATGGTGGCAATAGCAGAGTCCAGGCTAGAGTTGGCAGCCTCGAAAATATTGGTCATGTAGAACAGCACGGCGTTGATACCACTGAACTGCTGGAAGAACACCAGCGCGCAGGAGATATAGAACGCTTTGAAGTTACTGCCACGGAATACGTCGGCAATCTGTAATGGAGAATGAGATAGTATAATAGCTGTGAAATGACAATCAGACGAATGAAGATTATATCAATATGATGCTTGAACCTCGGTCGTTGAAAAGGTGTTAAGTTTAACATTGATCAGATAAAGGTATTTTAAAATGAACATTGATTGATAAGACCAACGACATGTGGGATGTCCATGCTGATGCAAAAATGTTTATTTTTTTCATGAAACTCGGTGAATTCACTCGAATTTGCAGAAGATTATGTATGCATATGACAAACCAGGACAATCTGTCCAGTTTGGTGGGACTTACGTTGAGAAAGAGGTCATTCGCCCGATCAGAGTGCAAGCCATCTTCAAAAATAAAATATGTGCCAAATAACTCAATGTCTTAAGATAATACAATTTATAGGTGTGAGCTGATAGTGATTGCTTAAGGCACTTATATAATTTGAAGTTAAGAACGAGATTTCCTACTCTATTGCAACATTTCGATAGCTCTTCAAGTGAAAGTAGAGTTTGGCAAATGCTTTACTTATTAAAAATTCCTAATTCAGAAATCGGATGTGAGAGTAAATATATAAAACGCCATGATTGAGTATCCAAGCTAAAAAAAATAAAGTAGCTTACGGTAGCAGTCTTCTCCATCGAGGCGTTGACGTCGGCGGCCATCTTGTCGAGCTCGGCTTGCACGCCCTCGTGCGAGCGACCGCGGATCTTAGCCAGGCAGCTCGTGGCGGATTCACGATCACCTGTAGCAATGAACATATCGAGGATTAACCCCTTGAGTGCCCGAAACGTGGATCCATGCGAGACTTAATGGCTTTTTAATGGTTTCGACAATTACGTATATTATATTTGTATGGCCTACTGATGGTTGTTTCGGGTCTTGCTGTTTTTGTATCAATGTGTGTTTGGGCTTTAAGTGCGCCTCTTTATGTTTGTCTCCATAAAGTATTAAATAAATAAATAAATGTTCGTAAACGAACCCACGATACAAGAGAAATTCCTAGTATGAAGTAATGTTTTTTTTTAATTAAGAAATTGGGCAGTGAAAGAGATTGATGAAAAGAGATTGCATGTAGCAGATATAATAATGTTGAGATGGATGTGCGGAGTGACGAGAATGGATAAAGTGAGAAATGAGTATACTAGAAGAAGTTTTAAAGTGGCGCCAGTGACAGAAAAGTTGAAAGGAAACCGTTTGTCCTAAGTATGGTGATGTGATCAGAAGGGATGAAACGCATGTTACTAAAAGAGTTATGAATATAAATGTGGATGGATGGAGAGTGAGGGAACGGCCAAAGAATAGATGGATGGACTGTGTAGTGATATGAAAGAAAAGTTAATCAGTAATAGCGTGACGGGGGACAGGACCCCAAGTAACATGAGACAAGGGCAGGAAGATGATGTGAACGTTGTGGAGATAGCTGAACGATATTAACCTTTTTGCAAATAGTAGAAGGGCGACTCAGGCATGAAGAAGAATCCCACAACGAAGGCTCCGGTGAAGATGATACCGACGTACGCTATAACCATGTAGGACACGAAGGGACCGATGCCGTAGATGAGGAGGTAACCCAGCGTGATGAACGCTTGCAGGAACGAGCCCAGCGCACCGCGACAGTCGTCCTGCGGAGAAAGAAGAGAAAATGTATGTAAGAAAGAATAACACAATTTTATTTAGGTAAAGACATATGTGACTGCCTCGCTGGTCTAGTGGGCGCAAGCAATACTGCTGGGCTTGAGGCCCTTTTTTGTGGTTGGTAATCATGCATCAACGTTAGCGCAAGAATACATTTACATGTTGCAGATTTTTTTTTTAAATTGTACAGTGAGAATTCAATAAAAATAAATTGTAAAATGGAGTTACTTTATATAGCAATGAAAAAACAATAGGGTATCAATGTAACCTAATTTTTATTTTAAAGTTGATAGGTTCGTTCATTTTTATGTTCTCCTAAACTATGGAAATAATATAATTATTACTAGAGAATATTATGTTATATTATTTTCCTTCGAATACAGGCGTGATGTTATGTAAATTATTTGCGTAAAATGTGGTAGCTACAAGACATATTACAATAACAATTCAGTGCATTCATACACATTCCGCCATTTAATGATGGCATGCAAATATTGAATCGATACAAGTGTTTTAGTAACAAAGGAACAGTACTCAACTTTAGAGAAATTGGAAACAGATTTCGAGACTAATAGACTAAGAAATCTAACATAATATGTCCAAGCTAAAAGGATCCAGTTCTCGGCATATAGTTACCGAGATATTCTTACGCAGTTTTGTAAATTCGCCCTCTTACAAACACAAGATAGGTACAATTTTAACTTCAAATGTCAAATGTTTTGGAATATTTTTAATCCTATATTTCGATTGACTATTTTAAATATCGAATCTAGTCTTAACTTAATACCCCACTACTGGACCGTTTTTACTTGGACGCCCACATATAGTCGAATCATTGAAACTAAAATTTAACACAAGTATAAGTAACAATATGAAAAAAACACATCAAAAATATTATACAATTAAATTAACAAAGTTTTAAATAAATATATATCTAATTAGTAAAGAAAGAAGTAAGAATTAGAGGAATGGTTTTCGAAAATAACAGAAATAGGATGCACCTAAACCTCTACGGTCTCAAATACCCTGAGCAAAAGTAGTTGAAGACCATTGTGTGGTCATTAAGAAATGGCCTCTCCTAGCCTAAGGCCAAAGTAAACTCATCTGCAATTACATTGGCACAAAAGAAATGACTAAGACCTTATCTAAGTCTTCTTGGGCAAATTTAACAAACATATTGGAAGTTATATTATGTTTGAGCCGTTTTGGATTGAAACATTAGGTCCATGGGGTCCGAGTGCTCATCGAGTTTTTCGAGACATTAGCAAAACGCGTTGACTCTTCACGTGACGAGGCAGGCCTTTTCTTTGGTCAGAGAGTCAGCATTGCCATTCAACGTGGCAATGCTGCCAGCATTCAGGCCACGTTTCCCATTGACATCGATGTGGATGATTTTTTTGCGCTCAATGAGCCTTTTTCCCTGTCCCCTTTGTACACAGGTTTCTTTTGTTATACTTGTTATTAGTCTTATATTTTAGAATATTCAATTGTATAAAGGTAATATTATATTTGTTTGAAGATCAATTAATACAAAAAAAAAAACAAAACAGCAAAATGATTAATAAATAAGTCTCCTTGGGTCTTTCATCAAAGGTTTACTTGTAACACCTCTCTTAGTTCTCTTTCAATAAAATCCCGAAGTTCGTCATAATTTTTATCATAAGAGTGTTCATATCATCTTAATTATCTTTGCTGATAATTGCTATCTTTTTCAGAATTAAGATTTTCCTATTATCTTTAAAGTTTATAAAATCAATATTCTACAAAAACTTACCGTAGCAATTTCAGCACAGTACATAGGCGAAATCGTGAACAGCATTCCGACGGCCAGACCCCAGAAGATCCTGCCTCCGTAGATCATGCCAACATTCTGGGTGGCTGCGATGAGGATCCAACCGATGAACAGTGGGATCGAGGTACTGAGGAGACCCCATTTGCGACCGATCTTTGATGCAGCGAAACCTCCGAGGAATGGACCTGAAAGAAGGGAAGTTCTCTATAAAGAAATGCTTACTTGATATGGTAACGTTTAAGGCTCTGGTTGTCTGGTGGCTTCGGTTACTGGTCGAACAAGAAATAATTATGTTCAAAATGTTAAAAAATTATGCTGGCCAACTTGATTCTTGATCACTGACAAAACATAGGATATGTTTTGTCAGTGATCAAGAATCAAGTTGGCCAAAATGTAAATGGTTTCAAAATGTTAAAAAATTATGCTGGCCAACTTGATTCTTGATCACTGACAAAACATAGGATATGTTTTGTCAGTGATCAAGAATCAAGTCTCTAAACCATCGTGACTTCTATCAATCAGTTTCTGAATTGAATTGAATTTGGAATTAAGACTGTGTCAAACCCTTTTTAACCCCCTACAGAAAAAGAGGGGTGTTATAAGTTTGACGTGTGTTGCTGTGTATCTGTGTCTGCCTGTGGCACCATAGCGCCTAAACGGATGAACCGATTTTGATTAAGTTTATTTTGTTTAAAAGGTGATTTTGTCGAGAGTGTTCTTAGCTATGTTTGAATAAAATCGGTTCAGCCGTTCAAAAGTTATGGGCGTTTTACTGTTTAAATCGGGGTGTTTTCGCAAGATATCGTGTCATAATTACGTGTTCAATATATTGCCGATCGAAGCGTATCTATTATGTACTAGATAAATTATGAAGCATGATATAAAAACGTGACGGGGGTTTATTGAATTTTGAAATTTTACTTGTTTATTGCCAAAGTTTGACCGGTTGTCAGGCAAAGCCGAGTTTGAGAAATACTCGTACTCAACTTCAAATTCTTAATTCAGAAATCACAATTAAATTTAAGTTATAATTACCGAAGATAGCACCGACAGTGAGAAGGGAACCGATCCAGGCCTCTTGGTCCGTGGTGACAGGTACTCCGATGGGGTTGTCCGTGGTGTTCTGCAGCTTCAGGTTGACGGGGGACGTCCATCCCATGGAGTAACCCGTCGATGCGATCGCGATGTTCGCTGGAGAAGAAGAATAAAATGTTAGATATAATTAATTATGGATTTGCAAGGTTAGATTGGAGCCGCTGGTATATAATTACAAATTCATTAAATGTTATAGTCACCGCCACATAACAAAAAAATAAAAGTCTTTAACACCTGTCTACCAATGTATTCCAATATTTTAAAACGATACGAAAAATATGTAAAGGCAGCTTCGCTAACACGATCAAAACAAACGTATCGGGGTAAGGGGCGTCCATGACCCTTTGACTTGGCATTCAGTAATGAGTTAATATCTCATAAACGCGTGAACCGATTTATATGATTTAAACGGATAAAATGGTTCTACGCCTATTGGTACCTATCATTTGAGAAAACTATCAAAATATCTAAATAAACAAAAATCAATTTACTTTCTGGTACAAGTCGGATCAATGACTTATTATCTGGCGGAGACTTTAGGCATCATCATTATCATTTCAGCCGCAAGATAAGTCCACATAGGCCTCCCCTCATCGACCGGTCCTGTGCGT
This sequence comes from Orthosia cruda, assembly GCA_964057195.1. Lineage (NCBI taxonomy): Eukaryota > Metazoa > Arthropoda > Insecta > Lepidoptera > Noctuidae > Orthosia > Orthosia cruda. The sequence goes on from OZ059827.1 coordinate 4,310,216, forward strand.
CTCTCGTCCAGCTGATTTGCGCAGTCTTAACAAGTTGCCCTATACAACTTACTCAAGTGGTATTCAATAATTGAAGCGTGGCGATAGCAATTGTAAAAAATTACAAAAAATTATGGGAATGTCAAACGCTATCGAAATGTCACGATCTTTACATTTTGTCATTGCCATCGCTGATATCACATGACATTTGTCTCTATTGGTAATTTGGTATGGTATTTGGCGGGGCCTAAATTGAAACAAATAAGGAAGTCTACAGTTGTCTGGTCGTAAGTGCAATGTTTATACGGATTATCGGATAGCTTTTTAAAAGACAGTATAGAAATTCGTAGTATTGGACAGTGTTCGGATTAAAAATAAAGTTTTGTTTGATTTTCAGCTTGAGTTCTAAAACTGACATAACCATTGGTATCAGCAATTCAGCATAATTTTGACCAGACAATACACATGCCTCACCAATCAGAAATAAGGGTGAAAATTAGAGAACTTCTGATTGGTGAATGTCACAATGGCATGCAAGCTACTTGAAAACGTTTATACAATATACAGGCATGTGTATTTTTACCCTTATATATACTAATATTATAAAGAGGAAAGATTAATATTTTTGTATGTAACGAATAAACTAATAAACTACTGGACCGATTTCTTTTTTTCCCGAATTCTTTCACCTTTGGGAAGCTCCACTAGCCCCGGGTGACATAGGCTACTTTTTAACGCCCGACGGAAAAAGAGGGGTGTTATAAGTTTGACGTGTGTTGCTGTGTATCTGTGTGTCTGTCTGTGGCATCATAGCTCTTCAACGGATGAACCGATTTTGATTCAGTTTATTTTGTTTGAAAGGTGATTGTGTCGAGAGTGTTCTTAGCTTGTTTGAATAAAATCGGTTTAGCCGTTCAAAAGTTATGGGCGTTTTACTGTTTGAATCGGGATGTTTTCGCAAGATAAATGTGTCGGGGGGTTTTTTATTTTTTTTATCCCTGTATTCCCACGGGAACGGGAACTACGCGGGTGAAACCGCGAGGCGTCCTCTATCTATACCAATATTATAAAGAGGAAAGATTTTTTTGTTTGTTTGTTTGTTTGTACCGAATAGGCTCCGAAACTACTGGACCGATTTCAAAAATTCTTTCACCGTTGGGAAGCTACTCTATCCCCGGGTGACATAGGCTACTTTTTATCCCTGTATTCCCACGGGAACGGGAACTACGCAGGTAAAACCGCGAGGCGTCCTCTAGTATCCTATAAAGTACTGATCTGCCGCATTGCATAAGACTGGAAGCACGGCTATTTTCGTCAGAGACCAAAGTCACGTGACTCGTGAAAACTTTCTTTTACCTACAGAAGCCACATGATGGCCACGTCAAAACTGCCACGTTGAAACCTCCACGTCGATATTTGCATGACATTGTAAATATTTAAGATGTTATAAAGATAGGACACATCATTACAAGACTTTATCTCGACAATAAATACTACTTGGTGTAAGATAAATCTTTATTTAAATATACACAAGTGTTACCACAATAAACTCCGGTATTAACTCAGTGTTGCCATACTCTTTAGGCCACGGATGCGTTTGTTTTGAGATAAAACACGTAAATATATTAAGCTGGTGTTTGATGAACGGTTTTTAATTGACACAATAAACATAAAAAAAAGTATTTGGTAAGCTCTATGAAATAACAAACTGATTTTCCTCATTTGTTAACGGTTTCAACATCATCATGTCAGCCGAAACAATATGTCCACTGTTGAACATTGTAGGCCTACCCCAAGTGTCATCAGCCCGGTCCTGTGCGTCTTGACTCCAGCGGATTCATCTTTACGGTTTATTTCGAGCTAACATAATAATTAACCGACTTCCCAAAAAAGAGGAGGTTATCAATTTGACTGTACTTTTTTATTTGTGTTCAGTACTTGTTACTAGTTGAACCGATTTTGATGATTCTTGTTTTGACTGCCGAAATTGAAGTAATTTTTCACTTTGTAGTGTTTTTTGGAAGTCGGTTGTATTTTTTTGTTGTAAAATGTTTTTTATACCTTTATCTGCCCATTTTTGTTGATCTTTTACAGTCGTAATGGGCAGTCAGACGTCTGCACAATTTGCTAAAATAAGGGGTAACGTGTTACAATTGTTCTATTGTAACACGTTACACCACGTTACACGTTATTGTGGTGACCACACCTCACACGAAAAGAAAGAAGAAGATTGTTCTATTTCACGACGGCGGGTTGGTCTTAGTCGTGTGTGTAAATGCGCATGCACATTGTATCTGTATGCGTAAGTGATGCAGAGCGCTGCCAAGCTTACGCACACAGAAACAATGTGCATGTGCAACTACACACACGGCTAAGACCAACCCGCTGTCGTGAGTACCTAATTGGGTTGTGGAGTTTCGAAAGACAGTCGCTCTTTGTAAAATTCTGGTATTGAGCTGCATATCGTTAGATTGGAAGGAAACCTCAAACTGGTTGAGGAAAAAGGCTAGGCCGTTGATGATGATGATATAGGTAAGTAAGACTAAGGCTTACCGCTGAAATGGGTAGGTAAGCTGTATTATAGGCGAGCATACAGTAGAGGATTTTCGCGAGCATTACAATCTAATGTAACTGTTTTACGAATGGTAGAATACAGACAAACGCTCACGACGTAATGTTCACGGTGAGTAAGCATTTACCTGTAACATTTCTTTGTACATTGCGTTCATTATTGACCTCACTCCACGTCACAAGCACTCGTGCCTTCCTCGATAAAATGTTACATCAAAACGCTTGTTGGTTTTTAAAATCATATTGTAACTTGTAACAAAACATCGAGCATCATTTCCGAAGTGTTGTCCGAGTAAATCTAAAAACAGCGAATGCTCGATGTCCTGTTACAAGTAAATGCTCTACTCTATATTATCCTTAAGCATATCGACACTACCATAACGTAAAGGTTTACGAGTTCATTGTAAGTTATGTAGGTACGACTAATATCTGGCGATCATTGTTGTTTTGTCAACAGAGCTATGCATTTTTATCGAGCCAAGCCCTCTCTCTCTCTACATGAGCTAGTAGGTAAACAAATACATAACTTACAGGTACTTACTGTAAAGTATGTCACTAATAAAAATGTTGAGGAGGGGCTCATTGCTACTAAACGTATACGAGAAAGGAAGAATATGTGTCTATACTAGCTACCAACCGCGGCTCCGCCCGCTTTTAATTAGTAATTCCCCCAATACCTTGCCTATATGATATTCTGATGGATAAGCTTTAATACTGTATAGTTTTATCAACATCTGCTCAGTATTTTTTGCGTGAAAGAGTAACAAACATCCATTCATGTAAGCGAATGGCTTTTAACTCAAAACGCCTTGGGTTTGACAACTACAAATGTAACCCCGAGTTTCTCAGCTCGCGTTGAAAATTCATTCAACCAATCACAGCAGATAACGCGTGTTTGACAATTGGTCACATTCATTCTGCGATAATTTTGAGCTGAGAAACTCGGGGTAAATATAATTATGGGCAATGAGTTGCACTATCAGATGACAAGGCAACCACAAAAATAAAACCAAGGGATCTTACAGAAATCTTGCTGAAAAAAGAATCGCATTAAATGTTGTGGCAGTCAAAGTCAAATTCTTTGTTTCAATTAGGCCATCTTGCGGCACTTTTGAACGCCAGTTTTTTTTTATTAATTCTGCCGTCCATTCGGAAAAGTAGCTTGCTATGGAGAAGAACGGACAAGAAACGCCACACATACTCTTAAAAAAAGTGTTTTACTATATTTACATACATTAATTCATATACGTGATGACGATGCACCCTGACTGACACTACTCTACTACGTATAGAAAAAATGATTCCAATAGATGGCGCTGTTTTAAAATTCTGAGGCATGCCATTCGATTTTTTAAATTTGTATTGTAACACTTGTTTGTAAAATGAAACTAAAAACTTGCAAAAAATACTATAAAACAAATCATCACTGTATTTATACAAAACAAATAGTCACGAACCGAGAAAACCCTTTTACTTGCAAGTCGCTGCTAACACCATCTATAGCCGTGGAACGGAACCGAACGCGATCGAAGTACTTATAAAAAAAAACATCTTAATCAGACGAAAAACGCTAGTTACGTCGGCACGGTTTCTTTGTATGGGATGAGGCATCTGTATGCTAGTATTATATTACCTGTGGTATAGGTATAGATTATATAGTATTTCCGTGATAGTCGTTTTTTAAGTGAAGTAGGTAAGTAGATATGAATTTTCCATGAAAAATCGATCTGTTATTTCGTTGAATATCAAAACAATCAATACACAAGTTCATACTAACGCCGTTGTTGTTATTTTAATAATGACGAACACTTGTTCGCTGTTCATTGTCGGCTTATCTTTTGCGGCCAGTTTGATACTACTACAATAGTATTTTATTATCTGTGATACTTCGATCGTGGTATAAATAAACCATATTGTTGGCCTCATTGTTTGGCATTGAGTGGCATTCCTTTTTTGAAACTTAAGACGCAGCAAGCTCGGGATTGGAGGTTCTTGCTGCTGGATGTCAATTTGCAAAAATAGTCACAAAATAGCCCTTCAGGAGGCAAAGTTTCGAAAGAGAATTATAGGAAAGCTGGTCCCTGTGCTCTGCCGAACAGCGTTCGGGCTACCTGGCTGCCGGTAATACCTGATTGCGTTGCGTTGCGTCGAAATTTTCATTGATAAGTTTTAGAAAATAGATAGAAACGAACATCGTTAACATTTGAAGAGTGAGGCACGCCAGTGATGATGAAATAATTTACACAAAATAAAGCGCCTGCCTGTGCATCAGCGTCTTCATGTGAAAATCGACGTCTATTGATACGATTTAGCATTTGTTTTTCAAAGTTTAAGAAATTTGGAGGTATGTCACTGTCAGGCTTAAATATGGAGGTACGTCACTGTCAGGCTTAAATTTGGAGATACGTCACTGTCAGGCTTATTCCACTCATCGCTGTATAGGCATCCTCCACTCTTTCATCTAACGCTAGTTAATCTCAATATGACGTAAAAACTATTTATTTAACAATTGTTTACTTAATTTAAATACTTATTTAACAATCAAACACCTATGTGTTTGTACGAAGATTATTTTATGTATATAAAAAATTAAATTGTCGCTTTGTTTATATTGCTTTGTCGACTTATTGATAATGAGTGGCAGTGTGTATTTATGACTCGGGTTGCATCAGAAACACCGCAGACGTCTCGGCAGCCAAAGCTAGAGACGTCATCGTCAAAACAGCCAAGCGTGTCACCGATTACTCATAGAAATTTGAAGGCCGGTGACAATTCTTCTATGGTTCTGACAGCTGAAGCTTAGCGTCTCTTGCCCTGTCTATGGTCACTCGAGGACCTCCGTAAATCTTCTGCTTTGTGGTAGACCTATGTCAATGACGTCTCCAACGATATTGTCTTTGACATCAACAACACTGGCCAGTATGTTTTTGCAATCTTCGTATCCCCAACGGCTGATAGCAATGGTGCTGCATTCTACGACCTTCCAGGGATCAGAGGATATGTTAATATGTGGGCAATGATATTCTATTGAATTGAATCATAACCCGTCAATAAACTGATTTGAATTTGGAACCTCAAGTAATTCATAATTCATTAATTTTAATTCGTGCTGGCAGTAGCCAGCCGTCACTCCTCGTGGGTTGCTTTCAATTATCTTGCAGAAGGTGTGAAAAGTAGAGTATTCTTCTCTGTGATATATATCTCTTTTCCTTGGGTAAGCTTGAATCTCTCGCTGCATTCAAAATCCTAGTATTAACTCACCCGCTTTGCCTCAGTTACCTAATATCTAAACAGCATCGCTCCGTTCGGAAATTAACTAAGGTACTTTATCCCTTCGGTGTATAATCTACTATTACGTAATTCGCCATACTACCTTTGAATCCCACACATGACAATTATACTTAAAACTTTTATCGATATATACGCACGGATGTCATAGGATGTATCTGAAAATGTCCTTTATGATATCTGAAGATGCGGTAAGATACGATAAAGCCCGATTGTGGCTACAGTACGATTGTCTGTTCAATACAAGTCTAGAGCATATGCATGATTCATCTGAAGAAAATATGCCTACAGCTGTAATACATCAGTGTACTTATTCTGAGTTTTTTAACGCACTCGATCGTGATGATAACTTACAGGATTTTTTTATGTCAATTTAAAAAAAAAAACAGGTTCGTCCTTACTGTCACCAGACGGTGCTAATCCAGTCAATACATATTTACGTTTACGTTGCCGCGAATGAACGTGAGTAAAAACCACAGATCATAGAAACAATATTTGTTGTTATCTGTGGTAAAACTCACACTAAGCCCTCTGAACGATATCTTATCATCTTTGCCTACTGACGTTTGCAAAACTAGTCACCTTTTTTTATTGTCTAATTTAGTTTACCTTTAAGAATTATTTGAAATAAATTATTTGATTTTGGCTCCCAACTACCCGCGCGGCGCCCCTGCTGTCCTCGTACGCCACAAGCGAGAGTGGAACGTCAGAGTGAGTGACGTCACAGCGCCAATTGCATAGTTATTTTGACCGAGTAGTGCCTATCCCTTATAACTTTATATGTTTGGTCCGCGTGAGAGTAATCAGTCTAAATGCTAGATTCACCTCCAAGTTCTCATATTTAAACCGATCTCTTTGCGGTAGTAGCCCTAGTCATTTTACTGAGTTATTCTCTCCAAATAAGCAATCCTCCAAATAAAAATCATCATAAAAATCGGTCATCATCAACGTGTCATAATAATTTTACGAACGTCAAGATTTTGGCAGACGAGCTAGCTTTGTTGACATGTTTATTTATAAAAGAGATAAACAACCATAGAAGCTGTCTCGTTATCCCCATGCGGAAATGGAGGACCGTTAATGAGACCGAAGTGCTCATAGACTAATAAAGGATGAATTACGCGAGCCGAGACCCGTGCGAGGCACGGATTTAAAAATTTACGAATATTTTATATGGTACGGCTGCAGGCGTCTGCGTCCACGCGCCTCTTTTGAATCCTTACCTCGTCCGTGCCTCGCACGGGGTTCGGATCGCGCCCGCTACGGTCTAGCATATTCACCCCTAATAGGTTATCCTAGGCTATAATCATCTCCCATAGATTTCATGCACTGCTGGGCATAGAACTCTCTTTGCCTGAGCCAATCACTACGCAGTACGCTAATGATCCAAACGGCTATTGGACTCTTGTTCTATACCTGGTCCTCTATTCATATAATGTTAGGCCCGAGTCTAAATCCAGATCACAAAAAAAAAAACAAAATTGTATCGTTAGTCGATTCAACAACAAAGCATCTTTTAAAAATAGAACAGTTTAAATAAAGAACACGGGATGTGAACTGTGAAGGTACGTTCATCTTCATAATAGATTATGACTATTCAACTTGGTCACCTATGTTTGTTTGTATTAGTGACATATTGGTCAGTGAATTCGTTCTTGTGGTTGGTAGAATGCTTTCAGGCCAGCAAGTTCATTGATATGACAGATCATTTCAGTGAAAAAGAATACAATAACATAAATATGAATGAAATAGTAATTTCATTCACAACTTCACACGATTGTCATTCAATGAACATTTTCTATTATGTTCGATTTTATAGCACATTGACCACGGCAGAGCAATCTTCTCTCGGTACAAACTAAGTACCAATCTAAAAATAAAATTCCATCAGTCTGTAGATTTCTATTTATTGTAATAAAATGGAGATTTGCTCTTAATCCGTCGATAGAAAAAAAGTATGTAATGTCCATTAATAAATAAATACAAACCATACGCATATAACCATCACAACGTCATCACAGGGTGGTGATCAGAGTTAGTTTTTTTTTATATGTCACCTTAATCATAACTCGATAGGTACGTCAACTTGCTATGTAAAAAAATGTAAGTGGCAGTGTGTATTTATGACTCGGGTTGCATCAGAAACACCGCAGACGTCTCGGCAGCCAAAGCTAGAGACGTCATCGTCAAAACAGCCAAGCGTGTCACCGATTACTCATAGAAATTTGAAGGCCGGTGACAATTCTTCTATGGTTCTGACAGCTGAAGCTTAGCGTCTCTTGCCCTGTCTATGGTCACTCGAGGACCTCCGTAAATCTTCTGCTTTGTGGTAGACCTATGTCAATGACGTCTCCAACGATATTGTCTTTGACATCAACAACACTGGCCAGTATGTTTTTGCAATCTTCGTATCCCCAACGGCTGATAGCAATGGTGCTGCATTCTACGACCTTCCAGGGATCAGAGGATATGTTAATATGTGGGCAATGATATTCTATTGAATTGAATCATAACCCGTCAATAAACTGATTTGAATTTGGAACCTCAAGTAATTCATAATTCATTAATTTTAATTCGCGCTGGCAGTAGCCAGCCGTCACTCCTCGTGGGTTGCTTTCAATTATCTTGCAGAAGGTGTGAAAAGTAGAGTATTCTTCTCTGTGATATATATCTCTTTTCCTTGGGTAAGCTTGAATCTCTCGCTGCATTCAAAATCCTAGTATTAACTCACCCGCTTTGCCTCAGTTACCTAATATCTAAACAGCATCGCTCCGTTCGGAAATTAACTAAGGTACTTTATCCCTTCGGTGTATAATCTACTATTACGTAATTCGCCATACTACCTTTGAATCCCACACATGACAATTATACTTAAAACTTTTATCGATATATACGCACGGATGTCATAGGATGTATCTGAAAATGTCCTTTATGATATCTGAAGATGCGGTAAGATACGATAAAGCCCGATTGTGGCTACAGTACGATTGTCTGTTCAATACAAGTCTAGAGCATATGCATGATTCATCTGAAGAAAATATGCCTACAGCTGTAATACATCAGTGTACTTATTCTGAGTTTTTTAACGCACTCGATCATGATGATAACTTACAGGATTTTTTTATGTCAATTTAAAAAAAAAAACAGGTTCGTCCTTACTGTCACCAGACGGTGCTAATCCAGTCAATACATATTTACGTTTACGTTGCCGCGAATGAACGTGAGTAAAAACCACAGATCATAGAAACAATATTTGTTGTTATCTGTGGTAAAACTCACACTAAGCCCTCTGAACGATATCTATCTTAAGAATTATTTGAAATAAATTATTTGATTTTGGCTCCCAACTACCCGCGCGGCGCCCCTGCTGTCCTCGTACGCCACAAGCGAGAGTGGAACGTCAGAGTGAGTGACGTCACAGCGCCAATTGCATAGTTATTTTGACCGAGTAGTGCCTATCCCTTATAACTTTATATGTTTGGTCCGCGTGAGAGTAATCAGTCTAAATGCTAGATTCACCTCCAAGTTCTCATATTTAAACCGATCTCTTTGCGGTAGTAGCCCTAGTCATTTTACTGAGTTATTCTCTCCAAATAAGCAATCCTCCAAATAAAAATCATCATAAAAATCGGTCATCATCAACGTGTCATAATAATTTTACGAACGTCAAGATTTTGGCAGACGAGCTAGCTTTGTTGACATGTTTATTTATAAAAGAGATAAACAACCATAGAAGCTGTCTCGTTATCCCCATGCGGAAATGGAGGACCGTTAATGAGACCGAAGTGCTCATAGACTAATAAAGGATGAATTACGCGAGCCGAGACCCGTGCGAGGCACGGATTTAAAAATTTACGAATATTTTATATGGTACGGCTGCAGGCGTCTGCGTCCACGCGCCTCTTTTGAATAATTACCTCGTCCGTGCCTCGCACGGGGTTCGGATCGCGCCCGCTACGGTCTAGCATATTCACCCCTAATAGGTTATCCTAGGCTATAATCATCTCCCATAGATTTCATGCACTGCTGGGCATAGAACTCTCTTTGCCTGAGCCAATCACTACGCAGTACGCTAATGATCCAAACGGCTATTGGACTCTTGTTCTATACCTGGTCCTCTATTCATATAATGTTAGGCCCGAGTCTAAATCCAGATCACAAAAAAAAAAACAAAATTGTATCGTTAGTCGATTCAACAACAAAGCATCTTTTAAAAATAGAACAGTTTAAATAAAGAACACGGGATGTGAACTGTGAAGGTACGTTCATCTTCATAATAGATTATGACTATTCAACTTGGTCACCTATGTTTGTTTGTATTAGTGACATATTGGTCAGTGAATTCGTTCTTGTGGTTGGTAGAATGCTTTCAGGCCAGCAAGTTCATTGATATGACAGATCATTTCAGTGAAAAAGAATACAATAACATAAATATGAATGAAATAGTAATTTCATTCACAACTTCACACGATTGTCATTCAATGAACATTTTCTATTATGTTCGATTTTATAGCACATTGACCACGGCAGAGCAATCTTCTCTCGGTACAAACTAAGTACCAATCTAAAAATAAAATTCCATCAGTCTGTAGATTTCTATTTATTGTAATAAAATGGAGATTTGCTCTTAATCCGTCGATAGAAAAAAAGTATGTAATGTCCATTAATAAATAAATACAAACCATACGCATATAACCATCACAACGTCATCACAGGGTGGTGATCAGAGTTAGTTTTTTTTTATATGTCACCTTAATCATAACTCGATAGGTACGTCAACTTGCTATGTAAAAAAATGTAAGTGGTAGAGTGACCATGATGAATTCGTATTTCAGGTTTTTTTTTTCTAAATTTTCGTTTTTAGTTGCTAGTTTTTTAAGATATGAATTACATAAACAAGTTTAGTTTTTTTAGTATATCCTTAAGAAAACTGTAATATTAATCATTATTAGTTCAAGAAGGAAGTGAACTATACTTGAATTTAAAAATGTATCGGTCAGATGCCAGAATCAGATCTAATGTTACTATAACAATATTTTTGCAATTACTAGTTAGGGTTTATTAATATAATTTTTTTTTGACAGTTCCGATTCTAAGCAAATTTTGTTTATTCTATTCTGTTCCGCCTCTGGGCAAAGACAAAACATAAATTATTAAGTTACGAAGTTATTTTAAGAAATTAGTCACGGTCAAGTACTAGATGATGTACTAAACTGTGGAGCAAGCAGTTTAGTGCCACCAAACGGCTGACAATAGTGCAATTAGACAGCTGTAGAACGCATGCGCATACAAATTGGATGTTTATAATTTAAAATCATAGATGACACGCTATTACTAACGCAACCTTGACAGTGGAAAATAGCGGAAATGTTTTTATTATTTCGTAACAATAGGGTACTTAAATATTTTTTTGGTTAGATGTCATCCAGTAAACGATTGTCGTCCGTTTGTGGTGCTGTTTTAGCGAGTTGATTAGAAAAAAAACCGGCCGAGTGCGAGTCTTCACAATTTTTCCTTTATCTGTGCTGTAATACGTTGCTTCGTACCAAATTTCAAGATTCTGAGTTCACGGAAAGTACCCCGTAGGTTTTGATTCCCTTGCGAGTGTCGAAAATTTGCGACATAAACGGCTGTAATTTTTGAATGCGTTGGCTTAGAAGTTTGATTTTTTCACAGCTTTAAGGGACAGTAGAAGTGAGTATTTGATATAAATTGCAGCTTGATACCTCCAAGCGTTCCTGAGTAAAAGGGTCTAGCCAGACAGACAGGCGGACGTAAGGACAACAAAGTGATCCTATAAGGGTTCGGTTTTTTACTTTCGAGGTACGGAACCCTAAAAACATTGAATTATCTACAATAATAAAGGGGCAATACTGTTTAGGTGTATGTTAATAAAAGAAATTTTCTGAAGTGCTGAACCGATTAAAATAATAATTCGCTGATAAAAAGCAATAATACAATAACACTGAGAGATTTTTTATACCGAAAACGTAGGTAAGTACACGGTTTCTGTGGAATACTTAGACCCCAAGATCCAAGTCGCGGGCAAAAGCTAGTTTATAAAAAGAAGGTCTAATGTAAAATCGCTTGTATAATAAAATGAATGAATAATCTTTGTTCGAAGCTGGTGTTTGTACATTTCAGCTGTTTTAAATTCTTGTGTAAACAAAATTCATTATTTGACCTTGACAAAGTCGTTGACTCCTATTTTATTTATTTAGGCATCTATAAATGTTTCTTTCTAAATCGATGGTAAAACCGATTATTATATGTTTATTATATAATTTTGCAAACGTGATATGCGAGTAGATTGTAAACTATATGCAGATATGTGCTATCTCAGCATAATTTAAATATGCAAGTACATGCCCAATCTTTGCTTACCAAGTGATAAGGTAACGATGTCAATACCTAGGTGAATATTTATTATCTATTAAAGATTTTGCTAGATACAATATAAGGAAAAACTCACGGATGGATTTTGTAATTTTATCTCTTTTCGTGTGTGAATAACTGAATATCGGCTCCCATTCGAGAATGACTTAGGATCTTGGAGATGTAATTGATTCAGCATGAGTGCCACCTCGCCCTGGAGAGTATATCGAAATCCAATTGAATTACCCTCTAGTGGATCAAGGGGTATAGCGGATCCTTAGGCAATGATTCCGCAGATGAACTTGCAAAGAGAGGCGCCAAGATGTTAGTACTAGGCCCGTACACACTTCTCCCCCTGCCTGTCTCGCAATTTCGTGCGTGGATTCGCTAGAGATCAACAGAACTCCCTAATACCAGATGGTCACGGGCAACAGACTGTAGACAGTCAAAAATGGCTTTGCTTAAGTATACCCGCGTATAAGTAGTAAGTAAGTAATTTTCTCCGTCTAAGTAGAAATAACCTAAAAATAGTCATAGGGACAATAACGGGCCACACCATCCATAACAAACATATTTTCAACATAGGCGCCACAGACCGCCCACTTTGCAAGAGCTGTTTTAACGCCGAAGAATCAGCCACACACCTAATCCTGGAATGGCCGTGGCATCTCAACGTGAATAAATCCTCGGAACAGTGAGGTCGCTCCGTGAAACCTCTAAAGGCCCCAGGAAGCTTCTATCTTATGTTAGCAACAGTACCCCCACGCACAACAACGGACCAAATTGGAGTCTAAGTGCGGAAATGGGAGTCCCTACTACATAACTACTACTGATTCAGTATGATTTCAGATTTTCGTAATCTAGAATTGTTTTATTTGCGAATAGCTACATGGATGGAGTAAAGCTTTGACTCAATAGTGGCCAGGGTAAGTCCAAAGAAAAGATATCGTCAAAGTCGTCCATGATGGACGCACGGAACGGACTGTGACAGCAAAATGGGTATGTTCTGGCCTAAAATGATTATGATGATGAACAAGCGTTTGTAGCGGGAAAATAAGGAATTTTCATACATAGTAAAATATCTCTGTGCTAGTAAAAATGCAAAAAGAAATAACTCAGCGTGAAACTACCTAACATCTGTTCTATTTTATTGTCATTACTATTTGTACATCATCTGGGCTTTTTGTATTTTCATAACTATTTCTACCTACATTGGCCACGTCACATGGGTTAGTCATACAAATTACTATAATATTATATAAATTCCACGAGATAGTTTAGTTTGTTAGAGCTGACAATCATTTTAATGACTAATTTCCTTGTTGGACTGAAACGTATGGTGACATTAGTGTAAACATTGTTTTTTCATTCATAATTATTTTAAACTGCCATCAAAGAGTGTTAACATTTTTTTTGTGTTTTATAGAGGTTTATTTTTAGGCTTTAGTCGTTTTGTGAAGTGTGTTACAAACCTTTGTTATATTCCGCTAGGTTTTTTTTTTTATTTTCCGCTAGGTTTTTTTTTTAGAGTTAATTACTCTTAAATGAGTAAGTTTATCTTGGACATTGCTGATAACAGTGAAGGAAAACGTCGCGAGACAATTTTTTTTTTTGCCCAATCTTTTAATGACTTCTCCTGACTGACCTGGACTTATAATTAATAAAAGTAGCCAGAGCAAGCGTGGTGCCTTTTCTGTTTTTTGCCCTGTACTGGGGCTGTAACAGGCTAACTGGTATTATAGATAGAACTGAATTTGTTTTTAAAATAACTCCTAGCTCTCTTTATTCTAACCATGCCAAATAGAGTAGATACAATCGGGTGACCATGATGAATTTTTCTTCCGATAAGAATTTATTGAGAAGGAAAAGTCTATAAAAAAAATGTGAGTATCTACACATACAGTGCAGATTGTTTACTTTGAAAATAATTTCTCCAGATAAGTTAAACTTGAGATTGTATTTACACCTAATCGAGATATAGCTGGGGTCAGTTTGAATCAAAATATAATAAAATTAATGTCTGCAGAGTTTGTTTTGTAATCCACTTTGTCACATTTTTCGGATAAGAAATGGAGATCTGTGTGAATTCAATTCGCATGAAATAAGAAAATCAGCGAATGCAGACAGTATAATTTGATGAACCGTCGACACAAAAAGAAGAAACCACTTCAAAGACAATCATTATTTCGTTTGACGTTTCCTTTTTCGAAATCTGAACGCTGTCATAACACAGACAATTTTCTTTCGTTTTTATTATAAACTCTCAATTAATTATGAGTAATGCAATCAAAAATAATTAGCGTTTAACATCGTAATGGCATAATTAGCTAAATATCATAAAATAAAAAAACCATAGGTCCACTATCTCTGTAATTAATTAAAAAACATAAGTAGTTTTTGGCGGTACCACGCTTGCAAAATATAAACATTTGTAATGTTATTAAGATTTAGGTATAAATAGATAAAATTATGATAATGGCATGGCTGTTTAATTGCTTTAAAAATAAGTACAGTACCCAATGATATTCAAATAAACACATTCGTTATACACTCACAAAACAATTGAAAAAAGTGTTCCGCACTCACATTTTTCATTCATCTGACATTTCAATACAAGTCGAAAGGGATGGCTTGATAAAACCAACAAGAAAAAAGAGACAGCTAGTGTTTGTCACTTGCGTGTGACATTATTCTGACCCCAATGTTGTTATCTTTTTCTAACCTCCAAATATCAGAATATTAGGAAAAAAAAAAAAATGTAAATTGAGGCGTATTGCGTACTTACATACGGTATGAGATCCCTTCTGTTTTATGTACTTTGGTATCATAATTAGTACAATTTCTAAATACACACGCTGGCATTTTTTATTTTGTTTTTGTTTCAACAAAGCGTATCGCTCTTCGCCATGCGTGACATAAACTAAAGACTAAAGTTCACAATTGTGACCTATTCGAGTCTTCACAATGCGCACGCTCATAACATATCTGTTTATTTGAATATCATTGACAGTACCTAAATAAGTAGACATTCTATCAAAAGTACGTCAAAAGCTAATTTCTTGTAGACAATTATGACCAGACAGTAAATAAAATTGTAATAAAACTAAGTCTTATGTACACTTCTAAAGTAAAAATAACGTTCGTGTCATGATATGCAAAAACAGTGATGAAAGATTTTTACAGCTAAGATATTGACGTCTTACAAGACGTAGGCATGTGTAGACGATGTAGTGTTATTACGGGCTTACTTGGCCAGATAAATAATTTTATTAGGTCCAATGTACTTAAGTGCCTATGCAATGTAAAAACAATAAAGCAGGCTCCGAAATTTTATCGCGAGTTTGTGCATTTGAGGAATTAGAAAACGATAAGGGTGACCACTCATTTAGGTACTAGTAATTTTTTTAAACAAACTACAGCTGTACTTTTTTATAATCCTCGTTTTTTTTAATATGCACAAATCATGACCTTTCTACAGTGTTTAAATATAGTTCAGATAACCTTTTTTATTGCAAACTATCCGCTGACCACGATAATCTCTGTCGCCTTTTCTTATCAATGCTTTACCGGAGGTCAAAATTATATAACGATATAAATAAGAAATATTACTCTGCTACTGACGTTTTAAATTCATGCTTGTTTGCCCGGGTAGGGCAGAAAAGTACAAAAATGTATGACCTTTCAGAAATTTGTTGACTCATCCACAAAAGCCACAAAATAATCAAGAGTTGGAGTTAAAGGTCAGACAGTAAACTGTATTCCTACCTAAACTTTAATGATTTTTGTTCTTCATAAATTTTCGCCAAATGATTTATCTAAATTATGTTTCTTATGCCAATGAACTCCTATTATCACTAAGTGACACTTAAATGAATGCTTAGATAAAAGTACTCCGCTGATTTTTCAACTAAAAGCGCGCTTTTATTTTTAGTATGTGTTTTAATTAAGGTGTCACTTAGAGTTCACATGACATTATTATCATTTCAGCTGAAAGACGTTCACTGCTTTACATGGGCCTCCCCCAAGTGTCGCCTTCCAGGTGTGGTGTTTATGGAAAACACTTCAAATAATGAGCACAACAAAACGAGCATTACAATTGTACTCCTAAACTAATCAGAAATTTAACCTAACTACAATAAGCACCTAGCTATTGCATTTTTTGTTTTTTAGATTTCAGTTACTCTAGGAACTAGGAAAAAATGGGATTCTTACAGGATCACTTCGCTGTCTGTTTTTATGCCTCTCTGACCGTGTGTCAAGACCTTTTGCTGGTTTTTCCGTCTTTCGGTGCATTCCTATTTAATCCTACGTAAGCACATTAGCAGCGCTTTCTAACCTGCCAGTAGTGGTCAGTACTAACTACAACAGAGGCTGCAAATAAATACTCCACATTGACGTGTGGTTTTTCAACCAACACATTAAGTTCAACACGTGAAGAATCGCACGTCAACGTGGAGTATTTATTTGCAACCTCTGTTGTATTTAGTACTGGCCACTACTGGCAGGTTAACACAATATAAGCCCGATTGTGTTTTGTTATCATACGACAGTCAGACCCCAAATGGTATTAATCGCCACTTTATCGACCAACATTATAGGCAACCATTTAAAAAGAAAAACAATAAGAATAACTCTGAATACTACTTTATTCATGACACTTATCGGACTGGTGGGGGTAGGCTGATGAAGTAATGACAAATAATCCTTAGTATATATTATCGTGTAATGTATTGTTTTTATCTAAAATACTTTAATCTAGATTATCGAGGGAGGTACTTTTGCTTAATCCCGTGCAATCAGCTCTGCGCACGGTGTTTTGTTTATTTCCCTTTTCTGCCTTTATGGCTTGCTGACTTAGGAACAAACCAATGTTACCTATAGATATTATTAACTACGATTTTTCAAATTATTTGCTAATACAAATTGTTCAAATTATTTGTAAAAGATAATTTCTGAAAGTAGGTTAATGATTCGGTTGCGAAAATAAAAATTACTTTTTGTTCAGAAAAATGCACTATTTAAAAAAATAACTAGTTTGAAATAAAATAGGTTCAATATCTGAACAAGCTTTTACAAAAAAAAACTCTTTTTCATATTTAGAAAACGGGAAAGTCAACATTTTTCACAGATTGATGGTTACCATACTACCAAATGTAAAAAGGTTGGGATTCTTTTCGGGTATGTTTCCGAATAAGGTTTTCTTAATCTTAACTACTATCATTATTATAGTGGTGGGTTACGTCCACCATTCTAAATTCCTAATCATTTAGCAAATTATTAATTCATAGATAGGTAATTTTATCTACTTAATTAGAACACATAGTCAGGAAGCTTAAAAATATTCTGTCATTGTTGTGATGACAATGATTTGATTATTTTTTGCGTGATCAATAATAATTAAAACAAAATAAATTAATCACCTTTAATTTACACATAATTTTCCATGAACCTCTAACATTGAAAGTGTCGTAAAAACGTCATAATAAATATTTTTATTAGTCCATCATATAATTTTTGATATCGCAAATTCGTCAATGTAATGTTTACTGTGCCAATAAGTTGCTATCTACAGATGGGGTTATCAGTTACCACCCGTAGCATGTTTTAAAAAACAATTTTAAAGTGGGAATAGCAATGACAGTAGGCATTTTTAAAAATTATGAAAAAATTATCAAATATGACAGCCAGGATTCAGTTTGGATTTTTAAATTTTAATTTTCGAACCGGAATCTAAATTAATAATAATTATAAATTAACAATAATTCTTTGATCACCTTCAAGGATAGATTGGGGAAGTATAACACTAGCTAGCCTATAGTTACCCGGAATTGCCTACCGAAATTTGATTTCACTGAGTAACGGTTTATAGTTTTAATTTATATGTTTCGGCGGAATGATTCAAAATAACAGTTAAAAAGAAATATAAGTTATAACAAGACGGATAGGACTAGGTCTACATTATTTTTCATACAGTGCCGTATTTTGCGGAAATTTTCAAAGTTTACGTAGTTCTTAAACTATGAAACTTTTATTGTAAAAAAATATAGCATACATTTAGAATACCTACCTAAGTAGTATGAAGCTCTTGTCTCGACTTGAATTTATTGGGTAGTAGGCATATTTATGACATTATGTAACTAATACCTGTAATAGGTATCTCGTATACCTATAACAAACCTACAGTTAACTTTGCACAATAGAATAACGATTGTGTTCAAAGCCAAATACAAATATTTAGCACAATATGCAGATGATAGATAGTTTTGTAGAATCTCTGATTATTTGCATAGAAACTAGAGATATCTTGTACTGTTTCAGTTAAGTTAAATAAAAGTGATTTTTAAGGACAGATAACAAAAGAAAATCATTAATACCTAGATCACTTATATGAATTGAAAAAAAAACGTTTTTACAAAAAAATACAACTGACATCCAAATAAAAACACTACAAAGTTAAAAAAACTTCAATTTCGGAAGGTCATAAAACGAAAACAGAAACTCACTGCGAAAACAGGAACTCACCGACTTCCGAAATTGAAGATTTTGAACGGTTTCAAAAAAAAACTAACGATTTCTACGAAAAAAGAACGGTTCCTATGGGACAGTCAATGAGAACGGGAAAAAATCGATGGTAGAGGATTTAAGGAATCATGTTGAAATGTACCTACCTAGATTGTACCTAGGTTGTAGATTTAATAGGTATGTAGTCAAGAGTTTCAGCATTAGGTATAGGTAAAACCCTCTTTTGCAATCACCAATTATTTTAGATA
Organism: Orthosia cruda; assembly: GCA_964057195.1. Lineage (NCBI taxonomy): Eukaryota > Metazoa > Arthropoda > Insecta > Lepidoptera > Noctuidae > Orthosia > Orthosia cruda. The sequence continues at coordinate 4,329,199 of OZ059827.1, forward strand.
TAAGTATAGTGACTAAGCCCTAATCAGGACTCTAATTATCATGACTTAAGTAGGTACGTTGTCTATGCACTGAACATTAACAGAATGTCTAAATTATGTAAATACCTATGCAGTTCCTCATTTAAAATAATGAAGTTGCTTTGACTAAGCATTGTCTATTATAAATTTATGACAGTCGATGTTATGTTTTTTTTTAATAGGTTACCATAACATCCTTGCTTTCTTAGACTGTGGTCGTAGAAAGATAATTAAGTATGTATGAGTGCAGAGATCATCAAAATCTACTCTCTATTATAATCTTACATAGCAACACTATACGAATCTAGAATATTGAAAAAACCTCCGTTCAACCCATTTGGAGACGATGCCAAAAACTATGCAACGGCCATTTGCAATAGACAACAAAAAAAAAACGCGGGAAAATAATCAAACCGATCCGGTTTCTATTGAATTGTTTTTCCTCTAGAAACACACTGACTTCTATTGTTATACGTTGACCCACGCACACATTTCATACATATTTTATAAGACAGTGTCCGTCATACATTTTTCTTCGCCTTATCGCTTATTTTCCTATTCTATATCACCGTTAAACCAATCATAATGTTATACGACATAATATTTTGATAGGCGTTACGTCTTGTTACAATAATAATTCGTTGCATTGCGTATTAAAATTGGTCGTATAAAATTTATTTGCGTTTTTTACTTAAACATCGTGATAATTTGTATGGTAATATACTCGCAATAGGTACATTGGTATGTAAAACATATGTTTCATTTTTATAAACAGAATCACAGTATCACCGGAAATGTCAGATTTCGCGCGCCGATTTAAAAAATCTTCCGTGCCTTGTTATTTGCTCGCTTAAATCGGGGATTCTTAAGAAGACAAAGTCATTAAATTGTGATTATTTCACTATTCGTTCCGCCAGTATTGTCGCACAAAACAATTGTTTCAACTTTAATCTTCATTCCGTTTTAACTAGTTAGCTATAATTTAGTAATCACGCTTGACACTTCAACTTTGCTTCATACCATGTTCACTGTGATTTAATTCGATCACGTCTTTTATTGCCTTTATTGTATTTATTATTTTAAAATTTTATTCTAGCACTGTCACTAATTACCAGTTAAATATGAAAATCGAATTATAACTCACATCATTCGAATTTATTTTCGACAATAAAATTGCACTTACGACCGCATAGACAAACCACAACACGGTTCCAAGTTCAAATATTTCCGCGCGAAATTTTTTGACCCAAAATTTTTTTTAAATGAAATTTCACTTTATTTTTTTTAAACATACAGTCACTGTTAAATTTAAAAATATTTTTTTAGAATACATACCGATTCCAGCGATGACATATTGCCGCCACAGTTGTCCTGCCTCCATTCTGTACGCTTGTTGGTTGACTGGCGCACCGGTCTGGCCAACCGGGTCGTAAGCGTAATTCCTATCTTCCATACGTCACGCGACGTCACCCGAAGTGAAACGTTGCTCCGTTTACGTTGAGTAGTGCTCGAGGGTGGATGTTTGGCAAACACCCGGTGTTCTGCCGCCAAGACTGTGGAAGAAGACCTCGTGTTAATATAGTGTCATAGTTTGGGATTTTTCCCATACGTGACCGAGCTACCCCATGCTGACTGTCATCATCAATATCCGGAAAGTTGGCAAGGGATAACGTCAGTAATGGCGGCGTGGGCGACCGTTTACGGTTATTGGATGGGCCATTTCGCATGAAGCTTTCTGTCTATGCTAAGACTGAACTGTGTAACTAAAGGATGATAACATGAGCAAGACTGCAGCATCCTACTGTCTGCTAATATAACAACAAATGACGATCAGTGATCTGTTTGGCAAGCGCGGTCTTTGCATTCATTTCCTCATTCTTTGTAAGTATTTGTCGCTTAGAAAGCACTAGGTACTGTGCTCAATAATAAAAAAAAACGATGACTGCTAAACAGGGCTATCTTTGTCATAACATAATAAAAACTTAATTAATAAGTAAATTTTTTAAATACTTTTTAATTTTTAGTGCCCGATTTTTCTTAGTTCATAGACAAGCTAACTGAGTGACTCAATAAAGTGCGGTACAACTTCATGGAAGCTATATCATGTAAAAACGAAGCCATAACAAAACTACAAGATAAACACGAGTTGGTAAATAAACAGTTGCCCAAAATAACATGTTAGAACGGTCATTGACAAAAAATGGAACACCCGTCCCGATAAGAAATACATCGAAATCGCCAGACTAACACCATCGCTATCGTGTTTTTTTTTAATGTTTGAATAGTCTGTATTGATTACAAGTGACCTCTATTATCTATTATGGTGGTGGAAAGAACTTTTATTTTCTTTCTTTTTTGTCAGTAATTCAGGATTCCAATTTGGCCAAAGTTCAGTTCAGTTTCAGATATTACCATATTTTTGTGTTTTTTGAGCGATTCACTGGACACGTCATTTGCAAATTGCACATGCTATTGAGGTAAATCTCTTTGGTTTTATTCCCAGATGGAATGTAAAACCAAACCACTCGCATACGAGCAATTCTGTTAAGAAAAATTGCCGAACTTGCCTAAAGCGTTGATGGCATTGCGCTGGACTCCCAATTAAAGGTATATCAGGGCCGTGCCGGGGTCGTGGACGGACCATGCCCCGTCAGGTGCTCAAAAAAATATCGTTGCGTACATTTTATAAGAACTCGCTCGCACATCTCGGGCACGGGCCGTGCAAGGGCCAGTGACGAATCTTCAATGATTGGGCCCGGCCCTGTCACGTCCCGGGCACGTCCCTGATATGTGTAGATAGACCTTTAGTCCTTTTTTACGTAACCTGAGTATTTCACACTGGCGATACACCACCGTTGCATAGATCGTAGAGCTATGCTAATACATATTATATTATTTGTGGGCCTGTGGTACAGCTAAGGAATGGAGTCTTTGTTTCCTGTTAGCTATAACTTGGGATAACCTGAGGGGCTTTTTTTTTTGTTTGGCTTATCATCCAGTGACTTTTCCCGCTGTGGGTGAGGCGGGAGGGCGTGTCAGATTTTTACTGACTAAAACCCACCCTTGTTCCTTCAGTTGCTTGAGCCAGGGCCGCGGTAAATCTTTTTCAAATTTATCCGCGACCCAACCTGAGGGCCTAAGGCAAGAGTGAATAAATGTTACTTCTACGCAAGCGTACTCCATCATCAGCCACGTCACCATCAGCGCGAGCCTATCAATGGTAAAAAATTCCTATTGAATACTGAACAACATCATCAAAATTTAAGTCCTACTAATCCATCTGCTTACTCCTTTTAGACACACCGATAACATAGTAAATATTGAAGTACCTAGCTATCGATTTTCCTCGTATGTACCTACATTAAATCTATCATTTCATTTCATCACACACATGTTTATTTCCATAGATGCTTCTAACCGATGCAACATATTTATTAAATACACTAGTTGTATCCCGCGGCTTCGCTCTTGTGGTACATCTCGGTGACACCGTGCATTTTTGCGGTATGAAAATAGCCTTTGACAGTCAGCAGTAATGTAGGTTTCTATCCGTGAAATAATGTTCGTAACCGGATCAGTACTTTTAAAGATTACACTTTACAAACATAAAAACGTAATTCAAAAATTGAAAAAACACGACTGCTTAAGAAGCGCCTTTTTGATATTTTTTATTAACTTTTTTTATTTATAACTTTTTAAATAACATTATTTTTTTCCAAATTAGTACATTTATACATAAAAGTGTTACATATTTTAGAAATCGCTTCTTAGAACCCTTTATGTTGAGGAGACACGATGAGTTTGGAAGAAAAAAGGAAAATGGGCCCCCTCAATATGGCGCCCAAAAAAAAGGCATTTTTTTATCTACGATAAAAATAACATAGGTACAATTTCATATAATTTTAATCGTACCAGCACCTTCACCCGCGTGAAATTATCCAGAGATAACAAATCCCTGGTATGAAAACATAAATGTCCAGGACATAGTCTACCCGTGTGCCAAGTTTCATCCAAATCTGTTCAGCCGTTAAGATGTGGAAAGGTAACAAACAGACAGACAGAGTTACGTTCGCAATTTTAATATTAAAGAAGATATCTATACATAACACGTATGTTTTTGTACCTTTAGTATAGATAAATTACCCCGAGTATATCGTACATGTATTTATTATGATAACTTGCAGATAAATTACAGATAAAGTAAAATATCGCTTGGATATAATATGTACGTAATATGTTGTTTTGTATGTAGATATCTATTCGAATGTCAAAACATATCTTGGTCTCTTGATAACGCACAACGCTGAGGTATGCGGTGCCGGACACTTAATCGCAAGAAAAACTTCTAGAATGGTAGCGCCAGCGGTGAAGAGTTTATGTATCCGGCACCGCACTCCGCAGCGTTGTGCGTTCCCAAAAAGGAAGAGGTTTCTCAATTCGACCGTACATGTCTTTTTTTTAAGTGCGGAATCGCGGATAACTTCGTCGTTGATGAGCCAATTTTGATGATTATTTTTTGTTGAAAAGGAGATATCCCAAGGGTTTCATGTCGAGGAAACCAGGATCTGATGATGGCATCCCAGAGAAATCGAGGGAATTCCTCAAATATTATAGGCAATCATTTACACTCAGAAAGTGTCATTCGGTGAAATGGATCTGATGAAGAAGACCACAGATGGCCACTGGAACTCCTTAATGCTGAGTATGTCACGGGTATAAGATATATCGAATAGCTAAACGACTATGATGAAGCAAATACTTATACTATTTATTATAGTATTACTGATGAAAATAGTAACATCGAATTTATCAAATGATGAAGCCCTGTTATAAGGTCCAATTCCCTTATTCCGAAAGTATGAAAAGACATTTTTAAACAAAATTTTGACATTTGACGTCGAGATGAGATTGCAACCTAAATTTGAATGTTTTTTATATAGTTACGAGCATTTCTGCCTCTTGAACATATAAAAGTTTGTAAAGCCTTCAAAATTAAATAAATATTTAGTCAGATTTGATTTCCATTTTACTTAAATTGATATGTATTTCTAAATATCTCTTAACAGCCCGGTGGCTGGTCAGAATTTTGTTCCCGTTTCATGGAAATAGACTAGGCTCAATCAATCTGCCTAGCCTTTTCCCAACTATGTTGGGGTCGGCTTCCAGTCTAACCGGATTCAGCTGAGTACTAGTGTTTTACATGGAGCGACTGCCTATCTGATCTCCACAACCCAGTAACTGGGTAACACGGTACCCCTTGGCTAGACTGGTGTCACATCTCAAGCTACTGACTACTCGTAACGACTGTCAAAGATCTTCAAATGACAGCAGGGACCAACGTCTTAACGTGCTTGCCGAGGCACGGAGGAAACTCGGTATGTTGAAATGGTCACCCATCCACGGACCGAACTCGTCAAGCGTTGCTTAACCTTGAAGATATTATTTAGCCACGAGCTTCATGGTAATAGACTCTAGCCAAATAATTATTATGCGACCCTTATTAATATAGCTGGTGAAATTTAGGTGTACCAGTAGATACACTTATTCCTACCCTTATGGTTAAAACATGCGTGCATGCGTTGGGAGTCCAGCCAGAGTGAGTAAGTTGATCTCAATATGGGGTTCCGTAGTTAACCACTCACATTACACAACAAACAAAAGTCGAGCGTTTTTTTTTTGGAACTGGTGAAAACCTTGAAAAAGCACCTGGGCTTTTGGGGCAAAGAAGACCTGCTGGTCTTCTAATTGCATGCGAGATGAAAGACGCGAGGTGGATTTCCGTCTATGTGATTGGTCGATTGATGGCGTTCAAACCCTTTGCCTTGCCGAATTCACTTACGCAATTAGGCTTCAGAGGGTGTGGGATTTTTACCTCATTAAAACCACCCTGGTGGTCATCAACAGCACGTAGAAAGGCCCCGTGACCTTTAGAAGGTCACCCCGGAACCACTTCTATGCAACACCTGATAAGGACCCTGGGACAATACTTGAGCCAGACATTCATTATTCATAGTCTTCAACGGCAAGCAATTTATCAGAAAGCAAAATGTCACTAATAAAAATAATTAGCTCATCAAAGTCTATTCAGTATTCCGTTCACAACACTCTTCATGCTCGTATATCGGAAGAGACGAGATGAATAATGGCGCCGAACTAGCTTCCGCTTTCCGACTTCCTGTATGCCAGTTATTTAACACACAGCACACGTCAAGTTGAAGATTTCCTCAAGGAAAAAGGTCGATTTTAACGTTCGCGAATTGTTCTAATGTAACTTAAGGATCTATCAACAGGTAAGAATAATCTCATGGCCTGTGCTAACTGGAGGAAAAAGTCTGACTAGAGTCTATATCACGTGTTAAGTGGGGTTTCCTAGTAATCTTTTTAACAAGTTAACAGGATAACTGCTGAATAAATTGGAAAACCATTTATAAAACATTAGTGGGCCGCATCCGCATGTGAGTGAAGCAAAAGAAGTATGTAAGGATCGTAGCAGGTGGCGTTCTGTAGTTTCTGCCTACCCCCATGGAAAAAAGGGGGTTGGTTTATGTATGTATGTATGTAGTGGGCCGCCCCGGGTTTGCCTGATTCATAATAAAAGGGTAGGTTGTTTATGTATTTTTCTTTTGAAAAACGACTAAATGTATCTGTTCAAAATTAAATTATTTGCATTGCTGAACTACTAATATATCCCTGTATGGTGACTGTTTTGCAATTTTCCTTTTTCTTATGGTATTTATTGCCGCCCAAGGATGCGTTGAAATATGGAACTTTCGACGCTCATAACTTTCAAATACATTGTTTTTTTAATTTTTTTGTTTCCATACAGGCCTAGATAATGATGAGACAAATTTGTATAAATTTTTATTTTGAACGTACACCATCAAACAGTGGAGTAATCGCCAGACTACGTTTGTATCGAATGATCGACTAAGGCAACCTGAACTAAAATACTCAATTCTGAAATCGGGGGTAAGAGCGTTCTTTGCTTTATTACGGGATCCCAAAAATGAGGTGTTCAGGATTTACGATAATACTAATTCAGAAATTCAAATGCATATGCATAACAAAACGTTAATTTTACAGGACGGTATCTGTTTGTTTACAGTGCAAATGCGAATGCATCGGGAATAACATAACTTCTAGTATAATTTGCGATAATTCATACTAATTTGACGCAAAATAATAACACGAGCTAGTCGGAAAACGTAATAATATGTAATTGCCTGATGTTGCTAACATTATTCTGACTGAAGTGTGAAAATGCAAACCATTGCGCTATTACAGAACAAGGCTGTTATTTTTCATAAAAAAAGGCTAAAACTTTGTTACATTAAAAAGCTGTGAATTGAAGAATTAAAAGAAAAGTTCCCTACTTATAATAAAATACTTGTGTTCAAATCTCGTATAAGTCAACGCCTACCCATTTTCGCAGAGCAACCAATGCTATGAAAATTGTGTCGTAGCATTGATTGCTAAGAGAAAAGTGGTAGGCGTCACATAGTCGTTGAGTGATTTGTAATTTGTAGCCTGTCTTGCGCAAATTGAAGCGCTTGACCGTAAATAAATCTATTTTAAGCAATAATTAGTTTATTTATCTGAGCGATTTTAATTATTCATGTATACTTAGCTGTTTAATCATTTATTAATTATTCATGCTTACTTAGCTGTTTAATCATTTACGTAAGCAAAAGTACAAAACGTGATGCACGTAAATAAAATTATAATAATTAAAAGATTATTATTCATTCTTCAGGTTTATAAATTCATGACCTGACTCAGGGGTGGAGCAAATAATTAATATTGTTGTACTTGTCCAACAAGTATGTAAGCACTAAATTTACAGCGGTATGCACCTAGACACAATAGCATAAAGGTTTGTCGTAGATAAGTGCCTGATGGAATTATGGTCAAGGGGTAACCAAAAATGTCTCTGAATAGGATAGGTAATACTAAGATGTATTCATCGTTGACTACCTACTTTCATAATTATTCAAATATTTTCCGAGTGTCAAGAGATGCCCGGATTCAATAGCGTATACCTGCTTACAAAGAATAAGCAATGAGTTTTCTAAATAGCTTTTGCTCTATTTGAAGCACAGGCGCTCTTGGATGTTTTTTTGGGCAATGCTAGTGTGATACAAAAATATTCTTAATGTATAAAGACTGCATCATGATGCCCAAACCGTAACTTCTTAAAAAATTGACGGCCGAATCCTCAAAGACAGCCCCCGTCTGGGCAATACACAAAAAGGGCCAGACTAACGCAACAGAATGGCCGTCAATATGAAAGATGGGTTCATGAATCCCTGAGGTGCCAGGATCAGTAAAACAAGACCACTTCATGTCAAATAAGGTTCTCAAGGAACTGAGCTGTTGCAATTATCCCAATGACGTATCTAGGTAACCTACTTTTCCCCAACATTCTAGAAACCCATGTACCAACTAATGCAGTCCATTTAAAAGTGGAGTACATTATAAATTATCTGTTCCACTCTACGTAGTGTCTCTGGTTGTTCATGTTATTATGCATTATCTGTTCAAGGGCACTTGTGACAAGTGTTTGTCTCCAATTGTGTGTAGAATTGTGAAATATCTGGGTAATCTAGGTAGCTGGCTTTTTACTTAGAAATAGGTTACCTACTCGGTGGGGACAGTGATAGAGCAGTTATTTTATCTTTGTATATTTAATGAATTTCCTAATCTATATACCTAGTCACTACAGCTAGTCAAAGATCGGCAAAATCCTCAGTCGGCCAAACAGTATACAGAGTGTAAAGGCAAGCTGCGTTCATATTTTAAATACTGCTTTAGCCCACTTTAGCCCATGATGAACAAATTTCTTCAACGATGTAAAAGGCAATTCCCAAAAAAATATTGAAACAAACATATTTTTCCCTAAAAAGTTGTCGTTACCTGACCAAAATTTGTTTGGCAGTCACATTTCATTTTTAAGTATTGTCTATTATTTCCTTAGAGAAACTTGGAATATTTAAAATATGATCGAACCATTCCGTTACGCCCGCCCTGTCTAGGTAGTATGTCTAAAAACATCTATTTCAAAGCTGTTATTAGTCAACTACATTAACACATTTGCCTACCTGTATTCTGAACACACACAGTATTAAAGTATTATAGGTACCTATTTACTAAGGAGGAACAAATATCTCGCTCATTTTCTCCGAAAGATATATTTCGTGCCTACGAAATATATCTCCGCCTCCCAATACAGGGAGTGGGTCTCCCTGTAATGGGAGGCGGGCACTAATCCAGACTACGAACTGTCTAGAAATTTCCAGATAAAAATAAACACTTCCCAACCTCGGCATTGAACCCAGGACAATATCACGTTCAACAGCCTTCTAATGGCAGCTAGTCCTAGGCTATAGTTTCTAGTTGACCTAGCCGTGAAAATAATATTCAGAAAGCTCCATATCAATAACCAATTTAGTACATTAGCGGTCTTTTACAGGTTCATAACATAGGTACTCGTATGACAACCGACATTCATTACGTCCTTGATCAATGAATTAAGTAGTACCTAACGTATGAAACTAATTAATTAATGAGGTTTACACCTTATCAAATAATATTTGGATTACATAAACTGGTGATAAAAGACCCAGTAGATAATTGTTTATCAGAAAGGTCATTCTCGTGAAAGTAGGTAAGTAGCTGAGTACGAAAACGTGAGGTGGCAATTTATATATCTCTTGGAAAAGTCATAGGCAGGGTATGCTATGGGCGTATAGTATATAGTGTATATATATAATTAATAGAAAGCTCCTGGCATACCTTGAAGCTAACGACATCCTTAGTGACCGCAAATACGACTACCCCCGATATCGGAATCTTCTAGCTTCGAGATCTTCTAGTATATGCCATTCACATCGAGTGAGCCCATTGAGAGGCATGGGGAAGCGCTTGCCGTCTCCCTTGACATCTCAAAGGCTTTTGGTAGGATCTGGCAGGATAGCCATATTGGTAAGCTTCCTTCATTCGGTCTGCCCGGTGGTCTGTGTGATTGGATTGCAGACTTCTCTCAGAAGAAGGTCAGAAGGTCTCTCGGTGAGGCCATGGTGGAGCACTTGAGCTTTTCCTTGGAGGCAAACTCCGAATGGGGCGATGCCAATCTGGTCAAGTTCAATGCCGCTAAAACACAGGCGTGTCTTTTCTCCGCAAAAAAGAGCGCAACTTCACCCGGCTCCATCCTTCGAGGTGTAACCGTGCCGATAACGGACCATATTCAGCTTCTTGGCGTAACATCGTAGATATCGACTCTCAATTTCGGCCCACATATTGAGACAAAGGCTCAACTGGCTGCCAAAAAGTTGGGGATCCTTGCGTAGATGGGACGGTATTTCACGCCAGAACAACTGCTTAAGTTGTATCAAGCGCAAGTTCGATCTTGCATGGAATACTGTTCTCATCTCTGGGACGGATTTCCCAAATACCAGCTTGATGCAAGAGGCTCATCGGCAATTAGGCACTGGTCGAGTCAAAATTCCAGAGCCTTGAACATCGATTGCATTTCGGGGATTGTGCGATGGAATTGCATGATCTAATTCCGCCTAGCCCGTTTCATCAGCGGACCACAAGACGTACGGCGATGCGCCATCGGTACATGGTGGACATCCCACCCACACGCACTAAACGATTTGGAAATACTTTCATCATGCGTACAGCTAAGTAGTGGAATGGCAGGGCTGCCGGAGTCTGTGTTTCCCAATAGCTAAATGCGAAATAAGCAGTGCCTTTGTACTCTATGGTCTTAATGTGTTGTCTTTATGTATTATACTGTGTGTACATAAATTATTAAATAAATAAGGATTGTCTCTCTTATTTCCTCATGTTATCTACTTTTTCAGCCCTCTCAAGTACCTGTCTGGGTCGCGGATAAATTTGAAAGAGTTACCGCGGCCCTGGCACAAGCAACTGAAGGAACACGGGTGGGTTTTAGTCAGTAAAAGTCTGACACACCCTCCCGCTTCACCCAAAGCGGGTGAAGTCATTGGATGATTTACAAACACAAAAAAAAGAACCTCTCCAAAGTAGAAAACAACGATATTATCTTGTATAACGACAAAAGGTCCTGTCCCTGATTGTGACTTTTATATCTAGGTAATCGTGACGTTGAATGCAGTAATATAATCTTAAGTAGATTTTAAAGAAATACTTTTATCCACTCTTGTAGGCGAATTACTCGATCAACTTAAAGTTTAAGCCCTTAAGCCTAGTAGGTCCGACTAATCATAATTCCGATTACAAAATATCAATTAAAAACAAGCGATAAATAATGTTAATGACTGCAGAAGCCATTGGAAACGAGTTCCAATAATAATTTATGGCCACTAAGGGCTTATGTTAATTGATTAATTAGCTACACCAATTTCAGACGTGTGATAAGACTTAGTGGTAACGTTATCAGCTTATCATTAAGCTTGGGTAGGTAGGTGGTAAGTAGGCACTTGAGGTCGGCCTTGTCTACGCGTAGGCTGAGATATGGCCACCCCTTGTGGGTGTTCTGTGATTGGTAAACATTACTATTTAAATTTATTCTATAAGTAAATAGTTTATGCATGCGTCTTTATTCAAATTATTATTGATTGGCTTGCGTTTGACCACTATCTCATTGTTTAAATCGTGACAAAAAACAAATTTTCAACACACTTGCTCATAAAGTATCTCTAATTTCACCGCAATTAGGCACATAATGACACCTGTTATCAAACTGTGACTTTTGCATTACTATTATTCACAAGTGAGATAAAGAGTTTTTTTTTAATTTATTGGTTGAGTTGCTTTGTTCTTAAAAAAGTTTCGATACAAAAAAGATCGTGCTCATTATTACAAATGCAACACATTTCATGCAACTTTGTATTTAAATAGATAATTTCAACTTGTACGTGTTTAATAAATAAAACTTTCACTTAAATATTACTTTTGTTTTTGACTGTAATAAAGAAAACTTGAAATTCCCCATTTTGTACGTGGCTAAATCGCTATCCGCGAAAAGCCAAAAAAAAGATAACTCATTATTTTAGTCTATGGCCGATCGCCATTGTTAGATGCGCGCGCATAGGAAAAATTATTAATTTTGCCCGCCATTGCGAAAAAAAATTCACAACTCGTTTTCACGGTTGGAAATGATTTTTTTGTATTATTTTCTTCACAAGTGTGTTGAAAAACCACCGGTGAACCGTCCTCGGCTCTCTTAAGACCCTCACCTTACGGCTCGGGTCTCAATGGCGCCTCAGCGGTAATCACCAACATTACACACTTGTACCATAATGTACTATTAACAAATAATAAATCATCATCTGTCTAGCCTTTTCCCAACTATATTGGGGTCGGCTTCCAGTCTAACCGGATTCAGCTGAGTACCAGTGTTTTACATGGAGCGACTGCCTATCTGACCTCCACAACCCAGTAACTGGGTAACAGCGGTACCACTTGGTTAGACTGGTGTCAGATCTCAAGCTTCTGACTACTCGTAACGACTGTCAAAGATCTTCAAATGACAGCCGGGACCAACGGCTTAACGTGCTTGCCGAGGCACGGAGGAAACTCGGTATGTTGAAATGGTCACCCATCCACGGCCCGACCTCGTCAAGCGTTGCTTAACCTTGAAGATCGACCCGTGCGGCTGTTATTATTTAGCCACGAGCTCCCTTAACAAATAATAAATAATTGCTTAAAATACACATACATACATATTATAAATGATACATAACTTATTAAATATATTCTATTTAATAAAGTAATGCAACTCCCCCCGCATATAATAATACTGCAATATCCGCTTTTTTTTTAGTTTGTTCTTAATACAAAGTATATTAAGCCAGTATTGTCTCTATGTATTCATTTTGAAAAAGTTTTCATTCAGTATCGATGAATTTGCTTTCTAGGTCACGATTGCAATTGACGCGGTCAAGGCCCATCTCTATAGACTATGTGAATGTGTCCCTCTCCTGTAGTTTGCATGTAATTTCACCGGCACTTATTGTAGCCTATTCAATTACTTCAGGTGGACATAATTAGTTGCCTATAGACTGAATGTACTCGATTCATTGTGGGTAGGTTAGGTTAGATTTCGGGAAGTGAACGATGGAAATGCACAATCTTATTCCGCCTAGCCCTTAAGGCGCCGATTCCCTTGATTTCTTGAGCTGAATTTAAAATGAGAATCACATCTAAACAGCTGGTCGTAATTTTTTGAAAAAAATATGTGTTACATTAGACCATTTTCTTAATAATTTGATCTAAGAAAATTTTGAGGTTTATTCGTTTATCATAGAGTAATTAATTTGTAAAGTTATGTCTAAAACAGAAAAAAAAAACACGACAATCGCACCAAAACCGCTGGGCGTATTTTAATGAAATTGACACCATGTCAAAGACAATTTAATTATCTACATTTTCATCTAAAGCGTTTTTTTTATGTCATAGAATAATAAGGAAAGTACAAAATACTACTAAATTTTGGGTCGCGCGGGTGTGAAACGAGTGCGCGTTTTGTACCCTCAAGGTCGTTGGCGTTAGTCGTCGTCTTAAGAAAAAAAAAACATCCCTACTTTACGTGTCCAGGAGGTACCCTAAACAAAATGTATTTCATGATTTTATTTTACCACTTTGTCGGCGTGATTAATATGTATATCCATGCAAAATTATAGGTTTCTAGTACTCAGAGTCTCTGTGCTAAACTGCGGACGGGCAGACGGACACGGCGAAAATTTATGGGTTCCTTGTTGACTACGGAAAAGGCACTTGGCTTGGTTAGTAATAATATCACAAGATGATGAGATAAAAATCGACCTAAAAATCAGGTTTTTCCAAAGAAAACCGATTAATCTTGATAATTTGTAGATTATCTATGCCTCATGACTAAATTATCGAGATTTGGAGATAGTATTCTGTCGATTTTGCTAATTAATTATTTTAATCAAACGTGCATAAAAATTAACGCATAGAAAACTGGGTGCTCCCCTGAATAATCTTTTATCATCCTTATTCATATTTTTGTTAATAAGGATATCGATTTGATCTACATTAGATACAAACACGTGTGTGTGATAAAATATGTTGTTTCCTTTTAGAGACAAGCGTGCACCATCGTCGACTCCGATGAGATAGTTATCTATCTCACCTAGTTCATTCAAATCGATCGAAAATTAAAGCATAACTTGTGGTGCCTCCTGTACACGTAACTTGGGGATGTTTTTTCTCGTCTATCCCATGGTGTGGGGTATCGTTGGATAGGCCATTCAAAAATATTACGGGTCTATGAAAACCATTTTTCGATTCAGGGATCCGTTTGCGTAAAATTAAGTTTTGAATTGCTAATTTTTGTTAGAGTCAAGTGTCCCTCCCCCCTGCCAGCTAAATGGTTGCTTTTGGCTATGTGAAAAAAATCATGACAATGACAGTAGTTTAGTTATCGGAATTAAAAGGAAAACTGTCACAGCTAAGTAGGCTTTACAAGTTCACGAGTAATAGTCGACCAACTTATAAAATATAAAAGTAAAATTTTGTATATTGATCTATATGGGGACAACAGTTTTCGAACGGCAAAGTTAATTTTGTCCCATAGTTTGAGCAATGTTCGGTACTTTCATTGATTATGATCGTTAGTAACGTTACCAATTTATTTTGGTGAATGTAGCTGTTTATACGGAACCCTTTGTGCGCGAGTCAGACTCGCACTTGGCCGGTTTTTAACCGACTCCCCAAAAAGGATCAGGTTCTCAATTCGGAAGATTATATTTTTATTTTTGTATTTTCGGGCATAAATCCGTCATAAATAAACGATTAGCAAAATTCTTTTCTTTTGTTCGGAAGAAGTTTATTCTGAAATGATCTCATTTAAATTTGGTGAAGATCTGATGAAGAACTTAACAACAGAACTCTTCTATAAATGACGGCAAATCTCTCGGGATTGCTGCAGTCGCTTGTCTGTTTATTGTTTATCCTTCTACCAGCGGCTTCACCCGCATGAATGTCAAATGATATCCCAAGGGAACATATTCTCGGGATAAAAAGTATCCCACGTGCTACTCCAGACTATAATCTATTTCTGTGCCAAATTTCATCCAGATCCGTCCAGCCGTTTGAGCGTGAAGAGGTAACAAACACTCACAAATTTTCGCCTTTATAATATTACTAGCTTCTGTCAGCGGCTTCGCCCGCGTGAATGTCAAAAATTATCCGACGGGAACATATTCTCGTGATAAAAAGTATCTATGTGCTATTCCTGACTTCCAACAGTTGCATTCTACCATGCATTACATATGGATGCGAAACTTGGTCGCTTACAGACAAGCTTATGGACAAACTAGCAAATCGTCAGAGGGCAATGGAGAGAAGCATGCTAGGAATTAAACTAAGGAACAAAATCTTAAATTCACACATAGGAATGTAAACTAAACGGATATATTAAATCGCATCAATCATTTGAAGCTGGACAGGACACATGCTTCGATATAAAATAAATAAATGGAGGAAACAAGTGAAAGACACAGAATGAGAAAACAGGGACGACCAAAAACAAGATGGAAAGTCAACATCCGCATAACTTTGGGGCCTTGTTGGACTAGAGTTGCAGAGGACAGAGCACAATGGAGGGAGTTGGAGGAGGCCTATACCAACAGGCGCGCCAAACTGCCGGACATCCTAAAATTAATTACTCTTAACACTTCTTATTAGCAAACAATGTGTATATGTACCCAAATTTCGGAAATAAGTGGCTTTATTATTATTATATGCTATTCCAGACTATAATCTATATCTGTGCCAAATTTCATCCAGATCCTGAAGAAGTAACAAACACACACACACACTCACAAACTTTGGCCTATAAAATGTTAATGTGTTGTGATACTCTAACCTATTTAAATGAAGACTTAAGATTGTAAATAACACACTCATAATACGGGAACAAGTACATAAATAAATGTAATGGTTTCCTAGAGTTTTCTCGTAACTTGTTGGTTCTAGTAGCTCGTGCATCTACTGCATATATTTGTTTATTCATTACAGAACATAATAATGCCATTTACGTGAACCTATTTGAACTGTGTTGTAGGCAGAGTGGGCAAATGTACATTTTATTTATATAATTCGTCGTAATAATAGAGCAGTTCACTGATTTTTTTTTGTCCTTCAGGTAGATTAATTAAAAATATTGGACACGTATTTTTCTTTTGACACGTAAACATAAAGTGATGATGATATAATGCGTTGAAATATCGTGAAACGTCACGCCGCTAGTACACTTTATACTGCCTAAGTGACGTCACAAGACCCCACTCCTGAACTTTGATGCGCTTTAACTTTGTAATTTTTTATTATTTTATTCAACAACAGTATTTATATAAAAAACCGCATCAAAATCGGTTCAGCCAAACGCGAGAAAATCGCGGACAAACATACTCATATACTTTTTAAGTAGGTTAAAAAGTAGTGAACAACGCAAAGGCACGATTAATTACATCATCTGTAATGAATTATCAATGATAAGGTGTCTCTAATCTCGTCTAGATCCTTTTCAGTTGTAATCAATACCGCATGATGGTATCTTACTTTAATCTGTAGAAACAAAAAACATCCAGAACACGGGATGATACGTGATTAGGTAAAAATGCAGATAAATTCGCAAATCAATCATTATTAGTCTATGCTTTGTTGCCATCTAGGTTCCTTATTTCTTATCTAGATGGTTTTAATGTTTTCTCCCTATATCTATGAGAACAATTAACATAATCAGTCTATAATGTTCCCACTGCTGGGACTCTGACCACACGGGCCCACGGGCAGTGCGGGTTGGTGGATTACACAAGTTTTAGAATTTTTGGTT
This sequence comes from Orthosia cruda, assembly GCA_964057195.1. Classification (NCBI taxonomy): domain Eukaryota; kingdom Metazoa; phylum Arthropoda; class Insecta; order Lepidoptera; family Noctuidae; genus Orthosia; species Orthosia cruda. The sequence continues at coordinate 4,346,066 of OZ059827.1, forward strand.
TTAGGTCATGCTGGTTTCTTCAGGACGTTTTCTATTGCTCTAACTATTTATTCTTCTAAATCTCTCACTATAATTTTTGTGTGCCTGATAGATCTCAGTATTTACTTATTTTATGTGATCACCCAAGTATAAAATATTTACTTAGGTGGTCACTAAAGTCACAATTAATGGTAAGTATATATACTAAATGTGGTATCCTCTTAATAAACGTTGCCGGAATTTGTTTGCTTACGTCTATTTATTATTAGATTGCACTAGCGGTGTCTGGACGTCCCATTCAGTGCTGTCTACTTACTGATAAATCTGGTTGTTTAAATAAAACCCAAATCATAACTAGTGTTACCAGTGAACACGACACTGTGCATTATACCATTGTGGCTTATAGCCAAACAGACTGCAACATCTTTGTCATTGAACTCACTGACATACTGACACGCAAGCAATGTCAAATTATCGGATATAAAGAAAAAGATATAATTTTGTTTATCAAAAAATTTCGTATACATATCTATAGATTTGTATCTACTGTTGGTACTTGCTACTTGCTAATCCTTACGTGATATTTCAATTCCGTATTTCATCATAACACGTGTCAACTAAGAAGATAATAATAATACTAGCCAACCAAAGGCTTCTTCTCATACAGAGAAGGCACTGATCACCACGCTCAAGGTGAACTAAGTAGCCTATGAAAAATTACCAAGTCTATATTTTTGAACATGTAAATTTCGGACCACTGCACCGAGAAGAGCCGAGGGCAGAGTGGCCTGGAAGAAGCTCAAGAATCCATCAAAGCTTTACAGGACGGGCACGACCTTCAGCAATCATGATTATGAATAAGAAGAAAAACTTTCTGACTGACTACCGGTGAATGAAAACATCTTTAGAAAGCTTGGAGTCAAGGTCCAAATTGGCTCATAGTCCTTTAACTCTTTGCTACGAGGTATTCTCTACACCAGCGATTCCCAAACTATTTGGACAAGAGACCCGTTTTCCAAAATGAACTGATACTTCAGATCACCACAGCCAAATTACAATAAAAATCCGCTTATTGACTTGCCGAGTTTTTCATCTTGTAAGAAATTGTGCACGCTTATCGATTTGTTGAGTTTTTTGTTTTTTTCTGGCTCGATTTGCTTTAGAATGTTATTTTGGTTCTTGTTGTAAACCCACCGTTAAATAACTTAACTTTCATAATGTTGCAAAACATCTTAGGTGAAATTTTCGAGCTCACTTCGTTTTCACTTCACTCTAATTTGTCAAAAAAGCGACTTTATCCGATCCGACGGTAAAAAACCGCATTTTCTCAATAGTTATCATACTAAAACATTCACCTTATATGGCGTCATTGCAAAGGGTGGCAAATATTGTTTATGCCTGGAGCGACGAAATTGGTAGATCGGACCCTGCCCACTGGTGACAAAGGATCGCATTACGGGACAATTCAAAAGCAGATATCACCGTAATATATATTTTAAGACAATACCCAACTCATGTTTTTCGATACAAAACAAGATTAAAATCAAGATTCCTATCAGAACTGTCTTTTTGCACATCAATACTGGCTTCAGGCTTTCGTTACCGGAATCTAGATAAAACAAAACACTTGTTTTCGCTATAAATCTGTTGTTTTTTCCTCATCATCCATCTATACCAGTGATAGGGACCTGTCAATGTGGTAATCTATCTTATTTACATCGAAGAAAATCGGTGTAGATAAGCAGATATTACGTGGGAAGATGGAATATATCTAAAGGTGAGTATAGACTAGAATATTCACTTGAAACAAATTGGCGAATGCTCGATGTTCTGTTACAAGTAAATGCTCTATAATTCTCACCTTAATATTACTACGATATTTACCATGTTTACTGTTTGTAGCGAGTTTCCGATATTTCGGTGCTGTTGCAAGCACCATGATCACGGATAAACTGAAGTTATTGCGGGTGGGTGTTTATGAGGAGACAAATCGGTCTACCCTCTTTTCTTGTTCGTTTTTTGCACTCGGTACCGCTACCATTATCACTCACAACTGTATTCTGTTCCCGACACACGAAACTCACTTTGTCCGCTCGCGAACTTTTTACGGCACTATTTCGGGGTTTACAAAATATCGGTAACTCGCTACAAACATTAAACATGGTAAATGTCCCGCTTATAATGTTAATACATACATAGTAACATACATACATAGACTGATAAACACATTACCCTCCTTCGTCAGTCGGGTAAAAAACAGCAATCAACATTCATCACGCGATCAAACGCTATATGTATTAAGAGTTGGTATTAACTGCATTGTAGGTATGGTAGGTCATATGCAATCACTTGCTAATCGCTCGCTGTTTATCAAATGCACTTATTTCTAAAAATAACACCAGAAACTCTTAAACTGAACTTCTGTATTGAAGAGCAAATATTGCGCAAAAATCGCTATCGTTTTGCTCTTGAAAGATACGTAATAAACAGTGATCTAAAAGTGGAGACTTCCTTACGAAATTTTTTTTTTGCGGAAAAATTTGTTCCGATTTTCGGAATATTTGTTGCGATTTTCGGAATATGTGTTCTGATATTCGGAGCATTACTTTAGCCGGATTGCGCGGGAACGAAGCCGCGCAAAAAAGCTAGTCAATCAATAATAGTCCAGTAATTGCCATATTTCCCATGTAAACATACAATACACAGTTTGCCTGCCACACAGCGCATGCGTTTACTCTATTAATAGAAGAAACACGGGACTAAAGTCAAAACCGGT